>CM057459.1:82580000-83780000 GCA_016271365.2 Neoceratodus forsteri
AGCTGCCATCACGAAACGTTCCACAAATCAAAACCTTGCCTCCTAGACCAGACACACACAATTTAAGCTAATTTTATCAAGCAGAGCCAAATATATTAATGTGCAAAATTAGGGGTTTAACATTAAACAGGCTACTCAACCTTAACTATAAGGGCACTACCGCACACATATATACCCAGAATCTGAATACATTCCAACCATATTCCACGCACAAAGGGTTTCAAGAGGAAACATAAAAGCAATTTCTATTTGTAAATGCTTTAAACAACTTTGAATATTTTTGATTTGTAGTTTTTTCATCATTGTTTTATTGTTCCGATAGTTCCGTGCTAAATTTTAACAGAGTTCACTGTTTCATCACTTATATTTATTTTTAACAGTATGTTATATCCTTTTTTTTTTTTTTGACTGGGGGCAGCTTCCTTCTTCAGCCCTTCACCCACCTGTACTCTATCAGTTTCCAAGGCTGACCCTCTCTGGTGCTCCTCCATGGCTTACCCCTCAGGGGCCTCCCCACTTACCCCTTTGGATGCCACATTTAGTGTCCAGGGAGGTATCATGGTCAGCTGGAGTGGAGTCAGGGTGAGGCGGGCGGCATTATGCACATCCGGCATTTTTTGTAATGCCGGTAGTGGGAGATGCATAACATGCACTGACGCCCGGGGCATAATGATCACCATGCATCTGTCACACCTTTCAGTACAGTGAGCTCTGGCTTGTTAGATCCCCAGTCTCTACTAGGAGTCATGCAGGCACCAACAGTCCTCTTCCCCCCACCCCCGGAGGAGGACAGCATTCCGTAGGATGCTCGATCTTCCTCCCCCCGGCCAGCCCTACAATGCCTGGGCTTGCTTCTGAACCAGGGTTGTCAGTGTTGCAAGCAGTAGAGCTACTGCTGCACTGGCAGAACAGCTAAAAAATAAATATGTCCTGAATATGACTCTTCCCCTCCTACCTGAAATAGTCAATTTTAATATGCTTCTACGCACATTCCAAAACCTCTGTGTACTTGGGTTTAGACATTTTTTCTCACAGTAGATCATGTTACATCTAGCTGTGTATTTATATTCACCTGCAGGCCATGCCATGTTAATTTAGTACTGCACATAAAACGTTCATAAAATAAGTATATGAAAAGATTATGGGAAGGGAGTTTCAGTCCTGCCAAACTAATGTGTGGCTGGCTATGGATGCAAATTGCACATCAACACATGATAGTCTGATCTATGAACTGCGTGCTGCTGCAGTATGTGGCAAACCGGGTGCCAGCTGCATCAAAAAAAAGTGATGTATGCATCATTTTTGTGACACAAGCTGCCTCACATCATGGACTCTGTCTTAAAACTCATGCAGCTTAGAAAATAACTTGTGAATTTTAATGCAATTTGGAGGATGCCCATACAGCACAAAACTGGCCCTTGTATCAACAGTTTCCTTTTTAAAAATCCTGCCTTGTGTGTTTAGTGGGATTCAGATCCCCCCTCTTACAAGAACCAGACACTATAGTTTGACAGTGTCCCTTTTAAAATGATAGGTCAGCATTCAGTTGTACTTGTACAGTGAACAAATGCTAGTAAATGTGAGGCACTGTATAAAAAGTGTTGCACGAATCTTTTGTATTATGTCTCTGATTTTATTTAACATTTTTTTTCCAAATGTGATGAGAATCTTGTTGTCTGTATTTGCCCAGAGGGAACTGGGTGATACTATGAGAGGGAATTTGCAATCCTCTGTGTAGACATGTATGTAACTGATGTCTTTTTTTCTCATACTCGTTAATGAATGAAATGTTCAACATAGTTCTCAAGGGAGTTTGCCTTTTTGTGTGTGTGTTTAACAGCACAGGAAGGATGCCTATGAGCAGTGGCAAAACTGATGTGACTAAAGTTTAGAGGGGCTCTGGTCACCAGAATTAAAAAGAAAATCATAAATCGCATCAGCGATTACAGTTATGCAACAATTAAAATAAATTTGAATCTCACACCATTATTTTTAATGACTATATTTCTGAAAGTGCAGCACTAGTTTTTTTACAGTTCAGTTTGTACAGATGTTGTTCAGTGGGGGCTGTGCAGATATGTTTGGGTGAATAGTCAACTGAGTACTCATCTTTGAGGGTCAACATATTTGCAGTAGGTATTCACTAGTCTACCACATTATTTAAAAAAGAAATCTTACACAATTAAAAGAAATCCAGCCTTCCCAAGATGACCATGGAGAGTCCCAAGGCCTTCCCATTCCCTAGTCATTCACCAGCCCTCATAATACTCCCAGTCAAGCCAAAATGTCCTTTAAAATGATGTGTCAGCTGACAGGACACTGTCTCACTGGGGTGGGGATGTGTGGTGTGCCTGCCCACTAGTGTCATTGGGTGATGCCTGGCAGACTGATTGGTCTAGCATCACTCAGTGATGCTAGTAGGTAGGCACACTGTGCTCCACTCTGTCTCCCATGTACTGTAGACTGCCTCAGCCAGCTAGCAAATACAGCTGATTGTTATAGAAACAAGCTTGATGTGGGTTAGAGTGGGAGACCATGGAGCAGTAAGGATCATTTATTAAACTACTGCCCCCCCTCATGGATTGGGGTTAAGGGGGCCCTTCACTCCAACAACCTAACTTTTTGGCAGGGTACTAGTTACGCTAAGACAGATAAGGAGGCACATATGATGGTGTTGGGAGGGGAAACAATCTTACAGAATGCCAACAAACTTCATAAGATGTTTTGGCTTGACTGAGAACAGGGGGCTGAAAAATGAGTGTGGTGAGGGAGAGGGCAGGGTGGTCTTCGGCTTAGCCCAGGATTCCTTGGGAGTGTTAGAGGCCTTTTAACAATGTTTTAAAGATAAAATCTGTCTTATAATACAAAAGCTTACAAGCACTAGATTGTTTTCACTTTATTGTTTTCTAGTTGTTTATTTTGCCATTCCCCTTCTGTTAGTCTACTAAATATTGTAGATAATGCAGCAATTGTTTCATGGAGTCTTTCAAAATTTATCTGACTGTCCCCTGCTAACCACACAATTGCTGTTTGTGATATCACAATCTATTGTCATGGTGAGTACTATGATGTCATACACAAAGGCACTATGAGGTTAACATGGTAGAGGGAAATGTTTTCAACTGTTTTCTATACAGACCTTTGACATGAACTACCAAGATATACTGTAAATCTTGGAAGGAACATTGAAAATGAAAAAAAAAATGTCTCCAGTAAATTGTAACAGCTGAAACATTTTATTTATGAAAGCACATGTGAAGTGCAAAGTTGCACTTTAACTTTTTTAACATTCTCAAATATGAATTCTATAAGTAGTGCCTACTATTCGTTATTCGATCTTGAGTAATGAAAAGTCCATTGCTTGAGTTATACAAGATTTGTTGCTCACACAACCCTAATATTCAGGAGATGAGAGCATAATCCTCTACATGTGACATCAGTCTATTGCTATGGAATGGACTGTGATGTCACAAGCTGAGGATAATAAACTCTGCTCCTGAATAGCATCTAGGTAAAAGAAACTTTGAAGGACAAGGATCATGTTTTGATGCACATATCTTCATTTTTAAAGAACAGAATTGTATTTTGAAATGTTGGGGACTTGGGGTCAGCTGATACAAACCATGATTTTTGTTTTTACAGTTGTCTAGGGTCTCCCTTTAAAGTGGTTTGCCAAGCACCTGCTAGGACAAGTTTGGCCCTTTTTAACTAATGTGAGAAATTAAGATTAGACTTTTCATCTGTGTTCGACATTTGCACAAATCCTGCCAACCAACTGACCAAGAATCATTATTGGTGTCAGCAATGAAAGCTGACTCCCCTCCCACCCAGAGGGAGAGAGTAGTCATCAGATGCTAATAGTTGGGTGGGGGATGTGGGAACTCGGAAAGAATGAACAATTTTGGGGTGAGGAAATTAGGCTTTTATTTTTTTAACAATTTCAACATCATTTGGAGTACTATCACGCTAAAGCTCTATACAGACTGGGTAAACATTGGCAAAAAACATTTCTTAAATTATATTTGAGCATGTGTCTTGAGCACCACACATCTTTCCCAGCTGAGTTCCAGCTAGCATCATGACACTGCTGCAAGGCACTGTGGGTGAAATGGGGCGATGTAGGATACTTACGAATGGGTATGAAAGGAACACTGTGGAAAAGGTGACCACTAATATTGTAAACTTACTAGGAGCTTAGCAATTCTTGTAAACCAACTTTTCAGGTCTGTGTTAGCCCAAATTCGAAAACAGAAGTTAGCATGTGCCTGCTTTAATGCAAGTTGAAGCATGGTTCTTGTACCCACTACTGTTAACTTAGGTTAAGGCATCTCTGTTACTCTAAAACCTTGTTCTAACATACATTCTAGCAGGGTAAGAGCACATTTTAGGAACACAGATTGTAGCATGGTTTTATAGTGCTACAGTCTGGACACAGACCTTTAATCATTTTAACAAATTTAAAATGGTTAAAAGGTGATGTATACGTGGTCAAAAAAGAGAGTGCCATTATGTAAGCATAATTATATTTAGAAAAAAAAACCTAATTAAAAGCTTAAATGTTGGCTAATTTAATGCAGAATAAACTTTGGTTACATAGGCAGTTGGCTCCTATCAAGTAGCATCCTGTTAAACTGTTGTGTTCATTAGTATGGTCAAAGACAATTTTTTGAGTTGGGTTTTCATACAAGCATACATTTATAAATTGTCTCATTTATGCTAAATGTCTGTTTCCTGTTAACTGTGGGCACATCAGATACAGAGAAAGAAGATTGCATAATCTGGAATTGCTGCCAGATTTAATACAAGCAGTCCAATATGTAAGAAGTTTAAGGAAACATAAGGGATGGAGCTTTTTTATTTGGCATTTGCATGCCTACTACCTAAGACAGAAATGGCACAGCAGAATGAGAAAGTTGTTCTGCAGCTTTGAGATGGCTCCCATGAGGAGATCATAAAGGGGAAAAGAAATGTGAGGAAAGAGTCATTCATAACGGACAGAGAACAAGTTTGTTTCACAGAACCAAAACAGCATTTTTATGACCTCACAAGATAAGAGATATCAACTGTTTCCTCTTACAATTTCAGATACACTGCAACCCTTATGCAAAACACTTGATTAATATAACATTTTGTACAGATGTTATAAGTGAAATACCCAATCCAAGTGTGCAGCAGTGTCATAATAAGTGAACTTGCTGGGTAGTTAATGGTCCTAAATTGCATTTTTACCTTTTCAGCCTGAGCTGTGGATCTCTTTTGGCACTGTCACATACCATCATGGGTTATTCCCCTGAAGTGTATCCTTAACTTGGCCTGTGTTTGTTTTCATTTTGTTTAGTTGGTAAAGAACTAAGCTGTATCCATCTCACTCAGCCTTAGGCAGCCATTCTGAATAAAGTTAAGCATAGAACCTTTTGACTCATATTTACGTTATGGGGCTGAAATATACAGTGTGTAATACGTGTATCTATACTGAGTCACAATCATTCATTCTTTTCTGAAACATTGTGTATTAAATGTAAGAGCTTTTACATATACAGTATAGTAACTTGTAGACTCTTCAATATTGCTCAAGGACCAACTAACAGAGTTTATTTTAATAGATAAAGCATGCATCATTACAGAAACACTGATAGGGCTAATACTTTGGTTGTGTGGATCTCCTTTAGATAGGCTAGATATTTTGTTGTTTTAAAAGCACCAATTTCTGTTGCTTAGAAAGACCTACAAACCGCTCATGTACCTCCATAGAAGTTCTTTAGAAAAATCTAAACATTTTCTGTAGTCTGCTTAAAAAACAGAAATGATTGTATTTTTGCTTTGAGAAGCTGGCCACCTGATCACTTCCCCTTCCTGAACTGCAATCTCCTTCCACCATTCTGCTCACAGGTTTTGTGATGTAAGACTCTGCAGAGCATGGGGCACAGTCCAAAGAAGTCTATAGGATTCACCCAGATTTTAACATTGATTTAAAAAAAAAAAATCGACATGTTGGGTTGAATCAAAACCATCCCTCATTAAACAAGGCTGTTGTTTGCTGAGTGATGACATTTGACCCCTACAAACCTGTAAATTATTATTATTTCTTTCTTCGATTTCTGTTTCTTGCTGTCCCTCCTGGCCCCTATCTTTCTGCTTCCCTAGCCCCGTTACCCTGGCGTCCACTGGTCACACCTCTGGCACTAGCGAAGTGCCAGCTGGCTGGTTATGGGGCCTGCGAGAGGCTGGCTATCATCCTGCTGGTGGGTATTTCAGCCTCTGTTTTCTCCTACTCACCCCCCCTTCCCTGGCACATCATGGAGGTGTGCAATGATGCCAATGGCCGTGCTGTGCATGCTTCTACACATAGCATGCCAGACATCTTCTCCCTCCACTCATTGTTGGTCCATTGTGCTGGCTCCTAGCTACCGCTTGGAGTCAGGCAAGCAGTGGACTCCATCCCCACTCCTCCCCAGGAGAAGAGAGCTGTCCAGATGCTCAACCTTCTCCCTCCCCAGTTAACCCTGAGTGGCCCATTCTCACCATGAATGCGGGTCACTGGTATGGTGAGAGGTAAGACATGATGCCTCAGCCCTCTGTACCATTGGGCCAGTGGACTTGTAAATTATTAAAACAAAAAAAAAAGTTCTTAAAATCAATTCCCACAGACTTCTATGGAGCGCACGTCCATCTTTTTCAGACTCTTACATCACAAAACATCTGGGCATGGTGGCAGAGGTGGCATTTCAGGGTGGAAGGGATCAGGTGGCTCACTCCTCACAGGCAAAATTATCCCTTCTCATTTTTGGGCAGCCAACAAAAAAATTTAAAATTATTCTTCAGAATTCCCACAGAAACAAGGGAGCTGCAAAGGGTATGGGGCTGTTTATAGAGTGGCCATGACAGGTGCACTTTAAGGGAGGCTGTGTATCTAAACATGGAAATAGAGTAGGTGTCAGTTCTGCAATTATACACTAAGTTGGGCTGGCCCAGTGGTGCAGTGGTAGTGCTACCTCCCATCATGCCAGTAAGCAGGGATCAGGAGTGATCTTGGGTTGCTGAGGAGGAGGAGGAGAGGATAGAGCATCCACAGGACCGGTAACCTCTCCAAGGAGGGAGGGTTGCCAGCTCTGCCACATGATTGCCACCAGGAGCAGGCATGGTGCTGGGATGGGTCTGAGAGCAGCAAAGTAAGGGAGGGAGTTCTGGGACTTCTGTAGAGTGTGCATGCCTCCTCCTCACTCTCTTTTTCCAGTTATTTTAGTTTGAAGTGATTGTTGGAAGTATTAGCATCATCACAGTGTTAGGCAGTTGCAAAGCAAACAGCTGCTTGGGGTGCAAACATGGCAGAGGTACTTTAAATGTGAACCAAAACGCAGAGCACAGCATGAATGAGTACTTCACTTCAGTTTTCACCAGGGAAAATGGGGGTGCTGCATCATACATGGGAGGAGACAGATATACTGAGGAGGGGGGAACCCTTAACGATCGGCGGGTCTGGGGAGAGGGGGAGGCATCACTGGCAGGAGGGGGGAAGGCTATGCAGGGAGAAGAGGTAGTGGAAGTGGAAATCACAGCAGAGAGAGTGAGGGAAGCCCTCAGGTCCCTTAAGACTGAGAAAGCACCGGGGCTGGATAAATTACATCCCAGAGTGCAGAAGGAACTTGCAGATGTCCTGGCGAAACCCCTGGCAGAGCTTTTCACCATCTCTGAGAGCACGGGGTGGGTGCCACAGGACTGGAAGGTGGCTGATATAGTGCCTATCCACAAGGGGGGGATCAAGGGAGGTGGCAGGGAACTACAGGCCTGTCAGCCTGACATCAGTGGTGGGCAAGGTGATGGAGGGCATTGTCAAGCAGTGGCTAGGGGGGGACCTGGAAAAGTCAGGGTGCCTGGACGATAGACAGCATGGATTCGTCCTGGGGAAATCATGTCAGACAAACCTTGGGGAGTTCTATGACTGGGTGATGAGTGCCTTGGACCTGGGCAGACCAGTGGACGTCCTCTTTCTAGACTTCAGCAAGGCATTTGACTCTGTTCCTCACGTGGGCCTGTTGGATAAGCTGGGAGAAATGGGGGTGGGGAACCAGATGATCAGATGGGTAGGCAATTGGCTCCAGGACTGGACCCAGAGGGTCATAGTTGGCTGGATAGTCTCATCCCCAAGGAGGGTCATTAGTGGGGTCCCACAGGGATCAGCCCTTGGGCCCTCCTGTTCAACGCCTATGTCTCTGACATAAGGACAGGTATCAGGAGTGAGATGAGTCTCTTTGTGGATGACTCAAAACTGGGGGCGGTGGTGGATGGGGAGGAGGGGAGGGTGGCCCTACAGGGGGACCTGGAGGCTCTGGAAAGATGGTCTAGAAAGTGGAAGCTGAGGTTCAATGCAGGGAAATGCAAGGTACTGCTCCTGGGGTCCAGAAACCTGGGCCAAGTGTACACCCTGGGGGGGGAGAATGCTACAAGTCTCGATGGCTGAGAGGGACCTGGGAGTGGTGGTGGATGTCAAGAATGAACAACTTGGAGACTTGTAGGAGGGCAGCAGCCAAGGCCAACAGGATGCTGGGATGTATCGCTAGGGGAATCACCTCCAGAAGGAGGGAAGTGATACTCCTCTGTATAACTGCTTGGTGAGGCGCACTCGAGTACTGCATGCAGTTTTGGAGGCACACTTAAAAGAGGACATTAAACTCCTGGAGAGGGTCCAGAGGAGGCAACCAAAATGATTTGGGGCTTGGGGACAGGACCTATGAGGAGAGGCTCGAAGAGCTAAATATACACATTGGAAGAGAGAAGGGACGGGGACATGATAGAGGTCTTCAGGTACATGAAGGGGTAAATAGGGGAGGAGCAGTCAGGGTGCTTCGAAGGAAGGAGGATGGGGCCACTAGAGGGCATGGGTGGAAGCTGGAGGGGGAAGATTCAGGGTTGAAAGGAGGAGGTGCTACTTCACTGAGAGGGTGGTGGAGCCATGGAATGCACTGCCTAGGGGGCTGGTGGAGGCAGAGATGGTGGAGGGGTTCAAGAGGGGGTGGGACAGGTACAGGGGAAGGGTTCTGGAAACAAAATCCAATGCAGCGAGAATATCCAGAACTGGGAAGGGAGAAGCCAGAGAAGGCGAGGGGGGCAGCAAGGTCATCTCCCAGGGTGGGGGCTGACCAAACGAGCAGACACGAAAGACCATTAGGCCTATTCTGCTGGCATTTTAGCATGTTAGTATGAAATGCAAAATAAATAAATAAATAAAACTGTTAAAAAAAGTTGTTCTTGACACCCTGGTGTTTGAGAATTCTTTCATTTGATTTTTCAACATCGGGTTGGGGAGAGAGGAGGAGATGGCAGTGGGAGAGGTGAAGCGGAGCCCAAAATTTGTCAGGTTTGGGCATCATGGTATCCAGGACCTGCCCTGGGTTGATTAATGCTGAGGTGGGAGGTTTAAAGTGTGGGCATAATGGACCCCATTTTTGAAAGGGATTTTAGACTTGCATGTAAATCAACAGGAACTCACCCATATAAAGTTTCTAATAATGTTTACTGTCTTCAGACCCAACTATAATGCTGACAGAATTAACAAATATTGTAAAATAATAGTTGCCTCTTGGGAAGTGTGCCATGAGCCAACACTGTGTTTTCGGTCATTCTCCCTATCTAGCCCATCCCTGCCAACAAGTACCTCAGTTTAGATGGTGGTCGCACTCTTGATTCCACATCCATGATTTAAAAGAGCCAGTCATATTCAACACTGATGCTAATGCTCTTTTACAGAGAGGCTGCATAAGCTTCTGCCTGAAAGTGGTTGACATTACTGATGACACTGGGCAAATCGGTCTACTTAAGAGTCATCAGTGACTCTAACCACTTTGTCTCCCTCTTGGGCATCCATTTATACAGTATGTCTGTATAAGTGAATGGTGTACCATGGGCAGGGGGACCAAGTGACAGCTTGGATGTGTAATTTGATTTGTCCACCCAAAATCTTGGTTTGGGCATAAGGAAGGGGGTTCAGTGTTTAAACTGAGGTATTTTGGTGCCCTGGGAGTCTGGATAGTGGAGACTGATCGAAAATCAGGTGTCAACTCCTAGAACTGTGCTAGGAGCCACTTATGTATTCTGACAGTGTATGGCTGAAATGGGAGCATGAATGCGTTAGCTTGGAGTGATCCAATGATTGTCCACCCCATAAAAACCAATGAAAATAAGAAACCAGCTAACTCTTTTGTTAGCCAAAGATTAGGGCTGTGCAGAATTTTCAAATTCTGATAGAACAGAAGTCTGTGGAATTTCATGAAATTTTGCCAAATTCCACAGAATTCTGTCACTAGCAGAATTCTGACCTTTCGAACGTGGATTTTTATTTTTGCTGACTAGTAATCCATGACTTGTTCGAACTAAGGATTCCTGTTCTACAGTTTGCAGAATATTATTCCACAGTTTACGTAATCTACAGAAAGCTATTCCTTGATTTACATAGAAATGTTTTTCAGACTTCTGCAGAATTCAAAAATGAATTCTGAAAAGCATTTCCGAACTGGAATTGCTATTCTGCATGAATTCCACAGGTGGAATTTCCCTTTCTGCACAGCTCTACTAAAGACTTTGTCCTGACTTCAGCATATTTATTTATTTATTGAAATGGTTTCAATACATAAATAAATTAGCTGTGGCGGGAGAGAGAAGGTTGCCTGCAGCCATGTCACCTTGGAGCCTGATCCTGTCAGATATCAGAAGCAGCATATGGTTGGGCCTGGTCCACAGCAGGATGGGAGATCACCAATGAAAATTAGATGCGGCTGGTATTGGCATTGGTACCTCTGCAGGGAGCACTCTCCCCTTGGTTGAAAATAACCATACTGATGCTCCAGCATAGTGTTAGGGGACACTGTGCTGTTGAAGATGCCATCTTTTGTGCAAGATGTTAAACTAGGGTCCTGTCTGCCTGTTCTGTTGCATGTGCAGGTGGATGGTAAAGCTCCCATGGCAGTCATCAGAAAGAGTGGTGAAATTTCTTCAGGACCGCTTTCCACCATTCACTAAAACCAACAGCTTTACCTGCTCAATATCAATCAGTTTGTATCTGAATCCCCCCCCCAAAACCAGGATGAGACTGTAAACAGGAGATCTTTTCTTAGCCCTCCTTTCCTAGTCAGCAAAAACTAGACAAATAAAAAATGTTTGAGCGATATGTATGATGCATTTGGGACATGATTGGAAACACCATCGCTTATAGATGCATATCAGCATTCTGTCATTTTTTAACAGATCTTGGTGCATGTCCATATGATTCAGTGGGAGCTGGAACTTGCTGTAGCTGGTTTGATTACAAGAATAACTGGTGACTAGCTATAAAAATGTGTATGCTGATTATTGTACACTGTAGATAATTCAGCTGCAGAAAGTGTGGTACCATGCATCAGGCTGGCAGGGGTCATATTCTGTCTCGTTATTCTGTAATATTTTGTTCTTGCTCAGCAAATATGAAATTAGATGAGATTCCTGTATATATTCACCATACTGCTGTGAGTACTGTTGGTTGCATTCTTCACAATAACATTTCTGGTCATTTACAGTATGCAAGGATATCATGCGTATGGAAATGGAAACGTACAGAAAAAAGTCACATTTTATGGTGGTAGGGATGGTGGTCTCAGTTTAAAAGTTAGCTTTTCCCCTGTGGCATGTAACGCTAACCAGGATGATCTGAAGGTGTGTGTGTGTGTATGTATGTATATGTGTGTGTGGGTGTGTGTGTATGTATGTGTATATATGTGTGTGTATGTGTGTGTGTGTGTATATATGTGTATATATATATGTGTGTGTGTGTGTGTGTGTGTGTGTGTGTGTGTGTATATATATGAATGTATGATTTGTTAGTTCTTTGTATTAAAGTTAATCATAAAAAAATAGGCAAATACAGTGAACACAGAGGGGAATTGTATAAAACAACCTGTACACTCAGATCTTAAAGTGTGCAGTGACAAGATTTACCCAACCATATTGAAATCACAAACAAATAAGCAATGAAGTCAAGGTATACCCCGAGCAGCAGAATACAAGATGAGAAAAAAGGAAGGGAAGGGCGGAAACGGGGGGGGGGGCAAGGCTCAGGGCCCGTGCAAAAGCCTTGTGTCTGGGCACCCTAGAGGGGAGTGAGGAGAGGAGCAAGTCTGATAGTTACTCTGGCCATGGATAAATAAGCAGGTGGACCCCTTTGTGGCTATCCTGGGTCCACAAGGGCATACTGAGAGTCCTGAAAGGGAGCTCAGACCTTACAGTAGGATGCTGTGGTTTTATTTGCAAAATGCAACATTCTGGCAAGGTTAGCAAGAGTGGAAACTGCAGAAAGCCATTTTCCCAGGTAGGGAATTGTTCCTGTCCTCCAGTTCTGCAGGATAAGCCTTTTGGTCTCCGCGCTTACCATGTGGAGCCATCAAACCTACAGAGCGGGTGTGACCACAGTGGAGGGGGGAGGGCTAGGAGGTACAGAGGTGGATGAACTGGAAGAGGGAGAGCGAGAGAGAGAGGTATAATATATTCATGCAGCACTTGTGGACATCTTGCCAGAATCACACTAATTTTGTGCATGACCACAGTATGTGTGGTAAATGTACCTCTCTTGCCTAGCACCTACAACGATGGTCATGGGACATAAGCCCTAGTGAGTCACAGTTCGATGCCAGAAGTGCATTACCTTGTTTTGGATCTGTAAACTACAGGTGTCAGGACAGGCTATATTGGACATCTGCTTTAACCTTTACCATATTTTGTCTGAGATAGAAATTCCTAGTGTACCTTCCATTTCTTTCTGACCTTATCAGATGGGCCAAGTGAACTATTTATAATAGCTTCATAAATTTGTTCTGCAACCCCATTATGACCTGCAAGCCAACGCTCCAAGTGCTGAGGGATGGATGAAGGAGTTTGTCGGGTGATACATACGTAAGAAAGGACAATTTTCTGTGCTTTCTTACATTTTGTACAAAGCACATGTCTCGCCATCTTGCTCTGTGACTTAATACAAAGTGACATGGACTCTTTTGTTTTTTCTTAGTTGTTTAACCAAGTGAGACACACTAAGCTGAAAGCTTGTTTGCAGATGCAACCTGGGAGCACAGGGAAGTTAAGTGACTTGCTCAGGGTCACACAGTATATGCAAGGGGGACTGTGGGATTCAAACCCAGGTCTCCAGATTTGCAGCTCAGAGCCTTAAACCACTGTGCTTTTGTCCACCCTACCACCATAAGAAAATGAATCAGTATGCTGTGCAAATATACACATTTATAGGGATTGTCCTACCTACTGTAATATCCGGGGTACCCTTTTATTCTGCTAGGAAATCCGTAATTATATCCATCATTTTTATTTTTTATAATTTTTGTATACCAGCATATCACAAACCACTTCATAACACTACAAGTTACAGTACATAGAATTACAAAGGTCAAAATTGTGGAATACAGAATCATATAATAAAAGGAATAGCTATACACACACATGCTTACAGATATCAAGAAATAAAAGACTAGAAACAAAAGTTGGGACATAAGTTAAAAAGAGAAGAAATGGGATGATTGGTCCTTGGCTAAACAGAAAAGAAGGTTCATTATACAAGAACAAAATAGTATAATACAGCTGCTGAGGCCAATCTTACTATTCTAAGAGTGGTCTCATGCAAACCTGTGAGTGTATGAGCACCTTGAACTGTAGGTAAAGATGCATGGCCGTTTAAAGAAAATATACAAATGGCAGGCTATTTTAAATGTGGCTAATCTATATGTGAAAAAAAATAATGGCTAACCTCCCAGGGAACAGCCATGCTCAATAAATTACACAGCAAACTAGTAAGAAATAATGGCACTGGCCAATCTTGGGTGAAAAAAAATGAGCATTTCCTTTATTGCACGTTTCTGCTACAGTACATGTTACACAGATGGAACAGTTCACCCCTGAGGAGATTCAGATAGAGCAAACACATTTAGGGCTTTGTTGGTTGACTCTTGGACTACTGAATCTGTGTAACATGTAGCTGAAATCTGCAATAAAGTACGCAATTTCCCCCAACCCCCCAGAAGATTGGCCACTGCCATGATTACTTACTTACTAGTCTAATCTAGTTGGGATATTGCAAATTAATAGTCCAAAATGTACTGTGTATAATTGTCCCTTTTATGTATGGTTTGAGAAGATATTGCTTTATCTTCATGCAAATATTGTAATACTGTTTTAAATGTAAATATACAGCATTGTATTGTTGGTTTAAGCTTGGATGCCTTTTTATTTTTGGCACATACTTTATTTCTGGTCCCAAGGGAAGAACAATCGGCAGTTCATTGTTACATTCCTTAACTACCTGTGACAAAGTGAAGCCCTGGCTTGCATTCTTTCCTGTGGATCAAGTGAAAGTGGCATCCTGCTCTTTGTTTTTCTCTGCAGGAAGCTATTAAATAATAGACTTGTGATGTTAGCAAGTGCAGTGAGAGACATAAGTGTTATAGATAATACATGAATGGGACCTTTTCCCTATAGCAGCCCATTATTGTGAATTTCCCTATGCATCTCACTAATTAAAGCTGCATAACTCTCCATTAAAGCTATATACCTCCACATTGGAACCTGTATACTATGGGGAAGAAAACACCCATAGATCAACATTCTGACCACCAAAACAAACAACTTAATGGGCAATTAAATCAATAAACACATTAATGAACATACCATACCAGCTGTACCTGTTAAGACATTTCTAATGCTAATTAGCACACCTAATAACCCCTCTGACAAATAATAAGCCGCCTGCCAAAAACACAACCTTCAGGTACAAAAAAGGCACCATCCCCATGTATTATATAAAACAAATGCTAGGCAACTGTGGAATACAAGGCTACATACTTATCTATTATTCTGTGGATATTTGAGAGAGCGAGAGAGAGAGAGAGATTTATATATACATATTCATATAGATATATAATACATGGTTCCCATAGGAGCCCATTATTGTGTATTTCCCTGTATACCTCACCCAGTCAGCGACTTGGCAGTTAAAGTTCAGTGCCAAGAAGTGTAAAGTTATGCACATGGGGGAAAATAACCCAGGTAAGGTGTACACATTAGTGGGCAAAAAATTATCTGTTACAAACCTAGAAAGGGACCGTTGGGTCATGATTTCCAATGATCTGAAGGTGGGAAGACAGTGTGAAAGGGCAGTACAAAAAGCTAATGGCATCCGTGAATGCATAGGCAGGGGCATCACAAGCAGAAAGTGCAAAGTGATAAACCCACTATACAGAGCCCTAGTGAGGCCTCATGTGGAATACTGCATCCAGTTCTGGAGACCTCATTTAAAAAAGGATATCGGCTAGTTGGAGGCACTACAAAGATGATCAGCAAAAATGGTTCAGGGCCTCCACCAGGAACCCTATGAGGTAAGGTGTAGGGAATTGAATATGTACTCCCTAGAACAGAGAAGAAATAGGAGAGACATGATAGAAACATTTAAGTATCTTAAAGGAATCAGCTCACTGTAGGATCAGAGCCTATTCAAAGAAAACAAGGAACACAGAACTAGAGGCCACAGTATACACCTAATGGGAGGGGGAGTTTACGACAAACATCAGAAAGTTCTTCAGTGAGAGAGTAGTGGCAGCCATGGCATGGACTTCCACAGGAGGTAGTGGAGGAAAAGACGATTACAGAAATCAGACTTTCTTGGGATAGGCATTGCAGTAACCTGAAGCAATGAAGCTGCTGGGGGGGTGGTATTCGTATGGTCAGACTACATGGATCACATGGTCCCCATCTGCCATCACATTATTATGTTCTCCTGTTCTAGGAACAGCCATTCCTGAAGCCCAGTGCCTCCTAGTGATGTCACCATGTCTGATGTCAATCACATGAAGTCTGACAGAACTCAAAGCATTTCTTTCTCTAAACACTAAAATTTACCTTCCGTATGTATTATAAAAACAAATGATAGGGAAGTGTGGTGCATAGGGATATAATTCCATTATTCCATCGAGGGGTCCTAAAGAGTTCATAATGCCACTCGCCCTTTGGGCTTGTGGCTTATTGACCACATTAGGACCCCTCAATGTAATGATATCCCTATACAACACACTTCCCTATTTACTCCATATCTAGTACAAGCAGTATCCTTTACCAGTTGAACAAAATTGAATGTGAACAAAGTGTATAAGTGCTGTTATAACAGGAAGGAATTTTTTTTTTAAAAGACTTACCTGCTTCCCAAAAAATTTTACAACCAGTTTCTTTGTAAAGTCATGGCCCTCAAAAATATGCTCCTCCAGGTCCATTCTCACTCAGGGATTATTTTGCCATTTCCTGAGCCTGTTTCTAGCTATTTACCCTCATTTCTCCCCGGCCCCCCCAGTGCCCCTTCTCACCTGCCATTGTGAAACTTTTCTGGTATTGTTCTATTATCTTTGTAGATAGTGTTTCAACCTGAGCAGACTTTTGATGTGTTTACATGTTATGATGTGCAACATTTCACCTCAGTGCGCACTGCATGCCACATCATCTGTTGCCAGAGCTACAGAAGCAGCATTTCCAATAATTTCAGCTGGGGTTAGCCCATGAGGTGTGTGAAAATGATGGGGTGGTAGTGTGCTGCATTGTCAGTGGTGTGTGGGGTCTACATCACAACTGACTGTGCTTGCAGGTTTCATCTCTCACCCCAGCAGTGGTTTGTCAGAGCTGTGTTGGAGTGACTCTACCGTGCATCCAGTGGCATCCTCACGCACATGTTTGCAGTGGATAAGCAGCTCAGCACTGCATGCAGTGGTGCAGAACGGGTAAGATTCCCAGTGAAAGAAATAAATGAAATACATGGATATGAGATGTGTGAAATGCTTGCAGCAGGATTGCTGCTAGAAGTTTTTGTACCTACAACGTTATCATTCAGACATATCTAACACTTTTGTTGATTGCAAGATAAGTTTTGATTCAGAAATACAATGACTTCATGATCTGTTTCTATTATTTTCATATGTCTGTAAGTGGGATGTTCAATGATTGCCCTAGGGTTTTCTGATTTTGAATAAAAAATGCAGTTGACATTGTCGGGACTCAGATCCCATCATATTCCCACCAAAATGTGAATTTGAGGACATTCCATTCTTCATTACTAAAGACATTTGTCTGAAAATGGTCTCTTTATTTATTTGTTTTTGTTCAACAGGTAAGTGCACTAGCCATTAAGCTGTCCAGTTTTAGGCATGACCTGGGAATGACCTAGCACAACCTTTGCCCTTTAGATAACATCTGTTCCTGATGCTTTCTCTACACTGAAGTCATAAATAATCCTGTGCTTGTGACATCAGAATAACTTCTTTAGCAATGTGCAGTTAGATCTTATGCAGAGGATTATGACTTCATGGCTGGTATAAGCACGACACTATGGAAAAGGGATTCAAGCATTATGTTTCATTCGATAGGGGATCTGGGATGGGAGGGGAGTACTACTATCCTACCAGAGATGGCAGGCTGCTGTGCACCGGTCTGCTGTTCTGCAGCCTGCCTGTGGGTGGCTGGCCAATTTAGGCCAGCATTTTGCAGCCTTTCTATTCGAGGCACATTTCTGGCCCTTGCGGGGCACACTCCCACTGAATATGCTGATGCGCGGCATATTCATGGGAACACCCCCTCTACATGGGCTGCTTTCATTATTCTGCACTGTGGCCCATTCCCTTGCGACTGGTGCATCCCATCCATTTGAATATAGGGCTATGGTGCATTGTAAGGATTGCATGGCGTATCTCCCTTTTCCACCAAGATACGCCATACGTCTCCTTTGAATATGGAGGTCTGAAAGAAAATGGCTTCAGTAATAAAAAAAATGAAAGATGCTGAAATTCGCAATTGTGTAATTTTGTGTGAGGTTACTGGTGCCAAGTGTGATTTGTTTTGCTAGGAAACAGAAGGTCTCTTTTGAGTTACTAATGGTCAAATGCTCATAGTCTAGAATTGTTCAGAAAAGTAGGCAAAAACCAACATTGTTAGCCTATCTTTAACCAGTTATAAGACTCATCAGCTATTGTAGGTTAGATATAATCAGTGCAGTACCTAATTTTATTTTATGTTGATTTCACCATGTAGTTGTCAAAGACAGTCTAGCTGAGCTGCAACATTTTGCTTCCACTTTTGTCCAGTGTCTACTCTTTACACAGCTGGGTGGACTGGTGGACTGGGAGTTGAGTGACTTTGCCATAGTCATGAAGTGTGTGCGTGTATTTGGCCCTGATGTGGTTTGCACCTATGATTGCCTAGTTCTCATGGCCAGTGCTCTAACCACTGGACAGCACTAGGCCAGATTTTTAAAAGATGGTGCTGGGCTTGCCTCAGGCAACTGTGTCAAACACCTTTGTGGCAGCTGCATCAAATTTTAGCAGGTCTGGCATAATTGTGACAGTTTACCCAATATATGGCAGCTGGTGCCAGATATTTTGTGCAAGCCCTGTAAATAGGGTACGCGGGATTACTACAAGCTAGACCAGCAAAATGCTGGTCTAACTTGTGGCAGTCAGTGCAGGGGATAGAAAATCCCAATCACCAGCCAGTAGAATGCCGCAATCTCTGTGTGCCATATGTTCAGTGCACCCGGGGCTTTTGGTATTTGGCAACGTTTGAAAATCTGGTCCATTGTCTGCCTAGTTATTTGGGAAATGCATGGAACAGTTCAAGCAAAGGATCTTTAATCTAAAGCTAATTTTCACTGGTCATAAAAGTTATAGAAACAATAAACTATTTACTACATGGAGGAATGCAGTGCACACTGCATCCCAAAGAACCTTTCATCCCATAACAGTTGGCAGCAACTTTTAGGTGCACCTGGAGAACAGAAGGGAAGTTCGAGTGGTGGCAGTTTGTGCATGGGAAAGTGAAAATAGTTGCAGGTATATTTTTATCCTACATTGAACCAAGAATGGTTTAATAAGTGTGCTTAGAGATAATACTTTGGTAGAATAAAGGAGACTGTAGTAATCTGGGGTCCCAGTTGCAGTTGGCAGTGGTACAGTATGTGGTGGAAATAGCCAGTGGAGCTTATTTGGACTGGTGATAATACTGGGTGTCCCCCTCCCCACCCATTTGCTTCCCCTTAACTCGGAGTCCCTATTTGGGCTGCTGCTATTTTGAATTTTCCTGTCTTGTGATTAATTTCTCTGATAGCATAGTGGCCCCCATCCACTACCCATGCAGTGGACCCTCCCTCCCATCCCTAGCTGGGCCCCCCCCATGGTACTGTTATGTTGTTTGTCCCACAAGGATATTCACCCCCTCCCAACTGGCTCCTTCAAACCTGGTCACCATTGTGACCACCATTTGCAGATGTGTGTGTGGGACCACAGATTCCTTGTCATAGCAGCACATTTAACAGAATTGTTAACATCAGTTAACTTTTATTATTCCTAAAATTAAATTCCTAGTAGGTCAAAATATTTCTCTCTCTCTGTACAATTTGCGATTTATTTGGTATGCATACAGTTTGTGATTTATTTGCTAAACAGTGGCTCATACTGTACCAAAAACATCTGTCATCTTGTTAATACCTAGTTGCAGGATATGCAATACCAGAGAAATGAAGTGTGTCCAGGAACCCCAGGTCCAACCATGTGAGCTTGTAGCTCAGTGGGATTTTATGTGATAAGAGCAACCCCGGCAGTGCAAGTCCTGAAATGGAGGCTGCTCCAGGGTGACTGGCACAAGGGTGATGGGGGAGTAGAGCGATGTGTGGTGTGAGCGACAGCAGCAGGTGGAGGAAACAAGGGTAACACATACATGACAACTGCAGCAGTGTAGAAGAGGCATTGCATGCAGCAACAATGGCACCAGGAGATGGGTGATGTGATCGTGGCGAACGCCACGGGGTGGGATGCGCAGAGTGAGTGTCCATGGGTGACAGACATGCAGCATGGCCCAGAGAGTGATGCACCCTCACCACCCACCACAGTGGCACAGCACAGTCTGTGGTAAACACCCACTGCACAGGAGGTCCCCCCCTTGGCACAGGGCAAAGCGGCATCAGACCCATGTCCTCATGGCATGGCCAGCCATGCCACTCCACTGGTCCCACCAGAACCAGTGCGCTGTGCTGTAGGCATGGTGAAGGGGTACAGCTGAGCACTCATGGGGTGCACCAACACATGCTGATGCCAGGAACGGTGGGAGCTGACAGGCCGTAGGCAACATACCACGCATGCACTACAACACAGTGGAGGGCTTTCCTCTTGCTTCCCTTGTTGCCTGATGTCTTTGCTATCCTGTGCCTTTGCTGCCTGGCCTCTCCTTTCCTGTAGTTGCCTTTCTGGGGCACCCTTCCCTGGTGGGCTGTTGGTGATTCTCACCTCCTGTTTGCGCAGCCAGGAGGTGCTCATGTTCTGGACTGTAGCCTGTGTGGGGAGTGCCCTTACTGGTCTGTGGCTACAGTCGCTCTTCTACTGCCATTCTTTCTTTGGCAGTCACTCTTTGAGCATCTGCTCTTCCTGCATCTGCCCTCTGTCCTCGCTCCTATACAGAGGCACTCTACATGGTTGCTACCGCTCAGTGGTAGAGCACCGGGACAGTACTCCAGGGGCCTGGATTCAGTTCCCAGTAGGTCACACTATTTCTTTTTCATTGTGATTTTAAATACTCAGATCTCACACAATGAACAGCATAACTAGATGGTGGTAAATGTCTGTGTTGTACACAGTGTAGAAGCAGTGAATAGAAGGGAATCTGAACAATAGTTTTTCTTTTCATTGTGTTTTGAAGGGGCAGCTTCTGTAACACATATGTGGGACAGCTTTCTCAAAAGGTTGCTTGAAGTCAGTAGGGTTTAGAATTATTGTAGTCACTTAGAGAAAGGGCATGTGTAACAGCTGGCAACACATGCAGTAATCAGAGATCATGGCAGGTTGGTTGCAAATTGGATCAATACTTATAGGCACAAAAACATTCAGCTAGGCTGTTTTACAGCATATTCCAGATAAATTAAGAAATAATTGCAGGTAGTGAGTTTAATACGTAGGACATACTGATAAGTTTTAGTTACTAGCTATACAAGTAAATTAAGGCAATCTTGTACTACAATAATAAGCTATAGGAGATCATACATGAGTCTTCCCTTCATCTTCTTACTTACTGATTTTGCATCTAAATTTATGTTCCTCCCACCCCACCCCAAAAAAATGAGACCAGTGACATCATTTTGTGCATTTGCAGGACATAAGTGTAGTCATCATGAGATTTTGATTTTGGCAGCATATTTGAGTGACCGATTTTTGTCCTGTACTGAATGAACCAACAGACAGATACGCCAAAAGCAACTGTGAAGACGTACCAGAAAAATATAGTAAAAGTCTCATTTCCTTTTAGAAGTTTATTACCTGCTTAAATTAGTATACTGCATCCAAAATGTTGCATGTTTGCCCTTATTTAGCTTCCAATGTAAGTTTAAGAAAATGTATGGGACTCATTTATAAAATTTAAAGTGAGTGATGCCAGTATAGTGCTTCACCTTGTGATAATGGTTTACATGGGGTGTGCTGGGTCATCTAATTCTTTTGTATTGCTATTGTTAACTCTGACAGTAACCTCTTCAACAAAGTCCTGGGATCATAAACCTATGTCATATCATCCCTGCAAATCATGTAGTGATTAACTAAGAGTTATTACATCAGAATATAAGGCACAGAACTCCTCTACGAATATTTAATATTTGGTCTAGAGGACACACATAGCTGATATGAAAGTGAGACAGGACTCAGAGTAAACTGTAAAAAGTTGGATATATATATTTACAGAAGTATAGTAGAGCAGACAAGCAGTTCATAGCAAAAAACAAAAGAATACTAATACTACAAAACGTTTATCAGTATCTTCATAGCACTTAGAAATAAATGCTTATTAGTATTTGTAATAGTTAATGCTGAATAATTCTAAAAGGTACCCAAACTGACCAAAAGCCCAGATAATGTGATTGTAAACAACATACTTCATGAACATGTACAGAATGTCTTTTCTGGACCACAGATCTCTGCAGTTGTCATAGTTAAGGGACTAGCTTGATATATAACGGGTCACTATTCCAGCTGTAGTTGCAGCAATGTGAACTTTCCATAGAGGGGATAAAACTTAACACTGAGCAGCACAGCATACTGTTGTATACCCAATTACATTCTATCCAGTCACATCACTTCCAGAATGGGGATGGGGTAAAGCAGTTTCAGGTATTAGCAGTTGTTACATAGTAGGAAGTAATTTATCATGATGGAGGGTTCTGAGAACATTGATGATGTTCAACTGCCACATAGGACCAACCGTACCCCATTACCATTGTTTAAGCCCTAATAAAGTACACATGGTTAAACAACTAACTAACATGCTCTAACTGTGCTTTCACACATTGATTATACTATCCTGCCAGTGAACCTGTACTATATAAAAGTGTAATACAGGATTATGGTTTAGAATAATGTATTGAAACCATAATCAACCCTATATTCAACACCATACATCAACTGCAACCACAAATTCAGACCATAGGCCACAGAACAAATCCCAAAACATCTACTGCTACAACAAACACCATGACCACATTAAAACTGAAAATGCAGTACAACAGAATTGAAAATTGACAAAATATTTCAATAGAGCAGTACAACACTGCTCCTCCTGTCTTAGACCTAAGGTGCTTTTACACACACACACAGTCTTACAATGGAATAAGCATTACAAAAGGACCCTACCGGTCCATCCCATGCTGTCTAAATGCTTTTTGTTCCATTGTAAAATGAACGTTCGCCTGAACCGCATTCCCTGGCGTTGGTGGTTTGTCCCCAAGCGTGCCTTTACAGCGGGCAGTGTAAAGTGCCCATTCCGGCTCAAGACCTCCAGCTCTTCAGTTATTGCGTCACGGCCACTGTTCTACCCGGCAAGGAAGTACTACACCGATATGGAGGGCTGGGCGATGTTGTGGTGGAACAGGAGCTCATCTAATCGGGACGTGAAGCGCAACAGGCTGTATCGGAGCCGGACAGGTAATGCTGGTTTTGGTACAGTAGTGTGTGTGTGTGTGTAAAGCGCCTCTAGAATCACAGCAGGAAAACCCAGAACTGGGGGAAAAAAACTGAAATATTGTAACTCCTACCTTGAACACAGAGCTAGAAAAGCTGCAGTTGCTGGCTAGGTGTGTGTGAAGTTTTAAATTTGCAGGCAAATTGCAGTGAGTTTGCCTGCTGTGCACTTCATAGAAATTTTGTGTGTAGTTGCCACTTCACAATATGTCTCAATTGCAAAGCTTTGACTATGTAAATTGATGCAGTTTGCTACCTTGTGGTGAATTTTCTCTGTGAAATGCCCCAATTTGTGTAGAGGAATTCACTGCAAGGTGACAAATGCTTTATGCAGGTGCAAGAATTTCACAATATAGTGAACTCCACAAATTGTGGAGTTTAGAAACCTTACACTGAGCTATTGCTGACTGAAAGCTTCAGTCTCCCCCCAAAATATCGCCTACCAGCATCTCTTCTCCTGAATAAACGATCCCTATACAAAGTGATCTGCCATTTCAAATGGAACATTCTCTCTTTGGGGTTAACACACTTAATGCCTTGTGCCTTCTTAGCACTAGGAGTGTGCATTCAGTCCCTGGATCATGCATTAGTTCCCTGCATTACACAGACTGTTGTGTGTTAACATCCTGATAACATGCAGCCATGTTGTTTACTTTCATTGTTTTAAATGAATGACTTTAAAGTTTACTCACTTGAAATGTCTTACATCTGTTTACCAGTGACGTACACCATTGTTTATGATTTATGTAAAAAGTTGTGTACTTACTGTATTATTTATGTACAACAAACATACAAGCTTTTCACCTTGGCCAAACACTGCTGAGAATGTTTAGCTAAGATATGGTACTTTTTTCCTGACAATATGATTTAGCATACTAAAAAGAAACATGCTAGAGCAAACATCTTTATGATGACGCAGTATTTGTTATAAAACAAATAACCTCTAATCAACTTAGTAGTGTTTATTTTATAACTGGCCTTGCCTTTCAAAAATAATGAATTAGTATATGACGAATTAATGGTGGCAATGTTTTTAAAAGGTGTGTGCTTTGTTACTGGGTTACTTAATGAAGGATTAGCTTCTGTGATTCTTGTTTGTGATCTACGTAGTTTATATAGATCCTGATTTATACAGCTGATTGAAACTGTCCCTCAATAGTCCAGTACTGACCTTACACATTCTTATTACAGAATGACAAATTATTTTGTCCAAGGGGTAGGTCTGAAATGCATCCTGAACCCCTGAGATTTACTAGTCAAAGTTTTTTTGGTGCATGGACAGAATGCAATTGTAGTGTTTCATGAATAAAATAGACAACAACCAGACTTGCATAGAGAGAAAAAAGTTTAGCATATTTTTTCTCCATACCTCTCATTTGCATGAGTGACAAGGGTTCTGTGTGGTTGAACCTGATCAGTTGGCTCATTCTGTCCTGAGAAATATGTATTCTTTGATGTACTAAATATAACTACTATTGCAGAGAAACAGACAACTAGATTGCTAGAGAAATGAGATCTACATGCATATCGAACCACATGCAAACATATTTAGGTAAAATGATGGCCAGCTGTCCAAAGTTTCTCCTTCTTGCCAACCCAGCAAGCACGCCATGTCACACCATTGTCTTTAAAGTAATTGTCAAGTTTGAGCTTGAGGGTTATTACAGTATCAGCTGAAAGCACATGCCTTGACAGTCTGTTCCAAGTGTTCACCACTCATTCTGTGAAGTAGTTCTTTTTCCCTAGAATCTTCCTCCCGTCAGTGACCTTGATTTTCTCCTTGTCCTTTCATCCTCGGATAGCTTGAAGAGTTGCACTTGCTGGGATGTTGTTATCCATTTTATTTTTATTTTTTTAACTTTCTTTTTATTGCAATTTTAGACAATTGATAAAGAAGTTAAACATATTATTCTTCATACATTTCATGGTCAGAAAGCAAATGTTCTGTTAGGGCACCGTTATGGGCCTTTGATATAGCTATTTCCCTTAAAGAGAGAACACAATAAAAACACAAATTTTTTCAATGAAAGAGAAAACATTATATAACATATGAAATAAAGTGTTATTCAATCAATAACGTTATGTGGTTGGTGTGGCAGAATATGATTTGTCCCCTAAAATAAAAGGGAGAAGGGGGTGGGGGGAAGCATGGACGAGATGGTAGTAAGCCCCTCATCCAGAAATATCTATGTCTTGACCTAATAAATAGAAGCCATGTACAGTAGCTTTCATGGATGTTATAAGTATTATTGAAGAGCATGGTCAGATCCACCACTAGGGTGGTCCTAGGGTTGCATTTGTCGATTCGAAAACATGCCAAGGGTGCCAAAGCTCCAGAAATTTATTTAGCGTGGAGATGAGTGGCAGTGATCCTCTCCATAGTCTCAATCTCTGTAACCTTGGCTTTCCATTGGCCATAAATTGGGACCTGTGGGGATAGACTTTTCGACATTATGCACTTTAGAGAGGCTACTCTTAACATATGGTAAAGTTTCTCTTTATTCCCTCTGCATTCGGTCTGTTCCACAAGGCCTAAGACTAAATTATTTAAAGTGAATGGTACAGAAGTACCTAAAATTAGTTGCATGTGGGCATGCACTTGTTGCCAAAATGGGAATAGGAGAGGGCAATCCCAGAAGATGTGCCAGTGCAAGCCAGTTAGGCCACAAGTCTGAATGTGTTGTATGGTAATGTTTTGTTGTTGTTGGCATTCTAAAGAACCTCATTATTTTCCAGTTGAATTCTCATCAAGTAGGTGAAGCTGTCACCCTTCAATCCTGTCGGAGCCGATGTGCCCATTGTATATTATGTATGGGGAGACCCAATTCCTGCTCCCACTTAAGTCTAACTGAGTCTGTTAGGACAGTACAGGAAGCAACAATTTGCGTAAAGATGGCAGCAGCATCATCATAACAAAGACAGTAACTTCTGTGTCTTTATAGTACTTGATGCTGCTGCTACAAGTAAAGGTTTTATAAGCTTTCCACTAAATTGCTGCTTCCTGCCTTGTCATTTATGGTGCTGCGGTGAGTGCTGGGACTTCTTGCTGAATCAGTTTTGAGTGGTCACATAGCACCCTGTACCCTTGTGCAGGTCTGTCTACTGGATTCTGTTAGGATAGTGTTTTGGTCCAGAAGCAACTTATACATCTGGGAGAGTGGTTTGACTTTCACTCGAAGGCTCGCCCACCAATAGGGAGTCTCCTGTAGCCCTGTCTGTGGCCTTTATAGCTGCTGAAGGTGCGGTTGTTGTAGGATAAAATGTCTTGTCTGCAAAAAATGGAAGTGATCTTCCTTTTTCAAATTGAATTTTTGCTGTAATTGCTGAAAAGACATACATGTGCGTCCGCTTAAAAGATCAGTGAATCTGGTGAGGCCCTGAGATTCCCAGTATTTGTAACCCCAACGGGGGGGGGGATTCATGATATCTGATGAGGGAGAAGGGGGCCAAGGTTATTGGGAGTGTCTGTTAGCTTCCTTAGCTTAAGTATGGCAGCAACAATGTGCCTAGTCCAAGGGTTTGTAATTTTGCAAAGTGACGGGGGGGGCTATCATGCCTGTGAGCAGTGTCCACACTAGATGGGAAGGGGACTGTTGAAGCTCTATATCATACCATACATCCTCGGATCATTGTTTGAGCCAGGAATAAATCCATAGCCCCTGAGTGGCCAAGTAGTATTTTTGAAAATCAGGGAGCCTAAGGCCTCCCTGTGCCCTATGAAGGCAAAGCTTAGAGTGAGAAACTCTGGGGTGTTTAGTCTGCCATACAAATTTCAATATGGAAGCATGAAGCTCGTTCCAGTAGGTCTTCGTGATAGATATAGGGAGTGTCTGAAAGAGAAAGCGAGGAAGTATGTTCATCGTAACTGGGTGAACCATGCCACATAGGGTCAAAGGGAGCACCCTGCACTATGCCAGGTCCTGTTTAACTGCATACAGCAGTTTTTGGTAGTTATCTGAAAATAGCCTCATTGTGTCTGCTGCGATGTCGATGCCTAGGTAATGAAAGCCATTCTTGGGGGCCCACATAAAGGGAAAATGTTCTTTGAAGCCCTGCGGGGGGGGTGCTCAGGATCATAGCTTCTGATTTTGTTAAGTTAACTTTATAACTCGCCAGTTTTCCAGGCTGCTTCAGAACCTGTAGAAGGTATGGAAGGAAATGAACAGGATCTCCCAGAAACAACAAAGTGCCATCTGCATTCAAAGCAATTTTCTGTTCTAAGGATCCTGTTATAACACCCTTAATTTGTAGATGTTGCCTGATGTGAACCACAAGAGGTTCCAGACTGAGGGCAAATAACAGGGGGGAGAGGGGGCACCCTTGACAGGTTCCCCTACCCAGGGCAAATCTTTCTGAAAGGCATCCGTTAACACGGACTAAAGCCTTGGGACTGGTATATAATGCATTCACTGCCTGAACGAATCTGTCTTCTAAATTAAATTTCAATAATACTTGATGTAAATAAAGACAATTGGCATAATCAGATGCCTTTTCTGCATCAACAATAATGGCTAACTGGAAAGTGTTTTTCGACTTTTGGGAAGAGATTATATTTAGAAACTGGTGGATGTTGTATTGAAGTAGCCTACCTTTAATAAAGCCAGTTTGATTGTACTGAATCAGGGATGGTGTGATGCTCTGCACTCTGTTTGCCAGAATACCTGTAAATAATTTTAAGTCTGTCTTTAGTGAAGAGATAGGATGGTAGGAGCCACACTCACTAGCTTCTTTGTTTGGCTTTAGTAAGGCAGAGATTTGGGCTTGCTGCCAAGAGGGGGTTATTGTGGTACCCTCCCCCAGGACAGCATTTATAGTTGTATTCAACAAAGGCATAAGCTCTGATTGGAAGGTTTTGTAAAATTCAGCTGGGTATCCAACTGGTCCCAGAGCTTTCACATTCTTGAGGTGCTGAATTTGTTGAGTAAGTTCTTTGAAGCTTTGTAGGAGCATCGAGGGTGTTTACCTCTGTCTCTTGAAGGAAAGGGAGTAGAATTTGTGTTAAGTAGGTACTAACATATTGGGCATTGGTAGAGCTTCCTTTCTGACTATACAAGAGTTGGTAGTACTTAGCAAAATGGTCTGATATTTACATAGAAACATAGACTTTGAAAGCAGATAAGGAAGGACCACGTGGCCCATCCAGTCTGCCCATTTCCCTACCTACTGGATAAGCTGCAGATTCTAGTTAACCAACAGCCTACTTCCTGCCACCCCCCACTACAATTGCCTTATGTCTGTCCCATGCATTCTTGAATTCTCCCACAGTTTTAGACCCAACAACCTCCCCAGGAAGATGGTTCCATGCATCCACCACTATCTCTGTAAAAACATTTTTTCTCACATTAGCCCTGAGCCGTCCCCCCTCTATCTTTAAATTGTGCCCCCTTGTTCTTACACATCTCTTTTTCTGAAAGATGCTACACTCCTGGACTTTGTTGATTCCCTTGAGGTACATGAAAGTTTCTATCATGTCCCCCCATCCCTCCTTTCATCAAGGGTATACTGTACATATTAAGCTCTCTCAGTCTCTCTTCATATGGTTTCTGATGCAGACCCTGCACTATTTTTGTTGCTCTCCTCTGTACTGCTTCCATCCTGTCTATGTCCTTGCGTAGATGCAGTCTCCAAAACTGCACACAGTACTCCAGATGGGGTCTCACCAACTGTCTGTACAGAGGAATAACCACTTCCCTTTTTCTACTTGTGATGCCCCTTCCTATGCATCCCAGTATTCCCTTGGCTCTCCTTACTAACTTCTCACATTGCTTACCCACCTTTAGGTCATCTGATATGACTACCCCCAGGTCCATTTCATTTTTTGTTGTTGTTAGGGGATGTGATTATGGCAGCCATTTCTCTGTGTCTCAATTTTAGTATCACTTTCTTAGCAGCTTCGCTATGGAGTTGGGCTGCCAGTAACTTACCTGCCCTGTTACCTTGTTCATAAAAGCATTGTCAGGTGTATCTGAGTGCCCCCTCTATTCTGTGTTCCAACAGGCGTCATAGGGTGCCCTCACCTCCTCCAGCTGCCTCTTAGTCTGGTCATCTAAAGCAGCCTTATGTTGTGATTCCAATATAAATGTATGCTTCTCTAGTTCTTGTTGGTGGATTCTGTCTTTCTTAACCTTGAAGACAAACAAAATGATCTTGCCCTGCAAAAAGGCCTTGAGCGTATCCCAGTATATGGGGGTTGAGGAGTCTGTGGGGGGGTTAACTGCTGAAATTCCTGAATCTGCTCCTTAATCAAAGTTGTGATATCATCTTGGGCAAGGAAATTCACATTTAAGCACCAGGAGGTGCTGGTGGAGGAGGTGTTAAGGACCAATCTCACTGAGACTGGGGCATGGTCAGAAATGGAGGATATGGTAATGGGAGTGGACTCCACTGCATATGCCTCTGTGACCGGCATTAGGAAAATATATCTATCCATGAGTATTGTTTGTGTCTAGGTGAATAGTATGTATAATCATGTACCATGGGATGTAGGTGCCTCCAGACATCCACCAAACCATACTCCTGCAGGAGATGTTGGAGAGTGGTAGATGCTCTTGATTTTTTTCCCTGAATGATTTCCAGATTTATCAAGTTGGGGAAAAGAGTTGTATTAAAATCTCCCCCTATAATTAATTGGTTCTGGGTCTCTATGTTAGCTTATGTGATTACCCGAGATAGAAAAGGAATCCTAAAATGCTCTTCGTTTGTGGCCTAGATATTAAGAATGATATAAGGGTGTCTTGCTATCTCTTCTGCAATTTGAACAAATCAGCCTTGCGGGTTGGTCTACACTTTGGTGATGGTTTAGGGGAAATTTTTCAGAATCAGAATGGCTACTCCTTGCTTATGCGGGTTCAACTCATATTGTGAGGCATAAGACTCCCCCAGCCAGGCCCATTTCAATTTCCGGTGTCCCACCTCATTTAGATGGGTTTCTTGTAATAATGTCACATCAGCTGTTATCCTCTGCAACTCCTGAAGGAGTCTAGAGCATCTTATTGGGTTGTTGAGACTTTTCACATTGTAGGTCACAATGTTAAAGTCCGCCATTATGGTGGATCTAGGAAGAGGAAGTGCAGACTGACCCCTTCAACCCCCAACCACAGCATACCCATCAACCACTTAGTTATAAACATTGTACAAGTGTAACAATGTGTAACAAAAAAATCAGAACAGGAACTCCCCGGAAACCTAGATTAACAAGTATAATGAGAAGTATATAGGTAAAATACAAATATCTCACACTTCAAGGTTTTGGAGCCTATTAAGCACTCTCCAAAAAGGTAGAATGGAGTATAGGAGAGTGCTAGGCCACTTTCAGGAGGCAGTCTGTTATTGATCACAGTTTCTGTGAAGTGGTCAGAAGGGCAGAAATGTCACCGGTCTCAGGAGCCCACACTGCAGTTGGGATCACCACCTAGGGGGCATCTCACCACACGTATGAGGCTAAACCCAATCTGTATCATGACCCGAGCCAAACCCTGGGTTTAGAAGGGAAAGGCAGGCCAATCCTTGCCATATGCCTACTGCCAGGGTGTGTGTGTGTGTGTGTGTGTGTGTGTGTGTGTGTGTGTGACAAAGGTCCAGGCATCTCCTACCCTACATTTGTTGTGAGGAGTGTCTTCTTTAACCAGTCAAAGCATTAAGAAACCCAAGAAAATTTGTTGGGATTTTTGAGAGTTAGGTAAAGTATGTAACCAAATCAAACTGGGGCATCCATTTAAAGTTTCCTCCAAACCTAGGAGGTAAGCTATGTCTCTTAAACTTCTATGTATATTTTAAGTAAACCAGAGAGACCTTTCTGTGTAATTGACCTCAAAACTAAACAAATTCTTTTTAACCAACAAAGATAAGCAACTCTGTAATAGTGTAATAAGAATGTTCTACAATATATGCAGTACTGCGCTAAGTTATTTCCCCAGTGGGGTTACACGCTGTCATCTAGAGGCCCACCAGGTAAGTGACTGCTTAATGTCCCTTGGAGGCAATTCAATATGCAATAAAACTCAACTTTGAACAATATTGAGAGACAAATTATAACTTTTCAAAAGTGGTAGGGCTCTATTTAATATAATCACAGTCCCACTTGGAGACATAGCTTAAGACACACATCCCTGATCATGAGATACTTGCCCTAGGTTATAGTATGTACCGTAAGGACAGGTTGACCAAAAGAGGGGGTGATGTACTCATTTACGCCAACGTAGCCTTAACCGTATCACTCCTCACCTTGCAGCAACACACCTCCCCTGATGGTGAATCTATATTCATCCAAGTCACCCTAGGGCACAACAAGCAACTTGCTATTGGCTGCATTTGCCACCCACCCAAATCAGCTCTTCAATCCCTAGAAGCAATAACAAAAACCACAGCCCAAGTTGTTTCTTCGGAGCTCCTTATTGCGGCTGACTTCAACCTAAACTGGGCCCAGGACCCTAACAACACTCTTATGGTACTGAGCCAAGAAGCAAACCTGGTACAAGTCATCTTAGAACCAACCAGACTTAACTACAAATTGGGGAACCACACCACCCTTGACTTGGCTCTGGTGTCCAATCCCACCAACATCCAGAAAGCCGGCATAATGGCGGACTCCTTAAGTGACCAGTCCCCCATATTCTGCATCTGGAAGATTAGAGCACCCAAGATCCAACCCAGAATACTCACTGCTCGTGACTACACAAACTTCTCAGCAGTGCAGTTTAATGACTACCTACACAGTCTGGACTGGAGCCCAGTTAAGCTCCTTCCCACCTTGGCTGAGGCTCTGGAGCATTTCCACAGCGCAGTATGTACAGCAGCTAGCCTCTTCACCCCTTGAAAAAATGTAGAGCAAAGGGTAGCTGCTACAAGTGGATCTCTCCATCCTTAAAAACCCTTATGGTCAGTCAAGACAAGGCCTGGAAGAAGTTCAAGCTCTCTTCCCTTTCTGAGACCTCGTCTTATACAAGGTCTTAAGAAACAAATGCAGGGGAGCCATCAAACTTGCAAAAAGGGAGTATGTCACTCACCTACAAAAAAACAGTTTGGGCAACCCTAAACAATTCTGGTATCACATAAACAACCTGATCAGGGGTAACACTAAGACTGAACCCTGGCCCCATTGAGGTCAACGGTCAGCCAGTGAGCAACTCCCTTGAAATTGCTACTGCCCTCAACAATCACTTTGGTAACCTCAATGCCTACAAGGTCGGCCTGCCCTCGCCGGCCTCAGCTCCTAATGCTATCAAGTCTACTCACCTTGACCATTCCTCCTTTCATCTAAGACTGTTGAAAACAAAAGAGATCCAATCCCTCCTAAGGGTTCTGGAAGACAAAGGCTCAGGAGGTCCTGGTGGTATAAACCCTCAGCTACTTAAAGCTGTCACCCTACACCTCACCAGACCCCTGACCTGGCTTATAAACAGATCCTTACTTGAAGGGACTGTTCCAGACCAGTGGAAACAGGCCAATGTGGTCCCTATTCTCAAGGGTGGCTCCAGGGAAAACATAAGCAATTACAGGCCTATTTTCCTGCACAGTACACTTGCAAAACTACAGGAAAGGTTAGTCTATGGCCAACTCCGTGACTACCTGGAGTCCCATCAGCTAATTGCACATTCACAGCATGGTTTTAGAACTAACCATGGGACTGACACAGCACTCATCCATCTCTCGAATGACTTGCTCAGAGCAATGGATAGTGGGACACCCACTGGCGCCGTCTTTATAGACCTGTCCAAGGCTTTCAACCTTGTGGATCACAAACTCCTGCTACTAAAACTGGATAAAATTGGCCTAGACCCCCTTGCCCTCAAATGGTTTGGGAGTTACATATTGGGCCGATCTCAGACGGTCATCTGGAAGGGTGCCACCTCAGGTCCTCTACCCCTTACAGAGGGAGTACCACAGGGCTCAATCCTCGGCCCACTCCTTTTCTCCATATTTACTAATGACCTAAGCCTCCACTGTGGGGGAAGCTCGGTCATTCAGTATGTGGATGACACCGTCATCTACCGATCCCTGGATAACATTGCAGCTTTAGGTCCCCTTCTCCAAGCCAACCTAGCATTTCTCGAGGCCTGGCTTAGAGCAAATAGAATGGTCCTAAATCCAGGCAAAACTAAAGCGATACTATTCGGATGCAACGCCCTTGGACACGACAGGTCTAAATCTCTGCAACTCACTGCTCTCTCGTGAAATGACATCGAGGTTGTGCCCTCCTTAAAATACTTAGGTCTAACATTGGACCATTGTCTTACCTTCATGTACCATGTGGATCAAGTCACCAAGACCATACACTGCAAACTTGGTACTCTGTACTGCCTAAAAGACCAGCTCATCCCTGAGGCCAGGACCTCAGTCACCACAAGTGTCCTTATCCCTGCGCTGACTTATGCTGCCCCGGTCTTACAGGGCATGGCCAAGCAGGAGGTCACCAAGATGCACATCCTGTACAACAAGGTAGCCCATTTTGCTACCCAGGACCACTCGCGAAGCCACCATTGTGACACGCTTGCCCAGCTACGCTGGCCCTCGCTGACCTCTCATCTCCACTAGCCCCTGCTCTGCTTGACCTTCTAGCTACTCAGCCCTTCAGCTCCACTCCAGCATCGCTGGAACTATCACACACAAACATAGCCCCAGGAGCCTACGGACATCTGGACGTACACTGCTTGAAGTTCCCAGTTGGGACTAACTCTGGCGGCAGGTTGTTCTCCTACTCAGTCCCCTACCTGTGGAACAAACTCCCACCCTTAGTGCAGGAAGCCTCCTCACTGATGAACTTCCGCACCAGACTCAAAGCCTACATGTCTGATACTAGCACTTGTCATTGCCATGGCTCATGACCCCTTCTTCTTGCTTCTATCCTCCTAATATCCAGATCCTCCAAGCACCTTATCAGGTTCCACGGTGCTTCCCTCTAGACATAGTACCACAGCTAACTTTCCACTGAACCTTGCCAGTAGTAAACAATGAGTTTACCATGTAAAATTACATTTCTTCTGCACCTTTTGTTAATTCTACTGTCAACATATTTGTAAGGACTGATGCATGATGATAACCATGGCTGTAACCTGCTCACACACCTGAAACTACTCTGTAACCCCAGTCTTTCTCTGTATGAAAATATATATTGTTATCCCGGGTCACCCCTGAAAAAGGGACCTTCGGGGCTCAGTGGGCCCACCCGGTCACCAAATTTTAAATAAAATTAAAAAAAAATAAATAAAAAATTTAATTAAGTCTAAACAGTGCTCCGTGATGAAATAGGATCAAACACCATTATGGGGGGGGGGGGGGAGTTTGCAGTCACATATCAAAACAGTTATTTAATATAGAACCCTGTCAATGTGCTTTTTTTCTTTTCCCCCTTATTGGTATCCATTTTAGATATTTGAATACTGTACTTGTGTCTCCCCTGAGTCTCCTTGACAAGGGAAACAGTCCCAGTTCTGCCAGTTGGTCCTTAGTGCCCAAGTACTCCAAACCACCAACTATCTTTGTCACTCTTCTGTTTACCTTCTCAGTTGTGTCTGTATCATTCCTTAGATATTGGGAGCAGAACTACATGCTATACTTGAGATAGGCCCAGATAAAAGATCTGTATAAGAGTATTATGAAATCCCTAGAGCCACTTACCTCTTAATGCCTTTTGTGATGCTGTTTGCCTTGCTTAGCTGCTGCCTCACACTGCCACCCCAGTTGAAGTTGTTGCTTTTTGACTCCCAAATATTTTTACTGCTTTAAAGTGTAGTAATCTCCATGCCATTCAGGTAGTATGTAAGGAATATGACACAACGAGGTGTGGTTTATGGGCTGATAAGAGCATATCCCATGTGTGTAATGAGACATGAGGTGCTTGCACCAAGTGCCTTTAGGATCTGGGAAGTGCTGTTATCGGCCCTATGAAGCACATCTCGGAGTGTCTCATTTTGCTTATAAAATGGGTCCCCCCAAATAAATATTTGAGGGGAAAAAAAATTTTAAAAATTGCCAAAAATATGAAAAAAGGACATTTTCTTAGTTGAAATACTAAAAATAGTCCCCTTATTAATTTCTGAAATGTGTTGTCGCCAGTAGAGGGCCCCCCCCAAACACACACTGTACTTATGAGCTCTGGTTTTATTTACGTTATACCCCCTTTACATTAGACCCACACACACACACACACATTTCCATAGAGGGTGTCTTTGTACGAAGGAATGCTCACAGGGGATTACTCTCCCCACACACACACACATTGTTTTTATTAGCACTGGCATTATTTACAATATAAAAGTGGCATGGTTGCTTAGACTCCCTTTACATTATACCCCTACCACACAAATTTTCATAGAGGGTGTCTTTGTACCCAGGAACACGCACATCAGCTGTTGGATTGCGAGCGAGTGGCCAATTTTAAATGACAGAGAGCATGTCCCTCACCAGCAGCTGTATTTACCACTTCCCTGACCCCGTTTTCTAATATCGGGCTGCTCATTCTGCCAAACTGGAATGTTTTCTTTTAAACAACTGTCATTTTCTTTTATACTGATTTACATCTCTGACTGTGTCACTGCTATCAAGTGGCTGGCTTCAGGAAGAGTAAGCAGTGTTTTTTTTGCTTCACGCTACTGCTTTTTGAGTGAGTGGCTTATTGATTACTGCACTTTTATTGCACTGCTCATTCAAAGAAATTTTTTATTTTGTTTTCAGGTTACTTTTTGTACATTTCAAAAAGATGATTGTGTGTGAGCTTTCAGTAGGAAGAGGCTGGCGAGCTGCATGGCTCCTGATTGGGGGGTGGGCTGCTGATGGGGATCTATGAGTGCATACAGTTTGGGGAAACTTGGACTGTAGCTGAGACAGTTTCCTTTAGAAATACTGTAGGTATGGCAGGTAGGGATATTTGGCTGTGCACCATCCTTCTGGGTCTAAGTAAGACTGGTTAGCAGATTATAGCTACATAAGGACACACCAAAATGTGCCTTTCAGCCAATCAGAATCCTAGATATTTTCTACCCATTTTATAATTGGCATCAATGTTCTTTTTCCCTAATTGCAACACCTTGAATTGGTCATTGTTGAAGTGCATCTGCCATTTGCCACCCATTTCCACAACCCGTATAGCTCCTTTTACATTTCATTTATCTCCTGTTTACATGTAACTACCCTTTTCATCTTGGTGTCATCAGAAAACTTGGTGATCCATGTACTCTCTGTAGTGCCCAGCTTCAGAGCATTTATAAATAGATCGAACAGTTCAGGTCCCAGAATCAATCTCTATGGAACCCCCCCCCCCAACTGTTTCCATGTTCATTGCATACTGTTTATTTTTTTCTGCCTTCAAACCCGAACCAGCTTTGAGCACATTTTTGCACACTTGAAGTTGTACCCCGATTCTCTTGTTTATGAAGTAGCCTATGCTGAACAGTATCAGATGCTTTGCTGAAATACTCATATATCACATTCATAGGATTCCCACATCCCATTCTTTGTTCATTTTCTTTTTTTTTTTTTTATGACAATGCTGTGAGATTTGTTTGCATCATTCTCCCCTCTTACAGAAACCACATTGGACCATCAGAGCTAAGTTGCTGTTTTGTCAGTTTGTGACAATTTTGATCCTTATGACTTACATTATTGTCAGCAACATGGATAGTTCCTTAGCTAGCTCCTTTGGGATTTTTGGTTGCATACTATCCGGCCCCATTTCCTTGTTTACAGATACTATCTTTAGTAATTGTTCACTTCTTTTGTCACAAATACTGTATGCATAGCAGAGGGGCTTGTTCTTCCCCCAGAATGACATTTCACTATCTGATATCATAGCATTCCTTTCTTCTGTAAATAATGAAGTGATGTGGGCCTTCAGCCATTCTGCCATATCTGCCATGTGTAATTATATCGCCTGTGTTATGATCTAACAGGACTTGATATGTTTCTGTTCTTATTTATGTATTTGAAGAATTTTTGATAACACTTGAAGCCAAATCTAGTTATCTGCTCTTCAACAATTTGCTTGGTCACCTTGATTCAACATTTGCTCTCACCAAGAAGGGTTCATTCATAATGGTTCTGGATAGGTCCTGATCCAGTGCCCGTGAAATGTAAACTATTGATATAATAATGATAGGTATGTTATTCTGAAATCTAGATTTAAATTAAAACACAGTTTGATTTGAGATAACACCATTACCCCACCATGTGTCCTTTCTGTTTAGCAGCAACCTTTTATAGCTCAAGTGGAGATGTTCAGTGTCATCACCAGTGAACCTAATTAAACAAGCTGCTAAGAAACTAGTGATATCTGACTGCTAACTTATAATATGCCTTCTTTCTCCGGGACACTGTTTCCCCAGTGGGAGTAAAGGCACTATTTAAATTGTAGTTACCGAGTTATGAAACAGGATGTCACTTATTTGGAAGTCAGATGTTGTGAAGTTCTGATTTAATAGAAACTGTCCATCATTTATTACTGCAAAATTATACTGAGAATTTTTTTTGAATCCATAGCCTCTATATAAGTCTTACCCCTTCTAAGTGGTGTTAAATTACGGTAAGACTTAAGTTCCACTACCCATTAATTTCCAGGAGTCCTTTAAATATTAATAAGTTGGGTGTTGAATTTCACAAACACTGAAATGTTGCCTGTAGGCTCTGGTGTTAATTCATGTTATTTTGTGAATCAGTACAGTACAACACTCGATGTGCTATTCTACAATAATGACCATATATTTTTGAATACTGCAGTAAGATCCATCAGTTTGCAGTCACCATAGCCTGGTCCATATAAGAACATTTACTATTGATCCCAAAGAATTGAGCAGAAGAACAAAGAACCCATTTTACCCTTTTCAGAAAGTAATGATAAGAAAATACTTGCGTAATGTCTGCTATAATTGCAGGAGCATTCATTTTACAGGTATCTTTTCTCACTAAATTGACTAGTCAAGCACCTTGAATGGCATTTCCCAATTAAGGTCATATTTTTTTATACGTTATTGGAGTTGTTCAAATATATGTCAGGGTTTCTGCTAACCCCATATTATATAACATAATCAGTTAACTTTGGATGGATGCACAAGCTCAGGCCATGTTATTTTTATGCATACCTCTGAAACTGCACACAGCCAGAATACCGTGGAAATGAATCGGTCCTTATTGAAATCAATGGGGATCATTTGCTAAACATAACTTGCATGCTCACAAAACCACCTAAAGCCACCTGAGCAAACTTAAATGCTGTTTTAATCAATATAAGGAGAAGTGACTGCCTTCACTGTAACAACTGAAACACTCAATCACAGACAACAGTCACTGTTAGCAGCTGTGACTGGGTGGGTGGGTGAGTCAGAAGAGCTTGTGGTGTGAGTTCCAATCATGGTGTCGTGCCTATTAAGATATATCCCATTTATTCCTTTCAATTGTTTTTTTAAACCTTTTTTTACTGTTTTATTAGCCCCTTGTACAGTGGCTGCTCATGATGCTGTTGTCTGACCCACTTCAGCTGCATCTTGAATGAGAATGAGAATGAGAATAGCAAGCATAGTGAATAGCGAGTGAGAGTGAATGTGGCTTTCTGTGAGTGGCTTTGAACTTTGAAGTCAGATCTGTGCAATCTGGTCCTATTCCATCTGGTTATTGGTGTGAGTTAATCAGAATGGACAGCAGTCACTGTCAGTGATCGTGAGTGGTGCCAGGGGTGGGGAGGACAGGTTTCTCTCTCTCTCTCTCTCTCTAAACCTCCAGCCAGGCATTTGTCAGGTGATTAGCAGATTAGTGGATTAGCTAGAGGGATAATATAGTGGCTGAAAAGGAATGGCAACTATTAAAAAGGTAACAATGACCTTTGGATATCTGCTGGGGAGGAAAAAAAAGTGCAGAGAACTGAAAAACTGTGTGCACACAAACAAATTAACATTGCTGGAATAGGGCACAAATTGGGACTTCAGTTTTTCATGTATGCATCCAAAATGTCCATATATCTAAATAGCAATACAAGTTGAATCCACTGTAATATAGTATAAAATAGCAGTTAGAGCAACAATCTGTACTGCATGAGTTTGGTACACACAGCAGACCAGGGTTTGATTTCCACAATCTCCACTTGCATACTCAGTGACCCTGAGCAAGTCACTTAACTACTCTGTGTTCCTAGGTCACCCCTGTAAATGGGCCTTTTGCCCATTGGGCCTCATCCAGTTACCAAGAAATAAAAATAAATAAAAAATAAAAATAAAATTAGGGTTTATAGACCCTGCATTGTTGTCCGACTTTTCTGGTCAGGCAAGCATGAGGTCTAGAAATGTACCTGTAAATTTCACATTAACCATTTCGTGAAATTCCTATACACTTCTTTCATGCAGTTAAGGTGTCACTGTGTGTCTTAAATTGGACTCCTGAAAACTTTAGTGGGACCTCAGAAAATATTCAAGGTGGGCTTTATGACTCTTGACAACAATTATCTAGTAAAAGCTCTGATTGCTTTGTTTTTTCTCAAAAATAAGAACTATTCTCTCTAAGTAAATCAGCAGCCTTTTGATCATATCAAGTGACACACATCTGCGTCAGTGTGAAATACAATCTTTCCTATTACCCATTTGACACAGTTTATAGTGCTCATATGCTTACCGTAGCTTATTCACTGTTGAGACTTAGTCACAGCTGGTCAGCAATGACAGGGGTGTTGTACCTTTGTTTTCAATAGGATAACTGATGTATAATGTAGGGTTATGCTACTGCCACAACTCTGTACACCAAACAGTTACTAGCCTCTGTTATAAACACTGCATGGCTGCATTACCTGTGTACAGCGCTGAACTTGTCATCACATATTAGGTTTCTGTGTCTCAGGATTAGTGGCGTACAGTTTGGGAGCTAGGATACCTCATTTATTTATTATGCTGTAGGTTGCTATTAAGGCTTTTACCTTGTTTATAGCAAGGGTTCCCATGCTCAGTTAACTACAGATAACTCATTGTGCAGTACAGTATGAGGAGTAAAGACGTACAATAGATAGAAACATAATGGAGTGTATGTTTGCTGTGGCACAATATTCCATAATATAGTAATCTTAGAAACTGAGCAGACTGTACAGCAATTGAAATGAACTGCGTCAAGCTCTAATGTAGTGTATGATTGGGCAACATACTATTAGCCACCGTAGCACACATAGGTACTGTAGTTGTTGTTTGCTGAAAAGTGCCTGCTGCTGTTCCCTCAGAAGTAATGAAGGCAAACAGGTTTTACAGTCTGTTTTCAGCATTTTCTCACACTCTGGTAGAGGGACTGCACTTTATTGGGTTTGGTTATGGGATGGAACCACAATCATGAAATGGCTCAGAATGTGGGCTTCCATTTCAGAAACCAGTTGGGGTGGAGCAGGCCTTATCCCTAAAGTACCAGCAGGGCTACATAATAATATTTTTCTACCACAAAACAAAATCCACCATCCCTTAATCACTGAGGTAATTACAATTGTACCTTGCTACATAATGTTTTTGACAAAAAAATGCTAGCATAAAGTATTATAGAGAATAGCAACATTATATTACCTTTAGTACCCTCCATGTGCTAAGTCTAACATGACAGTAGAGTCTATCCACAAAACAGTACACTAAAACCTTTATTTAAGCAAACGCACCCCCCCCCGGTGGATGATTGGCCCTTTGTACGAAGACAGTCATCCAGGAAAACCATGTTATAGTTTAAATATGGTTTAAATATAGTATGTGTCTTCACTTTATAACAGTATGGGCCAGATATTCAAAAGGGTTGCGCCATGTGCAATAGGGTTGCACCTGCGCAAGTCCGAACTTGCTCCATTCTGCGATATTCAGCAGGAGGCAGTTGCGCCACTGAAAACAGGCTGAGCAACAGCGCAATGCAAATGAATGCATGCTGAACTGGTGGGGAGGTACCATGATAAACTGCACAGCCCGATATTCAGCCGGGCTGTGAGAGTTATGCAGGCGCAACCCCAACCTGCGCCTGCACAACTTTGAGCCAAAAAGGCTTGTCGAGGTCACCCACAGGTGAGCCTGCATTGCAGGGGCGCAACACAGCTGCCACTGGCTGGCCCCAACCCATCCCTGTGCCCCCACCAGCCGATCGCTGGCAGCAATGTAGGCCCCGAGCGTATCCCTGGTGGTCCAGTGGACTGAAATGCCCGATCGGCAGTAAGTTTAATAAACCCCCCCTCCTCCCCAGTGTCATCCTGGTGGTCCAGTGGACTGAAATGCCTGATCGCGGGCAGTACGTTTAATAAACCCCCAAACATAGCCCTGGTGGAAGGCGTCCCCCACCCACCCACCCACGGATCACCCACCCACCCCCCAGTAGCTGGTGCAGCAGCATCCCCACTCGCCTGTCGCCCGCCGCCGCCGACTGATCTGCCCTGAAGGCTACGCCCATAGCAGCAGAGCAAGAGCCACTGGCGCAGAAGCTATAGAGATGACAGTCCAGATTTGTGAAATCTGGACTGTCATGTAGCGGTAGGCTGATGCCCATTGGCTCTGCTCTGCACCAATGGGCATGCAGCCTCACAGGGGCAGTCGAGTCGTGGGCGGCAGGCGGGTGGATGCTGCCGCCCGCCAGCTACTGGGGGCGGTGGTGGGCTTCGTGGGTGGTGGTGGGGGCGCTAGCCACCAGGGCTATGTTCGGGGTTTATTAAACGACTGCCCACGATCGGGCATTTCGTCCACTGGACCACCAGGGATGACTGTGGAGGGGGTTTATTAAACTTACTGCCGATAGGCGTCGGTCCACTGACCACCAGGGATACGCTTGGGGAGCCATTGCTGCCTGCGATCGGGCTGGTGGGGGCAGTACACTATGCCCGCGATTGGGCTACTGGGGGTGGGGATTGTACACTGATTCCCTGTGATCGGGCGCAGGGGGCATCGGTTCCCGACGGCTGCTGCCTGGCAGGGTGCCAGACGCAAGTCCTCAGGGATCGGCGCACCTACATGCTAATGGCATGCAAATGGGGCCATAATCAGATGCAAATGGCCCCCCCTGCACCTTGCATGAATTATAGCCCCATTTGAATGTCACCTTTTGAATATCGGGATTTTGCGCATGGCGCAATGGTACTTGCGCCACCACAAGTTGAATGCTCCACTCTGTCAACTTGCAGTGGTGCTTAGTTCCATTGCCTACGCACAGTGGCTGGAGTTGGGGTGATATTCAGCGAGTTGCTCAATAGCAACTCCTTTGAATATCACCCTGGACACACCCCTGCACAACTATTGTGCGCAGCGCAAGGGCTTGCGCCTTTGAATGGCGCAGTTTGAATATCCAGCCCTATGACTACTTCACAACTGACATGGCTTTGTATTGTGATACTTACCTGCATTCTAAGCATACCTTGCCATTCATGATGCAGTATTGATTAGGTAGAAGGTGGGTAGGTAGGTACAAAGTTTGTTTTGTAACAGAACATGACCGTTATAGCAGAAAAGCACTGTTTTCAAAGTCATCCTGGCAGATTCACACCTTAAATGTTATAAAGTAGAATTTAATTAATAATTCAGTTTACATTTCAGACACATGGCAATCACACACAGTATAACTCAGTCACCATGGCAATTGTTTCTAAGCTCAGAATTTAGTGCTTTCTGAAACTGACTAAAAGAATTGGCAGTTCTTGTTTTAGGTGAAAGGCTACTACAAGATTTGGAAGCACTTAACTGCAGAGGTATTAAACCATATTTAGTTTTTACTCTTGGCACTAGCAATCCATGGAGATGGACCTATTTTAGTATGCAGGATCAGTATCTATTTTGTAATTCAGCAATAAAACCCCAACAGTGAGGACTTCTATGGCGAAGATAATGACTGCCTCAAAGGTGCCTGTTTTATGTAGTGTGTATGTGCATATAAAATAACATCACTCACAACTGGTTTTCTGGTACAGCATTTGGAGTGAGGTTGTTTTCAAAACCTGCTAATGGAGCATTCTGATTGACTGATTGAAAAGTAAAGGTCTACTGTAACACTGCTTATGGCTTTCTGTTACAGAGCTCCGTGCTCCATGAAGCCATTGCACACCACCTTCTAATTACATTGTCACTCCTGCCCGCTCCCAAAAAAGTGTTCAGATGGCAGTAATGTCATCAAGATCAGCACAGCTGAATGGACAGTGTTATGTTTAATAATTCGTTTGGGATATAATAAATATTTGTATTGATAGAGATTCAGTTTCTAGTGTTGATTTTAAAAGATCTTTAAAGGTTGGTGGAGCTTCTTAATAGGTTCCGTTTAGAAATCGGCAGCATTTGTGTGGTATTCCAATCATACTACAGTCTTGTTGTGCATTTAAGACTGGAAATATGTTATCTGGACCAGAGATAACTAGAAAAGGATATGTTTACATTAAATGGAAGAACCACTAGTATCTAATGACCATCTTATATATCATTAATCTATATAAATATGGATTTATTTTTTATACTTTCTTAGCTAATATGGATTTATATTTTTATCCATATAAATAAAATATTCAATAACTTTTATGTTGATGCACACTTTTCCTATTGATATATTGTATATACTGTATATATTAAATTTCAAAAGAAACGTTGGTATTTGTAACCTTCTGCTCCTTCATCTTATACAGTGTCAGTGGCTCAGTAGGTAGCACACTCGCCTCTGAGGCCGGGAGATCAGAGGGCTGTGGGTTCAGTTCCCACATCTGGCACTTGCGTTAATATCCCAGTACTGACACTGTAGTGCAGCATGAGAGGGGTGCTGCATTCTGAGGTGCCGTCTTCCGGATGAGACATTAAACCGAGGTCCCATCTGCCTGGATTGGTGGTAGTTCAGGTGGATGTTAAAGATCCCATGGCACTTCTCGAAAAGAGTAGGGGAATTCCCCCGGTGTCCTGGCCAAATTTCCCTCATTCACTAAAAATACCACCAACAGCTTAATCTGGTTCACGGTCAGTTGGCATTCATCTGTATCCCCCTCCCTCAGGTCGTGCCTGAAAATAGGCAGGATTTGTCTAGTGCACTTACCCGGCCAACAAAAACTAAATAAATAAATAAAAATAAAAAATACATTTAGTCATGCCACTAATATAGTATTTTACTCTCCCTTATAACAGTACATAATCTTCCTTGTCAAAATGTAGAAAGGTAATGAAGATGTTGATTTTCAGATGTTTCTGGGCATTTTTCTTGAGTAGCAAGCAGCAGTTTATTTGATTTTTTTTACCTCCACAGGCTAGAATATGTTAGTTATAATGACAAAAACACCTTATATCTTGCAGTCAAATACTGCATGTTATTTTCTTGTGGCATTATAAACTGATTAATATTTATACACAACATAGTTAAAGTTAAAACATTGTTTTTCCAATTTGTTAAATTCCCAAGGGTCAACATATTTTCTTGTCATGGTTGAAGTGCATCATTACTTGCTAGGTATTAATTTCCCAGGTATGTATGTCAGAGTGCAGTGAAGAGCTGTTAATTTATGGTTTCATTTTACAATGAGACGGATATGCAGAAATGATTATATATACTGTATATACAACTCTACAAAACTGCAAAACCTTATACTATCAATTCTAAACAAATGATTTCTTCATTTGGTTGCATCAATAATACTGTTGTACTTGTTATCACCCAGTTTTTTGGGGGCAAAGGCCAAATTGCAGTGGAAGTTGCAAAATCAATGTGACTATATTACACTTTATAACCACACAGAAGACCTAATGAAGTGTGCCACTTTGAAATCAGAAATTACTGTGAGAATCAAGAGACAGTACTCCAAGCACTTACACTTTCAGTTTGAGGGTTAATTAGAAAACTAATCTGGGCACTTTACTATGTTAACAGAGGAGTTGCCTAGGAAATTATAATACTTTTCTGAATTTTGCTGTTACTTGAAACTGTTCTAATGTCAAGTTTAAAAGAACCAGAAATATTATCGAGAGGCAGTAACATCTTTAGCATATTATATGAAAAGTTAATATTTGAGATTATCTTACTTTATACATTGACCCAGGATATGTGCAGTGATTTTTAAATACTCTAGTAAAGCAGGTGCATGTGGCTCTAAACATGCCATGTAGTAGGACGCTAAGTCACTGTGATAGGAAGCATTCTTAAAACTGAGAGTATGTTGGATCTATTTGGTTCTATGTAGCAAAATAATTTTTTTGTTATTCTGTCGCCTTGCCTGGCATCGGACTGCTACCAGGACAGGTTGATGCAGCAGTTTGCCCAATATCTGACATACCTGACTTCTTATTCAGAATCATATATATATATTTTTCTTGACAATTTTTGTTGAGGAAAAAACACATAAGCCACAACTTGTTTCCTGGTACATCCTGGAAGCACAGGGAAGTTGAGTGACTTGCTCATAGTCACACAGTGTGTAAGTGGCGGCTGTGGGATTCAAACCCCATTCTCCAGGTTTGCAGCTCAGAGGTGTTTACCACTATACTCTCCTGCCTCCCCAGCTACCCGAAAATCATTCTCTGTTGAGCAATACTGGTTGCATCTCAGAAACAATAATTGAATAATTAAAGCAGGAGCAGAAGCTTTACAACTGATGTGGATGAAATAATTTTCTAATTTGTGAAACATCTAAAATGTTCCACATGTACTCCAAATATTACTTCAGCAAACATGACACAGGTTGGTTATAGAAACAATAAGGTTGGATAACCAAACCCTGATCAGAAATTTATTTCTAAATCTCTATTCTACTTACTAATTTGCATCACACACTACAAACAGATCTAGGATCTATGACGTGTCTAAATCAAACAAGTTATTACTTAAGGGAACCAAATACAAATTACTTTTCAATAGCAACACATGAGCCATGTTTACATGACTGCTCAGCTTACCGTACTCTCTCATGCCACTGGTCTTCCAACATTGGATAGTGCTGCTGGTTTAAGATGACATGGACCCTCTCATTGCCGATGCAAGATGCTCTGGTGAGAGGCCTTGATTCAATTGGGGGGGGGTTCTCCTGTGATGGTCCATGTGACATGCATTGATCTTCACCTAGTTGCAGCATTGACCACTATCCCCAACAGGCCACGTTACATCAGAGGAAGTGGTGCAGCCAGTCCATGCAGCTGCTTAAGCCACTTGATCTGTGCTCACTCCATTCGGCATTCCCAACCTAAGAAAGAATCTTGGAGCACCATAATGATTGACTTACCATGATGTGGTAAGTGTCTACATGTAAGCCTTTGCACCAGAGCAACACAGGTACTCAGATCACTCTAGTGCAAATGTGACCATGTAAATGAGCCTATAGAGATGCACCATTAAAAATGTCTTGATCCTCTGCAGACATGTTGGAGCATCTACCTGAGTTCTGTTATCATGAAATTTGGCTATGTTCAAGGCTGCTTTTAAACAGCATATTAAGTTAGTAATTATCATTTGTCATTTTATTTACTTACCTGGTAAAGACCACTAGCAACACAGTATATTTTACAGGGTTGACCTGAAAGTTAGTACATCAATAACAAAACAGATGCCATATGCAGAATACAAAACAGAAGAGCCATGAAACAACCTCAAATAGTAAAACATTCTGCACAATCAGATGGATTTAAACATTTACATTCAAAGATCCAGAAGACTAGGACATAATTGAGATAAAAAATTGTGGGTTCTTTGATGCACCTCAATGTGTCTGGAAGTCCAAACTTTAGTTGCATAAAACAGAGAAGACCTTTGACCAGTATATGCATGCATGAATGGGATAACAAGTTTGTTCATGTTTTGAAGACCTAAGATCTAAGTTGCACTGATGAAGCATCAAGGAAGACAACTTTGTTGTTTAGAATTTATATTTCTGCCCAGAAACCTTATCTGAGTGATTATTGTATTCCATTCATGAAGTACAGTGTCATTTACATCAACAAACCAGAAATCAGGCACCTTTTTACTCAGATTCTTCTCACCCTAACCACCAAGCACTCAGGTTGCCACTGGTGACCTCCTAGTCCCACATTGGCTGACCCCATTTCCTGTTCCTCCATGGCTGGCCTACCATGATGGGGCCCATGGTTCAGAGCCCCTCCCTTTTTGTCTGTTTGGATCTAGTGAGGAGGTGGGCCAGTCATTTGGAACCTGAAAGTACCAGCAGAGCTTCCTCATGATGGCTGTAAAATCTCGTGTCTTACTTGCAGAGGTCAAAATCAAATTTTCACCCCCTAGCCAGCAGTGCAAATAACTGTAAAAATTGACCATCCCCATAGGCTTTTCACTAGCCCTGCACAAGCCTGTTGCTGAGTGGTGATGCAACGTGCTCTGGAGGAGTATAAAAGGTTCCTATGGAAATATGACTTTTTTACTTCAAGCCCTGCCAGGGGAGGGGGTGGAGAGCAGTCACTGTAAGACCAGGTTACGCTAAAAATTGAAACTTCTTCTAGTATGTGTGTGTTAGTCTATGTCTTGACTTCCCTTTGTACCTTCTTCTGCTGCTCTGTCTACAGTTCTTTTTGGCTATAGAGAATCTGCTTGTTCTCCTTTCTCCCATCGTGGAATGGTCAGACACCCCTCCAGCCACCTTCCTGCCCAGCATACACATGACTGTCTTACACATGTACCCCTCTCCTAGTTTTCTGATTTCTGTCCCTTCCCTATCCCAGTCCACAGATTTCTACCCCCTCACTGCCACAGACCTCCCACCATTGCTCACTCCCTGCCCTGGTCTCACATTTCTTTCCCTTCTCTGCCCCAGCACTTAGATTTTGGCCCTCTCCCTGCCCTAGTCTTCCCTCTTCCCTAGCACGGTCCCCACAACTGACCACTACCTGCCAGCTGTTCCTATTCCCCCCACCCAAAAATCCACTGTCTGTCTCCAACATAGTACACATAAGTGGTTCTTCCCCCACCTGACACAGCCCCAACATAACATATCATGCTCACAAACAGCAACCTTCCTAACTAAAAAAACAAACCTTTTCATCTTTTGTGCAACCTGTTCCTGGTCTGATTCCATGCTACTTCCATCAACTGGTTAACCTGTTCTCTCAGGCATCCATCAACTACTAGCCCATTTGCCTGGTGCCACTGTTGATGCTTGACTGTCTGCTCCCTCAGCTGGCCAACCATTTCCGGCCCACATGCTCATGTGACAAAGCCACTAATTGCCTTCCTGCTCCCTGGATGGACCAGCCACTCCTGGCTTTTTTGCATGCTACTTCCAACAAGTGACTTCATACACTTTCTGCTCCTGTGCTATCCCTGCAGCAGCAATTCAAACGTACACATTCCATGTGCTGACACAGAGAGCAGCAATAAGCTAGGAAGTGGAACAGGAATCTGGCACACAAATTAAACAATCTTTTCTTTTTTCTGTAGTATCTCTGTCAGGCTTCACAGGGTGCGAGGTGCATTCCTTGCAAAGAACCACTTACTGGAGCACTGGAGAGGGCCAGACACAAGACACCCGGTGGGTGCTTCCAGTTGGTGATTTTACATGCCCAATGGAAGATCCTCCCACATTTGGTGGGCGGGTGCCAATTTTGAATCATGCATACATATGATGAAGTAAGTGTCACAGTATTGTCTACCCTTAACCCTCCTTCCTTCCTAGCACCTTGCAGAGCTTCCAGTGGTCTCATGAACAGCAATGGTTTTCAGTGCATATTATTCCCCAATGTACTGTCCATGGTGGAGCAGAGTTCCTGGTCTACTACTGGGTGATGTGCCAGATCACCCCAGCTGGGATGCTCTTCTATAATGAGCACCCCATCTAACCTGCCAGATTCCAGTGCCCCGAGCCTGTTCATGAACCAGGGTCACCAGCATGGAAGTATGATGTGCTTCCACTGAGCCATCAGGTGACATAAGGCCTTCTTTTAATCATAACAGGTAATGTTATATGGCCATGATTAGAGCATACTTGGTTTTACATTTGGCCCACATGCAGCCTTCTGTACTCCTCAACTCACCACAGCCTGAGAAGGGGGAACCTGTAGGGCTGGAATGAGGGACACAGATAGGGGTGATGCAGCTGGGTGGTTTCCTGGGACAGATATAGGGGATCAGATGGGAGCAGGAACCAATATGTCCTTCCATCATTGCTTGATTAAATAAACTACTGAGCTTGTAGTTTTTAGCTGTCTGTCTCTTTTTTTGACATATTTCCCAATTGTGTATTTGTTGCTCCTGTATTCTGTGTGGTGACTGCATCCTGCCATTTTCCAAGCACACTTCTGTGTGTTTGTTTTTAGATTTCAGCCACACCTATGTGAGGGAGGATAAAGTACAGATTAGAAGAATAAACTACATGGTTTAGCTATTTGTTTTACTAACAATTTACTCTGACTAATTTTGAAGATTTCCTAATAAATCACAAATGATTTAATGGGATATAGTTTATAATAAGCTTCTCAGATTTGCAGTAACCATTTATCATGAAATCAACCATTGTGATCTGTACAGAGGCACGAGAATAGTGTCCCACCAATGACAAACTAATTACCATTAGTATTCTTTCTTGCAAGAAGGTGTTGATATGAAGGCCACTAATATCTAACTGAATTTTTCTCCCATGGGATAAATGCAGTCACTAGATATCAGATTCAAGAATTGTTTGTTGTACCCCACCTGAAGAACCTTTTCAGTATAGTGCTTCACATGCTGAATGGTCTTTGAAGTATGTTCAAACCAAAAGTAAAACATTCTTCACATAACAACTAAGAAACTGTTTTGTATATTTGACAGAGTATGTTGTGCAGAAACAATAAAATGGAGGTTATCATAATTTTACTTACGCACTAAAAGTACAAATGCATTCTGTTCTTGTCCTTTTTGTTTAGAGAATCTGCATTTAGATGACAACTCTTTTAATGATACATACCTGATATGGGTATGTGCATGCATGGATAGATGCACGGTGAGCAAGATAGTTGGATACATATTATATTGAGAGCAAAGAGAGAGAATGAACAGTGTCTCATTGACTTGTACTTCCTTAGTGTTCGATCTCTATTTACAATGTGGAACTAACCTTTTAACGTGCCTTTTTTTTCTTGTTTCTTTTTTTCCAGAATGAAGGAGCTTTCTTTATCACTGGGACTTCACATAATACTATTGAACAACACTAATCAAGCTGCTCAGTATATATTTTATCAGAAGCTGCTTAATGTTTACCTTTTTTGATGGGGTAATAATTACAGAAGACAGTTTCAGCGCTGTGTCGTGCAGCAGATCTGCAAGGATGAGAAAGCAACCTGCCTCAATTACTTCTAATCAGGAACATCTATTATCATGCTGCTGTCCAGATAGATTTCTTTGAAGAAGTACTTCTTCACAATAAATTAAACTTTGTTCCCCTACCCAGTCGGCCTTTAATCTGGACTCCATGGCCAATGCCTTCATCTGCTTTTACAACTACTAACATGCAGATAAACTCCAGTCTTCATCAGGTCATGAGATTCTGGTAATGCCTGCTAAAGCAGTAGAATCTGTCATTACTGGAATATTTTTAGATTGTCTGACAGTCCTACCTCAGTTTATGATACAGCCAGGTTTTTGATGCAAGGAATTCAGGACCTACTTTATGTTAATGCTGACTATTTCTCACGAAGAGTCTTGAGCCTTACAGAGCTGGTCCTCAAAAGTAAATACATGCTGGTTGGATTGAAATTACAGCCTGCTGCTTGAGTATGATGGGATATGATATACCTAATAATGATAATGGTACAGACTTAAATGGACTGTAGTTCAAAGGCAGAACCATTAAGCAAAAAAGAAATGAACAATTCCTGATACGGATAATGTACTACACCCATATCAAAGTAAGACAACACCAACACTTGAGCAGGGGCATATCATTTTATAATGTTCACTGTCAATTTACAGTTTGTGTTTTTGCAGGTACTGAGTTTGGCAAAAGCCCTCTAACAATGTGAGCTGAACTATTACTGCTGAAGAGGAAATCAATTTTGGTCTTACTTGCTGTGCCTCGTTTTTACACATTCACATACTCCTTACACAAGACACGTTAATAACAAGTCTTTATAGGGGGAGCAAACTGTACAGAAAGAAAAAAATGTTTAAGACATATAACATATTTCTGTACCTATAAAAAATGGAGTTCAGTATTTTTCCTACATACCAAGGGAAAGGATTTGTTGGAACATTCTGTAATTTAGATGGTCAACTCAAATATCCTTTACTACCATATTTTACTTGGCCAGTTTGACCAGGCTATCAGTATTTATTTATCAGCAGGAGAAACAGCAGTTACAGTTACTGTATATACTGTGTACAAGCACTAGACCACAGTAGCAGGAAATTGTGAGCGTCAATACCTAATGCTAACTCCATTGTCTAATTATTCCCACAGTGAATTAAGGTGCCTGTGAAGTATGTGAAAATGCATCCTTGAAAACTATACTCTGGAGGAGATAGTGCATAACAGAAAATATAAATTCTTAAATGTTTCTTAATTTAACTTTCTAAAGGAAGACTAAAAAGCAAGTTGATGTCTTATAGATTAATGTTACAACAGTGAAAGGTCTTCCTCTTTCATTTAATACATATATTTTGGAATAGTGGAGTGTATTACGAGACAAACATGAATGTAGAGAAATCTTTTTTATGTAATTTCTTTGGGTCTCAGTCTCAACGCAACAATGCATTGGCATTACAATGTTTGGTCATAAGTTCTCTTCAGTGTATTGCCTAGTCTTGTATATATTGTACAGAAGTGAAAACTTTTATGACATTTTGTTTGCAGTTTGACAAAAGAGATGCTGAATACTTACAACATATAAAAAACTTTACCATAGCACTGAATACGGTACTTTCTGAATATTATGGTTGTGTGCTCCTCGCAGTAATGAGAGCATCTGGATAAATTCCTGTATATGGACTGTAAGCTTATGCCACTATAACAAATGGTTTTATATCAATACTGTAAGTTAAAAAACTTGACAAATAATATATTGAATCTTGCTAATAATGTACATTTCACAAAACTCATATGCAATATTTACATTCTTAATTTAGTTTACAGAATGGAACCAAAATTTATAAATTTATTATGTTATGTTTGCAAAAAAAAAATCCTCACAGTGTATATTTGCTCTTTGTACATTTTGCCTGACTTACTGTTAAATTTTAAATATTTTTCGCTATATGAATCCTTACAGATATTAAACAGTGTTTTTATTTGGGGTATGTATGTATTGTTCATGGATGTTAAGATATTAAATATTATATTTCTTGCTATTGTGATATGACAAGAGACTTAACTTATCTTGCTGTGTCTTCCAGTGTACATGCTGTATATATAAAGTTAAATGTAATGCCGCTGGAGAAGAAAAAATAAACATAAATAGAATAGTGTATTGTATTTAGTCTGTATTGATCATGGATGCTCTCTTAATAGCCATATGCAATAAAATAAACCACATTATTTATGAAAGGAGCAACCTTTAATGTCTTGCATTTTTGCACCACTGTTTCTTGTTTGCAGATTCTTTATAGTAATCAGAGATGAATGACACTATTTTTTAATGGAGTTTTTCCCTGGTTTTTACCCCTGCCCACGTGTACTTGGTGCAAGCATGTATGTGTGGAGGCACGCGCATGCTGTGCACTGTGGAATGCCCCACCCTAATGGTCGCTCCTACTCACCTGCACCACCACTGGGCCTCCACCCAGTGACGTAGGGACTGTGTGAGGTCATTCCCAAACCTGGGTTACTGGTGTGGCACAGGGTGTGGTGTCCAGCACCTCAACCCTCAGTGCCACCGGGCCAGCTAGATGAATAACATTTTAATCCTGTTCAAGTTCAGTTTTAAACATCCTGATTATCTTCAAGAAAACAACTTAATATAATTCAAGTTCAAAGTCTGAATATATTAACTTCTTTGTTCCCATAGATGCCTTATGGCGTTGGAACCATCCATTGCTAGATCTGACCAAAAATGGCCACTGGGAGCAAATGAGTTAAGATATTTAGGCAAATCTTCTATGCTAACATTGTAGAGTTTTTTTTTTATTGAACTCAGTGTGTCTTCCTGGTGAACCCTTTTTAAATAAATACATTTTGAAACTGTTTGGATCATGATTTCTGACCCTATTTTTTTCTGTTACTACTATTTATATTCTTCAATTTATTATTAAAAATTGATTGCAGTAATTCTGTATTGGTTGGTTTCCCTTAGGAAGCTTTGTGTTCACCACCAGTTGGGTCAGCTTGAATAATGGATGCAATACTGTTCAAGCAGTGTTAATTGACTGGCAGTTACTACTGATCTGCCAGAAAATGGAGTTCAAGGGGCCCTATTTTCAAACTGTTTTTTGCCATTGGCACAGACTGGGAGATATTCTTTTGAAAATAGAACCCACAATCTTTAATTACTTATTCATTTAACTAGTCTCATTCTGAGACATTGCATTGCACAGAACTGGTGTTTGGTCTTTAATAACTGACCATTCTAAAGACATAGTGCCAATATCTTTATAAAATGAGCACTGAAATCCTCAAATCCTGATTGACTAGAACCAGCCACCAGACGATACATAAATGCAGTACTACCTATGGTCATCCTGGTATTTATCCTCTTCACAAATCACTACACCAGATGAGAATGTTGAACTACTAACTGGCAGTCATTTTTTCCCATTACATTCACAATAACCCTATTTCTTTTTTTTTTAAATTACACTTTTTATTAATTTTTTTATCTTATAGAAATAGCTACAATGATCATACAAACATAGAACAATACATTAGCAAGCTTACAAGGGACAAAAAGCAGAACATATTTTCATGAAAAGAAAAACATTCAGTAAAATGAAAGTCATTAGGGCTAATCTAGAAGAAGAAAACACTATTGTGAGTAATTTCTGCATTAACATATAATTTAGCAACTATATCACACATATTAACTGGACAAACAAATATCCCACTCCCTCCAAAAGAAGCATCTCATGACTTCATATTAACATTGTCAAAACAATACTCAGGTTGTGCATATTTGGGTTAGGAAGGTTTTATGTCTTGTACCTGCTGTACTAGGGGTGAGCTTATATGAACCTATTATTTCATGAGGCTCTGGCTGACCCATCTAATGAGGGTAAAGATTAAGCATCTCTTGCCAGGATTTCAAAGAGCTATGTGCCCTCCTGCTTACTTAAAAATTCATTGAAGGGTAACCATCTGGCTATGAATTTCTCTCTTTGCAAGCTGTGATGAACTGCTAATCTTTCCATTTCCTTTACCTGCAAGCAGCAAGCTAGCCATTGTGGCTCATCTGGAAACTGATCAAAGAGCCACTTCCTAGTGACAGTTTGGTCTGCCACTGCCAGTGCTATTAATATATTAAACAGGTATTTCCATCCAGGGTTATGAATTCCTATTAGGAATGTTCCCCAAACCAGTGTGTCACAGGTGCCAGGGATTTGAGTGCATAACATGGTGGACATATTCATGACAGCAACATTCCAGAAGTCCCAAATTTCCAGGCAACTCCAAAAAATGTGTTCATAGGTGTCTACCTGGCCTCATCCCCTGTAGCACACAACTGTCTGGTAGTTGCCATAGTGCCAGATTAACACCAACATTTTGAAATACCTTGTAATTACCTGTCAACAGAATTCACACCATGATGGTGAGGCTGTCGTTTTATTGGCTTGCTTCCAAATCAGGTTGCAGACTTTTTACAGGTGTGTAGATCCTAATTCTGCTTCCCATTTAAGTTGAATATCTTACTTTGGCTGGGGATTACTATCCTTACATATCCGGTAGTCTTGAAATTAGATTCTCTTCATTCTCTCCCCTGTTACCCCTACACAAAAAGCTCTAATGGGTGTTCTGTGTCATCTCATAATTGTGTTTTCATTGGTTCAGTGGTCAAATAGTGTCTTACGTGGAGGTAGCAGTAAAAATCTCTTGGGGGTAGGCCAAACTCACCTTGCAATTGATGATAGATTTTCACTGTACTCCCAATCAGAAATTGTCCTATCTTTTTTTTTCAATTTAAACTTTATTAACACATTTTCCATTATAAAGGGCAGTTACAATGAAAGTAATATGTGACACAACCACTTATAGGAACATAACTGCCCAACCCAGCCCTCCCACCCCCTCTCCCTTTTCAGCAGCAACTACTCCTTATAACCCCTAAGTGTGAAGCTCATTCCCAGAGAACCTATGAGAGATTTTAAGATATAACATAATTACGATTGAGCCAGTGAAATTAAAGAGTGAAGGGGATCCCATATTTTGGTATAAACTGCGAGTCTATTGTGAAGACTGGCAATCGCCTTTTCTGTTCGAAGGTTAGCAAGAATTTCATACAACCATTCTTGAAAGGTTGGGGTGGACTTGTCTTTCCAATGATGTAAGATAAATTTCTTAACAGATAGGGCAATCATGGAAATATGAAACTTCCTTACTTTAACCCTGACAGAGGACAAGTCCCCTAAAAGGCATATAACAGGCGTGAAATACTCCTGAAGGCCCAATAAGGGATCCAGGGAAATCCTGATTGAATCTCATAAAAGGGAAATTTTGTGACAGGACCAGAACATGTGAAGAAGTGTTCCTTCTTCCTGCATACACTTAGTACATGTATTAGAATAAAAAAAAAACATTTCTTTAATTTTACAGGAGTGCAATACATGTTATGTAATATGTGGTATTGCATGAGGTGCAATCTGTCTTGGGGAAACATATTTATGGCAGGATCTCCACAGAGATTGCCACTCCAAGTGATACTGAGGAAGAAGAGAGTTCCAGAGTCTAGTGGGTCCAAAAGATTCTCCGTATCTTTTGTGAAACAGCACTCGATATAATTTTGATTCGGCACCTGAAGATCCAGTAATTAAGGAGACCTCAGTTATCAGGGCTGTGACCGTCTAGGAGGGGGAAATGTTCCCCAGAACTATTGTGAGTAGATGTCTTAACTGCATAACTTTGAAATAAGAGGAAGGCAGAATGAGAAATTTCTCGATAATATCACCTGGGGACAGCCAATGCCCCTCATCATCCACCAAAGAGGACAACTTCCCCTTTCCCAGTTGGGGCAACCGTTTGCAGGAAATCTGTTTCTTATTGATTGTGAAGGATGGGGAATTCCAAATAGACTGAGCTAGATCTGACTGGGGGGGGTATAATGTAGAAATGAACATAATTGCGCATATACCCTTAGTGAGATTCCTACTGTGGGACAATCAACTATACGCACCTGAGATAATTTAAGGTAAAATAAGGTTAGGGGGTCCAGATTCTTGGATCTAATTGCATCTAATTTGATCCTAAGCCATAACGGTTGCTCCTTTTCAGGGCCTGGGGATACCCATCTCAAACATAGAAATTGTCCTATCTTTACCAGCCCATGTTGCTCCCACCTAGCATAGACTATATTGATTCTGCATGATAATTTCTTTGCTATCTTTACTTAGAATTCTTTTTGGGCTGTTGAAAATTTAAAACCTAGTTTGTTGTGCTTGTAGTGGCGGTGTATTTCTTTGCAGTCTTTAATTGCTACAAATTTTGTCTTGGCTTTTCTGACTTGCCCTGTAGTTTGGGTGAGGGGTGCTAATTGTCTGGCCTATGACCTCAGCTATGTGATAATTGGAGGTGGGGCTTAGTCAGAGTTGAGGTAGCAAGTGATTTTTGTTTTCTCAGAAGAAGCCAGAAGGGGAAGGAAACAGATTCATTTCAGTGCTTTACAGTAATTGTACATTGCTTTTTTTGTTTTAAACTTAGATTATGGGCTTTTAGTGACACTGTAATTTCTTTGCTGTCTATACTCAGAATTGTTTTTGGGCTGTTGAAAATGTAAAACCTAGTTTGTTGTGCTTGTAGTGGTGGTGTATTTCTTTGCTGTCTTTAATTGCTGCAAATTTTGGCCCCCCCGCCTCAACTCTTAATTATATACACTGTTAAATCTGATTGACAGGAGCTGAGCACAGGATATAGTAGGGGTTGTGGAGTAGGAGGGGCATAAGGGGGAAGAAGCCCACCCTCAGCACAACAAGTGTTTTGGCTCATTTTTTCTTTTTTTTTTTTTTTGAAAGAAAAGTATCTGAGGAGCAGTGGCAGGATTTTTAGGACAGTAAATTAATAAAAAGGGAACTAGGAGAGCTTCAGTAACAGACAAGCACTGGAATAGCAGTATAAGTTTAGTATAATGTGGGGAGTGGTGCAATGCAGTAGTTGCAGGGCAGCCATATTCAGGCAGACCTTCTGGATGCTGAGGTGCTGCTCTATCTGCATGCATCTCTGGACTGCAGGATGAGGTAGCCAGACTCAGAGTGGAAGTAAACTGGGTCAGGAGCACCATCACCCCTATCCAGAGACCACCCAGTCCAATGCTGCTGCCACAAAGGATGCCAAGAACAAGGAGCACTTGGATGACAGTGGGCTCAGGGAGGGTTAGGGCAGTCAGGCAGAGGCACATTCCAGATCCTGTTCCACTCAAGAACTCATATGCCACACTGGCAAATAGGGACAACCAAATAGAGGTACCCAGAGAAGTGGAAGGAAAGGATGTGGAGGTTAGCCAAGAAGGTGACCTTCAGTGGGGAGAGCAGTGGACCCCAGAGGAGGAGGAGGAGGAAGAAAATCATGGTGGGGGACTCCATCATAAGAGGCATCTAGCTAGGAACACAGGAGGAGGAGGAGGACAGGGAGGTGAGGTGTGCCTACCAGGTGCCATGGCATGGAGGGATGGAAGGAAGATCCTGGGGATCGCTGGGAAGGCAAGACAGGAGGGTGAGCTGGATGTCATTATCCACCTAGGTAGTAATGACCTGGCAAATGGGGAGCCAAAGGAAGTTCAGGAAGAGTTTAGGAAATTGGGGAGGGGTCTCGAGCAAGTAGCTACTTCTGTCACCTTCTCAGAAGTACTACCTGTGAGAGGCATGGGAGAGCATAGGGGGGTGCATGCACCAGGAACTTTAACTCATGGCTGAAGAACTGGTGCTGTGAGGAAGGGTTTGGATTCATTGGTGACTGGGGACCCACCTGGAGGAATGGAAGCTTGTTCAAGCCTGATGGCCTGCATCCATCCTAGAGGGGAATCCAAGCACTCAATGATAAGTTTAAATGCCACATTTACAAACATTTAAACTAGCCAATGGGGTGGCAGGCCAGCAATGAGGGTACCTAATTGCCCACCCACCATGGCTAGCAGTGGAACCAGTGAACCACAGGAGTGGATATCTCTACAAAGCAGTATGCAAAAGATGGAGATAAGTGCCTAAGAGGTGGATAGGCAGAAAAGGGGCAAGATTCAACAGAAAAGCAGACAGCAAGAAGAACCAGGGATAAAGGACAACCAGGGAAGGGGCTGGGGTAGAATAGCTAATCAGTCTATGGAGGTCAACTCATGGAAAGTCATGTGTGCCAATGCCAGGAGCCTTAGCAACAAGATGGAGGATCTGGAGGCTGTCATGGTGCAGTCAGACCCGGACATTGTGGCCATCACAGAAACCTGGTGTAATGATAACCATGACTGGGAAATGGCCATACCTGGCTACAACATATTCAGAAGAGACAGGGCAGGTAGGAAGGGAGGAGGAGTGGCACTGTATGTGAAAAATTACATAAGGGCCACAGAGGTCCAGGAGGAACAAATTGGGGGAGGATACTGTGGGTTAAACTGGAAAGGGAAATGGGGCCAGCCATTCACACAGATATGGTCTATAGACCACCAGCCCAGGAGGAAGAAACAGATAGGAAGCTGATGCTAGCCATCCAAAGGATGGCAGTCAAGAGTGAGGTAGTGCTAGTTGGAGACCTCAATATTCCAGATATGGACTGGAGCATCCCAGCAGCAGCATCATCAACTAGGAGCAGATTTATCCTGGACTCCCTTCAGGGGGCCTTCCTCAAGCAACTGGTCTTGGAACCAACTCGGCAGAAGGCAATACTGGACCTTGTGCTCGCAAATGGGGATAGTGTGATGGGGGTAACAGTGGGGGAGCACCTGGGTAACAGTGACCACCAGTCATTGTGGTTTGAAATCACAGAAGGAGCAGAACCAAACCACACAAAAATACATATCCTGGATTTAAGGGGACAGACTTTGGGAAAATGGGGAGATGCTTGAGAGAGGCATTAAGGAGAATGGGGCAGGAATCAAGGGTTGAGGAACAGTGTTCAGTTTGTCAAATGGGGATTACAAGAACAACAGAATTATGCATTAAGCAGGTTAGCAAGGGAAAAAGAAGAGGAGGCCATTATGGTTTTCCAAGGAGGTAGTAGAGAAAGTGAAAGCCAAAAAGATTGCATTCAGGCAATACAAAAAGACACAGGCAGAAGGGGGTAGGGAGAAGTACCAGGGGAAGCAAAGGGAGGCAGGGAGGTCAGTAAGGGAAGCCAATGCTCAGACAGAAAAGCACATTGCAAAATCAGTGGGTAGAGGGGGCAAAACCTTTTACAGGTACATAACTGAAAACAGAAAGGCAAAGGGAGGGATAGTGAGACTGAAGGGGGAGGATGGGGGCCGTATGGAGGATGACAACAGTAAAGCTGACATATTGAACAGCTATTTCTGCTCAGTCTTTACTGAGGAAGAGGAGGGCAATGGGTCTGAAGGAAGTACAAGGGGGTGGGAATGGTGCAGAAAGGGACACACGTCCCTTCACAGGAGAAAGGGTCCTGAAGGAACTGGAAGTAATAATAGTTGATAAAGCAGTGGGGCCAGATGGGTTGCACCCCAGAGTCCTTAAAGAACTGAGAGAGGTGGTGGCTGAACCTCTGGCAATCCTGTTTAGCTTATCACTGGAAACAGGGGAGGTACCCAAAGACTGGAGGACAGCAGATATAGTCCCCTTATACAAAAGTGGGAACACAGAGGAAGCGGGTAACTACAGACCAGTCAGCCTCACCGCGGTAGTGGGGAAGATCATGGCAGCACTACTGAAGGAGAGATTGGTGGAACATCTGGTTGTCAATGGACTACAGGACCCAAGGCAGCATGGTTTCACCAGGGGGAGGTCCTGTCAGACCAACCTCGTTGACTTTTTTGACTGGGTGACTAGGGAAGTGGATCGGGAAGGCCAGTGGACATGGCCTATCTGGACTTCAGCAAGGCCTTTGGCACTGTGCCACATAGCAGACTATTACCACAAACTGGGGAATATGGGTGTGGGCAGGACAGTAGTGCAGTGGGTAGGTAACAGGCTGGGTGACAGGACACAGAGGGTGGTGGTAAATGGCTGTCACTCCACAGAGGGAAGAGTGACCAGTGGGGTACCACTGGGATCAGTGCTGGGACCAGTCCTATTCAACATCTTCATCAGTGACATTGCGCAGGACACAGAAGGCAGAATTTCCCTGTTTGCTGATTACACAAAGCTCTGTAACTCCTGATTAGTAGAGCTAAAAGTTAAATTCATCAGCAGTACCCTAATGTAGCATTCTGAACAGAAGATGGCCCGTGTGTGTGTGTGTGTGTGTATATATATATATATATATATATATATTTTTAATCCCAGCCAGTCCTATACAGTACCTGTTTGTTTTGGTGGCTGTCTGTGCAGATGAGCACATGGGAAGGGGGTGGAGCTGGGGAGGTGGTATTCGTTAATAGATGAAAAAAATGTTTTATGCTTCATTTTATGGCTCATGGCACTTATGTTTTATGTTATTCTCTCTCCCTATTAAACACACATAAGTGCAGTACCATAGTGTACTGTTGCTGTCATTCTCTGATCTCCTTTCGAGCTGTGGGGAAACACAAAAACAGCATTTTTTTTTAAAAAAGATCTCTGCCTGCTAAAAAACAGGACCACATGCCATGATACTGAAGTCAGAGCAATCACAGCTCACTGTTCACCCTTTTAACCTGAGAGTTTTCTGTGCTTTGGTATAGCACTATATAGATTAATGCAGACAGAGTTTAAAAAAATAAACTTACAACTATGGCAAGCACAGTAGGACAAATGTCCTCTGTGACTTCATAAAATAACAGTGCCAGCTGGTGGAAGGACTACTTAACCAAAAATTCATTTTTCAGTTTTTACATAAAGTTGTTTCTCAAATTCCTAAATATATTTTTATTAAAGAAGTCAATTTTATAAACGCAATAAGACATTGCTGGGTGGTGGTAGTACTGAGATACCCGCACACCCAGGGGCTGAACTATGCCCACAGGTGTGGGTATCTCAATAGTACCAACACCCAGCCATATCTTATTGCTTACATGTAGGCTACATGTTTTCCTCTGATGGCTCCATGATTTTGGAATAATGACTCTGCATATTGTGCTTTGAAGAGTCACCTTTAAGTTTAAAGGAACATTGCAAGATGGTGATGTCTTTTTGTTGTTACTGGATTAATTTTGCTTGTTGACAGCATTCCAGTGAAGTGTTAAATTATAAAAAGTTTCCTTTTTATGTTTCCTTGTGCGTGTGCAAGAAACAGTTTGCTTTGTTTCAGAGAACAGCATTTCAGAGGTGGGTCATGGACTAGCCCAATGCAGAGTAATCTACATCGGGCTCGTCCCTGACAGACCAATGACCACACAAGCAGAATATGACAGTAGTCACAGTTTCATGGGTGTAAACTTTGTGTACTTGAAAGGACTGAAGTGCTCAAATGAGAGAGTGCTTCAGTACATTCTTTTGCATAAAGCAGGCTGGCAAGCTGATCAGCTTTCAGATTCAGGGACACTGTCAGCTGGTTAATGAGTTCAGCGATTTTTAAGTCATACCAACTCGGTATACTGTGGTATTTCAGTAACTCGGCTCGTTTCAGTAATACTTTTCTTTTCCAAAAACAAGAGCTATTCCTGTTTGAAATTGTAGTTTGAAAAGTGAAACTGGACCTAACGCATGCACAGAGGCCTTATTTCACTTTTCAAACTGCAATTTCAAACAAAAATAGCCCAGTTTTAGAAAAGAAAAGTGTTATTGAAATGAGCTGAGTTACTCACTGCTCTTCACTCCCTTCTCTCAGTTCCCCACTTTGTTTTGCCCATTTCTTCTCCACTGATTTTGCCTGCTGTGCTTCCCCCTCACCCTGTTTGTACCCCATTCAGTGGCCCTTGCACTTGTCCAGTTGTTGTCTTTCTCTTGTGTTCTGGACCCTATACTCCCCTTCCAAGACAACCCCCTTTTTTGTTTTCTTCCTTGTCTTCCTTCTCCATCCCCATCCCTGCTTTTGTTTCATGTTCACCCCTCAGTTCTCTACCTCCTTCGCCGCTCTCACTCTCTTCTCCACCATCTGTCCTGTTTGAATGTTTCTTGCCATTCCTTTGTTTCCCTTCTACCACCTTGCCCCGTCCATGTTCTGGAGCGTGATATCATTCCCCGGTGATGGCTTCCCTGCTGTGCCCTTCACCTGATTGCCTGCCACCTCACCTGACCTGCACTGGCTACCATATTCTACCGTTGCTGCACTTTCTGTTCCTTTGGCTCTCCCTCCATTACCTCCATTGGTCCCAAGTGTTCTTGTACCTGAGTCTCTCTCCCCACCTTCTCTCTGTGGCAGGTGAAATTTGGAAGAATCAGAAGACCTCTTCAGTTCACTACCCTCCCAGCTGAGTGAGTCCAGGGTGAGTTTTTCTTGGTAGGAGATCACTTTCCTTGTAAGGAATTTGCTGTCCCATCTGGTCAAGGGCTCTAACATCTCTTTTGTGGTGAGTACACCTCGGGTTCTGTTGCACTGTGGGGCAATATGATTTACCTGGCTTTTTGTGCTCTTTACCTGTAATGGCCCTTTGCTTTAATTTCCCCTATAAGTAATTTATTTTCCCACAGGCCCTCTGGAGCAGCAGGAATCCTTCCACTTACCCATTTCCTCCAACCCCATTCCCAGCCATGTCTACCTGTTCTGTCTGCTGACTGCATGCAATGTCTCCTCTTTGCTCCAGTTTCCTTTTCTATCTCAAAAAAAAAAAACATTCATTTCAGCTCATTACCATCTGCACTTGTCATGCTACTGTTCTGGCTTCCCTGCTGTGCCCTCCACCCGATTGCCTCCCACCCCACCTGACCTGCTGCAGCTACCCTATTCTGCCATTGCTGCTCTTCATGTTCCCTTGGTTCTCCCTCCATTACCTCCCTTGGCCTCAAGTATTCCTGTACTTGCATCTCTGTTCCCTCTTTCTCTCTGTGACAGGTGAATCAGGAAGAACTGGAAGACCTCTTCAGTTCATTACCCTTCCAGCTGAGTGAGTCCTGGCTACTACATGGGTCACTTTCCTTGTGAGGAATCTGTGGTCCCTTCTGGTCAAGGGCTCAAACTACTCCTTTGCAACGAGTATGCCTCGGGTTCTGTTTCACTGTGGGGTGATGTGACTTACCTGGCATTTTGTGCTCTTTACCTCTAGTGACCCTTTGCCTGAATATTCCTCATAAGTAATTTATTTTCCCACAGGTCCTCTGATGCAACTAGAATCCTTCCACTTGCCCATTTCTTCCAACCTATTCCCAGTCATGTCCGCCTGTTCTGCCTGCCAACTGCATGCACTGTCTCTTTCTCTTTGCTCCAATTTCCTTTACCATCTCAAAAGGAAAAAACGATGCATTTCAGCTTGTTGCCATCTGCTCTTGGCATGCTACTGTTCTATTTGGCCATTGGGGCTTCCAGATCCTCTCCCTCCAGTCCCCCCTTCAAGCTGTATACCACTATTTGCTTTGCAAGCTCTCTGCTCTGTACTTTGCTACTTAATTCAGCCCCTGGCCTGAGGCCTCTCATATAGATCACCATGCAGCTTGTGTCTCTCCTACTGAGGCCCTGCAGAGTTCTAATGGCCTACTGGTGACAACCCCTACACTCCCTTCCCCTCCCCATCCCTTGTTCTTGCCCCTTGTCCCTTGCACTCTCAGTATTTCTTTTGGGCTTTCTTGACCCTTGCAATGGCACTCCATTGCCATCACCATTCCTCTCTATACCAACAGTCCTGTGCCACGTTTCACCTTGTCTGGCACCTGAAAGTCCTCACCAACTATTGCACTCAGTCATCTATCCCACATGACCTTCCCTTGCTGTTTGTCACTGATGCTACTCTTGCCTTTAACCCATTTGTACCATTTCCTGGTCTCAGTGTCCATATACCCTGCTCAGCCTCTATTTTGTAACTTTCCACAATTGTACCCCTAGTAATTTGTACCCTTCCAGCCCTCATAATCACTTGCCTCCTTCATCTCTACTACAGTAGTTGGAATCCTGCCCACTCCTACCTCCCTTCCCCTCCCCTCCATATCCCATGCAGTGTTTTCCCCAGTATTTCTCTAGTGTTGTGTTCCTTCCCATATCTTCCTGTAATATGTGGCACTGCCCATTATTTATCATTCATTTTGTCCATTAATTAATTAATTTATTTATTGAAATTGTTTCACCAGGAAAGGCACACTGAGCAAAAAGATGCTCGTCTCACGGTGTGACCTGGGGGGAAGGGTTACAGTGGAGGCAGATCATGTACAGACAAAAAAAAATTATTGTGTGGGGACCTAACCCTTATGCTCATCCTCCTCCTTGCCTACCAAGGGTGAGAATAGAGAAAGGCCAAAGCTCAGATCCTATTAGTGTACACAAGCACTACTCTATTCGCCAAAACAATAAACACTGCTTATCTCCTGCTTTGTCTGTTCTTGCTTACTTCTCCATTTTTCCTTTTTTTTCTGATATGTCCTCCCATTTGTGTGCCTCTTGTGCCCTGTTCTGTTTTCTTTGTGCACCGGTTGTTGTACTGTTCTAACCCCACAGGTTTAAAGCAGCAGTACATGGCAAAGATAGAAAACTGACCCTCATCATTTTTTTTTTTGAAGGGGGGATCCTGTGAAACAGAAAAACAACCATCATTGTCTGTTGCACTGTTAGTCCCCCCACCTAACCCTCCCACTCAGCACCCTTAACCCCACAACCCCTCCCAAGCCTTTACTTACCCAGAGAGGTCCAACACTGAGATCTTCTCTACACTGTACAGACGTAGTCACTCTTCAATGCCGGACTGCAAACTGGGGAAATCAGGTATGTGGCTCAATTTATTTCAATGGGGGTTTGAACTTAGTAGCATAACTTGGGCATTTTTCAATATTTGTGTCCCAAATTTTCAACATACCTTTTTCTGGGACACCATCTCATGAACAATGCAAGTGACGTTAGGTAAATGTCCCACTTAATCAGTCAATCAAGCAATTTATTGATCAGCTATATAGCCTTTACAATATCAAATAACATCAGTACAATTTTTAAAAACAAAATACAGTGCAAAATTCTTAAAGTGCATATATAAATACATGTATAAAGATACTAAATACATTTATATTCATTTAGATGATTTTGGCTCAGTTACAGCAATCTAATTAAAGGATGTCACCTAATATTATTGTATCACCTTTAATTTCTTCCTAATTTTAGAAATTGTCAGGAAATATTAGGCAAGTTGCCCAAGAGACCACAGATCTGATGTATGCACAAGAATGAAGGACAGACAGGTTTCTTGTACATCATACCTAGTGTTAATAAAGGAACCCAGATAGTAATTTCTTTCTTTAGCATACCATGGGCATACCCAAAGTACATGGGATACATTCTCTTTTCCATCTACAGGGCGATCACATCAAATCTGTCCCAAAAGGTCATTTCATTGTTGCTGCATGAAATCACCTTTCAAGCAGATGTTAAAATTGTATCCACCATTGCTCATGAGGTGGGGTCATAAGAAGGCTATGTTGAAAACTTGGAATAAAAGTATAAAAAAAAAAAGTCATGAGGTTACGTTGAAGTTTGTGAACACAGGTTCATAACTTTGGTAATTTTCAATATTTTGACCCCGAATTTTCAACAAAGTCATTTCATCATAGTACCTCATGAATATGATAGCTGTCATTTTTCAGATCTTGGCTAAAATGTGTTCTGGCATCACAAAAGCTGATTTCACAGTTGCTGCATGAAATCAGCTTTTGGTCAAGAGTTGAAAACTTTCTCCACCATTGTTCATGAGGTGGGGTCAAAAGAAGGCTATGTTGAATATTTGGCATAAAAATATTAAAAAACAACAAAGTTAAGAGGCTATGTTGCAGTTTGTGAATGCAGGCTCATAACTTGAATATACCCCTGCCACATATATCATGCAAGGAAACATGTGGCATTGACAAATGCTTGTTTTCAAAATAAAATTGAAACAATAGAATAAGTTAATTTTGAGAAACATCCTAAGGTAAAGTGGGTACAGGCTAAACAAATTAGACAACACATATTATGCACAAAACATTTTACAGTGATAGCCAGTGACAAAATTTAGTTTATATTAGGGTGTATTGCAAAATATAACCACATCCAATTAAAATGAATAGAGATTTCCTGTGATATATTTTGATATATCTGGATATTCTGCATCATTGATATATTAATGTTTTTGATGGAAAAATACATTTTCTGACAAAACATCAATATATCCATTTCTTTCCTTCCTGAACTAAGATACAGAGTTTAGAAATGTTGAAAACTTCTACTCCTGTGTCATGCCTGCAATGAACAAATTAAATATCATGGTACACTGCTGTACTGCTTAAAATCAGAATCATGTCAACAGCATCCGAACACATCTTCCATATGAATCTACTATGTACACTAAATAGGTAACCTCAACAAAAGATATTTCTGAAAATTGTGAATGGCAGCCATGCTTAATGATGAGCCGTTAATTACAAAAGTAGCAATAAATATCTGAGAAAATGAAAAAATACACCAAGGATGAATTTATGGATGTTACAAAACAATTTTTGATAACTTCATGATGAAATGTTTTTTTTTTCAGACTTACCAATACTTTATGGACATGTATGTTCAATAAAATTACAGCTGTCAGTCGGATGGGAATAAGACCTGCAAACTATAGGATTTTATAAATAAAAAAGTATCAGTGTTTGAGCATCCAGAGTAACAGCTCTGCAGTTTGAAAGCTGATGAGTATCTGCTGTGTTATCTCATCCTTGTCTATGCATAAGTATTCTGATATTGGTATGTCAAACACTTTACAAATACTGTATTATAACACTACATACAGTATCAAAGCTTAGTATCATTATACTTACTGAAGCACTAGTAAAGGTGCATGATGTTGTCCTTGCGTAGACAGAGAACAAATTGCATTATGTAGAAGGGTGAAAAAAATACTATACAGGCCCCATAAACAAACATTCTAGAGACTACAGCCGAGGAATTGGATACTGTGTTTGCAAATATATGTAGGATGCTGATTTTTTTCAAGAGCATAATAAGGCTGCGAAAGACCTTGTGAAAAGTATATATAGTATCCCAGTGTGGAGAAGTGATTCCTCTGCACCTCAATAACATGATAAAAGCATTTAGCATAAAACAAAAATGTTATGTGGCATTCACAGTACAGTGATGAAAACCAGCTTCCTCAGTTCAAGCCATGTTTAATAGGGTTTGCCACAAAATATCAACCTTAACCAAAGTTGATTCTTTATTCTAGTGACACATTGTACTCTACCCATTGAAGGTGCAAGGACTTCATTCTCTTGATATTTTTTAGCTCATTCCTCAAAGGCATCTGCCAAAGCCAACCAGCCATTTATTACTACAGCTTAGAGGGAAGGCAAGGCAGTGCACATTGCTTCCTCTGAGGGGTTCAGTTCCAAGGCAGGCCACTCGCAGCTAATTTTTGTCCAGCAAAGAAATCATTCAGATTCAAACAAAGATTCCACTTTTGTTTTTTGCAAGACGAAAGATTTTATGACCCATTAAGAAAGTACTTACTGGCAACAGTACTTGAGAGTAATATGTAAAACTCTGATTATAGAATACAGTCTGTTTCCTACATACAGTGAAAACTATTACTTTGCTAATTCTAAAGATATTTTTTATGTGAGATATTTAAAATAGCACCAGTTTCTTATCACAATAACATTTTGTTTATAGCTGGCCAGTTGAAAATGTGTTACTAGCCCAGAGCACTGAATGGAATTTACCTTTTTTTGGCAAATATCTGATTCAATTATTTCTTACCGTGCATATCAACTGGATACCACTCATTTAACATACTGTAAGAACATAATAAATGCAGATGGTCTTGGAGACAATTTTTGTAAGCAATGAAAGTTAGGCAAATCCCATGCAGTGTAGAGCTGAGTAGGAAACCCACACCGGGATTTAAAATCAAGTTCAGGGGACTGTTCTGGGTGCATACCTAGAGACTCTGCAAGCACTAACAAAAGGGAGGTTAGAAGGGGTTGTTTAATAAAAAAAAAACACTGCCTCAGTTTTCTTTTCTGCAGCTGATGGATTAGGGATCAGACTTCAGACAATATATAATATACAAACACGGGCTGCACTTCAATGGAACAGCGGGTGCTGAAAAATATAAATAATAAAAAAAAATGAACATCCAGCACTCCAGATTCCAGGATAAATTCAGTGACAGTAATTTATTGAATAAAATTCATAGTACTTATGAATTGTAAGCAGTCCAAAACACACATAATGTGATTTTGATAGCTTCACATTCCACAACCAGCCTCAGCACTTTGGAGTTTTACTACCCCTTCATCAGGAGGTGTGGACAAAGTATAGGTGGGATGGCAGGACTTACAGGGGAGTCCACCAATTGGGGCTGAGAAGAAAGCCCACACTGTGATTTAAAAATCAAGATCAGTGGACTGTTCTGGACACATACCTGGAGACTACAACTATGTCAGCAGAATGGAGGTTGGAGGCAGGTTTTTGAATTAAAAAAATTTAGTTTTCTTTTCAGTAGCTGATGGAATTGGGGAGCGGACATTGAGTGGAGTTTGGGTGGGAAGGAGGGACTTACAGTGGAGTTAACCAATCAGGGCTGAGTAGGAAGCCCACACTGGGATGTTTATTTATTTATTTAACTTTTGTTGACCAGGTAAGTACACTAGACAAGTTATATGCTTATTTTCAGGTACGACCTGGGAGAGTGCAATGAGATACAGATACAGTGAGATGCAAGTTCCTACAGAAGACAACATGACACAAGTTAGGCAGTATATAGAGTCAAAATAGAACCATGTGAACATAGCCAGTAGAGAGTAAGCACAGTTAAGATATATATACATAGACATCAAGGTTAGGAACAGTACAATTTTACAAGGTATACATGGCTCAGACACTCCAGTATGTCCCAGTGAATGAGTGGGACAGTGAAGTAGTGGAACAGGTTACTGATGTCTTGGATGTCAACAGGAAATAGCAGGCATGCCTTGAACTCTGCCAGTCCATTAAGGTAAAGGAGTCTACATGTGTACTTGTCATCACCTGAGTTAATCAGTACAGGAACTGCAAGCATCTGTTAAAGAGAGTATTCATAGGACACTCTATCTAGGGTTAAGGCAAACAGGGACATACATTAGACAAAGGGAAAACTTAAAAAATTGCTATCTAGGGTAAGGGCAAAAAGGGATGGACAAAGTGGAAACTTAATAAATCCCTTTCTAGGGCAAGAGTAAACAAGGATGGTCAAAGTGGAAACTTAATAAAACCCTATCTAAGGTCAGTCAGCAAAGGGTAGGCTATACTAAAGGGGAAAACTAGAACGTCTTGTTAAAAGCCCAAGAGGAGAGAGCAATTTTGAACAGTATCTAGCCTATAGAAACTGGGTAAACCAAACAAAATAAAACAAAATTTAGAAACACCCAATCTGGGTAGGGGCACAAATTCTTAATTCATAGTAGTACTGGGAATGATGGGAGTGGTGACATGCAGTGTCTGTGGAGTGGCAGTCTTCAGGGAGCCCTTTTGGAGCCTGAAGTGCTTCCCCATCTGCATGCACCTCTCTGACCTGAGGGAGGAGGTCACTAGACTCCTGGACAAGTTGGCTAAGATTTGTTGGATCTCTTCTACCAGCCAGGGACCACCAAGTCGCCTACACTTGCCACAGAGGGTGCCAAGAAGGAGAGCCAACTGGAATATGGTAGGCTCCAGGAGGGTGGTAGTGGGAGTTGGAAACACATTCCTCTACTGGTGCCACTACACAACTCTTTCACCACTCTGGCAGGACCACGTTTCAAAAAGATGGAGCAGTGAAGAAAGCTGAGGGTTGTTTTATATGTGAGGGAAGGTATAACGGCCATGGAGTTACAAGGGCACAATGGGGATAAGGAAGAGCTGGGGGTTCATTGGGTTGGATAAGAAACTGGGTCTGGGGTCTCATCCATGGGGGGGTGGTGTGCTGACCATCAACACAGGGGAAGGAGGTAGACAGGTTTTGGGGGAGACCGTTGACAGAATGGCAAGCAAAGGGGAGGCATTGATTATGAGGGACTTTAACCTGCCAGATGTGGAATGGAGTATTCTGTTAACTAGAAGCAGGGCCATCCTAGACTCTCTCCAGGGGCATTTCTTAGGCAGCTGGTTACAGAACCCACTTGAGATGGAGCAGTGCTGGACCTGGTGCTTAGAAACAGGGACATCATTGCAGATGTCACAGTGGTTAGCCCCGTTGGTACCAGTGATCTTCATACAGTGTGGTTTGGCATATGAATGAATGAGCAGGAGAAAAAAAAACACTAGGACAAGAGTCACGGACTTAAGGAAAGCACATATAAAGGACTCCTTCACTGCTCTTGATTTAGCTCAACTAGTTACCCTTCCTACCAGATTTAACCAGTCAAGTGGAACCAGCTCCCTCCTTGACATAATACTCTCCAATCGCCCCCACAAAATCAAGTCTGTTAGCATTCTAGCCAACTCACTCAGTGACCACTCCCCTATCCTCTGTTTCTGGTCCTCCCCCACACTAAAACCCACATGCAAAGTTACCTCCCACCACCGCTTTTGCCCCAGAGGCCTTAATAAACTGAAGCAGTACCTTGCCCAGCATGACTGGTCCCCGATCTCCCTTGCGACTGATATTGACACTGCAGTAGCCTACCTCACCAGAGCCTCCTACAAGGCCTGTGACATCTTTGCCCCCTTCACCAGCTCTCGCTCAAAAAGACACAATGCTGCCTAGCTCTCTCCCTCCCTTATCCAGCAACTGAGGCAGCGAGACAACCTATGGCAGATCACGGTCAAGTCAGGCAGGACAGTAGACAGAGAAGCCTATAATGCTGCTCGTGGCCATAAGGCATGCCAAGGCCATATACTACTGAACCACACTGGCCTCCTTCTGGGGCTCTGCATGAGCGTTCCAGGATAACTATAAGGAGCTTAATGGGAAAACTCGCTCTCCCCCCCCTTCTCTGATGCTTGTCAACGGTGCTATTACCACTGACTCCCCACGTGTTGCTGACTGCCTCAACACAGCTTTTTCTGACTTAAGTGCAGTCCTTCATGTCCACTTCTTTGACCCTATCCCTGCCTCCAACCCCCCCACCATGAATCGCCCCATTTCTCCTCCACACCATATCTCCCCATGATGCTTAACCACTCCTACTAAAAGCCCTCTCCAGCCACAACCCCAGTTGTGAACCCCTTGACTCCAGGATTCTCTGGCTAACTCTTGATGTCATGCTAGCCCCTCTCACTGACCTTTTTAACCGGTCTCTGTGCCTTGGTCAATTCCAGAGCGCATGGAAATCAGCAGAAATTACCCCAGTTTATAAGAATGGAGACCACACATTACCAAACAACTACAGACCGATCTCCATCCTCCCCCCGCTCTCTAAAGCCCTGGAAAAAATAGTATCCACCCAACTCATGGAGCATCTATCCAAGCACAATATACTATGTCCAGAACAGCATGGCTTCTGTCCTGGACACAGCACCACTTCAGCCCTCTTGGAATTTTCTCAGCAAATACACTCTGCACTTGACTCTGGGGATATCACCGGGGCAGTGTTCATTGATCTTTCTAAGGCCTTTGACACTGTGTGTCACCCCCTATTGCTTGACTCCCTCCATCAGCTTGGCTTCTCATCTGGCCCCCTGGCCTGGTTCTCCAGCTACCTCCGTACCAGATCCTAACAGGTCAAAATAAACAGTACCCTATCAACTGCCCTACCTGTATGCTCTGGTGTCCCTCAGGGTTCCATCCTGGGTCCCACATTGTTCAGTCTCTTTCTAAACACCCTTCCCAGCTCCTGCTTGGGCAGAATGCTGCTATATGCCGATGATGCGGTCCTCGTCGCTTCCCAACACGACCCACTCGCCCTCCAGAGCTCTCTGCAACTCACCTTCAGCCAAGCTGAAAAATGGTTCCTCGACCATTGTCTGGTTCTGAACCACAAGAAGACAAAATCTATGATTTTTGCCCATTGCCAAAGTAACTCCAGAAATGGCCCCCTTCTCATCCTCACCCGCACACTACACCCCCTTGAACAGGTGTCAGCATACAAATATCTGGGCATCACCTTCGACTCAGCTCTCTCTTTCCACTCCCATCATAACTTCCTGTCCTCTGCCATGAACGCCTGGATTGGACTGATCTACCACCACAAAGACTGCCTCCCTGAGTATGCCCTCTGGCTGGCTATCACCTCCTCTGTCCTGTCTTTGATTGATTATGGGCTCCCTATCTATGCAGCTGCTGACCCCACTGCATTCTACAAAGTCCAGACCTCAATCAACAAGGCCTGCAGGCTCCTGACCGGTGCCCCCAGCAGAATGCACACATGCCAGCTTTACTCCACCTTGAACCTACTCACCTTTGAAGAGCACCTGCGATACCACACCTGAATACTGGCCAAAGAAATATTGCTTGGGCTCTCCCCCCCCCCGGGGTTACTACATCCCTAAAACAGGCCTCCCACTTGGTAACGACCCAAAATGCAACCAAAGCCACATTCCAGGTGCCAAGAGCCAGGACCTAGCTCACCCAAAGATCTTTCCACTCCAGATCCCCACTCCTGGTATAACTCCCTCCCTGCTCATATCACAAACATCCCCAAAATTGGCCCCTTCAAAATCACCCTATGAAAACACCTTACTGACACTCAGAACTGTACATGCCCATGACTGGGCCACACCTCAAGCTTTGCCTGTCCCAATCTACAGACAAAGTCCTCCCAGTCTGCCACTCTCCCCAGCTTCCACACCCCCCCCCAGGTATCGCCACCCAGTACCTCTAGGAATACCATAGTATAATATGTATATTAGTTTAACTAGATTAGTTTAATTGAAGCCACTGTACACCATGAATTGAAACTGTGTACTCCACTTCGTATACCACGGTATCACTGGAAGTGCTTTGTATGTCCTTTTGCTTTGTATGTTCTTTTTATTCTATCTCACCTGTAATGTTCTCCATTGTTGTACACCACCAACTGTTGTCTACCTTCCCTGCGACGAGGTGCCTTTGTAAATGAGTCTTTGACTCAAAGATTGTAAATCTGAATTGTGAATAAATAAATAAAGATTTTAAGGAAATGGGGAACTGCTTCAGTAAATACCTAAATGGGAGGATAGCTGGGGGGATCAGAGGCACAATGGAGAAGGATAAAGGAGGGAATAACTAAAGCAACAGCATGATGTTTGATTGAAACAAGCAGAGTAAGAGGAGGAAGAGGTTCCTGTGGTTCTCTAGGGAGATGGCTATGGTAGTAAGGAAGAAAAAGAACACATTTTAGGAAATACAGGGTGATCCAAATGAAAAAGGATAGGGAGGAATATCTGGATAAACAAAGGGAGGTAGGAAGGAGGGTGAGGACAGCAAAGGCTCAAAAAGAAGAGAGGAGTTTCCAAGAGTTAAAAAAGGGATATGACTTTCTTCATCAGCAGGTACCGGGGATGTGGGAGTGGATGCAAGTCCATTTTCAGAAGAAAGAGTCTACCAGGAATTGGAAGCCCGAAAGGAAAATAAGGCGATGGAGTCAGATGGAATCCATTCAAGGGTACTAAAAAAACTGAGCACAATGCTAGCTGCCCCTCTGAAAACACTATTCGGCACCCCATTAGAGATGGGCATATTTCCAGAGGACTAGAGGAGGGCCAAGCTGTTCATTCTGCATAACTGCAGCAGCAGCAGCAGCAGCAGCAGGGAAGAAGCTAGCAACTACAGAGCAATCAATCTCACATCAGTGGTGGAGAAATTAATGGAAACCCTTCTGAAGGAGAGACTGATGGAGTGCCTGCAGCAGACAAGCTGCAGCACCACTGGCAGCACAGCTTCACAGTGGGGAGGTCTTGTCTAACAAATCTCATAGATTTCTTTAACTGGATTACGAAGGAAGTTGATCCAGAAAGGGCAGTGGATGTGGCCATTCTGGACTTCAGTAAGGCCTTTGACACTACCAAACAGGAGGCTGATTAAGAAACTTTGCAACCTGGGGTGGGGGAAAAAGTGGTAAGCTGGATATCAAACTGTCTGAAAAACAGGAGGCAGAGGATGGTGGTAAATGGTAGTCACTGGTGGGGCATGACAAGTTTAGTATCACAGGGATCCTGACTAGGTACTTTCCTCTTCAGTGTCTTTATAAGTGACATTGCTGAGAAACTCAAGGGGAATGTGCGTTTCTATGCAGATGACGGAAAAATCTGCAACAGGGTGGATATCCAGGAGAGTGTGGAGAGGATGCAAAGGGATCTGAGGAAACTATAGAGTGGTTTAGAGTGTAGCAGTTGGTTTCCAATGCCAAAAAATGCAAAGTCGTACATCTGGGGTGGGGAAACCCATGGGCAGTTGTGGAGACTGCACCTCTGTAAGGACATTGACCAGCTAGAAGCGGTCTAGAGGAGGGCTACCAAAATGGTGAGGGGGTTGCATGAGAAACCATATGAGGAGAGGCTGCAGGAGCTCAACATGTACTCTTTGGAAGACAAGAGAGTGAAATGGGAAATGACTGAGACATACAAGTACCTCACAGGGGTGAATAAAGTGCAGGAAGGGAGTTTCTTTCAGAGGAGGGGCACCAGAATGAGGGGGCATGCTACAAAGTTTGAGAGGGGAGGTTTTCTTCACAGAAAGGGTGGTGGAGAAGCTTTCCAGTAGCAGTGGTGGCGACAGAGACAGTGATGTGCTTCAAACATGTGTGGGATAGGCATATGGGCATAATAGGTAGAGGAATGGAAGAAGGGGGAGGACACCTGTGTCTAAATAGGGTCCAGGGTATAGAAAAAGGCAGGATAAATAGGGCAGACTAGATGGGCCTACTGGTCCTTTTCTTCTGATACATTTTATGTTTCTATGTTTAGATCAATGGTTAAAGGGGAAGGTAACATTACCAGGGCCTCTCAAAATAAAAAGATCATGAAACGATCTTTCAAAGAAGGCATTTCGCTTACCTATAGGTGGCAGGAGTGTGGAAATATGAATCTACTATGAAATCTCAAAACTCACTTTCCCAATGTGCAGTAGCTCGACACCATTTGCCCGACACTGACTTGCCTGACAATAAAAATTTGCCTGCAGGGGAGGTAATTTTATGTTTTAGAGGGCTTTGCCCCCCCACACACCCCTACTTAATATAATCACCTCCGCCGTGGGCAAATTTCTATTGTCAGACAAGTGAGTATCAGTCAAAGGGTGTCAGGTTATGATACGTCAGGAAAGTGAATGTTGTGATTTCATAGAAATACATATATACTGAATTAATTTGTAAATTAAATCAAGGCAGCAACCATTTCATGGAATCTTGAGCTAGAAAGTGATGTCACTGGTAAGCAAGAATATTGAAAAACAAAGTGATATCCCTGATGGAAAGCTGTAGCTTGAAATATTTGCTGATTAAAAATAAAATACAGATCTCAGGACTCCTGACTGCTGCAGATAAGCCCAATACCTTGTCTGAATGATCTTTTCATGGAATTTTAAAGGGACACTGTCAGCTATTGTGGGCATTTTTTCACCTGTTTCAAACTAGTCCCTTTGCCATATATAGTACCAGTGCTGGTATGTCTGGCCTACGATTTCAGCATACTAGGTTAAAAAAGTAGTTTTTTTATTCAAATGCCCTTTCTGTTTGATCTGATTTTATTCCCACAGCCAGCTGCTCTCGCTCGTTCCCGTGTACTAAAGGCAACCATGACCCAGCCTGTAGTGCACAGTATTTCCTAAGCCTTATTGATTTATTTATGTAATCTGAATCTACCTTTCCCACTGATCTCTGCAATATAGGTGCATTCCAAAACTGATGGTATTTCATGTAGAAATGGCATTTTTGGATAAGTATTTATTTTTTTAATTCTTGGATTGTAAAACCTTTGAGCTGAAAGCTCATTTACAAAGGTTCCATGTCATAAATACAACAATCAGACTAACAATACAAATAAGAGAATTGAAAAAGTAATCATACAGAGGAATATGCATATTTTGCTAAATATGACAGGCAGAAGTAAATCAGTCTGAGCTGACCTTGTCTGGTTTCCAGAAATACAAGAGAGCATCAGATAAACAGGTGCACAGAGTCAAACAAAGTGAGCAGTATTTGCACATTATTACAGTATTGTTTCAAGCAGGACAGAATCAGTTAGAGTTAACCTAGTCTGGCTAAGGGGTGGGTGATGGGAGAGAAGATAAGATATGGAGGCAAGGGGAGGGTGGCGGAGGGGTGGTGGTGACAGGGACGTGTGGGAAGGAGATGGTGAAAGGAGTGGATGGGGTGGAGAGAGGGGTTGGAGACAGTGGCAAGAAGGGTAGGGGGTAGGTGGGATGATGATGCAGAGAGGAGGTGGGGTTAATTCTAATTAAGATTGCCAGCCATAGCTGCAAAGTGTAGTTAGGTGCTGGTGAAGTTTTCTCTCAAAGGGTCCTAGTTAGAGATGTGCAAAATTGGAAAATTTTGCCCAGCAGAATATTTTGTGTGATTAGCACATTTTGAGAAATATTCCACTGGATGAAATGTGAAATTTCACCCACAGTTGGGCATAAATTTTCACACCCAAGGCAGCGAAATTTCGCTCACAGGGGAAATTTCGCACCTGCGGGTGAAATTTCACCACCTGTGGCAAAATGTATCTGCTTGCAGGTGTAATTCCGCCTCCCGCTGCTAAACCTTTTTTGGCCCCTTGGCCAGAGGCCACTGGCCAAAGTTCTGTCTGGTGTCCAGTGGTCCCCCCAGCTAATTACTGGCTGAAATTGCATAAAATAAGTCCTCCCAAGTTACCATGCTCTCTCCATTTGTTTAATTAAAAAAAAAATCCACCCTCATCCCCCTGGTGACTAGAGGTCTCCTCACCCCCGGTCAACCACTGGCCATAATTACATTAAATAGGTACACCCCCAAGTTACCCTGCCCCTCCATTTGTTTAATAAAAAAAAAAATTCACCCTCATCTCCCTGGTGTCTAGTGGATCTCACCTCTCACCCCATCAGTAGATAGCAGCATCTACTGTTCTCAGTACTGAACACCACTGGCACAGCTCTCCACTCATCTCTACGGCTAGCAGCCCAACTGAGCACTACTGAGTGCTTAACTAAATGAATGAATGAGCATGGTATGCGCTCATTAATTCAAGCACTCAGTGATGCTCAGTCGGGCTGCCGTCTGTGGAGGTGAGTGGAGGGCTGTGCGGTGGCCCGATCAGGGTACTGGGAGAGGGCAGCTGGGTGGGTGCTGCTGTCTACTGATGGGTGGGGATTCTACTAGACACCAGGGAGATGAGGGTGAATTTTTTTTTAAACAAATGGAGGCAGCAGCCATGGTAACTTTTGGGTGGGGTGTACTTATTTATTTTATGTTTACGGCCAGTGATAACTGGTGGGGGGGGGGACCACTAGACACCAGGGAGTGGGGGGTGATTTTTTTTATATAAAACAAATGGGGGGTGCAGGGCAACTTATGTGTGTGTGGGAGGTGGGTTCAATTTACAGACTTGTGTCCAACAGCGGCGGGTGAAATTGCGGGTGAAATTTTGCAATTGTGCCACAATTACGTGAAACATTTCACAGCAATTTTGCTGGCGAAATTTTTTTTTCATTGCATCTCTAGTCTTAGTTTAGGTTCAGACATTATGTTGTGGGGGGGGTCATTTAGCCAACAAGGTACACGGTAGGCAAAAGACCACCGAGCTTGTGAGGTTCGGCAGAAGGAGACTTTGAGAGACTGTCTGATCATGCCTCATGTCTGATGAGGATTGTTCGCTGGAGTGAAGTAAAGCCATGGCTGAGGGCATGCACATTAACTTCAACACTGACGTGCATGCCTGTCATGTTTTTTACTCTAAAAAAAGGCCATTTCTACATGAACTACCCCTTGGTTTTGGAAAGCACCTATATTGCAGAGATCAGCAGGAAAGGTAGATTCAGACTAATAAATAAGTCAATAAGGCTTAGAAAATACTGTGCACTAGAGGCTGGATCATGGATGTCTTTAGTACACGGGAATGTATGGGAGCAGCCCTTTCTGTCGGAATAAACTCAGACCGAACAGAAAGGGCATTTTAATGAAAAACTCCTTTTTTTAACCTAGCATGCTGAAATCACAGACCAGACATACCATCACTGGTACTATAGATGGCAAAAGGCACCAGTCTGAAAGATGTAAAGAAATGCCCACAAAAGATGACAGTTTGCCTTTACTTTGAGTGACCCTGACAATGAATCATTCCCCTTGAAAGTGCTGGGTTGTGAAGTTAGAAACCCAGGTCTGAATCTCATCACTGCCACTTTTGATGTGACTTTGAGCAAATGACTTTATCTCATTAAGCTTGACCTGTTCTCTTCCCAAGTGTCACTGCCTCACTTTGCATGCCTACTGGTGACTGCAACAATTAACATGGGGTTTAAATATTGGATATGTAATGAGCTGACTCGGAATGTGCAATGTATCTTCACTTGGGAGGGGCAGGATAATAACGCACATGTCACAGAGCCATGAGTGAGTTATGTAAAGTCCTGCCCCCTCACAAGTGATGATAAATGGCTTATCCTGAATCAGGCCATTGTGTGTTCAATTTATACACTGTATTAAAAAGTACAACATTTCTAAATAGGAGTGCTTTGCTTCATCTTAAAGAGCAACTCTCCACTAAAATAAAATGTTTGAAACCACTAGATTTACAATAGTTATGTTTTAACATTATTACTTTCTAGTCATTTGGTTCTATTTTTACCTGCTGTTGGTCTACTAAATATTGTGGGTAATGCAGCACTTTTCTCACAGAGTCATTCAAAGTGTATCTGACTCTCCCATGCGAACCACACTATTGCTGTTGTGTGACATCACAGTTGGTTGCCATGTTGAGCACTATGATGTCATAAACAAAGGTACTGTGAGGTTAACAGGGGCAGGCATATATTTTGTATACAGACCTTTTAGATAAACTACCAAGATGTGCTGTAAACAATGAAAAGGAACATTAAAAATGAATATATATATATATATATATATATATAGGGTATGCAGCGTTTCAATGTGTGATAATGCATTTATCTTGTACAGTTTCCAGTGACCTCAAGTAACCTCCACGAGTGCCAAAGGCATGAATGAGAGTTACGAGAGGTCACTGGAAACTGTACAAGATAAATACATTACCACACACTGAACCGCTGCATATTCCAGTTATGCAACAGGTTTAGATGTTGTGTGAGCATTTTGATTTTGGTAGGTGTAAATAATTTGTCAAAAAAGGGAAAATAAAACTGAATTTGATGCTGTTTTTTGCTAATTATAAAAAAAATGGTATTTATAAATGAAACACCACTCATTCTGTAGATATTTTTGTGCTGAACATTTTTCGTGCCCACAGTACCATGCCATAATTTTTTGTTTTAAAGTTATTCATATTTATTTGTCAAAAAAGTGAACAAAAAATTACATTTTCTTCTGTTTTCTTGCTAATCATATACAATATACCGGGTTTATATAAATGAAACATTATTCATTTTGTAGATAATTTTGTGCTGAACAATTTCTGTGCTCAGAGTACCGTGTTATCTTTTTTCATTTATAAGTTATTCACATTTAAATATGGTAAGTACTGCTTCTGAGGCTGAACATTCTAAATGAATTCTGAAGAGAACTGTGTAGACAAATGAGCTACTAATGTAGTTACTGTGTGGATAAATGGGTGATGATGTAGTTACTATGTGGATAAATAAATGTATGCAACAGGGGTGAGGATAAAAACTGTGGAATAAAACCATTTATCTTCGCTACTATGGTAATAAATTTATTTATCCACATAGTAACTACATCATCACCCATTTATTCACACAGTAACTACATCACTAGCTCATTTATCTACACAGTTCTCTTCAGAATTCATTTAGAATGTTCGGCCTCAGAAGCAGTACTAACCATATTTAAATGTGAATAACTTAAAAACGAAAAAAGATAACATGGTACTGTGAGCATGAAAATTGTTCAGCACAAAATTATCTACAAAATGAATACTGTTTCATTTATATAAACCCTGTATATTGTATATGATTAGCAAGAAAACAGAAGAAAATGTAATTTTTTGTTCACTTTTTTGACAAACAAATATAAATAACTTTAAAACAAAAAATGATAGCATGGTACTGTGTGCAGGAAAAATGTTCAGCTCAAAAATATCTACAAAATGAGTGGTGTTTCATTTATAGATACCATTTTGCTTTTTTATAATTAGCAAAAAACAGCATAAAATTCAATTTTCTTTTCCCTTTTTTGACGAATTATTTACACCTACCAAAATCAAAATGTTCACGCAACATCTAAACCTGTTGTATAAATGGAATATGCAGCAGTTCAGTGTATGATAATGCATTTATCTTGTACAGTTTCCTTCAGCACTCATGAGGTTTACTTGAGGTCACTGGAAACTGTACAAGATAAATGCATTATCACACTGAACCGCTGTATATCCCATATATATATATATATATATATATATATATATATATATATATATATATATATATATACACACACACACACACACACACACACACACATATACATATATCTAAATAGGGATACTTAATGGGCAGGAGTTTGATATGGAAATATTCACTCCTGCAGAGTGAGTTCTGGATCCTCACGCATGCTGAAGGCACGAGTGAGAGTATACAGAGCTCACTCTGCTGGAGTGAGATTATTTTCCATAGCACATGATCTGCACATCATATGTGCTGTTTACACAATGGGGTAGGAGCTTCAGAAGTATTGTTATGTTTTCTGGTGTTCTTTTCCTGTTTACGTGTGCTGTCTGCTCTTTCTGTGTGTGAGTTTTTCCTGAATGGGCTGGAAGTCTCAGAAACACTATGGGAAACAGTTGAGTGTTTTTTTGCAAAGCTAATTGAGTTAGTTGCAGGTAGTAGTGAGAAACAAACTGTTTTGTGAGGCAGTATTATTTAGAATGCAGGCTGTAGTGAGACTGAGATCAGCGTAGTAATGGGATGGGAGTCTCAGAAACACTATGAGACACAGGTGAGTGTTTTTGCAATGCTAATTGAGTTAGTTACAGGTAGCAGTGAGAAACACACTGTTTTGTGAAGCAGTGTCATTTAGAATGCAGGCTGTAGTGAAGCTGAGATCAGCATAGTAATGGGCTGGGAGTCTCAGAAACACTATGAGAAAACGGTGAATGTCTTTTGCAATGCTAATTGAGTTAGTTGTAGGTAGTAGTGAGAAACAGAAACTGTTTGGTAAAGCAGTTCCATTTGGAATGCAGGTTGTAGGGAAGATACCATCAGCAGAGTGTGATAAATGGCATTTATTTTAACTCTGGTGATGTCATCACCATTTATCACAGTGCAGTGGAAATAACTGATGTTATCATACTGATATTGCTCCCACTCCTGTTATATAAAGATATATATATATATAGTCAAGTAAATAGTAATTGACAGTATATGTTGAAATGCATAGGTGGTGTTACAGTTCACTGCTCTATTTTGACTGCAGCAGAGGCCACTGTAATGTCATAAAGCATTGTTCAAGCTGCTGTCTTGTTGGTTTAGGATCCTGTTGTGTGCTGTCTAAAGTGAGAATAAATGGCCAAAGTGAGGATAAATGATTGGTCCTCATTTAGAATGCTTCAGTGGCTAAAACAAATCATTTATCTATAATGTTTAAATCTCACATACATTGTATAAAATGTGCATGAAAGGCCCTATACAACTATTTCATTTTATTTCTAATAATGAGGCAAGTTCAAGTGGCATACGAGATCCAGTTTACAGGGCTAACTCCAGTTATTTGTACAGAAAATACTGAAGAAACTAAACATATTAAAAGCTAAAACATTATGAATCTGCCGTGCTAGTTTGCAAGGTCGTATATGCTTGCTGCAATTAAGTTGATGTCTTTTTACTTTGTTATACTTGTTACCTGCATAGTATGTGTCCCTGTACTTTATGCTAATGCTTGTAACATCCAGTTTATGTACTGTGCTACTTCCGGTGCTTTGTTACTGTTTTCTCTGAATATTGTAAAATCATACCTTAGTACCCTCCCGGGTCATGCCTGAAAATAGGCAAATGTATGTCTAGTACACCCCACCTGGTAAACAAAAATGAAATAATTATAATCTCAGCAGTAATTAAACATTTTTGTTAACCCCCAATGCACTCACATTTGTGCTGGAAACAAAAATGATTTAAAAAAAACCCTCTGCTCTATAGAGCTAGTGTACTGAGCCTCTTTAAGTGCGCCATGCTTACTGGAGTGCCTCATTACTCCCATTTCAGGGCAACTACATTTTATGTACACAGCTGTAATAGTTTTTACACAGTCGCCAAACCCTGACCTATCACTGTTTCTGACCAATCTGTGGCAAAGACTGGTCATTGCGTGCACCAGACAACTGCAAAGGCAGTGACACTGTGGGGGCAATTACTGCATAGATTTGGATGGTCTCACACTGGAAGGAAATTGTTGAACAACTTGAAATTGTAATTGATAGTGTGAAAAACTAAAATAACTGTTCCCAATACCACTGTATCATTTGTTCAGGTTATGTTTAAAAGATGATTTTTTTTAGCATTCCAGTAAGATAATTCCCCCCATACACACATTCACATGCTCACCTGCTAGATGACATTTGACGTGCTACCTAAATATGCAATGTTTCATGTGCTTGCTTTTCAACATGTGTGAACTTTTCTGTATTTTAAGAAGAAGAAAACTGATGTGTTGGCAAAGCAAGCAGATATTTTTATTACATTTAGTGCTCAGTTTTTTTTTCTTCAGTCTGGTAGATTGTTGGCACACACACACACACACACACACACAAACACACACACTCTTTAGTACATGGCCAGAGCTACTATGGTATACATTATGGTCTACTGTGTGCACAACATTCACTGTCCAAAAGTTTCCCCTAAATTCATTCAGATCCTGTCTTTCCAATCACTAGACTTATCATGCCTCCATACTGATCTGTTAGGCACCAACTGGTCCTCAATTTCTACAGTTGGTAAAGTGAATGGATGTTTTCAAATTTTTCACTTCTAGATTTATGCCTGTCTGGGATCATCATCCTCCACTTAGAAGAACCAGAGTCTGAGGTTCACACCTCTTATGGATCTCAGCTGAGTTACTGGCATGTCACTATGCACGTGACCTTGCCTGGAGGTCATTTAAATCATGTGGCTCTATATCTGACCTTGCTAATTACCCAGCTCATGCTCAATGCTTGTACTAAAGCTACTAAGCTTGTGAAGTTTGATTACTTCACATTCATTCTGCAGAACAACATTAATCACCCCTCTATGTTTAGGAAGGTTATTCACTCACTTTTCTCTCCTCCAACTCAGTCTTGTCCACCTGTTCTTAAGATGGGTGATACTACTGTTACTGATCCTGCTGCAGTTGCCTCTTTTTTCAATTCCTTCTTCATCTCTTACATCCATTCACTCCTCTTCTCGTCCTCCTCCTTCTCCTCTTATTCTTTTTCTCTTCACTCTCACTCTATCCCCCAAACTCTACCTCTGTCTTCTCCTCCCTTTTTCTTTTTCTCCTCTGACCCCTGCTGGTGCTTTTAAGGCCCTTTTGGCTCTTAATCCTCACAAGGGTTGGAGTCCTGATGGTCTTGATCTTAGACTAGTATTTCTCTCTGCTCATGCCATTGCCCTTCCCATTTCTTATATCCTTAACCCTCTGTTTGACTGCATTGACCCATGTTTTTCTTTTTTACTTTCTAAATTGGTCACACATTATGGAGTCTTTTTGGTCCACATTTTGTTAATCATCAAACACAGGTTGCCATATATTTATATTTGACCTCCACTGGTAACCAGCCCAATTCCTCATAGACTAAGAAGTGGTGCATCAAAAGAGGTGCTGACAGAATACATCTTCCAATTTTTTTCAAGAATTTATTTAACCTTCATGCATGCCTATGATCCTTCCCCCAAATGACATTCCCATGGTTTAAAATTGTTAACAATATGCTAATAGTACACTTTGAGCCTGTTTTTCTGGTGTTTTCGAAGCCTTATTCTTCACATTTCAGAATGTAGAACCTGCTCTTCTTAACAATTTGGAACCTGAAGAGCAAGGTTCCCCGAGACCAATTACAGCTGCAGTATCTAGCAGTGCTGTGAAAGTGTGAGGTAAGCTGTCAAGACAGCAGACAGAATCATTCGCCAATTCAAAACTGGCAGTTTGAACGTTTATGATGCATTCCTGTCTCTGCCAAGCAGTTGCACTGTTTAATATTTTAAACAGAAGCACTTATCATATAAAAACAAATGGAATGGTACACAGCCAGACTTGAGCTGCTTGATAATGAGGGAAGAAATGCTTTTATTTTGAATCAAGAGAACCATGGCACTCCAAAAAAATACAGAAAATGACATTAGGCTTTTTATGCACTACCTTGCTGAGGTAGAGGACCAACAATTTTTCCTCACTTTACCACTCAGGCAACTATATTGTTGAAAAACAGTCTCAAATTGTATTATAAAAAAATAACATAACCTCCCTTCATTGAGAACTCATCAGGTTCTTAGTGCCTCATTAATTCAGTGACATCAGGAAGGCACTTGAGCTTCACTCTCATGCCCTGATGTCACCAAACTAACTTGGTATTGAGAATCTGCTTATTCTCAATGAAGGGGAGTTAATTACTGTACATTATACCATGGACATAAATATAAACACAAAATGCTGTACTCCGATTGGCTGGCTGGCACCTTTCTGCCATGGTAAATCCTATGATATACCCACGGCAAAGGTGCCAGCCAGCCCCATCTCTAAAATCCATCCGAACCCCGGAGTTGGCAGTGGAAAATTGCCATCTTGAAACCCCGCTAAATGAGACACAGAAGCAGAATTTTTTTAAAAGAGTGCAGCTGGAACAAAATGTTGCGCCCCCAAATTGTGAATCTCACCCTACTTCATTCCTCGCTCCTTTTTCCCATAATCACACCTCCTGTCCCAGGACTGCCTAAGACGGGGCACCAGGAAGGCACAAACATCACTGCCCTGTACTTTTAAATCTCCCGCCATAGCCGCTCATCATCCTCTGTCCTCGGATCCTCTCCAGTGTTCCGGAACCGAAGAAAAGAGCAGCAAACCCCAGATAAATCAACTTAGTCCCAAAACATAATTAAAAAATATAAAAGGCCGTCAATTCAAACTACTGTACTGTCCTCATGCACCACAAAACTGCACCCGGCAGTTTATCCCACTCTACCACCAGATGTTAGCATAGTGTGCAATTTTCTCACTGCCCATTCCCTACCTACCTCTTTACCTTAGCTTCCTTCCTCCTTTCCTGCTCCTCTCATCCTCTCCCCCCTTCTGAATTATTTCCTCTCTGACCACTAGGAGTCAGTGTTGCCACCCCTTCCACCCATCTCTTCTCCCTCCTCCCCACCACCTTACTTTGTCCCATCACCCTCTCCTTAGTCTCTCTCTCTCTCTCATCATCTCCCCCTCCGCAGCCTGCCTTTCCTAGCCCCCTCCCCAGACTCGAACCCTGCACCTTCCACACCACAGTCCATTGCACTACCACTGTGCCATCTATGCTGCCTCCTTATTGGGGGCCCATTAGTACATCTTACAGCTCCTTTATGCCCCAGCCTCTGATTGTTTGCTAGTCATGGCCACCCCAACCCATAGTTCCATCCACCCTTTTCACCCCTTGTTCTTTTTCAACTTGCCCTACTTGACCCCCTCGATGCCCCCAGCCCCATCCAGTTGATGACTCCCATGTTCACCACACAATACCTTCACATTACCCCCACTGTGGCCCTCTTCCTCCACCCCCCACCTCCCACCACACATACCCCAAATCTAACTGCCTTCTGTCCCCACTCCCCCTGGCTTCCACTCTCCCTATCCATCAACCTCCTCCATTCTCTTCCCATTCTAGTCTGCCTCCCTGAACACTCACACCCATATTCCTCCACCACTTCCAGTTGTAGGCAGCAACACCATGCATTACTCAGAATACTATCCCTCCTCCTGCTGATGTCTGGGAATATATACCCAAACCCCGGTCCACCCCCCACCAACTCCCAGCACAGCTCCCCTTCCTCTGGGCTTTGCATTGCTTCTATAAATGTTTATAGCCTCTTGAAAAAGTTTGATGGCCTCCAGGGATGGATGACCCAGCACCAGCATGACATTCTGGCACTTGTGCAGACCTGGCTATCAAAGACCACTCCTGACTCATTTATCTCCATTCCCAGATGCACCCTGTTCAGGGAAGGCAGAGCTGGGAAATGTGGGGGTGGTTGTGCAATTTATCTCTGTGAGTCTCTTCAAAGACATGCTCTCCCCCCCAGCTGGAGTATGGTGCTTAGGCTCTCTCTCTCTCTTTCCTTAAAAATCACCATGGCCACTTCCAGGGCCCTGCTGATCATCACCTCCATCTATATTGCCCCCCGCAACCAGAAACTTGCTTTCCAATCTATACTCAATTACCTCTCCCACCTTCCCCCTAAGTCTGAGCTAATAACACACTGCGACTTCAGCATTAATTGGCTCTCCTACTGTGCCTCCCATTACAAAGATGCTATTGCTGCACTGGACCTCACCCAACTCATTACTTACCCCACCCAGTTCATCCCCACAAATGGTACCGTCACCCTATTGGACCTTGTCCTATCCAGCCATTCCCACAAAATCACTGATATCAGTGTACTCCCTAATGCCCTAAGTGACCACTCCCTGGTAGTCTGCACCTAATCATGTGAGGTAAGGAAACCAGCCCCAAGAACTGTCCTTCTGCGATGATTTACGCGAGGCAAACTGGGACTGCTAAAAGACCACCTAGCCTGCTGGGACTGGTCCCCAATCAACCTTGCCCCAGACATGGACACTGCCCTCAATTACTTTGTCCACTCCTTCAACTCAGCCTGTGACCTATTTGCTCCCTTTGCCAAGCATATTGTCAAAGGTCCTGACATCCCCTGGGTGTCTCAAACCCTACTTAACCAAATGCGCCACAGAGACAACCTCTGGCACATAACACTTAACTCTAACAAGCCTTCGATAGACAGTCCTACTGGGTCGCATGGAACAAGTGTACCTGGGTCATCCGCAAAGCCAAAGCCGACTACTACAGAGCTTCCCTTGTCTCCTCTTGGGGCTCCAGTCACAAGTTCTGGGACAACATAAAGGAAATCATTGGAAAATCCATTCAAACAACATGAAGTCTTGCTGTATTCTGACAGTAGCAGTGAGTCCCAACCTCCGAACTGCCCCGGAGATGAAAGAGTTAACTTTCCATGCCAGGCATGGAACGCTGAGCTCGAGCTCGGTTGAGACTCTGTCTGTTGCTGTTTAAACTCAAACCGTCAGATTCTTTACTCCGCCTCACTGAACAGTCACTCCGGAGATTTCTCCTTTGCTCGGTTCAATTTGTCAGTTAAAAGCACTGCTTTCTCGGTTTCTGACCGAATTTAAACCAAGAACCTGTCGGTTCAGTCTCCTGTCTGTATTCGTGAGTACTAGATAGGTTATATATTAATCTTATTCTGTGTGGAACTTGTAAACGGTTTATCAGTTCGGTTTGAACCGATCAAGTTGTTTAAAAATCCTGAATTGTACTTTTAGAGTGTGGTTACCGGTTCTTATCGGTTCTAAAAAAACGGATTTTATTACGGTTTTTTCCACGACCTGTGACACGGTCAGGAACCGATAGGAGGGTCTTGCCTGGCAGATTGCCATTAAAAGGGTAAGTTTGGTTAGGACTGGCACAATGTCTGAGAAACCCAAAAGAAAAACCGGGCTCACTGGGTTTCAACACTGTAGTGTGTGGGAAAGTCTTGCCAAGGCTGACCCCACACCACCTGTGTTTATTGTCTGGGGTTTGACCACCTCAATGCAGACTGTCAGATTTGTAAAAATTTCCTGCAGCTACCCTAGAAAAGAGAGTTGGTAGGCTCAGGAAAGGGAGGCCAAAAGTCCGCTGAACCGATGGCTAGCCCGGTTCGGTTCAAACCGAACTAGCGAGTGCCCTCTGACCAGGCTTAGACTTCTTCGCAAAGGAGATCCGACTCTGAGAAGTCGGTTCCAGCAAAGAGGACTAGAAAATCAGTTGGCATGGAGCCAAAACTTTCCTCTCCAACCGCTGAAGAAATAGCCAAAGCGATCAAAATTGTCCAGTCGCTTTCCCCGGTTCTGACCGAACCAGCACCATCAGGGAGGCACTCGGTTCGGCCAGTTCCACTGGTTCAAGATTATGATTTAGTGGAGTATTATGAACCGGATGAGGGGGAAGAGGAGTATGAGGAGAGTGAATGTGGATTTGAAAGTCTGGATGTGCCCATTGACCCGGACATCTCCCCAGACAGACCTTCAGGATTGTCTCCTCCCAGGCTTTCTGAGTCCCCTTCTCATTTTATGTTTTATAAAAAAGTGGCTAAAACCCTCCAGCTTCCTATGGAGGAAGCTGTGGATGACCAAGAGGAGCCTGACTTTGTGGAAATGATGGATATCCCAGAGTTTAGGAGGCTGTCTATTCCCTTGCATAAATCTGTTGGGAAGCAGACATTTAAAATTTTAAAAACTCCTAACACTATACCTCCTGTGGATAAGAGAATGGACAAGAGGTATGCATTGTCAGGCTCTGATACGGAGTTCCTTACTCAACAATGCAGCCATGTTGGGGTAGTGCAGGCTGCAGCCTGTGACAAGGCAACTATTCCCTTGGCTTCACACCCCCCAGACAAGGACTCCAGGAGGATTGATGCCATGGCAAAGAAACAGTACATGGCAGCATCCTTGGGACTCAGACAGGCAAATTATATGGCTTATGTTGCTAGATATCAGAAATCCAGATGGGACACTGTCATGGCTTTAGCAAAACAGGTCCCTGGCCAGCTTGCCAAGGAGCTGGAGCAGGTGGCTACTGATGGTATTGAGGCATCCAAGGTGCAATTCTATGCTGCAGTGGACTCAAATGATGTGTCATCAAGAGTCATGGCTACATCTGTGGCACTTTGCAGAATGGCTTGGCTCAGATGTACTAGCCTGTCACAGGATACCCAGACTAAGGCCATGGATTTTCCTGTTGTTGGTAATTCTTTGTTTGGGGAGCAAACAGAGAATTACATGAAGAAAATGGACGAGTATAGGACCACCCACAGGAGTGCACAGGCCAAGGAAAGGCAGGCCACTCCTCAGAGGCAGCTTCTCAGGGGCAAGGGCAGGCCTTTTCACAGGCCTTTTTACCAAGCCCAGGCCTCCTCTTCTGCATATGCTCAGAGGGGGTTCTTTAGAGGGAGAGGCAGAAGAGGTACCAGCAGACCTGCTTCCACCCCTCAGCCAAAACCCCCTGCCAAGCAGGCACCCTGATGGGTTTGCCAGGGCCGATTCTCCACCACCTGTAGGGGGCAGGCTGGCTTACTTTGTCCAGGACTGGAAGTCTATAACATCAGACAAGTGGGTCCTGGAAGTAGTAAGCCAGGGACTGGTTCTCAGCTTCAAAAAGATTTCCAAAGCTGAGAACCAGATCCTTTCCACCTGCAAACCCCTCAGAGGCACTTGCCCTAAAGGCAGAGGTCTCTTCCCTCCTAGCTCTCAGAGCTGTGGAAAGGGTTCCACCCCTACACCAGGGCAAAGGGTTGTACTCCAGGTACTTCCTTACCCCAAAAAAGACAGGAGAATGGCGGCCCATCCTGGATCTCAGATACTTAAACAAGCACCTGTTAAAACCAAAATTCAAAATGGTGACTCTGGGAATAATTCTACCCTCTCTAAGGCCAGGGGGACTGGCTAGTATCCCTGGACCTCAAAGATGCCTACTTCCATATTCTCATCAGAAGCTCCCATCGAAAGTACCTCAGGTTCGAGCTGCCCTCAGGCCATTACCAGTTCAGAGCAATGCCCTTCGGACTAACCTCTGCTCCAAGGGTGTTCACAAAATGCCTGGCAGTAGTAGTTGCTTCTCTAAGAAGACAAAGGATTGCCATCTTCACTTACCTGGATGACTGGCTTATAGTAGGCCAGTCCCCAGACCAAGTCAAGTCACACTTACAGATAACTCAGCAACTGCTCACCTCGTTAGGTTTCCTCCTGAACCTTTCAAAGTCAGTTCTAGAGCCTGTCCAGCTCCTCATCTTCATAGGTGCAGAGCTAGACATAGGAAAGGCCAGCGCTTTCCTTCCCCTGGACAGGGCAAGGACCCTTATCTCTCTGGCCTCCTCATTCACCCTGCAGGTATCCTGACCAGAAAGGCATTTTCTACAGCTCCTGGGGCACATGGCTGCTTCCACAGCAGTGGTGCAGGGAGCAAGATTTCAGATGAGGGACATTCAGTTCCATTTGAGAGCCTTTTGTCTCAAAGGAAGGACCCTCTGACCAAATTGATCCTAGTAATTCGAACCCTGATCCAGGCCCTACAGGTGGCAGGATCAGAGCAATCTGAGACAAGGAGTCCCCTTTGTCTCTCAGTCCCACTCCTTAATCCTTACTACAGATGCCTTCCTCTTGGGTTGGGGGGCTCACTTGGGCAACCTGACCACCCAGGGGTTGTGGTCCCCTCAGGAGTCTCTGCTCCACATCAATCTGTTGGAGCTCAGAGCAGTATTTCTAGCACTTCAAGTTTTTTCCAAGTCTGTTCAGAACAAAGTTATTCAGATCAGAACAGACAATACCACCACAATGTGGTACATCAACAAGCAAGGAGACACTCAGTCTACGGCCTTGTGCACAGAAGCAATGAAGTTGTGGTCCCTGGCTTATTCCTTAAACACCTCCCTCACAGCAGTACACCTCCCAGGCAAGGACAATGTCCTGGCAGATGCTCTCAGCAGGATATCTCAGGACCATCACGAATGGTCACTGGATCCCTTGGTCTTGGAGGTGATATTCTCCAGATGGGGCACCCCACAGATAGATCTTTTTGCAGCCCCAGACAATCACCAACTTCCTCTTTTTTGTTGCAGGCCCCCAGTCTTGGGCACAGTCCCCCTGGATGCCTTAGTTCTCAGTTGGGAAGGGAAGTTCCTGTATGCCTTTCCCCCCTTCCCTCTCCTGTTCAAAGTGCTAGTCAAAATCAGATCTCAACCCTGCAAGATGATCCTGATTGCTCCAGACTGGGCCAGACAGCCTTGGTATTCATTCCTTCTGTCCTTAGCAGTCCATCTTCCCCTGTGTCTTCCCAGGAATCACAACCTGTTAACCTGTGCTCAGGGGAGGGTTTGGTAGCCGAATCTCAAATCTCTCAATCTCAAGGCCTGGCTCTTGAAGAATTAGAGTTTGCTGATTTACACCTCTCCCAAGGTGTAATTGACATTCTGAAGGCTTCTAGGAAACCTTCCACCAGGGCTACTTATAATTCCAATTGGAAAAGATTTTCCATATGGTGCTCTGGAAAGCATACTTCCCCAGAGTCTGCTGATCTGCCCACAGTCCTTGATTATTTGGTCCATTTAAATGGCTTAGGGCTTAGACCAGCTACACTGAAGGTGCACCTGGCAACTGTCTCTGCTTTTATCTCAGCAGGTAAGCCCTCTTCTCTTTCAGCTCACCCTGTATTCTCCAAGTTTTTCAAGGGATTGCTTCACACCAACTCTCCTTTCAGGGACCCTGTGCCTGCTTGGGACCTTAATGTTTGCAATGCTCAGCTTATGCAACCCCCTTTTGAGCCTTTGTCTTCAGCAGAGCTTAAGTACTTGACTTGGAAAACTGTGTTTCTGGTAGCCATCACCTCTGCCAGATGCATAAGTGAGTTACAAGCTTTGTCAGTGGAGCCTGATTTTATCTCCTTTCATAGAGATAAGGTGGTCCTCAGGACTAACAGGAAATTTTTGCCTAAGATGGTTTCAGATTTCCACCTTAATCAATCTATGTCTCTTCCTGTGTACTTCACTGACCATTCCTCCTCTGGCGAGAGGAGGCTCCACAGTTTAGATGTGAAAAGAGCCCTTAGCTACGACATAGAACATACCAAGGGTCACAGGTTTGACTCCCTCCAACTGTTCCTCACTTATGGTGAGGTTGGTAAAGGGAAACCTGTCACTAAAAGATCTATTGCCAGGTGGATTGTCTCTTGTATCCAATTTTGTTATGGAAAACTGGGTAAGGTTCCACCCTCAGGCCTGAGGGCTCACTCTACCAGAGGTACAGCTGCTTCCCTGGCTGCTGCCAGGGATATTCCTATCTTAGAGATATGTCAAGCAGCTACCTGGAAAACAGTTCTTCACACTTTTACCAAGCATTACTCCTTGGATATTCAGGCTAGGAGTGATGCTCGTTTGGCACAGCTGTGCTTCAGAGCCTATTTCCTAAGTAGGTTCTGTCCCTCCTCCATGAAGGTACTGCTTGGTAGTCTGCTACTGTCAGAATACAGCAAGACTTTATGTTGTTTGAAGAAAAATATCACCTTAGTAATGTTTTTCTTCTAATGGAGTCTTGCTGTATTCTGACCTCCTTCCTGCCTGCCCTCTCAGAACCTCTGTTTTGGGATGTGGGTGGGCAGTGGCAGTGTTGGCACTCAGTAGATGCCCACCTTGTTGTTTCACCCCCTTTTCTTGGGTGATTTGGTGTTGTGTTTTTCATGTTTTGGGTTTCCTGACTTGAGTCTTTGTTTTGGGACAAAAAAATGTGTTTTTTTATGTTTAGTAGCCAGTTGGATAGTGTAGGTTTACAGCTTCCACACAGGGACTTAGTGAGTTTGCTCATAAAGATCTGACGGTTTGAGTTTAAACAGCAACAGACAGAGTCTCAACCGAGCTCGAGCGCAGCGTTCCATGCCTGGCATGGAAAGTTAACTCTTTCATCTCTGGGGCAGTTCGAAGGTTGGGACTCACTGCTACTGTCAGAATACAGCAAGACTCCATTAGAAGAAACAACATTACTAAGGTGAGTAATTTTTTCTTTCCTCTCCCCAACCCAGCTTAACATCAATGGTACCATCTCCACTGACCCTCAACTTATTGCCAACACCCTGAACACCTTCTTCTTGGATCTCAGCTCTGTACTCCCCTCTAGCTACTTCAATCCCTCATCTACCTCCCAGCCCCCCTCTTTCCCTCAACAACCCTTCCACTTCAGAGCTCTCTCTCTGTGCAGGAAGCCAAGCCCTTTCTCCTCAAAGCCCTAAGTGGCATCTGCCACAGCAGTGACACCCTGGACCTCAGACTCCTTCACCTGGTCTTGGATGTGGTCCTCTCCCCCCTCACTTGCCTCTTCAACTGCTCCCTCTGCCTCAGACAGTTCCCTTCTGTCTGGAAAACTGCTGTCATCACCCCTATTCACAAAAGCGGGGACCGCACTTCCCCTGGGAACTATGGCCCCATCTCTAGTCCCCCTACCCTCTCAAAAGCCCTGAAAGAAATAGTCTCAGATCAGCTCACAGACTACCTCACTAAATATAATCTCCTCTGTAGAGAGCAACATGGTTTCCAACAAGGCCACAACACTACCACTGGCCTCCTTGAATTCTCCAGCTTCATCCACTCTGCTCTTGACAATGGGCATCTGGTTGGCATGGTCTTCTTAGATCTGTCAAAGGCCTTTGACACCATTAATCTCCCCTTGCTCCTGTCTGTCCTCTCCTACCTAGGCTTCTCCCAGGAAGTCACTACCTGGTTTATGGACTACCTAACCTCTTGCTCCCAGTGTGTCAAAATAAATGGCACTCTCTCTAGCTACCTCCCGGTTCTCTCTGGTATACCCCAGGGATCCATCCTGGGGCCCATCATGTTTAGTCTATTCCTCAATACCCTACCCAAGGTCTGCCCTAGAGAGTCCTCTTATACGTCAATGATGCAGTCCTCTTCACCTCCCACCTCTTCAGCTCCCTTCAACTTGCCCTTCAGAACTCCTTTAGCAAGGCTGAAACCTGGTTTGTCAACCACAGGCTGGTGTTAAATCATAAAAAGATCAAGGTCATGCTGTTTTCCCACAACCAAAACAAACACAAAGGTACACATCTCCAAATCCTTACTAATAGACTCCTCCCCCTCGAGCAGGTGAATAACTTCAGGTATCTTGGGATAACCTTCAACTCTGCTCTCTCCTTCCATGTTCACATTCACCACCTCAGCACCACAGTCAGCACTAGGATTGACCTGCTCTATCATCGCAGGAGTTGTCGCCCCCCCGATGCCCTTCAGCTCGCAGTCTCATCTTCAGTCCTATCCCTTATTGACTATGGGCTCCTGGCATATGGGGCAGCTGACAACACTGCCCTCCACAGAGTTAAAGTCTCCCTAAATAAAGCCTGCTGCCTAGTGATGTGTAGTGGCAGGCTCACCTACACCTGCATGCTATACAACCTAGCCAACTGGCTCAACTTTGAAGAGAGACTGTTGTACCAGACATGTCTATTTGCTATGAAGATTATCTGTGGTCTTGCCCTACCTGGTCTATCCACTGTCCTACAACCTACTGTACATCTATGATCATAGCCACCCCCAGCTCCTCCAATCCCATCCTCCTAGTTCCTCACGTTAGGACAGCTTTAGTACAGAGGTCATTCGGCGATAGAGCCCCCACATGGCTAAACTCTCTACAAAGCTCTATCACTCTGGAAAACAGGCTAGGTCACTTCAAATCCCTCCTCAGAGGCCATCTCTTTGCCTCCCATAACTGTAACTGCCCCAATATGACTAGCCCCCAGTTTCACCCCCTGCTTTGACCTGCCTACCATGTTTACTATTGACCTGCCCCCCACTATCTCTCAACAAGGGACTCCTGTTCTGCCTGTAAACCTATCTCAGATTTACCACTCTGTTGAGCCAGCGTAGCTCCTACAATTGTTTGAATTGAAAACCCTCAATTAATGACCTACCTGGTATTGTTGCTCAACTTTCTTGTACTACACTCTGTATGTAAAGAATGTTACTTGCTCATTGTATGTCTGCTATATGACGTATACTGTAAATTTCTGTACTACTTTGATGTGGAGCCTTTGCAAAGGAGTCTTTGGCTGAAAGGATTATAATTCTGATACTGTTAAATAAATAAACAACTAGGAAGCAGAATTTTCTCCAATTTTTTACGTTTGAATAATTTTGGACCCTCTTCCAAGGAAGAAAGAATAATGCACCTTGTCCTGACCTTACAAAGATAGTAGTGCCAAACAAAACTGACAGAATATGTTATTAAGTTTTAAAAGTAGCCAGTTGTGACTCCTTAGTTCTGAAGTATTTTTCTTTTTCTGCCTGCTCATTAGAAGGTTTTCTTTCCAATCATGCGAGATTTAATGTGAAGATCAGTACTTTACCTGAGAGCTGACATAACTCATTCTAGTCTATTGTATACCTCAGCAGCATTATAATCTCGGATCTGGAAGCAGCTGAATGGCTCCTACAATTGAATTGGAATGTCACTCCATGAAGTCACAATTTGATGCGGTATAGAGGGGTATATTTCTCAATATGTCAGCCTACAATTAGAGTAAAGTTCCCAACCTCCCACCTAGTGCTGTCAGGTATAAAATCTTCTAATACATGAAAAGGAAGAAGAACAGTACTTCAGCTATAAAGAGTAACATCTGGCTACTTGTAAAAATTATTATTAATCAGGTAGTGTAACAGCTCTTTAAAGGCACACAAATATATGTATGACTCTTGGGTCTCTCACCTTCACTCTGGAGGTCTGATTGCATGGAACTTCCTGCCTAGTAAATAAGCACTTGCCCTCCAGCCCCTCCTGAAGCTGTTGCTTATCCCTTGTATTCCTTCCTCCTGTGTTGTTGATGTCCTCCTTGACCCCCCCAGCTGAGAGCAACAACTACCCCCCCAGGCTAACTGCCCCTAAATCAATTAATCTTATCTGGTAATATTCCGCCTCTAAGCTTGGCTCCTGCATTGGTTTGACATCTTGCATGTTAGCTATCTGGATGGTGGTAATTTGCTACCATCTGTCATTGCTCCCTTTCCTGTATAGCACTTGTACCTTAATTTGAATTTTGTTCATCTTTATTTTGTGGTGCCCTGAATATTTTGCCTGTAAATCATGACTGTGTACTGTTACGTACTTGTACTTTTATATAATAACTGGGGAACATTTTTCCCCATAGGGAAACACGGTTATAATTCACTGTTATAGCCTGCAAGTTATAATGCCAAACACATGCCAGCTTTCCCTTGCTCCATGCATGCACCAACTACCACTCTTCTCTTCCTCAGTGCCAAACTGGACACTTCATCATCCCTAGCACTTGGAGGTAAGTACATTTAAACAAAACAAACTCGCCTCTTATCATTTGCATTCCAGATTAAACCCTTAATCCTTGACTAAACCTTTCAAAACCAAAAAAAGAAACTTTTCAGCAGCTGCTTGGCTGCGGACCTTGCTTCATTCCGACTGGGCCACAGCTGCACAGCAATAGATTTATATAATTTCTGTGGTGAAAAAATGGTCACCAGCAATTAGATAAAACAAAACATGGGGTGGGCTGTTTAGCTCGAATTTTACACACACCCTCAGTGTTGGATGCTTAAATAAACCCCTCAAGTTTTGCTCTCAGGGTTTATGAAGCATCCAACACCTTAGGTGTATGTAAAATTTCATTAAACACACCATTCCACCTATTATTCTATATTTCATTGTATTTTTATTGTATTTTATGTGTAATACTACTGCATCTTACATTATGTTTTTTCTCTTGCATATCATGTATTGTATACTCCCCTCCTCCTATCCCGAAATGAGCTGCTGCAAGCTTAATATTTCTTTCCTGGTGAACTTTTTGAAATAAATAAATAAATAAATAATTTAATTCCTAGGTCATATGTGATGACCCCATGTTCTTTTTCTGTATGTTTCAGTGTTTTCGTTTTCTGAGTCCACAGCCTTTAAAGCTTTTGTTTTTTGATTCTACAGTCTTTAAAGCCTGTTCTGTATGTAGCCCCTCCTATCTTTTCATAGGTGCTCCAGCCAGTTACATTACTGGTTGCAATCGATGACTCCTGATGCTTATATCACTATTAGGATAGGCTGCTACACTGATGAAAAGTTTTACATCTCTTCACATGCTTTTTTTTTTAAATCAAAGTAACAATCTTGGCAAGTAGCGGTATCAGCATGAGGAGCCACTGACTAAATGCAGCCAGTGATATCACTGGCTGGAGCACCTATAAAGGCCCAATAGTAGGGCTACTTACAGAGCTGATTTTCAGGACTAGGAAGATAGAAAATGAGAGAGAGAGAGAGAGAAAGAGAGAGAGAGAGCCTTATACATGATATGAAGAGAGGAGAAGCACATATGAATTGGGAATGCTGCAATGCTTCACATCCCCTTTTAAGTCTTCCTTGCTCAGGTCATGAATCAGCTCTGCAGTTGCCAGCACCTCGACTGAACATTGCATGTGACAGAAATGGAGCACATGGACTTCCTTGAATTTATATATGGGACATAACATGGGGACCCTTCCATAGTATCAAATGAGACAGCACACTGTTAATGCAGGTGATCCAAGCCTGATGGGAGAATAAACAAAAAATAAAGTAAGATCAGGGGCCTGCTGAGTAATATTTGTTTTCATGATGATAACCTAAAGGAAGCTAGGGGGAATGGATTGTAGTGAAATATTTGAGTCTGTGAGTGCTGGGGTCACCCATTAGTTCAGTGGCAATACTATGTGCTGCCAAGCTGCAGTCCCAGGTCTGGGAGTGGACGTGAGGTATTCATTACAGGCAGTAACACAGAAACATAGAATTTGATGGCAGATAAGGACCGCTTGGCCCACTGAGTCTGCCATTTCCCTACCAAATGGATAAGCTGCAGATCCTAGTTAACCAACAGCCTACTTCCTCCTACCCCCAAACCCTAGAATTGCCTTATGTCTGCCCCATGCATTCTTGAATTCCCCCACTGATTTTGACTCCACAGCCTCCTCACGAAGACCGTTTCATGCATCCACTACCCTCTCCATGAAAAAATACTTCCTCACATTACCTCTGAGCCATCTCCCTTCTATCTTCAAATTGTACCCCCTTGTTCTTGTACTTCTCTTTTTCTGAAAGATGCTACCCTCTTGGACTTTGTTGATTCCCTTGAGGTACTTGAAAGTTTCTAACTTGTCCACTCGTCCCTCCTTTCTTCGAGTAAAACTTGAAAGGCCAGAAAAAGGCAGTGCTTCTTAGTCTTGGGAGGGGAATGATACTGCATCCAGCACTGCAGCAACCTGTATGGTAAGTCTTCAGGTTTGTTGCACCCAGGGGAAGCTGCACATGTGCAAGGTCACTAGTGAGCTCTTTAGTGCCACCATGTGAGCAGTGGACAGTGAGAGGGCAAGAAAACACAAGGATTAAAATCCCAACCAGCCTCTAAATGATGGCCCCAGTGCCTGCTGTCTTATACCATCGATCCCGCTGTTTAACTGGATACTGGATTATTCAGGAAAGGATAGCCCTTTTCTGGAATCTTGCCTTGGTGGGTAAAGCTTTGGGGGAACAGCAGACATTATGTTAGTAGAAGATCAGGATGAGTGGTTGCTCAGGGATGGAGGAGGAATGATGGCTGGCAGGGAGAAAAATCTACTGTATATGGCCAAAAAAGAATCTCTGAGTGCTGCATTGGTGTGGAGGGTCCACAGTTATGTCATCTTTGAGCCCTGTATTTAAAACAAGGCAGCTACATGGATTCCACACATGTGGTAGAAAGATTTAGCCCCCACTGCTAGCCCTGCTGTTTTCATTGTGGAAGGCTGTGCACACCTGTAGAGCGGCTGTGCACACCTGCAGGGGAGGCAGAATTCTAATTAAAGGTCTGTGCCTCACTTTGAAAAGTTCTATAAGCCCAGGACAAGGAGATCTCCAGTACTGCTTATTAGCATTACCCTTTACAATTTAAAATGTTTTAACTTTAAAGAGCACACTACAGAAATAAATCAACCAATGCCCAGAAATGTCAATAGCTGTGTTGACTATTATGCACTGAAGAATGAAATGTTGTTGAAATTATTTAGAATATTTGTCCAGGATCGGCAGACCGAGATGAAGTGCATCTTGTTTCCAGGTGCATCTTAGATGAGAAGTGGATGAACACATAAACCAGGAATAAAACTATTCATAGCAGATAACTTTTGCCAGCTCTGCTTCAGCTTTCATTATCTGAATTATAGGCATAACTCATCCATGCAGTAAACAGAGAAGACTGAAGAGTTTTGTTGGGATCTCCCACATTCCATAATCTTCAGTATTTACTGTGTCACTACAGCACGGGAGCAGCCATTCCTGTAGCTCATATAGGTGGTTACTTTTTCAGCTGTTTCTTTTTTGAAGTTCTGGTGGAAGAATTTGCATCAGATGCCAGCAGGATTTCATATGCCTTGGAAGAATCACACAGAGCAATCTGGTCATGGTATTCATCTGCAAAGTAAAAGTATACCTAGGTTTAAGCTGGAAGTCAGAGATGGCACAAAGTGGTTTCTGGTGGCAGCTTTTATTCAAGGACTGGCACACTCATTACTGTGGTGAGGAAGTATGTTGCATGGAGTCTGCAAACAGAGAAGCATTACAGACACCCTTAGCTGAGGCCAAGTGACCAGAAATAAGTTCACCGCAAAGGCCTTGAAAGGCAGGATCGGGAATTGTCCTTTAGTACACCATAACATACTGAAAGCCTACAGTATGATGAGATTAGTCCCAGCTTTTGGCAATTAGTTCCAACGTGGAAACATAATTGTTCTAGACACCCTCATATGGTGGACCTTCATACTCATTAAGAGGATAAGAAGACAGCAGGGTCATAAGGGCAGGGGACTGCTGCCCTCCCCCAAATCACCCACGAGGTTACGAGGGACTTCTGCCTTCCCTGGGACAAATGGAGCCCCTTCCCCGAGCACCAAGACATCCCACAAGGGTCATGAGGGCAGGGGACTGCTGCCTTCCCCCAAATCACCCATGAGGATGTGAGGGACTTCTGCCTTCCCTGGGACAAACGAAGCCCCCCCCCCAAGCACCAAGACATCCCACAAACAGGGTTGTGAGGGCAGGGAACTGCTGCCTTCCCCCAAATCACCCACAAGGTCGTGAGGGACTTATGCCCTCCCTGGGACAAATGGAGCCCCTTCCCCGAGCACCAAGACATCCCACAAGGGTCATGAGGGCAGGGGACTGCTGCCCTCCCCCAAATCACCCACGAGGTCGCGAGGGACTTCTGCCCTCCCTGGGACAAACAGAGCCCCCCCAAGCACCAAGACATCCCACAAGCAGGGTCATGAGGGCAGGGGACTGCTGCCCTCCCCCAAATCACCCATGAGGTCACGAGGGACTTCTGCCCTCCCTGGGACAAACAGAGCCCCACCCCCGAGCACCAAGACATCCCACAAGCAGGGTCGTGAGGGCGGGGGACTGCTGCCCTCCCCCAAATCACCCACGAGGTCACGAGGGACTCTGCCTCCCTGGGACAAATGGAGCCCCCAAGCACCAAGACATCCCACAAGCAGGGTCATGAGGGCAGGGACTGCTGCCTCCCCAAATCACCCATGAGGTCGCGAGGGACTTCTGCCATCTCTGGGACAAACGGAGCCCCCGAGCACCAAGACATCCCACAAGGTACGACAGGCCGGTGAGCCGGGAAGCTGAGGCCTTTGCATTGAAAATCTGTGGCTAAGCAGCTCAGCAGCACAGGGCTGCCTGGAGCAGTGCTGCTAAGGTCTTTTGAATTTAAATCGGCAGACATGTGCAGATAGTTTATGTGAACTGATTTTCTTGCTACATGCATTGTGTATCCAGGGTTTAGTCCCAGGTTCCTTAATTGAGCCTGCAATTATTTCAGTAGTTCACCATGAAACTGCCTGTTACCTTAAGAGAGCTGGCTTGTAATTATAGCAAATGTCCTTAGTCCTAATACTGTAAGCTACTCCGATTCGCAATTAGCAGCGCACACTGTAAGTCTTGTATTGTTATTTCGAGAATCTGCCTGATACTGACTCAGCCACTGCTTGAGCCTGCCTGTAACCTCAGCCTTAATTACTAAATGGCTACCTGACTCTAATCCCGGGTTATAAAATACAGTAAGCTGTTTGCAGTACTAAGCTGACTCTCCACTGCGTATTTGCTCTTACCTGGCCTCGCAGACTGAATTTTGGCACTCCTTAATAGTTGTAACAACTAGTGTGGCGCAAGCATTTTTTGGTGGAGGCAACACGCTTGGCAGCCATTTTCCCAAGCCTATACACGGGAAAGCAAGTTCAAATCTCATAGTCGGGGACCCTGTTCTCATCTAAGGGGACGCTAAAATATAGCAATTGCAATCGGGGTTAAAACGAATTTAAAAACGCAGGAAAGCAAATTTCGTAGTGAAAAAGGGAAAGTTAAATTACAGCAGTTACAATCAGGGTTTAAAGACTTTAAAACGCAGGAAAGCAAATTTCATAGTCAGGGACCCTGCTTACAAACAAGGGAAAGTTAAATTACAGCAGTTACACTCAGGGTTTAAATGACTTTAAAATGCAGGAAAGCAAATTTCTTAGTCGGGGACCCTGCTTACAAACAAGGGAAAGTTATATTGCAGCAGTTACACTTGGTGACAAACCTCTGCAAATGCAAGGTAGCTCAAATTACCTGGGTGAACACACAACGCCCCTCTACCTCCACTATAAGTAACTCTTACCTTTCCTTCTTTTCCTCCACAGCAGGGTCATGAGGGCAAGGGACTCTGCCCTCCCCCAAATCACCCACGAGGTTGCGAGAGACTTATGCCCTCCCTGGGACAAAGGGGGCCCCCCCCCGAGCACCAAGACATCCCACTAGGTATGACCGGCCAGTGAGCCAGGAAGCTGAGGCCTTTGCATTGAAAATCTGTGGCTGAGCAGCTCAGCAGCACAGGGCCGCCTGGAGCAGTGCTGCTAAGGTCTTGCCCCGCCACCCCCACCACCACCCTTGGTCGACACTCTAATTTAAAGGTAATTTGAGAGGTCAGGTGACTCTCAAAAACCCATCAGCCCACTTTCAGATCTGCAGGTTATAAGATCTCTCCAGCAGAGGCCACTGTCACTGATTACAGCTTGCTACTGTAAAAAAAAAAAAAAAAATGCTACTTTACGTTTTAATTTTGCTAACTGTTGACACTCCTCCTGTTTCGCTACCCCCATCCACCCTGCCCCAAAATGACCCTAAGCTCCCTCTCTCTTGCTCTATCTCGGCCCCCACCTACACCCTAAACACACCCACTGAGGAGCGAGAGGCTCAGCCACCGACTCTTGTTTGGATTTCATACCCCTCCGTCGTCCCACCATCTTTCACCCTGCGATTATTCGCCCTAAGCAGCCTTGTCAAGTCAATCCCCAACCACACCCCGAATTTTACCAACCCCAAATTTAAAACTAAAATTAAATGGCATACTACCCTACCAAACCTCAGCCTGTTGCTACTACTGGCAGGTGATGTTGAAACAAACCCTGGTCCACCGCCCTACCCCACACCCCAAATCCTGCCAAAAGGCCTTAGCCTAATTCACCTCAACATCCGCAGCCTGCTAAACAAAGTCCTGGAGTTGCAAACCACTGCTTAACCCTCAAACCGGACATCTGCATAATAACTGAAACATGGCTAAAACCCCATCATGCTGACTCTGAAATAGCATTGCCCGGATTCACTGTATTAAGGCAGGATAGACAAGGCAGCAAGAAAGGTGGTGGAATTGCCATGTATTTATCTTACAAACTCCAGTATACCTCTGTCCAGCTACCAAGTTACAAGCCCCATATTGATACCAAGATGGTAAAACTAGTCCTATCCCATAGCTCACTGGTGTTTGTAGCTGGGATATATTGTGCCCCTGCTACCCCAGCATCCACCATAATGGACCTCCTGGGATCGCTTAAAGAGATGGCTAGTGCCGGGGAGCTCTATATCCTCTGGGATTTTAACCACAACTGGTTAGACAAAGACTGCTCAAAACTATGCAGCAAGATCAAAGCCCTTAACTTCTCTCAACAGATCGAGCAACCTACCCACCTAAACCCAAAATCCCAGAACCACTCCCTCCTGGACTGGGTGCTTACATCACACCCACACAGGATTATAAAGGCTGGCCTTCTACCTGACTCAATGAGTGACCACCACATGATCTACGTGACCAGAAAGGTGCATAGACCCACTAACCACCTCCCACCAAGGTCACTCTGCACGAGAACATTCAATTCTCTCTGCCTCAACTCCCTACTAAATGGTCTCACCTCAGCTGACTGGTCACTCATCCAACTGGCACCTACCATTGACCTTGCTTACGACGCATTTAGAAATCAATTTCTTGCCGTATGGGACCATCACACCCCCCTCAGAAGCAAAAGGGTAAGGGCAGCCCATCTCCCCTGGGTTTCTGCCGATACTATTTCCAGGAGTCGCGCAAGAGACCAGGCATGGAAAAAACAAAGGCAAACAGGCACCCTGGAATCCCTGCAGTATTACTGTACCCTCCGAAAAAACTGTACCAAAGCCATAAGACAGGCTAAAAATAGCTACTTCCGAGCAGCCCTTTCCTCTAATCTTAGCCATCCATCCAAATTCTGGAAATCTATTAAATCCTTGCTCACTCCCCCTACTCAGCCGCCAACACCTACCCTAACTATTCAGGGCAAAAATGTATCCAGGCCACTTGAAGTTGCCACAACTTTTAATAACTTTTTCACCAACTGCACAAAGTCTCTTCTGACAAACCTACAAACCTCTCCACCCTCATCTATCCCCCCGCGCCTGCCCAGCACTCTCCCCATGCCACCAAGTTCTCTTTCCATCCGATCCCAATGTCAGAAGTCCTAGCCGCCCTATGCTCCCTTAACCCAAATAAAGGAAAATGCCCGTTAGGCCTAGATGCTAAACTCCTATACCTATCTGCCTCTGCCATTGCAGCTCCCCTAGCTGACCTTCTCAACCGTTCCTTCTCCTCAGCCCAAATTCCAACAGCATGGAAGGAGTCAGTAGTCATTCCACTTCCAAAGGGTGGCAACCCATCTGAGCCTGGAAACTACCGCCCTATCTCCCTTCTCCAAATTCTGGCCAAATTACAGGAACACCTAGCCCTCTCACAACTCACCCAATTCCTTGATACAACCTCCTTCTTCATCTCCTACCAATCGGGGTTTCGCAAATCCCACTCCACCACCACAGCTTTACTAAGACTCACTAATGATATTGCCTCAGGCATGGACAAAGTGTTCCTCACCTCGGCTATATTCATTCACCTGGCAAAGGCCTTTGATACCGTCTCCCACCCCAAACTCCTCACAAAACTGCAGGACGCAGGCCTATCTGACCTAGCCATCAGCTGGTTCCATGCCTACCTATCTGGCAGGAAACAAGCAGTAAAAATAGGCCCACACATATCCCCCCCTCTCCCAGTCACCTTGGGTGTCCCCCAGAGTTCTGTCCTGGGTCCCCTTCTACTTTCCATATTTCTAAATGACCTCCCACTGGTATGCCCAAACTGAGCTATACAAATGTACGTGGATGATACTATTCTGTATGCCTCTGGCCTTTCCTGCGAGGTCTTAAACTCTGCCCTACAGCAGGACTTTGATGCCATCCAAACTTGGCTTAGCTCTAACCAACTCCTCCTAAATGCAAAGAAAACCATCTCCTTAACTTTCGGCACGCAACCTAGACTCTCCCGACTAGCTGCTCCCCCCACTTTCCATATACTAGACGGTACCAATCTGGAATCATGCACCTCCTTCAGGTACCTGGGTGTATGGCTTGATCGCCACTTAGATTTCTCCCTCCACATCGACTCCCTCCAGAAAAAACTATACCCAAAACTAGGAGCACTCTACCATAACAAAGGTTGCCTACCCATCTCAGTCAGGCGGCAGCTAGTACTCAAAATGATTCTCCCTACCTTCCGCTATGGTGATGTGATCTACAGTGCAGCCCCCCCAACCACCCTGGCAAACATGGACCCCCTTTTTCATTCTTTATGCAGGCTCATCCTAGTATGCCCCCCCACCACCCACCACTGTGATCTGTATAAAGTCCTAGATCTCCCCTAGCTGCACTCCAGGCGCCAGCTACATTGTGCAAATCTTGTAGTGAAGTACTGGTCCAACTCCCTCCCCACCTATCTCAGCTCCATCCTGTCAGCTCAACCCTCCCAGGCATACTCCCTGAGAGGCTCAGACTCAAGACTTTTGCATATCCCTTTCATGCACACCACAAAGGGCCAATCTGCTTTCAAATATAGACTGCCCAAACTCTGGAATGACCTTCCTGCTGAAATTAGGCTGTCCTCCACCCCAAGGACCTTGAAAACTCTCCTTCAGGCACACTTCTCAGACACATGTAACTGTAACCTGCAGCCCAGTTCTGTTAGCAAGAGGCTTCGTACCATGCCATAAACTGTAAAAGTGACCTTAACTGCTGCCTCCACCAACGTGTCTCTGTCTGCTCACGCTTTAGTAACTCAGGCACTCTGAATTAAACTAGCATTTAAGTACCCAATGCATAGTCCAGCCTGTAACATTTCCTGGAGCAGATGTTTCACCCTTTATTGTACTCATTCTGTACCTATTGTATTGCACCATTGCCTATGCTTCAATTGTATGTATGTATGTAACTCCCAGGTCTCATCTGGAAACGAGTAGATCCCGCTCAGTATGCTTATCTGGTAAATCTCTTAAATAAATGAATAAAAATATCACTATATTGCCTCATATTTTAAACTGTACTTCTAGCAGCCATTTCATCCCTCAAAGAAATCTATGCTCTTTCAGATCAAGAACTCTTTTGCACAAGAAGATAGTTCTTGACACAGTACCTTCCTCCATGTCATGCGTATCCACAGGCTCCACATTAACTAAAACATCTAGTCTGTTTTCTGTCCTAACCCTGCTAATGACAAGGAGTGCAAACTGCATTCCTTTGATGAGAGTCAAGTAATCACAATGTATTTGCAGTGCACTGCTGAATTTCACAAGTCACACAGGCTGTTTTCACTTGTATGGTACTTATTGGCCTAAAAGCCCATCTTAGCACAGGTACAAAGGCATGTATAAAAGAAGAATAACAGGCTAAATAGTTGCCAGTTACTCCCTTCTTGAAGGTTCAGTTTACCAAGTGGCAGCCACTTCCTGGGCAGAGAGTCCAGAGGACTTTCTCCAAGGACTATGTTGGGTGGCAACATGTCCATCCCTACATACATTCTGACAGCAGGCTGGGTGTGTTCAGCTTAGCATATACAGAATTTAGAATTTTACAGCACTGCCTCTCTAACTGCACATATTGCTTCCTATGTTCCTGTAGTCTGGATCTTAGGGCTGCAGCAAAAAGGGAATTGCATTCCTTGCCAGTACTTAAGTTTCTGCTAAGGCTCTGGAAATGATTTGGATGGCTCACAATTTAGTGCAATTACTTTGAGTAGTTAGTGGTTGTTTGTACAAGTATAGTAGTTAGTGGGTGTTTGTACAAGTATAGTAGTTAGTGGGTGTTTGTATTGTATACTGTTTTAGATATTGGACACTGAAGCTGCCTGTTAGGCTTTAATTTACATTACTCTAACTGAACATTTGTTATTACAGTGCAAATGTCGAAGAAGTCATGGGGTGATATTTGAAATGAAAAGCAGTCATTAGTCCAAATGTTGGTACATTTCAGAAAGAAGATCTGCTGTAAAATAATTTCGAGGTAGGATCATACGGTGTGGGATGTCCCAAAAGAACTCTCAGATCTTCCCTGTCTACACTTGCTGAAGGTACCAAACATCCATGTAATAAGGATTGTTTTTGGAAGGCTATAGCCCGAGGTTCAATGTGGGGGAATAGCTCTTCCCGCATCCTTAATAAAAGCCAACTTCCCACGGCAGTTACTAGCTTAGTGTGTTGCGAAACACTCCCCAATTGCAAGTGCTAGCTCCTGTGTGGCTAGTGCAGCTGGGCCTCCTTTCTTTCTGTCTCCTACTCCCTATTTTTTGTTGTTCCCCTATGCTCCTTCCTTCCCCTCTTCTGCCTTCTATTCCATTCTCCTTGTCTTGTGCCCCCCTTTCTCCCTTGTCCATTCCTTTACTTGCTGCCTCACTCCATTCTGGTTGTCTCCTCCTCCTCCCATCTGATGTCCCAATTTTTCCTATTTCCTACATTTTCCTCCTCTCTTCCTTGTACCTTGTTGCTGCTCCTCTCCCTCATTGCTCTGGCTAACTTGGGTGGTTCCTCCATTCAGGGCCCTGCTCTGCTGTGGGCAGTCGCACTGTATCTTCCTGCTGTTCCATGTGCAGTGTCACCCCTCCAGTACCCGCTTGACTGCCCTGCTGCCGCCATCCTCCCGGCTCCCATTCATGGCATCCCTTGTCCTTCCTCGCCCTCCCATTGAACCTTTTTATTTCCTTGGATGTGGTGTGTCTTGGGAGTCAGTCATTTGTGCCTTAGTGAAGTTTAGACCAGTGCCGCTCAAACTGCCTTTCTGCTCCTCCATCAGCTGCACCCCAACAGCAGGGAGCCTGGGTCTCTTGGCGGCATCTTTCTTTTTCGGCTGCATGCCCGACTTACCATTTTTGCTGCAAATTATTACAGCATTCATAGACCTTTTCTGCCACCAGCATCTACAGCTTGTATTTGTGTGTATATCTTGAACATGAGTAACCATGTATGTTTCATTAATGTCTACAAATTGCTAAAAGAATGCTCCCATAGCTAAATGTGTGTGATTTCTAAATAACTGTTGCTTATTTTCCCTTAATGTTTTACAGTGCCATTGGTAAAGGGAGGCAGACAAAACACAAAACCAATTATACACCCAGTTCCCTTTTCTGGTTGGCCCCTCCCCCTCTCCACCTTGTCTTTCACCCCATCCCCATCACTCGTCCTTGCCCTTGCCCCATGTTCTTCTGTGTTTTCTTTTGGGCTTCCCTGCCACTATGGCTCTCCTTCTCCATCTCTGCACTCCTTCCACCACCCTAGTCCAGCTCCACTTCTAATCCTATCCTGAAGTCTGTAATTCGTTGATATTTATCCCACTATGCCATCTATTGAATCAACCTTCCCTAACAGTCCATGTCCATCACCACTGCTTCTCATGCCTTCCCTTTATCAGTCCCAGCATTCATAGATCCTGCCCAGCCTGTCATTCCTATGTTACCTTCTCAGACCCCTATTGCTTTGCCCCTTTCAGCCCACCCAATCACCCGCAGTCCCCTTGCACACCCCTCTTCCAGGTCCCTTGAAGTGATTCAGTCAGTCCAGCTTTAATTTAGTGCTCCTTCTCCTATATATTCATTGTTCAGCATTATCCATTTTATGTCACTGTTGTGTTTTGTCTGCACCTGTTCCCCCAAAGTACCTATGCCTCATCCTTTACCAGGACTTTGCCAGCTCAAAAGCCCCTTTTGGGGGGTCCTACCCATTCCAACCTTACAATTGCTTTTGGTATCATGATTCTCAGTTAGTAGCATCCCTGTTTTTCCCACAGCGGGGGACTGTGGAGCCATAGTGGGGCATTGTGGCTCCAATTAGCAGGAGCATGCTTTATGTAATACAATGACTTTGCCCCACTTTCTTCCTAGATGGCTTTTAGTCATCCATACATAAATCATTAACCTCACTGCCTACATGACCTCCAGCTGTCATTGCTTTCCATTACCATGCTGCATGCTCCTCACTGGATTGACCCATCTCCGCCTTAATGGCAGTCAAGGTAGCTGTCCTCCAGTTCTCTAATTTCTTAGTACCATCCCCTTCATCCTGCCTCTTTTGTTTGCCTACCTCTTATTAAGTAGCTGTCTGCTGCCCTTTTCTTGCTCAGCCCATATCAGCAGTCTGACAGCCTCTTCCCTAACTCTGCCTTCTAAAGCATAGCAGTGCAGGTAGGCTTCCCCAGTCTACCAGGGACAAGAGCCTGTTTCCTCTACCTGCAGTGTTGACCAGTTCTACTCCCAGTCACCTTCCACAGCCTCCATCTCTAAACTCTGTCTGTTGCAGCATTGAGTGAAGGTTTAACTGGTCCCAACTACCGGAGATGGGAACCTGTGTCTTCGATCTACTGTTTCAACCAACTGCATTCTATACCCGATACCTGGTTGTCACAGTCCCTTTGGGAAGGGGGGGACCACCATACTCCATTTGCCTTCAATCTACTGTTTCAACCACCTGCTTTATTTGCCTGATACTCAGTTGCCACATTCCCTTCTGGAACGGGACCACTGTACCCCATTTGCCTCCAATATCCTACCTCTCCTAACTACATCCTGCAATTCCATGGACTCAATGTACTTGTTCCCACCTTGTCCTCCTACAGTTCTGGATTTGGACCCCACCAGCTTGTTCAGTCTTTACCTCCACTCAGTCCATTGGACTCCTGGGCTTCCTTGCAGCTTATCTTCCACCTCCTCCTATGTTCCTCAGCATCTTTATTGTGGCTTGTCTTTTGGATCTACCTCCTCCAATCTCCAGATCTTCAGATCCATGCTGCCGTCTTGTCCCTCATTGCTACTCCAGATGATTTTGTTTCCTTATTGCCTTCCTCATGGACTTGTCTGCCTGCATTCCCCCTGGCTTCCTGCTGGAAATGTATCATTTGCTCATCTTCAAGGACCTGTGCCTGCGGCCATCTACAGTTTTCCCCTTATGCTTCCCTTATCCCATCTGGAGGTCTTCCATCAGCAATTCCCATGCAATTCCCCATTAGCATTCCCTGATCGCTATCTCCTTAGAAGGTGGGAAGCTTCTCTGCATCACTGCTGCCCTCTTACTGTCAGCAATGCATGTTGACCATCTCCTTCAGAGGTGGGAACCCATTCCCCATCACCACTGCGCGTTTGCTGTCAGCAATTTATGTTCACCATTTCCTTCATATGTGGGAACCTCATACACCATCACTGCTATGCCTTTTACTAGCTGCGTGTTCTGTTCACCATCTCCTTTGGAGGTGGGAACCCCATGCCCCAACTTCACAGTACCTGGTACCTGGATTCACTTCTTGGTCATACATGGATCCACCACACGAGGCCTGATGCAGCTTCCTGCTTTCTATTCCGGTATGCAATGGTGCTTGCCCCTAGTCTTGTACCTTTCTTGCACCTGCTGTTGTCAGTACTGCCTGGCCCTGCTGTCTTTTTATCAAGCTTCATCCTTCAGTCTGTGGTCTTCTGCTTTGGACTGTCCCTCCATTCTTGGAATGCTACCTTCCTCCTCAATGCCCTGGTGGCTTGGGGCTCCTGCACATTTGCTGTGTCTCTTTTTGGGCATTCCTACAACTATCGATGTCCAGCATCCCCATCTGTTCAACTACTCCAATGCATTCATCCATCTAATACTCCTGCCTTGGCCATCATAACAGCTCCCTTCTAATGCTCTATGGAATACCTGTTCATCTCATCTGAGGAAGCCTTCTTCTAGCAACATCCCTTCAACAGCATGCTCTACAGACTCTTACGTCACCATAGAATCATCACTACTTCCCAGTCACCACCCTAGGACCCATTTCAGGACTATAGAAAATTTCATCCCTCAACCAATTATGCAGGATGCTTCCTTATGTATCCTGTTAATTCAAGCTATATGGGCATCCCTACCTCCCATGTCTTCATAGGATCAAAGATTTAGTGGAGCCTCCTTCACTCCTATCATCTTACATGGAAATGTGACCCTAATTCCTTCTGAGATATACCAACTCCTTAATAACTATCACTGTTAAGAATAATGGAAACCACAAGACATCTCATAGCAACACTGGAACCATCTGTTTTACCTTCTCCTCATAAATCTTCTACAAGTGCTGACTCAGTTTGATCATGATTACTCGACTCGTACTCCCTTAACAGCAATTGGATGTTCCTAAAGCCTTCTCCAGCTACTGTCCCAGAATATGTATTGCTGGATATCTGCTGTCTAGCTGCCTTGCTAAAGTTACTCTATCCGAGCCACTGTTCCCTGGCCCCTGGACGTCACTATAATTCATAAAGTTATCTACATCTCTTCATCCTGTTACCTTAAATCATGCCAGCTACCCATCCAGTGGTCTTTCTAACTCATACCTCAGGATTTACCTCCCATACTCCCTCCAGCGAATACCATCACCGAGAGCAGGTTTCCACTGATTCCTCAATCCACACATCTGTAATTGACTTACCTGTTTCACTATCCCAGTCATGCCATGAGCAGTCCTATGTCTGATTAAGCACACTAGGCACCCATGTCATTCTACACTGCTCTCAATTTTCCATTGCCACATCAGTCTATAGACTTATTCAAAGACCCATTCTCTGCATTTCAACATTGGATGCTCCAGCACTGCAAAGCCACTATGGCCACTTAAGCTCCTGCAATGGGAAAGTAAGTCACAGCAATACCCATATCCATCATATTCTACGAGCAGCCCTTCCTCAAAATGAGCCTATGCTAATCTCATTATAGTAACAATACTTCTAGTCAACTCTTGAATTCATTGTACTGAACCTTCCAATGATTCCCATTGATATCCAGTTACCATCTCTACAGCATATGATGCCCTTCATTTATTGGTCTAAAATCTTACATGTTAACCTCTCCTACTAGGTACCTAAAGTTTCTGTCTGAATCCTTCATCATCTCCATAGATGCCTACATAGCAACATATCGCACATTACTGAACTCCAAGTCTTGAGACTTTAATCCGGATGTCAAATCCTCTACAAAGTCTGATAGATTACTTAAGAATTTCATAACCCATTATACTTCCCACAGTTTAGAGTTTGGCAGCTCATTTAATCAGCTCATGCTCTTCATGCTCACATTGACTCTGTAACCTCATTGAATATCAACCAATACCACTTTGGAATCCTGGACTATGTTCACCTCTTTTCCAACTGGACTTAATCCATATTTGTGATCTGGACACTCCTTCAGAATGGACCTGCCTCTTCAGCCTCAGAATTGACCTTCCACAACACATACTTCAGCAGACTCTGAACATGGATTGTCATCTCTTCAAACAGTCCACCTTACTTAGAAATTAGAATATGGTTGTAAGGACCTAGGATCATCTCCTCTTAGTTTGCCCTGTGGATAGGTGGGTCAGTAGCCATGGGTCCCAGAGGTTTCCTCCACCTGGGTTTTTTTCCTGTACTGCATGCTACTGGTCATACTCTCCGTAAGTTAGAGGAGGTAATTTTTTGGGGCTTTCTATTCCCTACTCACTACCCAGCTTACCTACCAAGGCTGGGAACAGAGAAAAGCAAAAAAGTAAACTACAGTTACATAAGTGCTACTAACCCCATATTCTGTTCACCAAAGCAATGAATGGGAGGGTTAAAGCCTGAGGTTCAATGTGGGGTAATAGCTCCTCCCACATCCCTAATAAAAGCCAGCCTCTCACGGCAGTTCCCCAGTCAGCACGTTGCAAAACACCTACCATCCACCCCTGTCTCCTCCTTCTCCGGTACTCTTCTCACCCTTGGTGCTGGGCTTTCTATTCCCTACTCACTACCCAACTTACCTACCAAAGGTGGGAATAGAGAAAAGTCAAAAAGTAAACTACAATTACATAAGCAGTACCAACCCCATACTCTATTCACCAAAACATTGAACCATTGCCTTAGAAGAAACCAAACTTACCAGTGAAGAAGGAAATTCCAGTTACAAGGCATTGCTATTCTAGTGATACTTATTAAGTGTGCCCCTGGTTCTTGCCAGTATTTTACAGCAACATACACTCTGCCATGCCTTTATTACTTAAGTGGTCAGAATCCTACTTATTTTGCATCAATCATCCCACCCCTTCAGTTAGCTGTGGGCAGTGCATGATCTGATGTATCGATGTATCCTTCAAAGGGCAGAGAGAAGGAATTTGCAGTACTTTCTATGCTTGCTTGCTATGGACAAGTCAAACATATTGGTGTCAGTATAGAAGAGGAAACAGGAACAAAAAGAACATTAAGGAAAGCATTCATTGCACAGGACATCATATACTCCTTTGTATATTTCATATTAGCTGGTTTCAATAAATGTCAGTTCAATATATGTAAAATAATTACAGTTCCCAGACAGTTAAATCTTTTTGTACTTTTTGGTATACTGTTATTGCATTTTTATTATTGGTGTTCCTCATGACACATTGGTAGCGCAGTGTCTGGCAATGTGGAGGTGGATTGATTTTTTCTTGTGCTGTAAATTACCCTGCTAGACTGAGCCTGGTCCTGTGTATTTGCAATTCACTCCCCCAGCCCCATAATAGTGCTGCTATCTAGTGAGGGGCTTCAGTGATAGTGCAATGTACAGTACTTTTCTTTGCTGTGGTGAGATTGATCAACAACTGTATAACTACACTGTGTAACTACACTTTGACTGTGTTTGAAAAACACCTGCAGTTATAGCCGGTGGGTTTGTATCATTAACTGTTGTGACCTATGCCTGCTGATTTTATTTGTATATCCCAGCATAAGTTTTGAAAGTTTTGAATTGTTGGTGACACTGAGATTTCAAAACAGCATTTTAAGGTTGATATACACTACTAATGCAGCCATTAAATGTCATGTTTCATTGTCATATTGCTCCATGCTTCTGACTGCTTTTGTTATAGTTACATATGTGCTGGCGGGTGGGTAGCATTGCCATTAGTTTGCGTGTACATGTGGTTTTGATGATGTGTGTTGTATGTGAGATAGTGCTGTGCTCTGCTTAAGAGTGTTGATATTTTCAGCTTGTATGAGCTACAGGCTTATTTTAGTTAATGTTGTGCATGTGAGAGTAATGTGATTTGTGTGCAAGAGCAAGATAGGCCTAAAGCACAGTTTCTAACAGTGAAGTAAAAAACTGAGGTGCACACAAGTTTCCCCATACCCTTTTGCATCCACACCCCTAAAGGCAACCACAAAGGCTTACTTATTTGTCAGGGGAGGAGTCCATCCAGTAAATAAGTTGCAATGACAATGAAGGTTGCCAGATGTTAGTGGGAACAAACTGACTTTTCATCCATTAATATCTGAATTACAACACCTAAAGGCTTCTGTGGTTGGTACATTGCCAATTGCGTGGTGCTATGCCATCCACAGATGGCTGTGGGAAAGGTTCCACCATCTAATTCATCCCCTGACCCTAACTCATACCTGAAGGCCCATTTGTGGGTGGACATCTGGTGGCTTTCTTTTGCTAATCTCTGGTGGTATTGTAACCCCTATTCCCTAACCCCAGAACACTGATCAATCCTTGGCATCCAGTTGATCCCCCTACCCAGCTCCATCTCCCCATACATTATTCCATAAAATGGTCCCTTGCAGATTTCCATCACCGGCTGGCACAGAACACCCATTAGAACTGCTATTAACAGTAATTAGTTACAGGGTGTAACTAGAGATGTGAGCACCTTGCAAGGGTAACCCTGTTTTGTTGCTTTGTGGATGATCCTAAGGTCCATTTGCATGGGGACTCCTTTCCCCTATGTAATCATGGTCCAGTTCTTGACAGTATGTAGGGAAGGGCTGTGACCCTTTGAGGATTACTTGGGGGGGGGTTGTAGAAAATAGACTATTCCAAAATCAAAGGTGTAACTGGTCTAACTAGTGACCCATACAACAGCATGATCAACTTCTCATGGCAGCTTGTGAATCCTCAGCTAAGCCATTGCAGCAATAGACATGGTCAGAACTTTCTAGATATTTTGTGATATTTCTGAGGATGATCTCTATGGTGGCCCCATAGTGCTACTACTGGCAGGCAGGGACTCTCTCTAGAGATATCACAGAAATATCAGGGAAATATCTGAATATGTCAGTTGTTGCAACTGTACATCCCAGCATTCAGTTTGTTTTCCCATATGCTTTTCCCATTAGCTTGAAGTTTTCAGGTTACTGTGTATGGTTTTGCCTTACTCTGTTTCCTCATTGTAAGGCTTTTACAGTGATCCCATCTATGGTGTATTTGACCTGTTGGTTCCTCTTCCCCATGTACATAACTTAACTTTTTTTTGCCATTTAATTTTAGCCTCTGGGTGCCTGGCTACAGTTTGTGTCACTTTTGCTGTATACACCCTACCACGCAGCTTTGTGTCATCTGTAAATAGATTTATGTTGCTGTTCAGTCCCTGCCCTGTGTCACAGATAAATATACTGAACAGAACTGGTCCCAGTATCAACCCCTGTTGGATCCTATTTATAATTCTGCTGAGGCCTGAGAGTTTATCACTTGGTGCCTCTCTTTGGGTTCTGTTGGACAACAAGTTACCTATCCATCTTGTTAGTTTCTCCGCTAGCCCCATTTAGCCTGTTTATTTGCATCTTCTGCATGGCACTAAGTCAAAGGCCTTGCTTTTGTCAAGGAAAGGGATGTTCACTGCCTGTTTTTTGTCTACCATCTGTGCCCCATATTGAGGGTGTTTAACAGGTTTCTTTAGCATGAGCGTCCCCTTGTAAACCTATGTTGATTCTTGTCTGCAAGTCTTTTATTCACCAAAAGGTTCAGTATTTTCTCTTTGATGACTGTTTCCATCATTTTTCCTACTATTGATTCTGGACTCACTGACTGATAGTTGTCAAGCTTGTCCTTACCCCCATTTTGGTGCAGAGAGGGCAACATTTGCAGTACTTCAGTCTGATGCTACTTCCCCAGTAATGACTGACTCAGTGAATAGGTCTACCACAGGTGCTGCTGGTGATCTAATCATCTTCTTTAACTCCCGAGATGCACTTTTCACAATCCTGGTGAACTGGTTGCATTTAGTTCCTGAAGTCCTTTTAGGACCCTGCACTTGGAAATGTTTTTGAAGACTAATGTTCCATCCTCTTTTCTTTGGTACTTGTTTTTTCTTTTGTGTGTTGGTCCATCCCTTTCAACTATGTACACTAAATGAAATAGCCATTAAGTAAGTTGGTCTCCTAAGTTTTTCATTTCTGTTGAACATATTTGAAGTCAGTCTTGTCATTATTCCTGAATTACTCTGCTATCCTCAGCTCTGTGTCCACTTTAGCAGCCTTTATGTTGCTCTTATACATTTTCAGTTTGTCCTTGTATATGGCCCTAATACTGTCAGTTTGTTTGTCTCTATGCTCTTTGAATGCCCCTTTTTGTGGGCTGTGGCAGTGCAGTCCATCTATTATAATTGCTCTGTGAGTTTTCCCCCCAAAAGAGTGGAACACTGAGGAACATTTTGATGAAGTCCTAGCTTTAACATGTAAATGGAATGTTGGCAAGTTCTACTTACCTCTGTTGCCTCCACTGTACATATCAGAATCTTCCAAAGTGACATCATCCTGTTATGTACAAGCATCTCCTTCATGTGCTCCACCCACAGTGTCTCAGGCAAGAATGGCTCAGCCATTTCACTACTGGCTGTGACTAGCACCACAGCTACTCAGCAAAACAAACAAGAAAAACTCAACCAAGAAAACAAAAAACTCAACCAAAACCAGTTCCATCTCTTTGCATATTCTTCCACATCCACCCTTCATTCTATAACCCTCTTGCATGCTCCCTCAATGTGTTCTCCTACTGTCCTGCATTCCTGGCCAATTTCACCTACTGTCCTTCACTTCCTGCTTACTCCCTCCTACCAGTACCTTCCCCCTCAGTTCCTGGCCCACGTCCCACAAGATAACCCCCCCCGCTCACTCATGCTGCATGTTCTCCCACCCCTGCCCTCCATTCCCAGCACCCATTCTCACTAGATAAGCCTCCTACTTGCCCCCCCACCCTCTGTTCATGACCCCTGGTCTAAAACCAAACTCATCCCTTGCTATCTGAGTTTCCACCTACCAACCCCATCCCAAAGTAGTGTCACAACAGCATCATCTAACTTTTCCTGATTGCACCTCTATTATTACTGCCAATAATGGTGGTGGTGTTCAGTTGGCCCAACTAGGCTTCCATCATTACCATCAATGGCTATGGCATATAACTGGCCCTGATTGGACAACCTGTAATGTATTGGGGCTCCTTCATTGTCACTGTGGCAGTGACTTCAGTTGGCCATGAAATAACTAGACCTTCAGCAGTGCTTGCATCTTACTTCATTACCACCAGTACAGGCCATGGGCCTGAATAGGCCTCTAACAGTGTGTTAGGACTCACTTTGTTGCAAAAAAACAGGCTGTGCCTCTGCACTCAACATACTTGGGAAACCTACACTTTCTTGCACCAATATGCCAAGCTTTATATATGGTATAAAAAGTGGAAGAAATTCCTCCAACCAAGTTATAGTTGTGTTCCTTTATCTTTAATGCAAGGATATTGTTTGTGACAAGGCTTGTCAAAGTTCACATTCAGGTAGCACCATTGCATTATTACAGGTTTGACCAAAGGCAGTCCGGTCCTTAGGGAAGATATAGCCATGACTGTTTCAAAGGTGTGAGGCTTTTTGTGCAAATGATTCAATAAGGTGCAAGAAGAATGTACAAAATCAACTAGTTCTGTACAAAAAAATTCTTAACGTGGCTCTTCTGAGCCTGTAGTTACCAAGACATAACTGCCTCTTCCTTCTCCTCCTCCTGGCTGCAGCACTTCACTCTCATGAACTTCATTAGAAGGTGTGACTTTGCTCTCATACCTGCTCCCCTTAAATACCACCTAAGTTCTCATGACTACACTCTCACAATTGTAACTTTAGAGGCAAAATTGTGACTTCCAGTATTTACAGTGATGACAGCATAGCTGCCCATTTTCAAAGTGCTTATAATCCCTATATCCTGTACATTCATCAACTTTTGGAAATGTATACATATGTACTTGTGATAAGTGGCCAGAGTGGATCATGCTTTGAAATGAATATAATAATGAAAAAACAAAGTTAAAATGAAGGGATATGAAAAAGGAACAGCTGAAAAATGCAACTATGTAAGGACTTGGAGACAATGGCAGTATGCCATACATTCCTAAAAAGCATTGAACAAAATGGGAAAAATCGCATGAAAACTGAACGTGTTTATGAGGAACCTGATCCTCACACAGGTTTGTGTTTGTTGTTCGTGTTGTGACACTGTCTGGTTTCAACCATAAAGGTACTAATTTTGCCTCTTAAAATTGGCATTTCTGTAAGTTGCAGAACAATGGTGAGCTCAGACTTGTAAAAAGACTCCTCTTACTGAATGTCAGGCAGCTGCACTCTCAGTAACCATTACTCTCGAGAGAACAAGAAAAAGACTTACTGTTAATGATACACTTAAAAGAGGAAAAAAATCATGCATAGATTTGCAGTGTACAGTAAATCACTTATCAGAAGAGTATTTTACATATAATAATAAATACTCAAATGTGACAAAAAGGGCAAGTGTTCAGATGAAGTTCTTCCAGTCTAACTCATCATTGTACCCATGAGGTTTAAGACAATTGGGTCTAAAAATCCTCACTGCTTCCTTCTGTAGTAAGGTTCTGAGCTTGTCTCTACCTTGTGGATGAGGTTTGAAGTACAGTACTTCAAATCAAACTAGTACATGTCTCCATGATTCAAACTGTGGACCACTCTCTTCCCTCCCCTCCCCCTTACAATATATCAAATGTGTTCCTGTAGATGACTTCTTAATGGACATACTGTCCGGCCAATGTAAATTTTATTATAGGTACACACAAGAGCATATACCCCAAATGTGGTATTGCAATTGATAAATTCTTCGATTCTGTACTTAGCTTTCATGACTGGATGTTCAAAGACCTTAACACATTTGCAAAATTTACAAACATTACAGGTTTTACCAATCATAAACCCTTTATGGAGGAAGGCAGCCAATTTCTAGATGCATTATTTTTGGTAGTTCAAACCTGCTGTACACCAGCCCATCACAGACATTTTCTGCCCGTCTCAAAGTAACCATGGGTTTGGTACTCAATTCTTGTTTTAGTTAGTTATTAGTCTTGAGAACATTCCAGTACTGGTGGACTATAATTAGGCTTGTCAGGATTAAATTGTTATTTTTTGCAAATTTTGACTGAAAATATCGATCTTTATTTTGCCAATTGAAATCTGATTTTTTTATGCAACAATTATTTAGAGACCCTCCAAAAGTTAGGCTTGTATATTTTCAATTTATTTCATGCTAAACTTTTTAACAGGCAGTTAGTTAAAATTATAACATAACACTAGATAAGTTACATACACTATATTGTTTAAAACCATACATGCAGCAGTGACATCATATAATAAATGCAGCAGCAGTAAATACATTTGTAATGGATAAGAACAGCAGCTCTAAATAAAACACAGTCCAAAACTATTTATTTGTTCTCTGACACTTCAGGAGATCCAAAGCTATAAAAAGACACTGTTATGTCCTTGTTGGGGTAAAGGCTGTTTAGCTGCCCTAGTCTTTCCTCAGACAATCTCATACGGCCTTTAATGAAGCCTGGCTAATCTTTACTTGAGTTTCCTTCAGTTTTATATGCGTTTTGCTACTCAAGTGCTTTGTTAGTCGATTGGACTGCCCAGTAATTTCAGTTTTGCACATTTTGCAGCAAAGTATTTCTATATTTTCACTCAGCCCCATCTTCTTTACTGTTTTAAGTTCAAGGTCTGGAAACTGACTGCAGTACTCATCTGCTGTCTTTCGTTTTTGACCCATGCTGCCAGTGACCATGAGAGCTAATCTCATCAGAACACATTAACCACTTTTTATGCAAGGTTTAACAGTGCAATTTGCTTCTAATTGTCACATTACTAGGAAATGGCAATGTTTTCTGAGGAATGTTGCAGGAATGTAGCACTAACCAATTAATTTAAATTGATATCAATAGTAACACAATGGCTGTCAATCTGAAGTGCCCGAAGACATAGCAGGCAGTAGTAAATGACACTGGGTGTGATACTCTTTCATCTGACAAACACTGAAATTAGTGCAGATTGATGCATGTTAGTGTGTGAGTGAGTGTTAATGCAGCCAGAAAAAATTAATTCTTAAAGCCGCAGGGCTGCGCACTCGCTTTTGTGACCAAAAAATAATAATAGCAGAGTTAAATAACACTGAAAGATGTCTTTATGGCATCAGGGAATTAGACTGCAATCTCCATTTATTTTTTTTTCAACAGTTTTCTCGTTTCCACTGCCATTGACATTTATCGCCATAAGTCAATTAATATTGAATCCTGGTAAGCCTAACTATAACCCTTATTTGCCCTGCAACTTGAATTAAACTCAAAAGAATAAGTTAGTGGTTACTTGCTAAAAATTTAATGGCTTAGGACACAGCCATTTTTTTTCTAGCCTACATTTCAACTCTAGCTCTGGATTCTTTAAGCCATTGTTTATCATTACCCTCTTAATAAATTTAACTTTCATGTTGTCATCTTGCTGCTTAAAAGTAACATTCTCACCACCGTTCTTCTAATGCAGAGGAACTAAGAATATGGAATAGATTTCTTTAGTGCATGAAGGTGCATGCTACAGGAAAACAGTAGACAGATGACTGCTGATTGCTTTCTGTACCTCTTTGTTCTTACTGTATTACCTGGTATCCTCTCTCACGTGATATATAGGAAGACAGTCTCTGTCGTCTCAATCCTAGAAGTAAATTTCAAATTCTCATTATTTGCATAAAGCCATTCAACGAACAGTGCAGTCTCTTCAGGCATCAGATGTGCTTCTTTATATGCGGACAGTGGTGTCTATATATTGGTACCACCAGAAGACATTGTCTGCTTTTGGGAAGTATTCACAAACAGGCAGTATTGATCTCCCAAAGTCCCATCAGTAAGTGTGCATATAATGGGGCCATACAGGTTCACATCATTGCTCCCAATGTTTGTGAATAATACTCATTAGTAAACTAGAACACATTGTAGTGTAGTATGAAATGAATGGCCTCCAATAAAAATAAATTAGTAATGGAGGAGGAAGGGTCACTGCATTCCAAAAAGTATCTACAAGCAACAATACCACTGCTGTGCTTAATTGATGAATACATCATTTCCACATCAATAAAAAGCCAGACAAACTTTTCTTCCCAAACAAAATTTTTCAATTTCATCAACAGGTATCCCATGTCTTTGAGGTGGGATCCCTGTTTAACTACCTCCTATTTCAGAAAGAAATTAACAAATATAGATAAATGATGTGTGAGAGATCCCACCTTAGAGACAGTCAGGTGACCTTATGGACATGACAAATTTGTATGGACGTTTGGAGCCAGTAGAAAATTGGCATAATATGATTGGCGGCTGAAAGAAATTTGAATTCCCCCTCAGTAATCAAATTCTGATGTAATTCCCCTTTGAAGCGTTCTAGCAATTCTAATTTGAACATGACTGTGGGATTATTTGACAAAGTTCTGTACCTTGTTTCATTGTTCAGTAGTTCTAACACTAACACTGTAATGAAAAATAAAATGCTGTGAATTTTTATACAAGAAGAGTGAATATCTGTTTAATTTTGGTGAGTGAGTCCTATCTTTTGCCGACCTGTATATACATGAATATTTGTTTGATTGGTAACAAGACTGCTCCCTTTAATGTAAACTTTTTGCTTTTCTACCGAGGTATCTGTGCTGGCTTTTAATCCTCAGTAGTTCTAACACCATATTCTTATATTGTTCCTCACTCATGAAGACAATATTACTGCTTATATTAGCCAGCTTTAGAATTAAATTAGACATATTACTCAATTCAAAAAGATTATTTTTTTTAGAATAAGTTAGATTACATTGGTCCTATTTCAATTGCCACTTTCAAATAATCTAGTCACATCGTCTGTGGCACAACTTTCAAAAGCTGAAATATTGTGGTTCAGTACCATTGGATTAAACACTGGTTTTGGTCTAACCTCATTTTTTGCTCTATTCAAATGTCTTCTACTACCCTTATATACATCTCACTGTTCAAGTATTCAATATTATCTTATAAGCCAGCCAATGGTAAACCACCACCCTCCATCACCACATTCTCTTCCACCAAGTCCATTAAAATGTCCAGATTTTGTCAGTCTTGCTTATCTAATATGCTCGTATTTTCATTTCCACCCATGGCGCGTTCATCTGATGGGACCTGACCTTTTTTTTTTTGAAAGAAATGCCTAACTGTATTTTACAGTAAAACTTATATAACTCCCCATTTATTTGAAACTTATCAATTTTGGGGGTGGGAACAAACATAAGCACCTTGTTAAGCAGCTGTAGTCGCTTTTCAGAAAGACTACATCCTGAAATGTTGATTACTTAGTTCCCATTTATTTGTTCTGAGCTGGCCTCCAGACCTTGTGACTCACAAGCTATTTTGCCTCTTTTGCTCCTTATTGTCCTCCTTTTGTTTTTGGCTCACATTTTCCCTTTCCTTTCTGAATTGTTTCTGCCACATCTAAAAAATGAAACTTGTTCCGAACTCTTGATCGGTCTTCACTTTCGCTACAGGTTGAGCCTGAATTAGAAAGCAAAGACTGTTTCTGATCTTGATACTTTTCTTTGTTTTATTTTCATTTTTATTATTTTCATTTTTATTGCTGACATTACCTTTAATTTTTCTTATGTGACATTGACCAGTCACAACTTCTAGATCAATTCAGCTGCTCAGATTGCCAATTTAAAAAGTCTCCATTATTATAATCTAATCTTGCTTGTTTTTAGAATTTTTTATTGCTTATGCTCTATTAATACTGATTCATGTTTATTGCTTTTTGTCTGTAGACCTCTGTCTAACTCTACACAATTGAAGTCAGCTTTAAATTTGTCAAATGCACTTTTTAATTTCCTGATCTTCTCCTAAGGCGATAATGCTTCTTTGTGTCAGACATAATGACCAATCTTACAAACATCACTGAGCATTCCCTTGCTACTTGCTCCTAATCGTCACTGAAACCAAAATCTTCTAACCCTCCAGAGGGGATTTTGTTAACATGCAGTCCTCTAGGAATTTGCCCTTGTGTCACATATTTTTCTAAAGTGATGATATTGTACATTAAATCCAATTCCCATATGGGTGCTCTTTCAAGTTACAAAAAAAAAAGGAGTTTAACATCATCAGTATGTTAATTGCTTTCTATCAGTTGTTTCCTGTCCTCGGACAAGTTAATGGCTCTTAATTTTTTAGTATCCATTCTCTCCATTTGTCCAAGCCTAAAAGGTGTCTAAGCATTACTGGTGGATGCCCTCCATCTTCTTGACTCATAGTCTGAATATCTAACCAACAGTCTTGATGAAAACAAAAACATATTTTTTTTAATTCAATGTTCAGTTAATAAAATATGGTGTTCAATTAATAACCAATCAGTTCAGATAAGAGAGGCTACCCTCCAGAAGAAAGTCTATGTGGAAGATGCTACATCAATAAAGAAGATTAAGGCCCCAATTAAAACATCAGTTTCCACATGTTGCCATGCAACTAAATCTCTGGCTGTCATAGATCAATGAAATTGTGTAGTCTGTGACAATATCACTGTTATTGGGTTTTTTTTAGAACATGTGGGGACCAGTGTTTGCTGCTTCTAGCAGCTAGAGAAAGCCAAAGTGCAGAAACAGACCAGAAAGGGGTTTCTAGCTGTGAGCTGCTGAATGTACAACAACTGGGGAGGTGCCAGAGACTAGGGCTGGCCAGTTCCCCAAACAAGAGATCATCACAAACAAAAAGTCTGTATCTGCACACTCAGCATACCTAGGTAACCTGTACTTACTTGCACCATTACACCAAACATTATCTATGGCATAAAAAATGGAAAACAAATCCTCCAACCAAGTTATCACCATGTTGTTTTATCTTTAATGCAAGGATATTGTCAGTTACATAGCTTGTCAGAGTTCTCATTCAGGTAGAGCCATTGCTATTACAGGTTTGACAAAAGGTGTTACATTCCTTAGTTAAGATACAATCATGACTGTTTCAAAGATTTAAGGGAAAGTCCCCTCAACCTGTTTTCTATATACTTGTGTGATTTGAAGGCATGACAATTGATTCTCTGTCTTGCATCCTACTAATTTAATCAAAATTTAAATATAAATGAGGCTGTGTCACTCTGTTTTGCCCTGGTGTGTCAATCTGTTTGTCTCCATTCCACAGGTCATAACCCCACTCATGCAAGTCATTATGGAGTTGACAATGTGTACATGTGCAAGCCAGCAGAAGTTATACTCTTATTCAGTTCTGGTGCATGTCTTGTGAAGTCTCTAAATTGTAAACTCTATTCTCTAAAAACATTTTTTCTAACTCTGATGTACTTTAAACTATAGAAAACAGCAAAGCACTTGCTGTGCCTTGAAAAGTTTCATGGCCAGCATAAGACAAGAGCATAGGGACTGCAGAGGACAGCAACATCACTGATTAATAGTGTATAACTACTGCAGGCTTTAGCACCCAAAACATCATAAAATTCCAGGATGCCTTACATGAGTCAGGTTATGACCTTTGCAATGGAGTTAAGTAGGTTTTCAAACCAGACTTAATTACCTTAATTTACATTTAAACCCTGATGAAATTAGGATGGTACAATAGAGGCAATCATTGTGCATGGTTACAAATTATACTGGTAAACAGAACAAAATCTGAGGGGACCTTCCCTCTAAGGCTTTTTGTGCATTTGATTCAATAAGGTGCAAGAAGAATGTGCAAATCAGCTAGTTCTGTGCAAAAAATTATTAACATGGCTCTTTGAGCCTGCAGGTTACCCAGACCAAGCTACTGCATCCTCCTAGCCCCAGCACTTCACTCTCACATATTTTGTCAAGGGACGTATTTTTGATCTTGTACCTGCTGCCCTTAAATTTGGGGCTGGCAGTAAGCAGTATAGCCTAGAGATTAGAGTAACGAGATGTGAATGAGCTTGGTTCACCCACCAGACAGACCTGGGTTTGACTTCCACAACCACCACATGCATACCGTGTGACTCTGAACAAGTCACTTAACCTCCCCAGTGCTCCTGGGTCAACCCTGAAAACAGGCACCTGTGCTTAGTGGGCTTTAGAGGCACAATTGTGACTCCTAGTATTCTCGGTGATGATGGCATAATTAATTGTTTTCAAAGTGCTTCCAGCCCAATATTTCTATACATCTATCAACTACTGAAAATGTACACATACGTACTCAGGATAAGTGGTCAGAGTGGATTGTGCTTTGAAATTAATATAATAATATTGTTCGTGTTGTGACACTGTCCGGTCTCAGCTGTAAAGGTACTGTAATAATTTTACGTCTTCAGACTGGCATTTCTATAAGTTCCTAAACCTAGCTGGTGAGCTCAGACCCATAAGTGGGTTCATTTTATTATATTTCAGGCCATTGCAGTCTCAGTAAAGATAAGTCTCCAGAGAACAAGAAAAATACATACCATTAATGACACACTCAAAACAGGAAACAATCATACATATATTCAAATTGTACAGTAAATCACTAATCAGAAATTTTTTTCACATAATAAATACTGAGATGTGACAAAAAAGGCATGTGGTCAGAAAAGGTTCTTCAGGACTAACTCATCATTGTGCCCATGAGGTTTTAGATAACTGAGTCTAAAAATCCATGCTGCTTCCTTCTGTAGTAAGGTTCTGAGCTTCTCTCCTCCTCATGGATAAAGTTTAACTTGTTCCAAAGTGAAGCAATACTTGTCTCAAGGACTCTCATTGTGGGTCACTCTGAAGTGTCAACCTAATGGGGTGTCTTCCCTCTCCCTTACAATATTTCAAACGTGTTCCTGTAGGTGTCTTTTAAATGGACATACTGCCCTGCTAATGTAGATTTTATTACAGGTACTCAAAACAGCATATACACAGAATGTGGTATTGCAATTGATGACTTGTTCGATTCTGTACCTAGCTTTCATGACTGGATGTTTAAAGACCTTAACATATTTGCAAAATGTGCAAACATTACAGGTTTTATCTGTCATAAACCCTTGGTAAGGGTGCAGCCAATTTCTAGATGCATCACTTTAGGTGGTTTAAACCTGCTGTACACCAGTTTATCACAGACATTTTGGCCCATTTAAAAGTAATCCTGGGTCTGGTACTCAATTCTTGTTTGAGTTCTTTATCAGTCATGAGAACATCCCAGTATTGATGTACTAAAGCCCTTATTTGCTCTGCAACTGAATTAAACTCAATAGAAAAAGTTACTGGCTTGCTTGCTGAACATTTATAGGCTTAGAACACAGCAGTTTATTTTTCTAGCCTGCATTTCAACTCTAGCTCTGGATTCTTTTAGTAGTCATTTATCATAACCCCTCTTAATAAATCTAACCTCTATGTTGTCTGCTTACTGCTTAAAAGTAACATCTTTCCTACAGTTTCTTCTAATGAGGAGGAAATGAGAATATGAAATAGACTCCTTTAGTGCATGAGGGTACACGCTACTGGCCAATGGTAGGGACTTGACTGCTGTTGGCTTTCTGTAGCCCTTTGATTTTACTGTGTTACTTGGTGTCCCTTCTACTGTGACATCAAGAAGTTGATCTCTCTGGTCCCAATCCTAGAGATAAATTTCAAATTCACATTATTTGCCTTAAGCCACTCAACAAATGTTGCAGGTACTTCAGGTGTATCTCTCCATATGCAGACAATGTTCTCCATATATCAATACCACCAGACCACATTGTCTGTGTATGGGAAGCATCCACAATAAACAGTATCAATCTTCCAAAGTCCCATTAGTAAATTTGCATACAATGCGGCCATACAGGTCTCCATCACTGTTCCCAAAGTTTGTAAATAGTACTTATTAGAAAAGTTAAACACCTCATGGTGTAGTATGAAATTAATGACCTCTTATGAAAAAAAAAAGGTGTGGAAGGGCTACTGCATTCCAGAAAATATCTACAAGCAGCAATAGCATTGTTGATCTTAATTGATGAACACAGCGCTTCCACATCACTAGAAAGTCAAATAAAGTTACTTCATTGTCTACACATTGGCATCAAGACGTCCCAACCAGGTCTTCCTAGTAATTAAAGTCAAAACAGGAGTGAGCTGAGGGGAATATGAAAGAGTATGTTTTTAAACTGTTCCTTTGAAAAGCAGTGTAACTGTCCTGATTTTAGGATTCAGATTCCAAAAAGTGAGTGAGACAATTATTGAAATACATTGTTAATTTTTAAATGTTGAATGAGATTTAGGCTTCAAAGAGTGAGAGGTGACACCCACAATGACCCAGTGAAAGTGTACTAGACTTCTATACCAGCATCTCCAGTTTGGGAGCAAATGTAAGAGCCAGTGCATGGGCAGCCAGGCTGGGGGAAGCATGCTGCCAATGGCAGCATGTTCTAGCCAGAGGAAGGGAGTCTGTATGTTGTGGTACCACAGTGCTTCTCCCTGCAGGAGTATGCTGCATGCATCTGAAGTCCCTCCACACACACTGTGTGTGCCACCTGGGTATGGGAACAAAAACCTGGTAGGAACACCCTGACTGGCACATCTTTGAGACTGAATGTCTCCCCCTGCACAACCAGAAAAAGCAGCTATCTCCCCCAGATCCATAGACAGATTGCAGGAGGGGTTGGGGAACCCAGAAAGCCCCACCATGGGGCAAGCCATGTGGACATAGGATAGAGTATGGGTTAATATCTGGAGATGTTGGGTGACAAGGCTGGAGGCAGACCAGGTGGGGCAGGCCAGTGACACAGCATAAACACTTAGAATATAAAAGTGAGTCTCACACAGAAAGATGGAGACTTGACAGCACAGGGCCTCCATTAGTGACAGCATGCAATGGGCCTCCTCCTGTGATGCTGATGGCAGTGGTATGGCTCCTGCATCGTCACTAATGGTGGTATTCAAGGGGGCATGACTGGACCTCCTGAAGTTCCCCTGATGGCAGTGGCTTCTAGTTTTCTGTGTGTGTGTGTGTGTGTGTGTGTGTGTGTGTGTGTGTTACCATGTCCATGTACTCTCCATATATGGTGTTGTGAATGTATGTCTGTGTATGTTTTTCTTTGTGCATGTCTGCATATGTAGTGCTTTCACTACAAGGGTACTTTATTTACAGAATATATTAAGCATATTAAGCAATTGGCAAGTCAAATGCTTACTAAAGTCTAGGTACACTATTTCTATAGCCTGGTCCTTGCCAAAAGCCTTTGTCATCCAGTCAGAGAAGTCTATCATGTTCATCTGGCAAGATCTTTGCTTCATGAAGCTGTGCTATCTGCTGTCCTGTAACCCATTTGCCTCCAGGAACTCCACAAACCTTTCAGTAGTAATGGTTTCCAGCATCTTACACACTACTGAGGTAAAGCTGATCAGCAGGTAATTACTCTGGTTATCCATGTGACACTTGGCCGGCTGGTTATGATTATTATATGATATTGGCATTCTAAATAAATGGTCAGTGTATGAAATGTCAGTCTGTGAGATTTGGCCCTTTTAAATTACAAGGTGTCAGCAGTTGAAATCACAGGATGTAGTACACTAACCAGGAGATCTCTGTAATGTAATTAACTTCCTTGAGAAATTGCATTTTATGGCCTTTTTATGACCCCATGCTTTTGAAGTTGGAAACTAAATATACATTTTATTACATTAGGAAAGCACATCATTTAGCTGAATCCTGTTGGATATCTCACACTTAGGTGACAGACTGCAGGATTGTAAACCTCAAAGGAACTGGTTGATCAAAGATTCATAATTTGGGAAATGAGTTTTTGCTAATGTTCACATTATTTAAAATACCTCCTGGTAGGAAAATCATGTTTGTAGTTTTATATTCTAAAAGGAGGAGCTAGATGACTCACAGAAGGGGTGTGGAGACATAGAGTTTAAACTGATACTTGTGTCTGAAATGTAGGTCATATCATTTTGGGACTCTAGAGAGACACAGCTCTCTGATCAAACTTTAAAACACACTTCCAGCAGTAATACCTTCGATAGCAACGATCTAAATGTATTGTGGTAGGAGTTTTGTTTTTAAATCTTCCCTTGTTCTTTTATGTGATTGTGAGCTCTTTGATATATTGTTCTATGTTTACATTTTTCATATTTTTATCATCTTTTAGTAAAGAATCTTTTCTTTGAAAGACTACCTGGGTGTCTGTGAGTTCTTTTTGCATGTGATGTATAGGAGGTTAAGTCTGACAAAACTGTTCAACAGCTTGATGGTGTTACTGAGCTTGAGTAAAAAGGTAAAAATATACCTAAGGTCTCTTATAGAGTTAAAAGGGTTCATTTTGGAAGCCTGGTTGGGTGCCCCTGGTGAAAGATTATACAGCAATACCCAAAGAGGGTATGTATTTGAGCCTGTTCATTTGGGTACGCTAGCATAAGGTTCACATTTTGAATCACCCCAGAACTTGAGACTAAAGGTGATTCAGACCCAAAAGCAGACAGGAGGATTACCCTGTCTGTTACCCATTCACACTATTGCGCTCTGAGGTTGGCACTGTGGGAGCAGAGGGCCTGACCTGCGGAGTGCGTTTGTGACAGATTTGGTTGGCAGCGGTGTGAAGAAATTTGGTAACACCAGCTTTAACTGTTCAGTGTGTCAGCTTAATAGTAACATAGAAACATAGAATTTGACAGCAGATAAGGACCACTTGGCCCATCCAGTCTGCCCATTTCTCTACCTGATGGATAAGCTGCAGATTCTAGTTAATCAACAGCTTACTTCCTCCTACCCCCCACTAGAATTGCCTTATGCCTGTCCCATGCATTCTTGAATTCTCCCACTGTTCCTGACTCCACAACCTCCTCAGGAAGGCTGTTCCATTTATCCACAACCCTCTCTGAAAAAATACTTTCTAACATTACCTCTGAGCCGTCCCATCTATCTTCAAATTGTGCCCCCTTGTTCTTGCACATCTCTTCTTCTAAAAGATACTACCCTCTTGTACTTTGTTAATTCCCTTGTGATACTTGCAAGTTTCTATCATGTCTCCCTCTCCCTCCTTTCCTCAAGGGTATACATATTAAGCTGCTTTAGTGTCTCCTCGTATGTCTTCTGGTGCAGACCTTGCACCATTTTGGTTGCCCTCCTCTGAACAGCCTCCACTCTGACTATGTCTTTGCAAAGATTGGGTCTCCAGAATAGCATGCAGTACTCCAGATGGGGTCTCACTAACTGTCTGTACAGATGGATAACAACTTCCTGTTTTCTACTGTTGATGCCTCTCCCTATGCATCCCAGTATTCCCCAGCCCTCCTTACTGCCTTCTCACATTGTTTGCTCACCTGTAGGTCATCTGATATAATTACTCCTAGGTCTCTTTCAATTGTTGTTGTTGTTATTAACTACTATGTAATACTGTACAGTTCACTTGCAAAATAAGGCAGTGATTTATTTTTAAAAAGAAACAGAACTATATCATTTTGCTTACAGTCAAAGTTCCTACCTGTTTTATTTTTTTTCAGAAGTGCAAGTTAGAGTACCCGTAGTTAGGGAAGAAGATGACTTACAACTACAGTGAGCACACTGCAGACTACCTGAAGCATCTGTGCAAGGAGAGAGGAGTCCTGCATGAGGGGAGAGCCACCAGGCAGAACCTTGTGGACACTCTGATGGCCGCTGATGCCCAGAGTGTCGAGTCACAGACTGTGACTGTAAAGGACCAAACCTTGGGCATGGAGGGGCCAGCGGCCAGTGCAGTATCCAGATCCAGTGAGGAGGACAGCAGGGCCAGTGCAAGCAAAGGGCAACAGCAGCAGGGGAAGGTCACCAGCATTCTGAAGCCAGAAGCCATCAGGCTGCAGATGGAGTTTCGGAGGATGGAGCTGGAGTTCCAGAGAAAAGAGAAGCAAGAGCAGTGAGCTGCAGAGGAGAAGAGGGAGTGAGAACAGTGAGAAGCTGAACATGAACAGTGAGAGGTGGACAGTGAAGAGCATGAGCACCAGAGATGACATAAACTGGAGAAGCTACGACTTTAACCACAAGCACCAGAGCAGGTGAGTGGCTTGGGTTTAACTGGAACTAAAGGACTGGGTTACAAATTAAATTCCAAATTGATAGCTGAATTTAAAGAGGGGAAGGATATGGATGCCTTTTTAAATTCCTTTGAAAAAGTTTGTATTCAGACAAAGATTCCAAGAGAGTCCTGGAGCTTCCAGATATCCCTGCTACATACCAGGAAAGCTCGGGATGCATTGGGTCAAATGGGCAATGAGGACAGTAATGATTACTGCAAACCTAAAGCTGCACTTTTAAAAAAGTTTTATTTAACTGCAGAAGTATACAGAGCTAAATTCTGTAAGCTCATGAGAAGCCCTGACATGAGCTACAAGGGGCTAGCCATGAAACAATGTCAGTTTTTAAAATGTTGGTGGGAAAGAGTTGAAGCAAACTCTTTAAATAAAATTGAAAATGCTATATTGTTAGAGCAGTTTTTGGGGCATGCCCAGCAAAGCTGAAAACCTGGCTGTAGGACCGAGATCCAAAAACAGTGCAAGAGGCTGCTGAACTCTCGGACTGATATGCCAAGAGCAGACCTAATCTGAGAGCAAATGGGGCAGGTGTGGCAGTGCAGAAAGGGAAAAGTGTGCCTTCAGGGCAGCTAAAACCCTCACTGCCTCCACCGAAACCAGTTAGCCCCAGGTTTCAAAGAAAAGATTGTTCTGGGAAAGGAAACAAATGTTGGGTTTGTAAATAAACTGGGCATATTGCCAGACAGTATCCCAAAAGGATGAGCAATACACAAAATGGGGTTAGGAAAGAAGTGGGTTGTTTGTGTGTCCCTGGAAGCATGCTAGTGAACATGAGAGAACACATGCACCCAGTCACTGTGAATGGTGTACAAACACAAGGGTTAAGAGACATAGGGGCATCCCTGATGTTGGTAAAAGGGGATCTGATAGATCCTGGTCAGCTTATGCCCAAAAAATTTGTAACTGTACAAGGCTTCACTGGGGAGGAAAAAACATTGCCACTCACTAGTGTTCTCCTAGACTGGGGTGAAACAGGGGGAACTGTGCAACAGGTGGCTGTAGCCAAAACTTTAGGAGTTGACGTCATCCTTGATAACAGTCTCAAATAGGAGATGGTGTGTGTGCAGTTACCCATAGCCAAGTGGCAAGGGGAAATTGTAGTTCCCTGGATCCCATAGAAGCCACTGGGAGGCTGGTTCCCTAGCCTGTGTCTCCTAATATGGAGACTAATGAAAAGGGGGTAGAAACTCCCCTAGTAGCAGTTAACCAAACAGCTATGGAGGGTTACTCTGAAGAAGGAGGAGTGACCCATTGTCAGAGGTTAGGGATGATGGTGATCCTGAGTGCCCTGATGCTAGAGACAGGGATCCTAGTTTAGATACTGACGGGGACCTGTCCCATGCCTTGGGAATGTGTAAGGAGTTTGCAGCTGCTCAGAAAAGTGACCCTAGTCTAGAGAAGCTGAGGGCTTGGGCAGACTCTGACAAAGCACATGGAGGTGACAGAAAACAAAGTTTATCATGAAAATGGACTGAGGTATGCTCAGCATGCTAAGATAGAGGGAGGGGTGATAGGCAGGCAGCTTGTCATTCCCAAGGGGTACCGTGAGCAGTTGCTCAAGATTGCACACCATATTCCCTTGTCTGGTCATCTGGGAATTGCACATACTATGAAGAGGTTGGCCCACAATTTCTATTGGCCCAACTTCACCCAACAGGTGAAGGAGTATTGCAGATCTTGTCACTGGTCCAAGAAATAGGAAAGGCAGGTAAGAAAACCCAAGCCACCTTAATTCCATTGCCCATAGTGGAGGAGCCATTCCAGACGGTGGGAATGGATATTGTGGGGCCTTTAAATATCCCCCCGGCTCCTCCGGGAAGAGGTTTATCCTAACTGTGGTGGATTATGCCACCCTGTATCCAGAGGCAGTTGCCCTATCCTCACTGAGGACAGACAAAGTGGCAGATGCCTTACATGGGATTTTCTTCCGTGTTGGGTTTCCACAGGAGGTTATCACCCATCAAGGGGGTTCCTTCATGTTGGACCTAATGAAATGTTTGTGGGAGAAGTATGGGGTGGTGCAGAGGCACACAGCACCTTATCACCCACAAGCTAATGGGCTTATGGAAAGATTTAATGGTACCCAGAAGACAATGCTCCAAGCATTTGCTGAACAGCATGGGAGGGACTGGGAAAAATACCTTCCCCACCAGTTTTCATACAGGGAGGTGCCCCAAGAGTCGACAGGATGATGGGTCCCAAGACTCGATCTGGGAGAACTGGGAAGGCAAGCATGCCACCCAGGGAACTCCCATAGTGGATTATGTCTTTAGGTTTAGGGAAAGGCTGAAGGAGCTTATGGGGACAGCCCAAAGCAACCTGGCAGCTGCCCAACAGAAACAAATAGAGTTAAAAGGGTTCATTTTGGAAGCCAGGCTGGATGCCCCCGGCGAAAGATTGCACCGCAATCCCCAAGGATAGTACGTATCTGAGCCTGTTCATTTCGGTACGCTAGCATAAGGTTCACAGTTTGAATCCCCCAGAACTTGAGACTAAAGGTGATTCAGATGCAAAAGCAGACAGGAGGGTTACCCTGTCTGTTACCTGTTCACACTATTGTGCTCTGAGGGTGACACTGTTGGAGCAGAGGGCCTGACCTGCAAAGTGCATTTGTGACAATCCCTACTACTATTCTTGAGTAGTGCCACAATGTCAGTCACCTTCTAGTTGGTGGGGACCATGCCCGTCTCGAGTGAACTATTGAAAAGGTCCATCAGTGGTGCTGATAGCACCTACTCCAAAAGCTGCATGTGCTAATTAGCTAAAATGGAAACTTGGGCACGTTCACATACCATAAGAACCAAATATAACTAGCTTAGAACTCTGTGTGCAACATAACACAATTGTGCATATTGCACTACCAGTTAAACTACTACAAGTGCACACAAATGTGACTATTTCGGAGCTAAAGATACAACCTGATATGACTAGCTCCCAGCTAGACATACAAGTGAATGCAAGAATCTCAGAACACAGGGTACAACCTACCCAGATAAGCACATCCCATTGCCACAGCAACCTGCTATCAATATTGCAATGTAGGAGGCATTGAATATGTGTATACAATAGACCAGCAACTGACTTCAGGACAGTGAAAAAGGCATCTTCACCACAGGCTGCAGATTGTACTTCAAAAACTAAGCTGTGGTTGAACAATATGAAAAGCAGCTGCACTTTAAAGACACAGCATGAAATGAATAGAGTCCTACAAAATGGCTAGTTAATTAATGGCTATTTCCTAGCAATGACTAAAATAGCTATTTATACATTTATTTAGCCATTTGCTGTCTAATACAGAACTCCAGCACAACTTATCTAAAAGTAGTGCTGCCACAAACCTGTAAATAAAGTCAGAGAAAACAAGCATTTGTCAATGCCAAATGTTGCTTGCTGTTATTAGCAGTGGAAGTGCAGGAGTTAGACAGATGCAGTATAGGAATGGCAGTGAAGTATTGAACTGATATCAGCTCCACTCCCACCATGCAAAGATGGACAGGCATTGGGGTGTGCCTTTGGGTCATCGCCCATAATGGTCACGACATTTCACCTCACCCTATCCTGCAGACACTTACAAGTGTCGAGGTGTGCTTTGAAGTGTTCATGCTTTACACTCACCTCATTCCATAAGGAAATACACTGAAATGGGTGCAGTATAGGAGAATGGGGTGAACTCTGGGGCCAAAGGGGCCAAGGCACACCTTGATGACTGCCACTGGCTGCAGGGTGGGGGTGGAATGGCATGAGCATTACTGGCAACAATCCCAAGTCACACCCCTGACACCTGTCAGTCCTGTCGACACTCCCAAGTCACACCCCTTACACCTGTCAGTCCCTACAGGGTAGGGCGTATGGTTGAAAACCCTAACACCCTGGGTGTTTCTTGGTATTTTTACTCTAAGTTTTCAACAAGGGCTTTTTGTGATCCCACCACATGAACAGTGACACTATCAGTTCGTTAGCGGAAAGGTGATTTTGCACAGCGACTGCTCCATTTGGCACCACAGGTGCAAAAACATATTTCAAACAGGATGTGAAAAATGACAGCTGTAGTGTTCATGAGGAGGTGTAAAAAATGGCAATGTTGAAAATCTGGAGTGAAAATATAAAAAAACTGGTGAAGTCACAAGTGCGCCTAGAAACTGTGCAACGCACACTCGTAATGTAATTAGTTTTGGGAATTTTTACAGCAGATTTTCAACATAGGCATTTTGGGACTTCTGCTCATAAACAGTGTCACAGTGATTTTCTTAATCTATCCCGAACACTGATTTCCTGCAGCAACCATGCTGTTCTGCGCCAGAAGTGCGAAAACACATTTCGGCCAGGGTGTAAAAATGACGGCTGTACTGTTCATAAGGAGGTGTGGAAAAATGCCAATGTTGAAAATCTGGACTGAAAAGATTCCGAATTTGTGAACTTACGAGGGTGCATGGACATTTATTTATTTGTTTATTTATTGAAGAGAATCGGAATTACAATCCTTTGAGTCATAGACTCCTTTACAAAGGCTCCACGTCAGTAGATAAGGAACAAAACTGAACACTTACTGGCATTATACATAGGTACAGTATATACATAGTTTCAAGGATCCTGAGGTGGAAATTTGGTCTCAGCTGTGACAAGAGGTGGATTACAGATTCGGAGGGTCATAATTGAACCCTGAGTCAGATTTTATATATATGGTGATAGTGAGACATGAGGATGCAGTCTGGGGTGCGGTTGGGCATATTATCCCCTGTCGTTATGGATTTCTACATTTGCTGTAACTATATGGACTGCTAATAATGAGTTTCCTTTTGTGTTTTGGAGATGATGGAGGTGAAACAGTTGTAGTCACAGGCGGCTGATACAAGGAGGAAGTCCTTGAGACCAGTTTTAAATTGGTCAAGACAGGGGGCTAGGGAGATAGAGGCCGGTAGGCTGTTTAGCCAATGGGGAGCCCGGTATAGGAAAGACATTTGTCCTTGGGCGGTCCTACAGTGGGGAACTAGGAGAGCAGTGCCGGAGGTGTGCCTAGTCGCCCTTCTGCGGGGAATGGTCTGGATGAGGTGGTGGAGGCCTATCGGTGCTAGCTTCATGTGTATTTTTTTTTTGCTTGGAGGGCGGTGTGGTACTGAAGCCTACCTTCGAAGGTGAGCCAGTCAGCACGTTTGTAAAGCTCACACATGTGGATGTCTCTATCACTTCCAGTGACCAGTCTGCAGGCCTTATTGAGAGCTGTGTTGATGCTGCGTAGGGCCGTTTGGTCAGCAGAACCATAAATCGTAATGCCATAGTTGACCAAAGATAGGACAGAGGACATTACAGCGAGATGTAGGGCCTGGGGGGTAGGCAATGTTTGTGTTTGTATAGGATCCCTACTCTGGTGTTTACTGCAGAGGAAAGGTGTTGGATGTGCGTGTGGTAGGTAAAGGAGGTGTCCAGAGTAACACCCAGGTATTTGAAGCTAGAGACCTGTTCAAGAAGGAGACCCTTGGAGTTTGAGATGGGTAGGGGAGCACTGCTGAGTGGACTTTGGCAGTGGGCAAAGATCATTGATTTTGTCTTGCTGTAGTTGAGTACTAGGCAGTGCTCTTTAAACCAGGATTCAATTTCAGTAAAAAAGCCCTGTAGGGCTGATTGTAGGGAGTTAGGCTGGGGTGCTTCCAGAGCAGTACTGCATCATCCACATAGAGCAAGAGCTTCCCATTGCATGATTGAAGGAAGGAGTTTAGGAATAGTGTGAAGAGCAATGGGCCAAGAATGGACCCTTGGAGACACCTGATTGAATTGGTCTTTTGGAGGAAAGGGTGGCATTAATTTTAACCTGTTGGGTCCAGCTAGAGAGATAGTCCTTGAACCAGGAGGTGGCTTCAATGGAGAGGTGTAGGGAGGGAAGGGCGTGTAGCAGGAGTGCGTGACTGACAGTATTGAAGGCTTTGGTCAAGTTGACGTGGATTGCTCCTGCTATGGACCCCTGGTCCAGGGCCTCGTGAACATATGAGGTGAATTCCAGGAGGGCAGTGGTGGTGCTGTGCCCCATCCAGAACCCATGTTGTTATGGCAGAGCAGTGATTATTTGTTTAAGTAGTCAGTGAGCTGTTCTGACACAAGTTTTTTCAAGTGCCTTTGGGGGGGAGGATCGAGATGGGTCAATAATTGTTGGTGGAGGTGGGGTCACCACTTTTCAATATGGGGGTAATTATGCTTTTTTCCATGGCGTGGGGAACTGGCTGAGGTGTAGCAACCAGTTTAGATTTAGTTTAAATTGCACAATGCATGCTCATAACACAGTAATTTTATGGACTTCTGTCACCAAATTTTCAGCATAGCCAGTTTAAGACCTCTGATCATGAACAGTGTCACTGTGATATTCTTAATCTGTCCTGAACATTGATTTTGCACACTGACCATGCCATTGTGCGCTACATGTACAAAAACACATTTCAGGCAAGATGTGAAAAATGACAGCGGTACTGTTCATAAGAAGGTGTGGTAAAATGGCAATGTTGAAAATCTGGAGTGAAAATATTGAAAATGTGCAAAAGTTCTGACGTGCGTGAACTAGCACAACTTATGCTCGTGAAACAGTCAGTTCTGGGAATTTTTTCACCAAATTGTCAACATAAGGTTTTTGGGGACCTAACTCATGAATTGTGACACTGTCGTTTTATTAATCAGTCCCAAAAGGTGATTCCGTGCAGTGACTGCAAAATAATTTTTTGGAACCGAATAACAAAATGACAGTGACTGAGTTCATGAGGTGGGGTCCCAAGAACCCCATGTTGAAAATTTGGTGAGAAAACTTCCTATAAATGGCTGACATATGCACCAAAGTTGAAAAAAATCCATTTATGCCATTATACAGCTTACTGGCATTTCTTCAGTTCGCGGTCGGCTTTGAAGAGTGCAGATGTGTTCCCGGTCCAATGAAGATCATTGCGCCAGGCTCAGGAGGTAAGTATGGGGTGAGGGTGTGTGTAGGGAGGTGGGGTACACAGAGGGTGAGCGTGGGTTGGGGGAGGGACTACCGGAATCAGCGAGGGACCATTTTCTAGTTTACAGGTTTATTTAAAAAAAAAAAACCTTGCAGGAAGGTTTTCTTTTTTGCATGGACATTTAATTTTGGCACACTGGGGTGGGCTCCCAGTGTGCCACCTGATTGTTTAGGGGGCTGTAGCCAATGGGGGATTGGGCACCCCCTTTGGCACATACCGAGTGCTGGGGGGAAACAAGAGCCACGGGGGATTGGGCACCCCCCTCGGCACACAAGAAATTGGGGGGGGCATTATGCCGATGGAGAGTGGGCTCCCCTGTTGGTAAAATTACCAGGAAGGGGGCATACCGACAGGGGGATTGGATACCTCATTGGCTTTTTTTTTAATTGAAATGTTTCACCAGGAAGGCACACTGAACGGTGGGCGGTGGCTTTCCGTCAGCTTCCTGGGGACCATGAGAGACTGAGAGGCTGACAGAGAAGCCATCGCCATGGGGACACCAATCAGCTGTTTTGGTTGCTTGTAATGCACCAAAACAGCTGATTGCATGGTGACGTGGTCCGAATTTCCTGACGCATTTAGGCATTCTCCCGAACTGCTGAAAGCAATGTGTTTCTTGCACATGCATGCAAGCAACACAAAACTTGAATGACTGTTGCCTTTCACTAAAAATATTGTCTAAATCCTGTTTTATAAGTGGGATAATACATTCCCCTGTGTCATTTGTTATTCCTTGCATTTTTGCTCACACATTTCATAAGATATAGCACTCACCCACTTTGTAAGATAAAGTCAAGAATGTAAGTATAACAATACATCACCCCCCCCATTTCTCACCTCCTTACCTCACACTCATTTCATTTATAAGATGGCCGTGCCTTCATTTTCCCCCACTGTAAAATGCCTGCTAGGCAATTTGCAGCCTCCTCCTGCCTCCACCACCTCTGGAACAGCATTCTCTTACCTATCTGTTTCTATTCCTCAGTATCTCTCAAGGCCCTTCTGCAAGATTACTTCACACTCAACTGTTCTCCCTGCATCTAGTCCTTCCCCCTTGCCCCTCTCACTGTTTCCCTTTCCACTACAGGATACTTAGCTGTAGTTCCCCTCCTAAGTGTCTGTACCCCCACATTATAATGTCTGCTTCTTACTCATCCATGACCCCCTGTCCACCCCCCCACTCCCCTAGCCCTACTCATCTTAGCCCACCGGCTACAACTTTCAGAAAATAACATTGTTTTCATTTATAGGATAGTGTATGGTAGCCCATACACAATAACGCTATTCTTACACCAAGTGGTTATCATGATATCAAGGACCTCAAGAGAGATGCTCGAGAGGTCCCTTTGTCATGGTAACCACAAGGTGTAAGAAGAGCATATTCTATATACTGTAGTGTATTGTAAAAAAGAGGCAAACTCGCTTACCTATTGTTTTAAAACAAGCAGTCCTTACATTCTGCCGACCACAGTTCACTGCCATCCACCCACCAGCAGCTCATGCATGCGACGCTCCAACCTCTCACCACCCAGTGAACAGCGCTGATGGGGTCACTTGCTTTGTGACATCTGTACTAATGCAGAATGACAAGTTGTTCTGCATTAGTAGCAGTGTCACTACTGCAGAAGAATGACTTTTTCAAGTGTATAGATCTCCATACACAAGAGCATTCCACCATACACTATATCTGTATTTATCATTAAACTGTATGCACTCTGTCCATCTAAGTGTTGTGTATGATCAATGTCATTTTACAGACAGCTGTATTTAATTTTGTTATTTGCATCTCACTGTTGATTCACACTATTGTCGTAAATGAAATCTTACTACCTATTGTTTTCTCCCACATGTCACACCTGAAAATGAGCTCTGGCTAAATGTACCTTCCCTGGATAACAATTTAAAATCAATCAATCAAGTTAATAAACTGATCAACCAATCGATAAAGAAAGAAAACACTGGAAAGAGGCAATCTGTTCTATCATAACCATTACATTTTAAGCCAGTCTTCTAACTCAAACAGCACATACTGTAGTTAGCATATAGAAGTTTAGTATATTCTTTTTATCATATTTTGACTGGTGGGTTATAAACATTGCACTTTGAAGTGATAAGGGCAGGAAGAAGAAACATGATCAAGGGTATCTATTACATACTTTGCGTTTGAATGAATGAATGAATTTCTTAGTTTTCTCTGTCACCTTTTAACTGTAATGCAGCACTTTAGGAAGGTGCAGTGACTGTTGCATACAGCCATTTAGTACTTAAAGGAAAACTACACCCTCTTATTCAATGTTGTTTCCACATCAGCAGACTACTCCTTACCTGTAGCTGCTAGGGCTGTATGTGTTACCTTTAGTTTGTTTTTTTTTCTGCTCATGATAGCCCCTGTGACTGCCCTGGGAGTATCCATTTCATGGTTGTTGAAATCTCATTGTCCATGAAAACTGCATTAGCATATGAGAACATGATGTCAAATCATCCATTTATACCATGTATCTATATGCTGAAAGAAGAAATACTCTGCACAAACTCTTTGGAAATTCATAAACTAAATGAAGTTTAAAGGGAAAAAAACTGCATTATAACTCAGATAGTTTGCAAAGCTCACTGAAGGTAACTGTGATATTTCACATCTTTTTGCAGCTTGTTTCTTTTAAGACTAATTAAGTAGACAGGCCTACTGGGGAGTTTAAAGGGTGATTACACATCATGTTCTCATATGCTAATGCAGCTCTCAGGGACAATGAAATTTCAACAACCATGAAATGGAGCCTCCCAGAACAGTAACAGGGCCTAGTATGAACTGTGAAAACAGACTAAAGCATTTGCATACATCCTTAACAACTGCATGAAGAGTTATTTATTGACATGGAAACAAATAACATTTAGAATATGTGAGGGTGTAGTTTTCCTTTAACACTGCCACACAGACATGAGGGTATTTGTGTTGCAGTCTGTTTTTATTATGAATGGGAGATGAAAACCAGGATAACAAGTACTCTCCTTTCATTACAAGAAGTGATACAGATCTTCTACTTCCACCTGGAGAAACACCAGAGATGATCAGAAGGGATCTCATTTTCACATCTCATCTGAAGGGTGGTACGTCCCTACAGACCAGTTCTAGAGCAAGTCATTTTGGTCTAGACTTCATTACTGTGCCATCGATGGCTTTGAGCACAGGCATGTTATGGGGGACTTGAGTTCCAGCTCAGAGACAAGAGTGCTTCCATTTGTGCCACACTGAGACTACAGTTAGTCACAGTGCAAGTCTTTTATGCTATAAGTTAATAGGGCCTTTGTGGGATGTCTCGTATGGTATAAAGACACATATACACTACTTAATTTATACCATTGTGAATGATGCTGATGAGTTGCTTTGATGCAGATCAGGAAGTATAAACATCTTGGGGAGCATTCTACTGTAGGCGTTTTCCCTGCTAAGGAGCCTGGGGTGCACCCGGAGGGATGCTGCCCAAGCTAGCTGTAGGGGTGGGTCTGGCAGCCTGCACAGCCTAAGGGGGGGGGAAGCCCCTGTGAAGGAAAAAGGAAACAAACTGGATTTTGGAGCCAGAAGCAGAAAAGAGTGGAAGGAGTTTTTGGAGGGCACCAAGAGACCGGTGGAGATATTTGGTCTGATAGCTGAAGACATCTGTGTTGGGAAGACAGATAGTCTTCCCAAGGTGAGCACGCTACTTTATTCCAAGTATTATCTGTGACCGGTAAATAAACTGGAGTTGAATAACTTTGATATTAGAACTGGAAGGAGTTTAACAGAGCCAGTGGGAGCCGGTCTTGTGGAAAGCTTGATAGGACACATTCCCCTCAGTGGTGGGAGCTCTGTGGGGTTTAAATTATTACATGGTTATATAAAAACATTAATACTTGAGATTGTGAATCAGTGCTCCTAGGATTTGGTGTGAGTTAGAATTTATTTGGGTAACTTTTGAATTGGGGGAGTGAGTGGATTTATTATAAGATTGGTTGAGGGGTGATTGTTATTAGGGGTGGGTTATTATATTGATGTAAGTTGGGTGTTTGGTAAGGATGAGTTTGTTTGGTGGTTTGTGAAGTGAGTGAGTGAGTGTTGTGGTAGTTTGGGTAATGTGTTGGGGGTTAAAGATTATGGTCAGGCAGTACTCCTCCTCGAGGCTGAAGGGTTTGCATCCCTTTGACTGTCCTCTGCTTCCTTTGGAAATTTACAATTGATGCCGGGCTTCAGGCATTGTGCAGAGGCGGAGGGGTGGGGGGCTCCATAGATCTCGAGGGGGATGGGAAAGGGGTGAACTTATAGAGACAGTGAGGACCAGCAGATGCTCAGGGGCAAAATGGAGACAGTATCGAGGTTCTCCTTGTCTTGTGCCCATACCCAAGGGCTCTGCCTTGGACAGGCAGGTGGTGGGGTCATCCTCAGATTCTCATCCCTCTCAGGTGGTGTTATGCAATATCAGGTCTATTAAAAATAAGACCGCAGTGGTGGCAGATGTTGCCTCTGCAGACCTGGCTTGCATCACTGAGACCTGGCTGGATGAAAATGCAAGCCTGATTTTGGCTTCTGCAGTTCCAGTTGTGTTCTCAGTGAAACACCACCCTAGAGTGGACCTGAGGGGTAGGGGAGTCGTAGTCTGTTTTAGACAGGAACTGGATGTCAGGGAGATGCCAGTGGGAATAACCAGCTCCTTTGAGTGCATATTAGGTGCGGGTGTAGGTTTCAGGATCCTTCTCCTCTACTGTCCACCAGGTGATGGGAGGGTTTTCCTGAAGGAGGTTGCGGACTTCATCACCAGACTGGTTTTGGAGGCCCCCAGATGGTTGATTCTGGGGGACTTCAATGCATGGGATTCATTGGGCCTGACGCAGGCTGTTACCACCACCACACATGGTGGGGGGGGGCACTCGGACTTGGTGTTCCACCCTCGGATGGAAGTCTCCAATATGGAGGTGGATCCTATCAGTTGGTCTGACCATCATGCCCAGAGGTTCAGTTTCACAATCCCCTGAAATAGGCCTGCCCCTAAGGAAATGGTACAGTACCATCCTTTATGAGGTGTTTCCTCTGAAGGCCTAATGATGGTTCTGGGCCTTTCAGGTATTCCGATTGATAGCACTGAGCCAGGATCCCTGGTACTTGCCTATGGTAGGGCAGTGACCAAGGCACTGGATGTTACTGCTCTGGTTCATGTTCACCCTCTTACTATGCACCCAAGTGCCCCATTGTTTGATGGGGCAATCAGGGAGTTGAAGAGGCAGGGGCGAAGGTTGGAGAGACACTGGCAGAAAACTCGCATGGAGGAGGACAGACTTAGATTGTTAGATCACTATGGGATCTATCAATCAGCAATCTCCCATAAGAAGTCAGAGTTCCTGTTCAGGGAAACTGCTGCAGCAAAGAACAGGCCAACTCAGCTCTTCTGGACTATGGACAGACTATGCAATCCAGTCTGTCTGCGATCCGGTCAAGCATTATCACAAGAAAAGTGTGAGGAGTTTGTGCAGTTCTTTGCGGATAAGGTGTCCAGTGCCTTCCCATTGAGTCTTGCTTAGATCAACTGGATGGTACAAGTACCCAGGTGACCTGGTTTACCTTTAGCCAGCTGGCAGTCATGGATAAAGTGAGGATCATCCGGACTCTGCAGCCTACCTGCTGTAGTTTGGATCCAGGCACAACTCACCTTCTTATACGGTGTGTTGAGATTATTGGCCTGGTCCTGGCTTGGATAGTGAGGGTTTCATTTGAGAGAGGGGTCTTTCCAGACCCTTTAAAGGAGGAGGTGGTAGTACAACCCCTCCTGAAAAAGTCCTCCCTTGACCCTGACTGCTCAGCTAACTACAGACTGGTTTCTAACTTGCCTTTTGTGGGCAAAGTTATTGAGAAGGTGGTTGCACTGCAGCTGGAGAATCATTTGACCATCCACAATATCTATGACCCTCTCCAGTCAAGCTTCAGGAAAAGGCATAGCACTGAGACTGCCCTGGTGCAGGTACCAAATGATCTCCTGATGGCTAGAGATCTAAGAGCACTTTCCATCTTGGTTCTCCTAGATCTCTCAGCAGCATTTGACACTGTGGACCATGTGGTGCTGCTTGAGTTCCAGCGGTTTTTCTGTGGACTTGGGGGGGGGGGTCAGTCCTCAGTTGGTTTCGATCATTCCTTGAGGGCTGGTCTCAAAGGATTGTGTCCAGGGTTTATTCCATGGCCCCACAGGATCTGCCTTGCGGGTTTCCGCAGGGCTCGGTGCTGTCCTCCATGTTGTTTGCAGTGTACATGCTGTGATTGGGAGACATTATAAGATGGTACAGGTTGAGTTTTTACTGTTAGGCATACGATTCTCAACTCAGCTTGTTTTTTGTACCTGACCAGGAGTTTGACACTGTCTCAGTGTTTAATAACTGCCTCCAGGAGATACAGAACTGGATGAGTGTGATCTGGCCGAGGTTGAATCCTGGAAAAATGGAAGTACTGGTTGTGGACCTGATCAGAGGACTGTTGGGACATGGGGGGAAGCCCTCAGGTTTATATCTTGTGGGGCCCCGCTTAATGCCTTGGGCCAGGTGCGGAACCTAGGGGTGATACTGGACGAAGGCCTGACCCTGAAGACTCAGGTGTCTGCTGCAGTCAAGACTTCCTTTTATCATCTAAGGAATATAACCAGGGTAAAGCACCTGGTTCCATCTGAAGATCTACCTACTCTGGTCCATGCCTTTGTCACCACTTGTCTTGACTATCACGCAGCCCTCTGCCTAGGGCTACCGAGGGTGGATATCTGCTGTTTGTAGCTGGTGTAGAACGTGACGGCAAGGTTGATAACTGGAACTTCTGGGTCAAGACACATAACACCTGTGCTGTGTGAACTGCACTGGCTGCCAATACAATGGTGGATCACCTTCAAGGTTGCGTTGCTGGCCTATAAAACCCTTCATAATCAAAGACCTCAGTACCTACAATATCTGCTGTTTCCTTACTGTCCCTCCCGTTCACTCCAATCCTCCAACGAGAACTTGCTGGAGATTAGCAGGGTACATCTGAAAACATCTGGAGGTAAATACTTTGCCTTTATGGCTCCTACCCTGTGGAATTCTCTACCTCGTCAGATACGAGATAGCCTGACTGTAGAGGGATTTAAAGGTTCCCTTAAAGCCTATTTATTTGCACAGGGGTTTGATGGACTGCTGGAAATCTGATTACGCTGTTATGCTGCCGCACTTTGAAGCTGTAATTTAATTAATTTTTTTAAGAATTTTAACTGACTTTATTATTGTTTTAACTCATTGTATGATTAATTTTAGGTTATAATTTGTAAAGGCACCCTGAGCTTTGAAAGGGCACCTGATATAAATAAAGTATGACATGGCATGTTGTTCATTGTAGTGCAGAATGAACACTGTTTGGTCTGCAATTGTTTTGGTGTGGGTGGTTTTTGTTGACATGCAAGCCCATTGCTGCACTTACAGTGGTGCAGCCACACACAGCCCCATGCCAAAAACCTGGACCGGTCTAAAGTAAGAAAAAAATTAAAATTAAATAACACAAGTGCTGTTTTTCCCATTGGATTTTCATGGTTTGAAACATGACTTCCATTGCTGTTATAGGTAATGCCTTTTGGGTGCAAGATTAGAAACTGTGGATAGCCAGTTTGAGGCACCAGTGAACCCTGCAGTCTCTGGGGTCCCCCTTGCTTATGGGACCCCCCCAGCCAGAGCAGTTTATTAATTTTTAAGTGTTTTTTTTAATCTTACTGTTTTCTTAAAACAGCAATGAAGGGCTATGCAACTCCTTCTCAAGTGGCCTCATGATGTTGTGAAATGCCACATTAAGCTATGCCCCAGTGATTAAGAGGCAGATGGCCAACAATGGATGGGATGGGAAGTACAGCCCTAAGAACTAACACTGCTGTCTCCCTTAAAAAAAATTAAATATATCACTGGTTATACTGAAATAAAATAAAGTGGTGCATGTATGGGCTACTGTCACACACATGGGGTGAAGGTGGGCCAAGGAGGGGGCCCCATGACTTCACTAATCTTACTGGGGGCACCCAAAACCATAAAGCAGGCACTGATTCTGTGACCTGTGATAATCCAATGGATTGTTTAAAGCCTCCTTGCTTAATCTTTTCACTTTGCAATGTGATGCTCTACCTTTGGTTTTAGTCGTGATTTATTTAAATGGCTTGCTTTTGGCAGGAAAGCTGCTCCTATAAACTGATATTTTCTTCCTCCAGTTGTAGCTGTCAGAAATGTACATCAACATGAGCTCCCTCCTAACTCCCCAACCCATGCAGAAATGTGATTGCAATGCAGAAAGTTCAGTCTGACAGCAAAACTGGCCCTGCAATGATCCGAAAGCAGTTGTGTGTAAACACCAGTCAGCAGCATTTCAAGAGGTGCAGCAGGCTAGCGGTGCAAACAGGAGTGCAGCTTGCATGGTGATGTGAATGTGGTGTGCTTCATTAGACTCAGAGCATTAGATTTGTGCTAGAGGATAGCAAATCAAGGTTGAACAGTTCTGGCTGCCAAAACCTATGAGATGAGTCTTGCTCATACTATGAGAGACCACTCATGGAGGTCTTATTAACTTATTATAAATCTCTCAGGTTAGCAAGACTGATTTAAATTAAGTTTTAAGATGTTTTTTATTTGAAAAGTTAAATGAAGATGCCCTCTTCCTGGCTGTGAAACGGAATGTTCCACTCCTAACATTTCTGTGTGAGAGATCCCTGTATGTAGAATAAGAGTTATGGTGGTACTGTGCGCTGATTGGATGAAATTATGCAAGTGATTTATAATACTACGTATTGTAGGACCATGCACAAAACACCTCAAGAAAAGCTTTTTATAAAATGGGTTGAGAAATGGGCTGAAAATCTGTAACATTGATTGATTAATGCTGGCCTTGTGGGCATTGACTAATGCCTAGTACACCCACACTTTCACTGCCGACCTACATATGCTGTCACAAGCAGCCTAATAAGTTGAAAAGTGAACACACTACCTATTACGTTCAGCCACTTAAATCAGTGCTGCATTCAACAAATCAGCTTAGCGAGGGAAACTGAAATTCCAAACGAATGACAGATCACAGTTAAAAAGTGATGTACTGTAGGTACGGAATGGAATCCAGTTTGCACACTCCACTCTCATCCTATCACACACTCTCGCCCAGCTCTGTTCCCCAATGGCTGTATGTTCTGCAGCTTTACAGCCCAATGGCCATAACTTAGACAGCATGAGTGGGGCCATCAGACAGTAGGGATGAAATTAGTGACTGCACTTTCCAGGAGATCCCGACAGCTCTTACTTAGCAACCACACAGAGCTGCATTTCTGTGCATTTCCAGCAGTGCCCTCTTAGCAACTGCACAGCAGCTGCATTACTGTGCATTTCTACCAGCACCTGTGTGAGAGAGAAAGAGAGAGCTGTGGCTGTTGGGCAGTAGGGATTAATTTCTGCTGGTAAAGAGAGAGTGGGGCAGCCATCAAACAGCAGGCATTACTGATTCTGACTGCCAGTAAGGAATGTTTTCTCCTATGGATAAATCATGATCTCCCAATGCCACCTAAGTCAGCAGCATGCAGAGTAGTTAAAAAAAGTCTCTACTTTGTAGGTTAACCTTTTGTTCTGCTTGCTTCAATTTGCACTTTGCAGTTCAATGACGTGTGACGTCAACAAATGTAAACATCCCCAAAAAGTGTTTGAAATACTTTTGTTTATAAGAAACTTATCCGAGCAGTTTTTTACATTAATTCTGCAATACCTTTTTTTTTATGAAACGTTTAAATTGCCATATATTGATGTAAACTACTTTTACATGCACTAGGATACACATACATTTTTTTCTATTTAAATGAACAAACAAACCAAAAAAAAAAGTTCTCTTATTTTCTAAATCAAATAACCCGTTTTATAAGTGCAATAACCCACTCCAGGCCATGGGTGTATAGGGGCATTCATGCACTTCCCCGGTGGTTGGATGTCACTTAGCCTTTGGCCTCATGCCCCACGATGCACTTTGGGCATGCATTAATGCCCATGTACACCCATGGCCTGTCATGGGTTATGACTTACTTCATAGACATTTTAAGGACTCCATTCAATTGATACCTTTTAGGAAAAGAAAGGAACTTGGTTTTAAATTGGGCCTTTCATGCACATTACATCCAAAAGTGCTTTACAAACCAGGTATAGCTGGAAACAGCCATTACATACACAGAAAGGTTAAGGAAAGGTCGGGAGTCAGGGACAAAGAAAAAATTATGCACAGAGAGGATAAGTTACTTGCTCAGGGTCACACAGTAAGTGACTGTTGTGGGATTCAAGCCTGGGTCTGCAGAGTCATAGCTATGTGTTTCAACCACTAGGCCACACTAGAAATACTCACTTTTGCAGCATGATTTCCTGCAACATTCTTTATGGTTTCTATTTTGAAAAAACATGTTCAGCATTTCAGAAATATCAGGGCCTAGATCTTAGTTTCCCCACGTGTTCTTTTTATTTTTTTTGTAGATGAATTCCCTGCCTTCTTTGACCACATATATCACTCACTCCTCCTTGCATCTCATTCCTCTGTGTCATATTTGTTTTCTCTTTCTGAAGTTACACAGTCTGTCAACTGCAGTGCAGGGCTGTCTCCAGTGCCTTTGTATACATTTGCCTTACTTTGCAACTCCATATAGTACTGTTTTGGCGGCAGCACTGTTTACTATTAGAGATGGCAGATTAAATATATCGCAAGCAAATGCCATTGTCACAGAGAGCAAGATCATATGGTCATACCGTAAATTCTTACCTCCTTTTCTGAACAGGTTTGGGAATGTTGAGAAGTGGCTTGCTGTTGATGTGCCAAGAGCTACTCATTTGCATACCATAAGGAACAGTGTCTCATTCAGTACAGAGCAGAGCAGGCTACCTTGATACCTTGCAGCTACCTGTGCGGTGACTCATTCAGGGTGGAAAAGTTCCGATGCCAGATGGCAAGCAGATTGTACCTGTTCACAGTGCTCTTTTGTTTGTTTAGCAGGAATAGGGCTATGCACAGGAAGAAGTGTAACAAATGCCTTCCCATTGATAACTTGTTTAAACATGGGAGGTTATCTTGCAAACTATCTTCTGTTGGAGAAGGTGTCACTGACATGTTTTGTAATGGGTTCATTAATGTATTTAATGTTTTCCTTTGGAATACACTATTTACCGGAAATGCCTTTAATGGCCTAGTACAATTTCTAAAGAAAGATACTGCCATATGCTCTTCTACAGATGTAATCGTTTGTTTAGAATAGCCCTATTACTATCCCTATATGGAGGCTTACAGTTTAAATGTTCACGTTTTGTTTATAAGTATCTTATACCTTGGGGTGAGACAGTATAGCAGTTCTTTGGTACTGCTGCTATACGAAAAAAAAAACAGAAGAAAAAAGAGAACCATGGCCTCCTCACACACACTAATAAAGCAAACACAGAAGTAAAAACAACATAACAACAAAAAAACTAAACCCCAAGAATAAAGGCCATACTATTTTCTGTTTGCAGTCCCCATTAAACAATTGCTAAAGCAGAAACTTACGGTACAGCTACTTGATATAATTTTGAATGCTTAGCAACCTGAATGATAGGGCACAAACAGCATGGACCTGTGGTCTTTTTTTATCTAGTATTTCCAATGGTCCAAACAATCTCACAAAATGACGTCTACATCATCCCAGTCAATTTTCCATTCATAACAATTTACCGGGTTGTGTGCATAATTTAAATAAATAATAACTACTATATCCCAATGCTTCCTGTTTTGTCTCTTAATTAAAACATGAAACTGTTTTCAGCCTACATTCTATCCCTAGAGGACACTGCAAGGGTATGTGTTGTGCACACCCAGGGACACAAACCTGCAGGTGACTGACAGATCAATTTGTAAACACAAGGCAATTAAACCTGCAAGTACAGCTCATACAGTATATATCTATACATATAGATATATATCATTGCTTTTAATAATTTAATGCAGAGGAGAAGTACAGGTATAAATGGTACCTTTTCAGATGCAAAAGTATACCAAACAGAGAGTGTATAACAGCAAAATCAACCAAAATAAACCACGAAACAAAGCTGGTATATCAGAATGATGATTGGGCTGCCCCCAGGATCAGTGCTGGATGACCCACTCTTTTAATGCAGTCATGTGACCTAGGGTGAGTATTCTGGTCTTTGAATGAGGCTGATTCACAAAGAGGGCAGAGGGTTGGTGAAATCCAAGGAAGGCCGTCTCCACAAATGTATTGTACTCCACGGCACTCAAAATAGCTGTTGCAAAAGTCTTCCACACTAACTTTATACCACCTGGCAGCAGGGATGGGGTGTTCATGCTTTGCACAAAACTCAAAACAACTTTCACCCTGGGAACATGGGTGTAGACAGGCATACTCCAAGCACTCCATGGTGTGCAATTTTATTTAAGGGGGGTAGCAAATAGGCTCTGAACTGCTTCCTTTTCCATGAAAACTAACAAAGGAAATAACTGAACCTTTCTGTAATTTTATTCATAGGAGTTGAAACTAGAAGGACTGGTCACTAATACTCTCTTTGCATCCCAAGGACAATACAACTTTACAGGCTCTGGGCTGGTATGTAGGTGTCTTAGGGAACAGTGCGTGGAATTTGTATTTACCCATGCAAAGCAAGAACCACTGTCATGAGATACAAAAGTTGTATTTATTGTGCCAAATGAGGCAACAAACATGGTCCTGGTGTACATTTGTATTTTGTCTGGCTACGCGGGGGGCTCACCTTAACAAAGGGGGGGGGTAGCAGTGAGTCTACTTGGTGTGCAGATCTGAAATCCCTGGCTACACCCCTGCCTGGGAAAAGAGTTTAAAGTGCACTGCTGTTATTTAACAGGGACCCTGCTGTAACTCCTGCTTGTGTTCCCTGCACAGCCCTCCACCTTTGTGGAATCTGAATCCCCCTCCAGCATGTAGCCCCAGCCCTTTCATGAACATACGAACATATGAATTTACTAGCAGAACTAGGCCATAATTGTCTACCAGTCTGCTCGAGTTTGCAGCTCTAATTAGTTCTCTGGAGCTGCCCCCCCCCGTACTTCCCCTGGAGTCAACTATCCCTCCCCTAGTACCCTCCCTCTTCCCCATCCCAGGAACACCTACCCTAATTTCCTTCTTCACTTTATTGCCCCCCCCTTAAGACTACCCACTGTATTTACAGCAACCACCTCCTCTGGCAACTCATTCCACTCCAACACCACCCTTTCAGTGAAACAGTGCCTCCTCATTTCTTTCTTAAATCTACCCCCCACTAGTTTCATGCTGTGCCCCCTTGTTGTACCCTCCTTCCTTAAGATAAAGATGCCCTCTGATCTTACCCTGTTTATTCCCTTAAGGTACTTGAATGTCTCTATCATGTCTCCCCTCTCTCTCCTATCCTCCATGCAGTACACGTTTAGCTCTCTCAGCCTCTTCTCATATGTTTTGTCTATCATACTCTGGATCATTCTGGTCACCCTCCTCTGGACCCTCTCCAGTAGCTTGATGTATCCTTTTTCAGATATGGGCACCAGAGCTGCACACAGTATTCCTGGTGCAGCCTCACCAGAGTCCTGTACAGTGGCAAAATGACTTCCTCCCTCCTAGAGATTATTCCCCTGGTGATGCAGCCTAGCATTTTAATTACTTTTCCTGCTGCCTTGTGGCATAGTGCCAAGTGTTTCATGTCTCCTCTGACCATCACCCCAAGGTCCTTTTCCTCCTCTGAGACGGCCACCTGTACTCCCTCAGCCAGTAGCTGGCCTCTGGGTTCCTGGCACATAGGTGCATGACCTTGCATTTCTTGGCATCGAAACCTAACTGTCAGATGCCCAACCAATTCTCCAGTCTAGCCAGATCCTCCCTTAATTCCTGTCTCCCCTCCACTGTGTCCACCCTCCAACAGAGCTTGGTATTATCTGCAAAGAGGCAGATCTTACTTTTGATCCCCTCTGCTATGTCACCAATAAAGATGTTGAACTGAGCCCTGTGGGATCCCGCTGGTTACAGGCCAAGGTTTGGATAGTTCCCCCCCAGCACTCTCTGATTCCTATCCTGCAGCCAGTTCTTGTCCCACCCCAGCAGGTTGTCCCCTATGTCCAGGTTTTTCAGCTTGCTGATTAGCCTGCCATGTGGCACTGAACCGAGTGCCTTCCTGAAGTGTAGGTACAGGAAGTCCACTGCCTGTCCCCTGTCCAATGACCTTGTAACCCAGTTGAACCACGTTGGTTTGACAAGACCTCCTCTTGACAAACCTATGCTGCCTGTCATCCTGGAGACCATTTTCCTCAAGGAAGGACACCAGTCTTTCATTTAGAATGGTCTCCATTATCTTCCCTACTATGAAGGTCATGCTAACTGGCCTGTAGTTACCCGGCTCATCCCTGGGACTGCTTTTATGAAGTGAAACCACATGAGCTGTTCTCCAGTCCTGTGGAACACACCCCTCCTCCAGCAAGGTGTTAAACAGGTCTGTAAGTGGGACTGCTAGTATCCCTGCCAACTCCCTCAAGACCCTATGGTGTAAATCATCTGGTCCCGGTGCTTTGTCCACCTGCAGATCGGTTAACCCCCTTAAGACCCTGTCCACCCAATCTCCCCTTTATAGTCCACCCCCCCCCAGGCTCCCCTCATTCCATCTCTGTGGTATGGGCCCTTCTGCTTCCTTAGTGAAGACATAGCAAAAGTATTCATTCAAAGCTTCTGCTTGATCTTCCTCCTTTTCTGCCCATCCTCTTTCCCTCTTTATTTTTACAATCCCATCCCTTCTGCTTCTTTTCTCTCTAATGTATTGGAAGAGATCCTTCCTCCCTTCCTTAATCCCCTACGCTAGTCTTAGCTGTTTGTATGCCTTGGCTACCCGGACCTCTCTCCCTGCCTCATGAGATATCTCGGCGTAAGCCTTTCTGTCCTCCTTCATAGAAACATAGAAACATAGAAGTTGACGGCAGATAAGGACCGCAAGGCCCATCCAGTCTGCCCATTTCTTTTTCTATCTTATAAATGTGCCATCGGCCTTTGCTATGTCAGTGACCTATCTATTCATAGTCATTTGTATTGCTCCCTTATGCCTATCCCATGCCTGTTTGAAGCCCTGCACTGTATTCATAGCCACTACTTCTTGTGGTAAGCCATTCCATGCATCTACCACCCTTTCTGTGAAAAAGAATTTCCTCACATTCCTCCTTAATCGGCCTCCTCTAATCTCATGCTGTGTCCTCTTGTCCTGCTATTTTTCTTATATTTAAACATGTTAGACTCTTTCACCTTGTTTATGCCCTTAAGGTGTTTAAATGTCTCGATCATATCACCTCCTCCCTCCTTTGCTCAAGGGTATACATATTGAGCTCCGTTAATCTGTCCTCATATGTCTTCTGATGCAGTCCCTGCACCATTTTAGTTGCCCTTCTCTGGACTGCCTCAATTTGGTTAATGTCCTTGTGAAGAGGTGTGCCTCCAATACTGCCGCAGTACTCAGATGGGGCTAACGAGTGTCTTGTACAGAGGATTATTACCTCCCTCTTACGACTTGTGATACCCCTAATATACCCTAACACCCCTAGCCTTACCTACTGCTTTAGAGGTCTGCTTGGATGATTTCAGGTCATCAGTGATGATGATGCCCAAGTCTCTTTCTTCCTTTGTGACTGCTAGCAACTCCCCTCCCAGCCTATAAGTGGCTTCAGGGTTTCTCTTCCCTATGTGCATGATTTTGCACTTCTTTGCATTAAATCCCAGTTGCCACTCTTCTGACCATTCTGCTAGTTTATCCAGATCTCTTCTCATTCTGCCCACCCCATCTGGATCATCTACTCTGTTGCAGATCTTGGTGTCATCTGCAAACAGACAAGCCTTACCCTCTAGTCCATCTGCTAGGTCACTAATGAAGATGTTGAATATGACTGGCCCCAGGACTGATCCCTGAGGTACCCCACTTGTGACTTGCATCTCTTCTGACTGTATACCATTTACCACCACTCTCTGTTTTCTGCCAGTCAACCAGTTTGCCACCCAGTTGACCAACCTCTGACCCACCCCAAGCCTACCTAGCTTATTTATCAATCTTCTATGTGGAACAGTGTCAAAAGCTTTGCTGAAGTCAAGGTAGGCGACATCAACTGCTCCCCCTTGGTCCACCACTCTGGTTACCCAGTCAAGAAATCTATGAGATTAGTTTGACAGGACCTTCCTTTTGTAAACCATGCTGTCTTGGATCCTGTGCCCCTATGGATTCCAGGTGTTGCACTATCCTTTCCTTAAGGAGTGCCTCCATAATCTTGCCCACTACTGAGGTAAGACTGACCGGTCTGTAGTTCCCCGCCTCCTCCCTGCTACCACTCTTGTGGAGTGGGATCACATGAGCCCTTCTCCAGTCTTCTGGGACCTCTCCTGTGCTCAGAGACTCACTAAACAATTCTGCTAATAGCTCTGCTAGTTCCTCCTTTAGCTCCTTAAGTACCTGGGATGTATGCCATCAGGTCCCATTGCCTTATCCACCCTGAGCTTAGCAAGCTCTTGTAGGACCCTTTCTTTGTGAAGGAGTAGTGCTCACCTCCCTCCCCTGTGTCCATGATGCTGAGCTGTGGCCCTGCCCTACCTTCTCTTCAGTGAATACTGAGCAAAGTATCTATTTAGGATAGATGCCTTTACAGGGTCCTCCTCCATGCTCCCTTTTCTCCATTAAGCAGCAATACCCCTCTGGACTTTCTCCTTTCACTAATGTATCTATAGAAAGTCTTGTCACCTTCTTTTACTGTTTGTGCTAGTGTTTCCTCAGTTTGGGACTTTGCCTGCCTTACTGCCTTACCTGCTTCCCTTAGGGCAGTTTGGTATGCCCCCCTATCTTCATCCCGCTGTGTTCCCTTATATTTTCTGAAGGCCAGCCTTTTGGCTCTGACCTTTTCTGCTACTGTATTTGAGAACCAAAGTGGTTTCCTTCTTCTTTTGCACTTCCTTTTCTGTCTAACACAATGGGATGTTGCTTCAAGTATTGTATCCTTAATGCTTGCCCACTTTGCCTGTACCTCCTCACCTGTGTTTCTTTTTGCCAGGGCTAGCTTAACTCTGTTGGCCATCTTATCAAAGTCAGCTCCCTGAAGTCCCATATTTTTGCCTTGGAATGGGATGATTTAGATGTAGTAGCCAATTGAACCATACCATGTGATGGTCACTGGCCCCCAGGTGACCTTCTACATGGAAATCTGTGATCCTTCTTTGTTAGTCAGTACTAGATCTAGGATAGCTCTGTCTCTTGTGGGTTGCTGTACCAGTTGTTTGAGGCCCTCCCCTGCAGGGAATCCACTATGAGTCTAGTTCTGGCAGATGTTCCTGCTGGTATTGACCAATCTGTATCTGGCATGTTGAAGTCTCCCATTATCAGAACCTCCCTTTAGCTGTCATGTTTTGTATATCTTCTAACAGTAATGTGTCTATGTCCTCCCTCTGGTCTGGGGCCTGTAGACAACCCCAGTTCTTATGGCTGTCCCATTTCCTGTTTCCAGGGTGACCCACAGTTCTTCTGGCTCCTTATGTGTATTCTGAATTTCTGTAGCTTTGATATTTTCATTAACATACAGGGCCACTCCTCCCCCCCCTTTTGCACCTCGGTCTCTTCTGAACAATACATAGCCAGGTACTGAAGTCTCCCAAGTGGTTACTGGTAAACCACGTCTCACTAATTGCTACTATGTCCAGTTTAGCCTCTGACATTATTGCCTGCAGGTCTGGGATCTTATTTCCCAGGCTGTGAGCATTGTGTACATGATTTTCCATTAGCCCAGATTTTGGTGTGTTAGTTGTTGGGTGAGGTTTGGCATTACCCCTGTGCATCGTATGGGAGACAAACCTTTTTCTTACCTGGTGATGCAAATGAATGGCAAACACACTGAATTCAGTTTGACCACTAGCTGAGGGGAGGTGTTCTTCCCATTCAACGATGGGGTGCTGCACCCTCTCCATTTGCTATTTAAATATTCTGCAAAGGCGTCAAACTTCTTGCCCCAATGCACTGACTCCTCTTTAGTCAGATGCAGTCCATCAAATTTAAAGAACTTTCGCTCCCAGAACTGTTGCCAGTTCCTACAAATCTGTGTCCTTTTCCTGGCACCAGTCCTTGAGCCACGTGTTTAGCTCCCCTATCTCCCCTTCTCTGACCTTCCGTCCATCTGCTCCCTTCTCCCAGACTGCGGGATCTCAGAGAAGGAGATGCAGACGAAATAGATGATAGTTTGTCACCCAGCCTAGTCAGGTGTTCCTTGGTCTCCACAACTGACCGGCTGGCGAGATCGTTAGTCCCTATGTGTACTAGGACATCAATGTTTTCTCCTGCTTTGTGAACAATTTTAGCAATGCGGTCAGTGTCTCTCCATGCTGATGTACCTGGGAGACATCTGACCATCACCCTGGCTGGAGATGGGTATCAACTCCCGAATCATGGAGTCTCCTATGATCAGAAGTTTTTGGATTTCCTTTGTGCTAGTTTAGTTTTGGTTCCTGATTTGGGTGAGTATTGTTGTGCTAGCTCCTGTGCGCAGTGTCCTGCTCTGCAGTGTCTTCTGCCTCTTTATTTGATTTCAGAGATAGAGGCAGATACCTGTTGCAATAGTTTTATATGGTTTTTGGAGGTAATGTGTTGGAGAGCAGAGAGTGATGGGGCACCTGATTTGCTCCTCCTAACCACCTGCCAACCTCCTGGACCAACTACCCTCTGCGGTTGAGGTTTTTCTGTTGGATGCTGGGGAAATGGCGGGTGATTCTTATAATGTATTTCCTCTTCAATATGAAATTTGGGCGTGCAATCTCTGCCCATGCTGCCCGGAGCTGAGACCTAAGATCTCCAAAGGCCCAGCATGTAGGACAGTGTCCTAAATCCTGTAAGAATGTCCTTCTGAAAATTGTTCCACAGTACCTGCAGTTAATGAAATCCATTCCAAATAAGTTGCTGGGTTTGTAACCTAGTCAGAGTAATTAGAAGGAAAAAAAATGCAAGTAATGGTTTAATTGTGCTTTGTTTAACTTGTTATAACAAGTTAAATTACTAGTGCCCTGTAAATGAGATCACCTTGTGGAGCCCACTGATCACCCCTTCCTGCTCTGCCACAGGAAATGTCACAACTGTGGTACCTATAAAAGGAGTGTGGCGTGGGGTGGTTGGGGATAGGGGTGGGTGGCTGGGCCTTCCCTGCCTAAAAAGAAGAACCACGGACGAAAGAACAAGGAGGTAGAGCAGAAACAATCAGTCAACAACAAATGCAGTAACCCTGAAAGCTTATCCTAATGTTAGATAAAACTGTAAAACCTGTAAAGCACCACCTGTAATAATTTCAGAGAAGATATACCCTGTAAGAAACACTTTGCTCCAGAGAAAAATAAAGCAGTAACAGAAGATATACCTTGCAAAAGACAATTTGAATCAGAAGATTACAGCAGTAATCTGTTAGCACACACCTTGTAATAATGCAGAAGAAGGTATACCAGCAACAACAATTTGAATCAGAGAAAAAAATAAAGCAATGAAATGTTAGCAACAAACAGTAGCAATCCCTTCAAGGTACGTTTGTACTTCAGGAAGGCCTCCTACTTTGCTTTCACCTTCTCAGCCACCCTACTGCTATATCAGCTGGGTGTCCAACACCTGGAGTTCTTTTTATGAATTTGCATGTAGGTGTCGGTGGCTTTTATCAAGCCCTTCTTGATGGATGCCCATTTCTGTTCTGCATCCATCTGTGGCTTGAGCTTTACCAGGTGCTCCTTCAGCATGTTATTCATTCTAGTGAAGTCTGCCTTCCTGAAATCCACCACTCTCATTTTTGTCTTGGCTGCATCCTTCCCCATATCAATATGAAACCACACTGTGCGGAGTTCTCTGCATGTCCCTTACTTCAACTCACTGAATATGTTCCCCATCTGACAGCATCAGATCTAGTATGGCCCCCTCTCTTGTTGACTCTGTGACTCCCTGTGTCAGGAAACACTCCTGGATAGCATCCAGAAGGATCGGCTCCCAGCTACAGGAAGTAGCTGGGGTGCCCCAGTTAACACCTGGCAGATTGAAGTCGCCTAGGATTATAATGTCCCTTCTCCCTCCTGCCATCCTAATCTGTTCCCCCAGCTCCCTATCCAGCTCTATGCCCTGTGCTGGTGGTCTGTACACTACCACCCCAGAATCTGTTTCCCAGTTGTGTTCTGTAGCACTACCCATAGGACTTTGGTTACTTCCTCTTCCCCCTTCACCCTGCTGCACATTATCCCATCCATTATGAACAATGCTACTCCTCCCAGTCTCTCTCTCTCTCTATCCTTTCTATGCAGTTGGTACCCTGGGATCTTGAGGTCCCAATCATGGTACTGGGTTGCCCATGTCTTTGTGATGACAGCTATGCCATAGAGGGCTGTGTGCCTGAGGTTTTAATTAATCTCATTGAAAATGTTTCTTTCTGTACTGAGAAATGTCAGCTCTTAGAGGACTGCTGTATCCCACAATCTTTTACTTCTTGCAGAGCAGGGAATTCACTCAGGTGAATATACGGGTATTCGGATGGATGCTCAGTGTCCAGCCCCACTCTGACCCCTAGAACACCCTAGGCCCCTGTGCACTCCTGTTCTTGTGCATCTTAGTGTGGTGGGGGCTATGGATTTGGTCATGTGCAGCTGAATCCTGAGGTGTGCAGGCTATATGCTGGATCCATGCATTCTACATGCATAAGGCCCCATTAATGTGCATGGGACTCTACATTGACCAAAGGATATAAATGAATTTCAGAATGGCCTATCATTAGGAGAAGGGGAACATGAGTAGCTAATATGTTTTGAGAAATGTAAGATAATGCATCTTGGTAATAAAAATAATAGATCAAAAAACAATTTAAATTGTGTGGAACTTAATGCTACTGACCAGGAATAGGACTTGCATGTCATTGTAAACAGTGGTGAAAAATGTGAGCCCCAATGCAGAGCTGTAGCACACAATGCAAATAAAATCATTGACTACATTAGGAAAACTATAATAATGGGAAGTATTATATGCCTTAGTAAATAGTGTGTGTAATTTTTCATAATAACTATCAGGTTATAATAGGAATTTAGGTGCCATAGCACTGTTCACTCCTTGTTACCACAGATTTTCTCATGCACAAGCAGCACATATATTTACCACATTAAATCACTGATTGAAATCCTCCCTGAAGGCTTAATTTGGTGTTGGGGTTCCCTCCATGGATCATATTATTCCACATAGACAGATATCTATTTCAGATACTTGCTACAGCTTTCTACAAGGCCACCACTTATAAATGACTCACACAGTCCACTTCCTATAGAAGCATAGAAATTGCCGGCAGATAAGAATCACTTGGCCCACCTAGTATACCCATTTTCCCTGTCTTTATTATCACTGCAGATCATACTTGATCTCTGGCCCACTCACCACCCTTCCCTTTTCCCTAAGACTCCCTTATGCGAATCACATGCATTCTTGAACCCCACCACTGTTTTCATCCCCACCACCTCTGCTGGAAGACTGTTATAGGAATCCACCACTCTCTCTCTTGTGAAGAAGTACCTCCTCACATTTCTCCTGAATGTACCCCCCCCAATTCTAATCATGCCCCATTGTCCTTGAGCAACTTTTTATCTGAAAAATACTTCCCTCCTGTACCTTTTTTACCCTTGTGAGGTATTTAAAGATCTCTATCATATCCCCACTCTTTCTTCTCTTCCAGGGTGTACGTATTTAGGTCCTTAAGTCTCTTCTCATAGGGCTTTTAAAGCAGACCCTGCACCATTTTCCCTCCTGTACACTGCCTCTACTCTGTCTATATCCTTCCAGAGATGTGAGGATTGATTCATAAATGCTCAGAGAATGTCAGAAGTCCCTGGTGCACCGAACTTGTGATGCACAGAGCTTGCAGCGTTCTTTGGCCTGTGATAGGGATACTCGATCCCTTGCACTTATTGCCACAAGTTAGACTAGCTTTTTCTAGTCTAACTTGTGGCAATCTCAAGTACCTTTTTATGCCAAATATTTGGTGCAAGTTGCAGTACATTGGGAAAATGGTTGCAAATGCACCCAATCTTCTTGAATTGGGCGCATTTGGTGGAAAAGTGTTTTTTTTAGAGCTGTGCCATAAAATGGATTTGACCAGGACTTGATACAAGCCCTGCATCGCTGTTTATGAATTGGGCCCATGGTCTCCACAACCAGACACAGTAGTCTAGGTGGGTCTTACTACTAATCTATACAGAGGCAATACCACCTCCCTCGTTCTGCTGGTGATACCCATCCCTATGCATCTCAGTATCCAACTAACCCTCTCAACTACCTTGTCATACTACCTGGCTAACTTTAGGTCATCTGATACAATTACCCCAGGTCTCTTTCCTGCTTGGTAGTCGTCAATACCACTCCTCCTATTTTGTACTCTGCGCCTGGGTTTCTATGCCCCAAGTTTATTATTTTGCACTTTTTTGCATTGAAAGCCAGCTGCCTTACCCTTGACCACTCCTCAAGTCTCCTCAGGTCTCTATTCATCCTTTCTACCCCCACCATGTCCACCTTATTGCAGATTTTGATGTCATCAGCAAAGAGGCAGGCCTTCTCTTCCGGCTCCTCTGCAATGTCACTTATATAAGACATTAAAGAGGACCAGTCCCATTTCTGATCCCCAAGGCACCCTGCTGGTCACCCTCCCTTCTTCTGAGTGAACTCCGTTTACTGCCACCCTCTGTTGCCTATCCCCTAACCAATTTCTTACCCAGTTTACCACCTTTGTACCCACTTCTAAGCTACTCAGCTTGCTTACTAGCCTCCTGTGTGGAACAGTGTCAAAAGCCTTACTGAAATCTGGGTTGGCCATGTCCATTGCTCTAAACTAATTACTTGGTCATTCAGTCAAAGAAACCTATCAGATTCATTTGACGTGACCTCCCACAATTGAATCCATGCTGCCTCAGGTCTTGTAACTCACTAGATTAAAGATATTCCACAATCCTTTCCTTCAGCAGTGGCTCCATTAACTTTCCAACCACTGGTGTCAGGCTGACCTGCCTATAATTGCCAGCCTCTTCCCTACTACCACTTTTTTGTGAAGTGAGACTATATCTGCCTTCCTCCAGGTCTCCGGAACCACTCCTGTTTCCAATGAGCTCATACTGAAGAGTGGAAATAATGTAAACAAATAATGGAAATGGATAAAAAGAAATCACCTACCAACTCAGCATACAGGTAGACTTATTTAACTCCTGCTGGTTACACTTTCTAGGTTATTTATAAGAAACAGAAAGTGTTGATGGACATAAACAGACAAAAGAGGGACTACATGCTCATAGTCTATGTATAGGTGGCTATAAATAATCACACAGATCAGCGGGAGCATCTTTCTACCATATAACCCCCTCCTGGTGTTGTTGATGATAGAAGATAAGTCCCTTCCCTGCCTCCCCCATGGCTGCCGACTGTTAGATGTGTTTAGCAGATGGTAGGAGAGTATCCTTTTAGTATGTTTATGTTTCCTTGTACAAAGGAAATGGCTTACCATGCTCCTCAGAATGAGGTGGAGAATGAGGTAATCTCTGTTACACATGAGGATGTGGAACAGAGATTTATACATACTGGTATTAGGTTTTAATCACAACTAACCAGTAATTACATACAGCATAATGCATACAGTAGGGTGATGTGCATAACTCAGATTTTATATACACCTTTAGTGTGTAATGCTTGTACAGGCATAAACTCTCTGAGCTTTGCTCTCTGGGTTTATGCAACATCACACACCTTGGGTGTGTATAAAATTCTCATTACAAGTACCATGTCATACATGATTCTATATGTAATTATTGTTTAGGTGGGATAACAACCTAATGCCAGTATGTGTAAATCTCTCTTACATGTGCTCACATGTAACATAGATTACCTTGTGCTCCACTTTGTTGTCAGAGGTATGGTAACCTGTTTCTTTATTATATGAGGAAGCATAAACATACTAACTGTACGCTAAAACGCTAAAACTGTCCCTGTCACCAGATAAATAACTTTTATATTACTTTAAAGATGAACCTCAGTATGGCACCTCTCCAGAAGTGGCGCCTACAGCCTCAGTATCTGAACTAGTTTCACGAGAGGATCCTTTGTGCAGCATGGCCCAAACTGCACTTTAATCAGGTAGTCGCTGTCAGTTTTTTGAACAACCCTCTACCAGTGCTACTGGAAAAATGGCACAGACCATACATAATGTTGGATTATGACCCTAACTACAGGTATGAGTCATTCTGCTGTAACCCTTCTGAAAAATGACACTTTCCATAGTGTGCTTGGCCCAGCCTGGACTGCTGCATTGCCGCCTTCCTCTTTCACCCACCAGGATCCAAAGATTACAACCGGGGGACTGGCAGGAGTAGTGAGGAGCTTCATTGGTTGGTGCCTTCTGCACAATGTGATAACATGGCTTTAGCCACATATCAAAGGCATGTGGCCACTGACCACAAAGCATTGCTCTGGCCACCACACCACTGTAATCAGATATCTTTCCCCCACCCTGCACCAGAACCAAGGGGGTGGAAACATGAAATGAGGGCAAGAGCTCCTGAAGAGATGTACATTGAAGACAGTGCCCCTGAATGGCATGGATATCATCAGTCTGGTGACCCCTGACCTCTGAGACAACTGATTAGGAGGCTGGGGACTCACAACAGGCTCCTTGTTGATTCTGCAGGAAGGAAGGACTGAAATTCTGGCACCCTTTACCAACATATAGGGCATCCTGTATTTGAAGTGACAGCTGTGTGGACCAATGGGGATGACCAAAGGTTGCTGCTATAAGAATGGGACTGTGCTGAAGGTTGGGATGGTGCTTGGACAACAAACTGTATTGAAGCTGTTGAGTTTCTGAAGGGCAGAAATTGGCAACTGCATGTAAGCCAGCATGAGTGACAACACCGAAGAGACAGTGCAGAGCAAAAGACTGAGATCTGGGACTGCCGATCTAGGTCCCGCAGCAGGCACTTCAGCTAGGTGTCAGGCTGCCACCAGCTTGGGGTAGCCCAACCTGTGTGGGTCAGTCCAGGGCCTCAGCGGTTGTATGACTGCAGAGGACAGAACAGCTTACTACCAGTGCTGAAAGAAGCTGAGAAGCCAGCTGGTGAGAGAAGTGGAGTGAGTCCAAGGAGGGAGTCTGACTGAAACAGAGGTACCACAGGAAACTGGAGCACCAGAGGCCTGCAAAGATAGAAAGCACCATTCAGATGGGAAACTAAAAATGAATTTAGAACTTGCCTGACTCAGGAAATTGCTGTTTGTTTGGAGGTTGTTTGCAAATGGATCATCTGGCTGTATTACAAATATCTTGCTTTCAGAGGTTTCAAAGCCATTTAAGCAACTGAATGGCCTTTGGGTTTTGCGACAATAAATCTGTTAATTTCTAAATTAAAGTGTACCAATGCCAGCCATGTCGTGGCAATTACAGTACCTCAGCCCTACATTGATTTAACACCTATGGTACCAACAGACTGTATGTAAGGGACTCCTATGAAGCCTAAGGGGAATATTTTGATACTTGGAGAGAAGACGGTAGTGGCTTTAAGCATAGGAGTACCATACAGAACCATGCAGCTTTACTTTGAGAGGGTTTGGTAGGTGAAAGTTTGCCGCCTGGACAGGCTTGACTAATTGTAGTCAGTGTAACTACTATACAACTGTTGGGCTTGGTCTATGCTGAGTAAGAAGGCCACATTGACATGAAGTGTTTGATGTGGCCTAGTAGGGTAATTAAGGGGTTCGCATATAATGCCACTGAAAAGGATGCCTAGCATGCACCTCTGTTAAGCACAGGTGCACTGATATGTTTTCCATTTCCCCCACAGTGCTGGTCTCCCTGGATGACAAAAAAGCTTTTGATAATGTCTCATGGCCTTTTCTCTTTCAAACTTTGCATGCATTGGCTATCTCTGAAAGTTTCATTAAATGGTTTCGCTTACTCCATTCTTTCTCCACAACACGCATTTTCTGTAATGGAGTTCATTCAGACCCCTTTTGTTTGCAAAGAGGAACAAGGCAGGGATGTCCCTTATCCCCTTTTCTGTTCAATTTGAATTTAGAACCCCTTGCTAGGTCTATTGTTCAGAATATTCTAATTACTGGTATACCCATTGGCCCTCATTCCTATAAGCTGTCTACCTATGCTGACAACATCTTGCTTCACCTCACGAACCCCTCAATGGCCCTTCCTGCCGCCTTGTAGGCCTATATGCAGTTTGGATCTATATCCGGATATAAATTATATATATCCAAAACTGTCATCTTGCCTCTCAATATGGTCACCAACAAAAGGGACATTCCAGTTGAACTGTGGGACTGTTTATTTATTTATTTATGACTTTGATAACCGGGTGAGTGCACTGATCCCAGGGACCATTTTCAGGCATGACCCGGGCCATAACACATGGTGCAGGGTGATAGTGGAGTACAAGGTAACAGTAATACACATAAAACATATTTGATACAAGCAATAGTAGTAGACACAATATACAGGTTTGATGCATAGGTCCTTTCGAGAACAGTGAATACAAGGTTTCAATATCAGACATGAGAGATTTGATACAAACAAATAAATCATTGGTCATCTACAGGACTGAAGTACTTGGGTATCCATTTAGTTCAAGGAATTAAGAAATAGATTGCCTCCAATCTGCACCCCATACTGAATGTAGTTAAGGCTGATCTACAGCATTGGTGCTCTCTTCCTTTATCTCTAAGGGGTAGAATCTCAGTTATACACATGAATGTATTGCCAAGAATTCTTTATCAGCTAAGCATGCTGGGTATCAGTTTGCCTCAAACTTGGCTCACACAGCTGCATCGTGTTGTCTCTGAGTTTCTTTGGAATGGTAAGAAGTCAAGAACTGCTTATATCGAACTATCGTTGGCAAAACATTAAGGGGACTTCAACTCCTTAATTTTTACTGGTACTACCTGGCTTCCCAGGCTAGTAAATTCCTGAACTCCAAAGGTGTTTTGCGATACAGCTGCCAGAGGTCGGTGCACAGGGCAGCCAGCCCAACACATATGAAAAGTCAAAAGAAAGAAGTAACATGCAAAAGTCAAACTAAAGTTATCCCAGCACTTTGACTCTTAGCAATGAAGACTTGTTAGTCTAAGTGTTGGGATAATGTTAGTTTGACTGTGCTGCCTTCGTGTATTTATTTCTGAATTGTTATTTATATTTATAAGCTTAAGTAAAAAATTTGCAGAGAACACTTTTGTGTGCTACTTCTTTCCTTTGATTTTTAGTAAATTCCTGACTTGGGTTTTTCCAGAGATAGGAAACAGTTCTGGTCATTTAAGGATACCGTGAAAAGAGACTGAAATCTATCAGTGCAATCATCTGGGACTAAAGCCCCAGGCTTTGACTTACTTACCATGGTCTAGACTTCCTTTGGAACTGAGAGACACTCCAATTGGTTGGTCAATACAAATAAATTTGCAGCTTTGTCTTCTCTTAGGTTATGTTCCCCAGAGAGACCACACCAGCCCATCAGATTAAATCCTAACTTAAAGATGCTTAGAGGCCAATTCTGCTGACTTGTATCACAAGTCTCAGTTCTCAATATTTCTGATATAGTTCAGGAAAATAGACTGTTACTTTTTGAGGAGTTTTGTAACAGATTTGATGCTCCCCACCACACATTTTTTTCCTTTTTCTAACTAAAACATTCTGTACTAGATTTTCTTGGCCCTTGCCCCTGGTGTTTCTCGGATGGTTAAATGTATCGCCAGTTTGTAGACCTGCCAATCCATCCACATGCAGTCTCTGCCTTTTATAAGATGTTTAGGGACTGGGTCAGGATGAAGAATAAAGTGAGATGCGGTTACTGGGAATGAGAATTCCCTGACCTTATTTTCGAACTAGAGACTGTGACCCCCTGGGATTTTGTTCACAGATTCATCAAAGTCGATAAGTTATGATTATTACAATATTACTATAAAATACTCCAAAATGCTTAGTATATGCCACAGTGCTTGTATAGTTTTGGGAGATCAGCTACCCCAATGTGCAGAAAATGCACAACACAAGAAGGAACTTTAAAACACCTTCTATGGGATTGCCCCCACATACAGCATTTTTGGAAACATATCCAGGCATGTTTAGACCCTTTGTTAGGACTTCAAGATAGGTTTACACCAGAATTATGCCTTTGGGGTTTGGCATTTGGCAGCTGAGTGGGTCTAAAAGATATCACATGGCTTTGGTCTCAGCTGTAGCCAAATTAGTAGTTCTGAGACATTGGATAGATGTAACAGTGCCTAGTTTTCAGGAATGGCATGCTGAAATGTTGATATTTTTGAGAATGGAGAAGGTAGTTGCCAGCATGAGATACAATACTTCTACTTATAAAGCCAGATGGGAGACTCTGGATACCCTTCTGCAACTGTCTTAGATATGCCATTCCACTTTATACCTTGGTGAATTATTTGGGTTCTGCTCCTAGGTTTAATTTCTAGAGACCTGATTTTCTCCTTTTAGGTAGATTTATTTACAGGATCTTTTTGGGTGCTGAATCTAGGTTCTATCCCCATGAATAAAGGCTTTATTACAATACAATATCATGTGTTGCTCAGTCACACTTCATTTCTTTTTTTATTGGTTGGGTCCTCCATACCTTGACTACAGCTAGGTTATCTTCTGATTATCTTTTTTTTAATGTCATATCTTGCTGCCTCAATTCGTTTATTGGACATTATGCTGTTGTTGTACCTTTCTGTGTGTAGCTATGTGCTTTTTGTTGTTATCACAAAATTCAATAAAGCTTGTTAAGTTTAAAAAATATATATGTTTCCATTTGCAGGCTGCATTCCAGAAAATAAAGTTGTGTTTACTGTTAAGTCAGTTCTTGTCTTTGTCTGCAGTGGTACTGTGCATGCCATCCTGGAGGATACTGTTGCACTGCTATGGGTCTTCTGGGAAGTGTGCCCACAGTGGGAAGGTGGGAAGTTACAGCATCCCAGGAGGTTGTAATGGTACATTACATAGCCAACTTAAATATTTCTATATGCTGAGGGACCACACATTTCTTTTCTTCTGGATATGACCCCCCCCCCCACTGCTGAGTAAGAGAAGAACCTAGGAGTCACAGCAAACATTAACAGCAGCCCAGTGGCAGTGTAAGGTAGAGGTGCTTCAATCCCTGTGCCAACTGGGAGGGGCATCCATCCTACAGAGCCATTACACTACTTAAACATTCCATTTCCCCAGCAAGTTAAACAGTAAAACCATTAGCAAGTGACAGTCAAGGGAGCCAGCATGTTTTTGGAAAGTGAAGCCCCAAGCACCGTTGATGATGGTGGGGTAGGTTCATGGCCTGTAGAGTTTCAGCTCAGTAGTGGTCAAATTTTATCCATATAAATGAAGGCCCAGGCTATCAGGCATAGTCTTACCACTGCCCTGCCAGTCTGATAAACAAACAAACTGTAGAAAGGCAATGATTTTCAACCGATCCTGAATTCCTTGTCTATGTTCTTCTGTCTCTCACTCTCTATTTCTCATAGACCCTTGATTGCCTCTCTTACATCATCATGAATGCCAGCTCTTTCAGCTGGATGGAATTTCAGAAACCATATCTGTACCCCCCCCTTCAGGAGGTGGCCTTACCTGGACTGCTATGCTGCTGTTGCTGCCCTCTCCCTCCTGCCCAACCGCTTGTGTTGTGGTGGGGGGAGAGTGTGGCAGCATTGCCGATTTTGGTCACTCCTACACCTTTTGCTGTGGCAGCTGCAAACACAGTTTCTTTTGATCTGGTCTCCTGATCTTGGCAGAGGGGCCTGGGAGTCTACAGTGATGCCTTCTATGTTTGACATCTTCTGTGCCATGCCACCCACTGCCGATGACATATGAGCTGGAGAACACATGGAGGGGCTCCTCCTCAGTGCTCCCAGCTCCATCTAACCTACCAGCTGCCATGACCTGCAGACCCACTACCCCACCACAAAAGCAGCCAATTAAGCAGTAGCCTAGGAGGGCTACAGTTAAACCCAGGGGACCACCACATGTTTGAAGGCACAGAATACATAATAAAGTAGAGACATAAGAGTACAAGGCTCATACAGTATGGTCATGGCCATTTTGGTGACTTCTGACCCTGCTGCTTAGCTAGTCAGCAGGCTAAGTAGCCCAGGGAAGCCCTAATAAGAGGAGCGAAGACTTGTGGGGAGGCATGATGTCACAGACCCTCCCTGATGGACTGGTGGGCTTGAAGAGCCAATCAAAGTGCAGGACAGGTCAAAAGAACTAAGAGAAATCTCCTTTGTTCCCTCTTAGCTATTTCTCTGACCCCCTCTCTCCTCTCTCTCTCCTCCCGCAGATCTCGGCCCCTGAAATGGCATGCCTGTGCTGCCGGAGTGGCTGTGGCCTAGGAAGCCAGCCCCCCCACCCCCACCACCTCCACCAGCTGCCCAAGGAGCTCCGTTATCAGGTAAGAATTCTTGACCTGACCAGGACAAGCTCCGCTGCCTCCACTGGCTACTAAGCCCTGCTGCCGCCTCCTATTGGACAAGGCTTTCACGCCTCTACCTGGGATTGGTCCACCTTGGATTTGCTGTTTCTGGGCTGCTGCACCCATTGAAAAGCAATGAAAAGCGCCGACTTTTTACGCCCACCCCCCTCCAGCCTTAATTAAATAGAACTAAGCCCTTCCCACTTCACCTAGCCACCACCCTACCCCTTCTCTATTGGCCCCTCTTATCCTCTCCCTCCACCACCACTCCCACTTTCTGCCTGACCTCCAACCTTCACTCTCCTTCCTCCTGTTACTTCACTCCCCTACCTTTCCTCCTTCTGAGTGCTCCTCTACAACCAATCCATAGTTTACCAACTGGGTTGCTGACTAGCCCCTATCACCTCCTCGCTATGTTTGCTCTGTTACATTTTCTCTTGTCACTACCCCCACTCTGTTACCTCCCTGGAACATGCTACCCTTCCCCTCTACTCAATCTTCAGCTCGACTGCATCCACCTCCACACAGGCACCCTCTCCTTTCTTCCTCCCCACACCACTGCCCCTCATTACTGCTACATATGGCGACTCACAGGATCTTCCATCCAAGGTTCTTGGGCCCTGCCACATCCGCTCCCCCTATTAAAATCTATGACATCTCCCTGGGAGCAACACCAACTGCTCATCTGCACTAACAAATCTGAGCAGTCCCGTAAACTCTCCCTTAGGGCCTTACGGTTGTCCTTGCTGAAGCTTGTACTCCTTCTACTGCTCCTGTCAGGGAATGTACACCCAAATCCATGCCCCCTAACCTCTGGGCCAGCAAAGACCTTGAAACACACTGGGGTCCTCTCACTTGCGACCATAAACATTTGCATTCTCATTCCTAAACTTGATGCTCTACAAGTTTTCACCAACCAGCATAAACCTGACGTCATCTCAGTTGTCGAAACCTGGATCTCTCCCAAGATTCCTGACTTTGCAATTGCCCTGCCTGGCTACTCTGTTTTTAGACTGGATCAGTAGGCCAAAAGAGGAGGGGACTGTGCACTATACCTCAAAGACTCTCTCCTGGTCACACCCTAATTACCCCATCCACAGACTCACTAGCACAGATCCTCCCAATCCGTATCATCCTTGGAGCACATGGCAAAGCACTCACTGTTGCTGCAGTATACATCCCACCCAAAGATCAAGTGAAAGGCCTAAACGCTGTCCTGGAATTCACCCAATTATGACCATCTGACTCTGAGTTAATCTTGCTGGGTAATTTTAACATTAACTGGCTTGCCTCTGATTCTGGAGGTCTCAAGGATGCCATCTCCTCAGTTCACCTCTCACAGCTGGTTGACTCTCCAACCAGGCACAATTACAGAACTGGCACCAGCTCACTACTTGACTGGGTTCTATCCAGTCACCCCTCCTGTATCTCTGACATCTCCATCCTTCCAGATTCCATCAGTGATCACTCCCCTGTCACCTGTGTTTGGTCCAACAAATTCCGCAAACCCCCACCAACCATCATCACCAGTAGAATCCTTCCCCATGGGAACCTGAAGCTCCTTAAATCTCATCTCAGGAACCTGGACTGGAAGCCAATCTTCAGTACAAATGATGTCAACACAGCCTTGGACTCCTTCATCTCCATCTTTAATGCACCTGTGATACCTATGCCCCCATCAAAAAGCGTAAAGTTAAGTCCCTTTGCAATCCCTGGCTTACCACCGACCTAATAGCCCAGCTAAAATCCAGGGACTGCCTCTGGTTCGTGGCCCTTGCCTCTGGATCCCCAGCTGCCATCCAGAACTATAAGCGTGCACGGAACGACTGCACTAAGGCCTTTAAATTACACAAAAGCACCTATTAGAAGGAAGCCCTCACTAACAAATGGAGTAATGGTAGAGCTTTCTGGAACAATATAAAGAAAATGACTGATAAACAGCTGCTAACATCCCCAAATATGCTCAACATCGATGGAACCATTACACTCGACCCCACATCTATCGCTAATACTCTCAATACTTCCATCACTGACCTCAGCTCCATTCTCCCCCCTGACTTCTTCATGGACTCTGGCCCCCCAGCAGAACCTATCAATGCTCCTCACTCTACTACCTACCCCTCTTCTATTTCAAAGCAGTCAAGCAGCACAAAGCTCGCAAGTACATTGACAAGGCCACTGCCAGCACAAGGTATAACGGGGACTCATTAGACTTAAAACTGCTGTCCCCCATGCTCGACAAAGTCATCAGACCACTCACCAAGATACTTAACCTCTCCCTCTGCCTTGGCCAGTTCCCTAACCTAAGGAAATCTGCTACTGTCACCCCCATTTACAAAAGCGTCGATAAGACCCACCATGGAAACTACCGACCAATCTCCATACTATCTCCCCTCTCAAAAGCACTCGAACGTATTGTTGCTGATGAACTCTCAGACTACCTGGACAACCACAACATCTTATGTTCTCAGTAACAACATGGCTTCAGGAAAGAGCACAGCACCACATCTACCCTTATGGAATTTACTGCAGCCACCCACAGTTTTCTTAACAACAGCTGCCTTGCCGGGGCAATCTACATCGATTTAACAAAGGCTTTTGATACCATCCACCACAACTTGCTTCTGAACCAGCGCTAATATATGGGACTCTCCCCGGACTCTACGGTGTGGTTCCAAAGCTACTTGTTAAACAGATCTCAAAGAGTTAAGATTGCAGGAACTCTCTCTAACACTCTGCCAGTCTGCTCGGGAGTTCCTCAGGGCTCCATACTGGGACCACTTCTATTTTCCCTCTTCTTGAATAACCTCCCAAAATCCAGCACTGAACAAATTATTCTTTATGCAGATGATCCAGTAATTCTTTCCTCACACAAGGACCTGCACTCCTTGCAAAACAATCTCCAGCTAGGATTCACATCAGTGAAAAAATGGTTCAGTTCACAGAGACTTATTCTCAACTGTAAAAAAAAAACAGACTATGCTTTTAGCAACCCCCAGAGCAAGCACAGGGCACCCCCGATCATATCTAATCAGGATGGGTCTACCCTCGAACAGGTCCTAACCTTCAAATACTTAGGGATCACACTTGACAGTAACCTGTCCTATGTATCCCATATTGACAATGTTGCTAAGGCTGCCAACATGCGTCTTGGCTTCTCTACAAGCACAAATCTAACTTAACTCCTGTTGCCTTGAACATTGCAGTGCAAAGCTCAATTGTCTCCATCATCGATTATAGCCTCATCATTTACAGATCAGCCACCCCTATGGCCCTCAGATGCATCTCCACTTCGCTCAATAAAGCTTGCCATTTAATCATTGGGTCTCATTGCCTAACCCACACATGCGACCTCTAAGCACAATCTGGCTGGCTGCAACTATCAAATTGAATAAAATATCAAACCGGCACTATGGCTAAGAATATCACTATTGACCTGGCACCCCAGGATACTATCTCTCCTCAGCCCATGTAGTAACCCCTGTCTCATAAGAGGTTCGGAATCTCATCACCTAAAGGTCCCACTTTGCAGAACCTCCTTGGGACAACGCTCATTTGCCTACTGGGCCCCTTACTGGTGGAATAGTCTTAACACTGAGATCTCCTCTGTCCAAAGACTAGGTCAATTCAAATCAAGTCCCCGTCTCCACCTCTCTGCCTCTAGCAGCTGTGACTGTCATACCTAGTGGATACCTTCAGCTCAGTCCCTTAGTCCTAGCCACCAAGCCCCTCCTTGCACCCTCTCCCTTCTTTCCACTTCCTCCCCTCTACCCTAACCCCCACTTCCACTCCACCCCTTTCCACCTGCTGTCCCTCTATCCTACTTGACAACTGCCACTGGCAGGCTCTGTTTACTTTCTGGAGTGTATTATTATGCAACTTTATGTTAAACCTGTTTTATATGCTCTGATTGCACCTGCACAAAGAAATCTGCAGCAGTCACACTACAGCTCCGTTGAGCTCGCTCAGTATCGCTCTGTCACTCACTCATTCTGTTTGTCTTGGCGCCGCAGACTGTGCTTTTTTATGGGGCTCCCGGCTGGATTGGTACCTTTGTCTGTCCACAAAGAAATCCGTAGCTGTCCTGACAGAGCTGCGTTGAGGTCGCTCAGTCTCCCTCTCTCATTGCTCATTCTGTTTATCCTGGTGCTGCAAGCTGCCCTTTTGTACGGGGTTCCTGTCTGCATTGGCCCCTTTTTCTGCCCACAAAGCAATCCCAGCAGTCCTGACACAGCTCCATTGAGCTCATTAAGTCCCCTTGTCTCACTCGCTCACACTGTTTGTCCCATCGCTGCAGGATGCCCTTTTGTACTGGGCCCCTGCCTGTATTGATGCCTTTTTCTGCCCACAAAGAAATCTGCAGCAGTCCTGACAGCGCTTTGGTGAGTTCGCTCACTCCCCCTCCCTCACTCGCTCTCTCGTTCTGTTTCTTCCAGTGCTGCAGGCTTCCCTTTTGTACTGGGCTCTTGTGTTGGGGCCTTTGTCTGCCCACAAACAAACCCACAGCAGTCCCGACAGAGCTCAGTTGAGCTCGGCCCTCCCCTTGTCACTTGGTCAATCTTAATCTGTCCCAAACACTGATTTCCCAGAGTGACCGTACTATTAGTGCTATAGGAGTGCAGAAACATATTTTATTCAGGATGTGTAAAATGACAGCTGTAGTGTTCATAAGGAATTGTGAAAAATGCCACTGTTGAAAATGTGGCATGACAGTATTACAAATTTGCGAATTTAGAAGGGTGCGTGGAAACAGTTCAATGCGCGCTTGTAACACAGTCATGTTATGGCAGTCCCAACAGGCTCTGTTGAGCTAGCTCCTCACTTCTCTCTTTCGCTCATTCTGTTGTGCGGCACTGCAGGCTGCCCTTTTCTACTGGGCTTCTGCCTGCGTTGCTGCCATCTTATGCCCACAAAGAACTTTGCAGCAGTTACAATACAGCCCTGTTGAGCTCACTCACTCGCTCATTCTGGTTTTCCTGCCACTGCAGACTGCCCTTCTGTACTGGGCCCCTGCATGCATTGCTGCCTTTTCCTGCCCACAAACAAATCTGCAGCAGTCCCAACAAAGCCCCGTTGAGCTCACCGACTCCCCCTCCCTCATGTGGTCATTCTGTGTCTCCTGGCACTGCAGGCTACCCTTTGTACTGGGCTCCTGCCTGCATTGGTGGCTTTTTATGGCCAGAAGGAAATCTGAAGCAATCCCGACACAGCTCCACTGAGCTCACTCACTCCCCCTCTGTCACTCTCGCATTCCGTTTCTGCCGGCGCTGCAAGCTTGCCTTTTGTACTGGGCTTCTGCCTGCGTTGCCACATTTTCTGCCCACAAAGAAATCTGCAGCAGTCACACTACAGCCCTGTTGAGCTCACTCACTACCGCTCTGTCACGCGCTCATTCTGTTTCTCTTGGTGCCGCAGACTGCATTTTTGCATGGAGTTCCTGGCTGTGTTGGCAACTTTGTCTGTCCACAAAGAAATCCGCAGCTGTCCTGACAAAGCTCTCATTGCTCATTCTGTTTGTCCTGGTGCTGCAAGCTGCCCTTTTATATGGGGCTTCTGCCTACATTGGCGCCTTTTTCTGCCCACAAAAGAAATCCCAGCAGCTCTGACAAAGCTCCGTTGAACTCACTAAGTCCCCTTGTCTTACTCGCTCATACTGTTTCTCCCACTGCTGCAGGCTGGCTTTTTGTACTGGGCCCCTATGCCTGTATCAACACCTTTTTCTGCCCATAATGAAATCTGCAGCAGTCCTGACAGCATTTCGGTGAGTTCGCTCACTCCCCCTCCCTCACTCGCTCTCTCGTTCTGTTTCTCCCAGTGCTGCAGGCTGCACTTTTGTTCTGGGCTCTTGTGTTGGGGCCTTTGTCTGCCACAAACAAATCCGCAGCAGTCCTGACAGAGCTCAGTTGAGCTCGGTCACTCCCCCCTCTCACTCGGTCGATCTTAATCTGTCCCAAACACTGATTTCCCACAGTGACCGTGCTATTGTCTGCAGGAGTATAAAAACATATTGTAGCCAGGATGTGAAAAAATGACAGCTGCAGTGTTCATAAGGAGTTGAAAAAATGCCACTGTTGAAAATGTGGCTTGACAGTATTACAAATTTGCGAAGTTACAAGGGTGCGTGGAAACAGTTCAACGCACGCTTGTAACACAGTCATGTTATGGAGTTTCATCACCAAATTTTCAACATAGGGATTTTTGGACCTCTGCTCATGAACAGTACCACTATCATTTTCTTAATCTGTCCTGAACACTGATTTCCCACAGTGACCATGTTATTCTGCACCGGAACTGTGAAAACACATTTTGGTCAGGATGTGAAAAATGACAGCTGTACTGCTTATAAGGAGGTGTGAAAAAATGGCACTGTTGGAAATATGGTGTGACAATATTACAAATCTGCAAAGTTACAAGGGTGTGTGGAAAGTGCACAACGCACACTTGTAACACAGTCCATTGATGGGCTATCATCACCAAATATTCAACACAGCCATTTTAGGCCCTCTGCTCATGAACAGTACCATTGTCATTTTCTTAATCTGTCCCGAACAGTGATTTCCCACAGCGACCGCTCTATTCTGCGCCAGTGCGAGAAAATACATTTTGGCCAGGATGGGAAAAATGGCAGCTGTACTGTTCATAAGAAGGTCTGGGAAAATGGCAATTTTGCAAATCTGGAGTGAAAATATTAGAAATTCGCGAAGTTACAAGCGCGCGTGCCAACTGCGCAATGCACGCTCATTAAACAGTCATTTTTTGGATTTTTTCCACCAAATTTGCAACATAGGCTTTTTGAGAGCCCACCTCATGAACACTGGCACTGTCATTTCATTAATTGGCCCGAAGGATGATTCCGCACAGTGACCGCGAAACCACCTTTCGGGGCAGATTAATGCCATGACAGTTCAAGAATTCATGAGGAGGGGTCACAAAAACCCCATGTTGAAAATTTGGTGAAAAAATTCCCAAAAATGCCTGAGATATGCACTAAAGTTGAAAAATCCCTATTCATTACATTGTTCAGCTTACCGGCATTTCCTCAGTTCGCGGTCAGCTTTGAAGAGAGCAGACGTGTTCCCGGTCCAGCGAAGATTGTCGCGCCGTGCTCGGAGAGTAGTATGGGTGAGGGGTGTGGGAGGCTGGGTGCACAGTGGGTGGGTGCAGGTTTTGGGGGTGCAGGGAGACTACGAGGACGTTTCCTTTCTTTCAGGTACAAGAAAATGTCGCGGATGCTTTCCATATTTCGGGGCATGGGGCACTCTGAGGTGGGCTCCAGCATGACACCAGAGTCTGGGGACAGCTGTAGCCGACGAGGATTGGGCACCCCGTCAGCAAACAACAAAGGGGGGATTATTTCTGCCGACGGGGTTGGGCACCCCGTTGTAAACAACAAAGGGGTTCTTTCTGCTGATGAGGGATTGGGCACCCCGTTGTAAACAACAAAAGGGGAGTTATTTCTGCCGGCGGGGACTGGGCACCCTGTCGGCAAACAACAAAAGGGGATTCCTTTCTGCCGACTGGGAGGCTCCTCCGTCGGCAAATAAACATTGGGGTACATATTGTTTGTGAATATGGCGGAAAGCTGCTGCCATGTTTACAAACAATACCACAGCTGCTACATCCCACCCTGCAATGACGGGTCGCTCCCTCATTTCAGTGGATGGCTGACGCTGCAATGACGAAGGGGCCCCTGATTGCAGTGGCTATTTGTTTTAAAGTTGTGGCACTGCTGGCTGAACTAGTGTCAGCAGCAGCATGCCATGGCATTCGGGGATGGGGGACAAGTCTTTGCAGGCTGTGGGGACATTGGGCACAACAGTGCCACGCCTCCACAACCTGCTTCTGCAGAAACCTGCCGTAACATGTTTCTTGCGCATGCGCGCAATCAACATAAAAAACATAAAACAGTGATACAGGGAAAACAAAATACATTAACCAAAATTACAATCACAATTACAATAACTGTAAAAACTGTAAAAAAATTAGTTTTAAAGATGCAAAAAGAGGAAGCAGATTGCAACGTATCAGAAAAAACATTCCAAAATTGAGGAGCAGCTACAGAAAAACCACAAGCGCCAGCCTTAGATTTACATAACATTGCAACTAAAACAACCCCATTAGCTGATCTCAAGCTAGGAAGCATTGATCTGTGCTTTATTAAATCTGAAAGAGGCCTAGAAACAAAAACAAAAATTCACAAAAAAGCAGTTTTAAATAGCAACCAACCAAAAAATATTGAATATGTAAAGAGGGAGAAAGCCAACCAAGGTGAGAATATAAATTGCAGTGATGAGCACGAGTTAGTGCTAACAAAATAAAATGACAAATATTGTTATATGCAACAGAGATACTTTGAAATTCTTTGACCCCCAACTGAACAGAGCTGCAGACCTACCCAGGCCCAGACCCTGTGAGTTCTATCCTGGGCTCATCCTGCCAAATACTGTGAACCTTATCCTGGGCTCATATCTGTGTGATCATGCCAAAAGGGCATCTGCAGAATGAGGCTGCTGGGAGAGACTGTGAGAGGTCCACAATTCTGAGCATGCTGCTAAGTTGAGGAATCACTGGCAGAGACCTGCACCTCCATCGAGCTGCCGAGGAGGCCAGATAGGGAGCCTGCTAGCCCTTATCGAGTGTGGTTCCATGTCATAACGGTGATCGCAGAATAGTGATTGCTGTTATGGCGAGTGTACATTTCGAAAAATGATGTTCGGCAATGCACACTCACGGCAAGGACAAATAGGTCACGCAAGACCCATAAAGGTTGTTTTCAATGCAGGCTTCATCCCCCGCACTCTTACTAAGAAAACTCAACTCCATGGGGGTGCATGTTGAGGGAGTGTGAAAAACTTAAAAAAGTGAAAGCCACCTGCTGGCAAAAAAAAAAAACACACACCGCGCGCTGGACCTGAGCTCTGCACCCTCCACCTCCCAACTGACTACCCTCCCCACCATGCTAGCAGACCAGCTCAGCAGCTGCCCACCACACCCACTCCCCCATACCATCCCTCCCCTGCCTCTCCCCCTCATGCGTGTGCACGCCTACATCCCATTACCATATGTCGCCTTCCTCAGTATCCTGTCACCCTCCTGCCAGGTAGCCCTGAACACAGGTGCTGTAATTGAGCCACTGTTTTTGTAGGTGCCCAGTTGTGGTCACCTTGTTCTTGGGTTACCATCGAGTGGGGTGAATTGGGAGATGGGGAATCATAGGCAAGTATGATGAGTGCATGGGTACTTTCGATTTAGAGGGGAGCCAGGCCATGGGGGTCCCTAACTGGGTCTGGGCTCCTCAGGAACTGAGTAGCCACTGCATAGTGGTCCTGTGTGTGAGGTGATAGTTGAGCCAGAAGGACTGTGCTGCTGCAATATATCTGAGAGAGTCTGAAATGCTTCATATCCAGGTCATTGGGTCCTACTCCTGAGAGCTGCTTAACCTGCTGCTATGTGCTGGTTCTCCTGCCATCAGAGCTGCTGCATCCATGGGTCACATGAGTGCTGGTGTTGCTAGTAGAGGCCTTTTACCCTTTTCCCTTTTGGATTATAATTATCTTGCTGAGATTACAAAATTGGTTTTCAAATACTTTCCTTTTGGAGCTTCAAGTTCTAAATTGTGATAACACACCATGGCCTGTTGGGGGGTTTAAATGCAGGCTTGCTAATTGTTTCAACATGTGCACCACCAAAAGAAACTGGGCCTGTACTTAGACTTAGTGTCAGTCCTGGATACCCAGAGTCATTGGTTACTGTTTCATATTTGAGATTACTGTTTCAGTGCCTGTTACATCTTAAAGGTATACGGCAGTCTGTGTAGAGTAAGTAATCCTACTGTGCCCCTTATTTGGGTTGGTGCATCAATGATTGTGTGGGGTCTGAGTGGGTGGGTGGCAGTGACCGACAGTGCAGTGGCTTCCAGGAGGTGTTGTTACTGGGTGGGAGTGCTCAAAGTAATGTGCAGCTGGTTAACCCCATCTTTATTTCCAGCTTCCAGGCATGTGTTAGTAAAGAAAAACATTGGTAATTTGTTGAATTATGTGTCTGTTTATGCCTCTTTTGTGTAACCTACTTGAATTGTCTATTGGAGAAAATAACAACTGTCTTATTAGTCCCCAAGGGGTGGTCCAGTCCTGTGTAAGAAGGTGAGTAGGTGCTGCATCCCAGGGAGTGGTTCTGCACACAACATCTAGCCCATTTATTCTCTCTGGGTGGAGGCACCGTGCTATTTCTTATTTGTTCTAAACTGAACTCCCCACCACAACCACCGGAGAAAGAATGAACCCAGACCCTCAACCAAGTGGGCCCTGTATGGTCACCAAGCAGGAGTGGGAACCAGGACATGGCAACTCAGGGGTCGTGTATCATTTTCAAAGAGTGATTCATGTTCCTTCCAAGTTAAACCACTTAAATTAAAATTTACTGTCTTTCATTGTTCAGTTTCAAACAGCTTAAAGTTGACGGCCCACCAGTGGAGCTGTAGTGCTGCTGCTTGTAACATTGGTGACCTGGGTTCAAGAACGAGCCCAGAGCATCAGAGGGCCAGGGAGGTTGGATGAGCATCCCAGGGACAGCTCTCCACCTCTGGGGGGGAGGGTTGGTGGCTTCTGGCAATTAGGTGACACTCAATGAAGACCAGGAGTACACTAAGCTGGAACCACAGAGCAAGAAGAAAGGCAGTGGCGGATATCTGTGGAGCATACACAGGAGCATGCATGCCTGCGTGCTAGTGTCGTTGCATATCTGCACCTTGGGGGAACCGACAAAAGAAAAACCCATGTGTGCCTGAGGACTGTGAAGTCCTCCGACCCCATGCCAAATGATGCCACAGCCAGCCCCGGGATCGAACTTGGTAGATTTAAATCTTTCCTTCAGGGGCCCCACCATGAGGTGTAAGTCATGTGCCTGGGTTCCAGGGCAGTTGCTGGGGGTTGCCGGTGTTTGGCATGGAGGCATTGAAGCATATCCCCACCAGCAGCACAGTGAGAAACAAAGTTGAAAAAAAAGAGCTTAAAGTGAGTTCAAGTTACTCTGCTGATTCAGCTGAACTTTTATACTAGCTGACCTGTGGGATGGTTGTACCGTGAGACAGGCAAACCACTATTTTATTTCTTAGTTTTAGTTCCTAAACATACACTGTGAGCTGTGTGAATTGTGCAGCAGTCAATTTCTTGAGGCTGTCCCTATGATAGCACAGAGACAGTAAACAGGAAGGGGAGGATCGAGTAGTCCATGGGTGAGCCCACACAGACTACAAATCACTTCAGAAGCACCTCATTTGTACCAAAGGGGCTTCTTGGTAGATTGCAACCCAGTAAGCTCTGGATTGAGAGTTGGGCCAATAATTTTTATATTTCTAACTCATTATAAGGCTCGCATCAGAGCCGTGACCCCAGGATGACTTCCAGGTCACTAAGCCTGTAAATATTCACCCCTCAGCAAGCGGATAACTTTTACACTAGCTGACCTGTGGGATGGTTGTACCATGAGACAGGTGAACAGCAATTTTATTTCTTAGTTTTATTTACTAAACATACACCATGAACTGTGTAAATTGTGCAGCAGTCAATTTCTTGAGGCTATCCCTGCAATAGCACACAGACAGGGAACAGAAAGGGGAGGATCTAGAAGTCTGTGGGTGAGCCCCCATGGACTACAAATCGCTTCAAAAGCACCACATTTGTACCAAAGGGCTTCTAGGTAGTGTGCAACCCAGTAAGCTCTGGATTGAGAACTTGGCCAATAATTTTAATTTTTTTAACTCTTTGTAAGGCTTGCATGAGAGCCATGACCCTGGGATGACTTCCTGGTCACAAAGCCTGTGAATACTCACCCTTCAGCAAGCAGAGCGAGCTTGGGTGGGGCGAGCATGTTGAGACGTGTGCTAAGACAGGAGTGTTTAGCATGTATCAGGTGTGTCCGGAAGGGGAGATGGGCACAACAGTTAGTAAGCCAACATATTGAAGCCTTTCATTTTAAAATCTAACCCATCAGAAACTATAGTGGTAGGAACCCCCTTCATGCCACTGGTTACAGAAACAGCTCTGATAATTGCATTTAATTACAGTTAAGAAAAGTAATCATAGCAGACATCAAATGTTTAGTTACCAAACTATATTGAAGTGTGTGTGAGTGTCGTTTGTAGGTAGAGTTATAGTAGCCTCATAACCAAAAAAAAAAATATTTTCTCTCTTGCTATCTGTGAGGAGTTACTTTCATTGAAAGAGTGCTGCATGAAGTGCCACCAGGATTGTTAAACAAATCTTTATACTTGTTACTGTCTCCTGATTAGAGGAATAGGGCAGGAAACTGGCTGCGGGGTAATGTCAGCAGCTACTTACAGTGTTTTGTTTTCCTGCTTGTTTGATGTGGCATTTTACCATATATCCACACAGAACACTTCCTAACATTCTGTTTAGAAAACACACTGCACAATATAGTGGAGCCAAATGAACAATTGTTAGACATTCTATGTGATACAGGATCAGTGTGTAACCCCCAGGTGGTGCTATCCCAAGGGCTATTACCCCTGCCTGCCTAACTACTAACAGGTTGAGGGGCCTAGGCTCTATGGTGGGTGCCTCCACCCAGAGGTCAGGGTTTACAGTAGTTCGACTAACTTGGTCACAGCCCTCGGGACACTGAGACCCCCTTTTCTTCCTGCTAGTGACCCACGTTATGCACCATAAGTATCTTCACCAGTTACACTTACCCCCAGGACTGGTTCGGTCAGCTTGACTCTGGGGATCCCCTGTAAAACAAGATGATGTAATACGATAGCCACTGTACAATTATTTAACATAAACACATACCTCAGTCTGTGTAACTTTGCTGAAACAAACAGATCTGATTTATTTAAGGGGCTGTAACAAGGACAGGGGGAAGTCAGGTTAATTAGATTAGTCGCAACAATAATCATAGTACTGTGCGCACATTCAGAGTCCATAAATGTCACTTTCACTAGGTACCCAGGATGGGGAGCTAGCCAGGATCCATGCAGCTGGTTGGGGCCCTGTGATGGAAAAAATACTTGCACAATACCCAACTGTAATCCGGAGCCGGGTGGCTCAGTTCATGAAGAAAGACAGAAAGAAAATCAGATGAAACACTTGCAATTAAAGACACAGATGGCAGGGAGCTACCCTGATTTGCACTCACTAACTTGATGGTGGAAGCTGTCCCCGAGGGTGTCATGGATTTCTGGACTCCCTTCGCACAGCAGGGGGATGAGGTTCTGCAAGCAGACACACAGCTTCAAGAAGCAACGGATTCAGTCTGCCTGCACACGATTGCCTTCCCACTGACACACACAGGACAAGGGGACTCATTAAGCTGTCCTCCCCAAACACCCCACACATTTATATGTAAAGGAAATTATTATACCAGGCATCTGCTCTCAGATCCCGATCACACTTACTGCCAGTCCGGGAGTTCACAATGCAGCTTCACTTTCCTGACAGACCGAGCGCGATGAAGCAGTTTCTCCAGTCCTCTACAGGGTGAGCCTGGTTCTCAAGAGTTTGGCCTCTCCTTTCTTCAACAACTGCAGATTCAGTCCCAATGACCACAGAAAATGTGCCACCCGAGTTTAGGCCTCCACATGTGCTTCCCGTGTGAAAAACTCAGCAGCACAGAAGCTCAGAGCTCCTTCCCCAGTCACGGCCACGACGGATCTGCCTTCCCAGACACAAGGCAGGGAATTACAGTCGGGCACCACCTGGTCCAATTGGTGGGCTTCAGTTGCCAATCACTCAACACTCCCCTTATTGGTGTGAAAAGGAGCCACGGTCCAGAACTTCACTTCCCATAATTACTAACTATATTCCTTATGGCCAGCTGGCTCCCAAGAGAGTCCTGATTCTGGTTGGTCCGATTAAGCTCCATTTTAGGTGCCCCTCCTGCCTGATTGGATCTATGCAGCAGTTCAGATCCAAAATGGAGGGGCAAAGCACACAGAGTCCCAGCTGCAAGAAAGGCAGGTTAGACAAATTACATTTCCACTAACACTCTAACTGATATGGGGCAAACAGTTATACTTCTCATAAGTGCTCCCTCCTGTCCACTTAGCGACAGCATTAATGGAGCAACTTGTCAGCAGCTCAGCGGGACTCGAGCAGGGAAACACACAGTCCCCCCCATGCAATTAATATTGCCTGCAAGCATACAGCTCTTAAAGAGGCAGTACCAGAGGCTCTAAAAGCACTCACAAATAAACAGCTTAAATGCCAAACACCATTCAGGCTTGGAGCACTTAGGCAAGCTCCTAGGAGTCTTTTGGGAACCCCCAATTGCAGAGGGGTTACACCCTTCCTAGCCTGAAAAGCTTGATGTCCGCGTCAAGTAGATACCCCTAAATCACTTTAAGGCAGAACATTTGAACGGGCATTCTATTTAAACAGCAATAGCATATTAAATCTTTGTCACATATACATACACTGTATTATGCAATCTACTACTGATTATACAACAGCATATATATATATATATTATGGTAGCACAGTAGTGCTACCATAGTTAGGGTTGAGGAGCCATTTACATGTTAAACCCAAAATTTTGCACCTTAATAACTTTGTAACCGTTTGACAGATTTGCCTGAAATTTGGAATACACAATCAAGACCCATATGCCTTGGGATATGCCAAGTTTTGTACTGGTCGGATACACAGCTGTGGAGTTATTAAGCGTGATCTGTGCATACATTCGCTTTTCTGGAATTCTCTGGTTGCCTACAGTCGCCGCAGTTTTATCGACCGGTCTGAAATCTTCAGAAAATGCGTAGGGTCCCAATATACCTTTTGAAGATTTCATAAAAAAATATTAAACTGTTCAAAAGTTATGGCAGTCCGAACTTCTGTTTTTTTCCCATAGGATAACATTACGGCGTTCACCGCGCCTTTGAGGACCCGTATCTCGGAAACGGTGCGAGATGCGGAGTTTTTGTCAAAAAATTATAGTGCATAAAACTAGCCAGGAAAGTGATAATACATATGACTTTTAAATTTTTTTTCTATGTCGTACGGTTACTGAGATATAAGCAATTTACTATTACAACTACTGATTTTTGTGTTCCGAGAGTCATCATTTTGCATACATTCTTTCTACTCACTGTCTTTCTCTATACAATTTTTGGGGAAAACCAGCCTGTGTGCTTACATTGCTCTTACCATTACCGTTTCTGCTTGCGGTTCCATACCCGTTTCACTTACCGTTCATGTTTACGCCACCATGTGCGTTACCCTTTGCGTTTTCATTTGCAGTTGCGTTTCTGTTGTTTTTAACATTTCTGTCTACAGTACTGTTCCTCTTTCTGTTTTGCTTTGCGTCACCATGCGCATTACGATTTGCGTTTGTGGGCACAATGTTACAATGCGACAAGACATCACCCTCCGCACTCCCGCCGCTGCATTACATTCACTATTTCTCATTATCATTCTCAAAAAGAAGGGAAATTAGAGGCAAAAAACTCTGTTTAATGCATCAGTTAGGGTTGTTCCACAGCGACAAAAGCAAGGAAATTCGAAGTTAGGGTTGAAACCCCCTTTGCACCCTTCCAGCCCACCTCCCCAACTGGAATCAGGGTGTGCATTGGGGTTATCAGTCCTAACTGTCACCCCATTCTCCTATTCCTCAGCTTCTTTCCACATGTGATGGGGTGACACTTAGGGCCGATGACCCCAATGTGCACCCCGATTCCAGTTGGGGGATGGGCTGGAGGGGTGCAAAGGGGGTTTCAACCCTAACATCGAATTTCCTCACTTTTGTCGCTGTGGAACAACCCTAACTGATGCATTAAATGGAGTTTTTGGCCTCTAATATATATATATATATATATATATATATATATATATATATATATATATATATATATATATATATATATATATATCATTTTAACTCAGGTCATCACCTCCTGCACATGAAACCTGGATAAAGGGGGCCCTTCCCTATCAGCTACATTGGGGCTGGAAGTGGCTGGGGCACCATACTCAGAGGGCAAAACAAGTATTCTGGATTTATCTCCCAGGCTTAGTTTGGGCAGCGAGTTCAGTGTCACATACACTCCCTTATGGACCACATTAAGGGGCAGATCCACAGGTCTGCCTAGGGACTCATAACTTAGCCATACTACAGACCTCATCTCTCAGCCAGTCCTTCTGGGGGGAACGGTCACAGTTTCTGAATGGTTAGACTCATTTTCAGCACTGTCAGTACTTGCCAATGGGGTCTCTAGTGGGGTAGGGAGACTAGAACTTGGGGCACTTTCAGCTCCAGGGTTTGCAATTTCTGAATCCACAACACTTGGTTCAACTGTGGAGGCTTCTGGTATGGGCAGGGAACTATCAGGGCACTCAACACACTGTTCTTGTTCTGGTGTATCACCAGTTTGCTCCAGTACATCACTCTCTTCCCCTGAAAAGTCAAGCAGTTCAACCATGCACAATGATTCCATGTCCTCTGATTTGAGGCTTTGTACTTCACTTTCTGAGAGCACTGGTTCCAGGGACAAGGCTGGGGGCTTAGGCAGTCCAGAGGGCCCAGCTTCATTCCCTGGGTTGACTAGGGGATTGCCCCGAAACAGTTGACTCAGTTCATAAGAAGGGTAATATTCAAGCCACGCTCACTTTCCTCTGACACAGACTGACAGTCATGTTCAATTGGGACTTGTGGAGAGAAGCACTTTAACTTAGCTTCTGTAGGTGCAGTCTTTCTTGATTTTTTTCTAGCAGCAGCTCTAGTCACTGGTCCAGAGGGGGTATTTTCTGGGGGCTTGGACTCTATCAAGATCTGTCCGATGGGCAGTAAATGATTTCTATGCATGGTTTTAACATATTTTGAATTGTTCTCAGGCTTACTTTGTACACAGGCAGATCATCTAGTTTGCTCACTACAATGAGAGGGAGATGGTGCCATCTGTCAGCAATCTTATGTTTACCGTGCAGTCCCAAATTCCTCAGCAACACTCGATCTCCTTCCCTGAGTTCCAGTACTTTCACTTTTTTGTCATACCTTTCTTTATTGGCAAGATTTTTTTTGGCAGCCATGGTTTGAGCCATTTGGTACACATGGTTTAGTTGGGCCTTTAATTTTTGGACATACTGTAAATGAGTAGCTGCTTGAACCCCATCAGGAGACTCCAAAGCAAACATCTACCGGCAATCGGGCTTCTCTTCCAAACATTAGTCGATAGGGGGAAAACCCAGTGGCATCACTTTTGGTGCAGTTGTAGGCATGTAACAGTGTGCTAATCTGTTGACTCCATCTGGGCTTGTCCTTTGGTTGAAGAGTGCCTAACATGTCGAGCAAAGTGCGGTTGAACCGTTCAGGTTGGGGGTCACCCTGGGGATGATAAGGGGTGGTTCTTGACTGTCGCACCCCCCACAATGAAAGCATCTCTTTAATCAGGTGACTCTCAAAGTCCCACCCTTGATCAGAATGGATTCTTTGTGGGGCCCCATAGTGAACAAAAATTTTTCTATAAGCACCTTTGCCACAGTGGATGCCTTCTGATCCTTGGTAGGGAACACTTGAGCAAATCAAGGGAATGGTCAGTGACCACCAGTACATTACTGATATTTCTTTGGTCGAGCTCTAAACTCAGAAAGTCAATACAGACCAGTTCCATGGGTGCACTAGTGGTGATGTTAACAAGGGGGGCAGCCTTCTGAGGCAAAGCTTTCCATTGTAAGCAGCGACTACAAGTTCTAATGTATTGTTCAACATCAGCCCTCATTTTAGGCCAATAAAGTCTAGATCTCACTAAATCAAGTGTTCTGTCTATGCCAAGGTGTCCCATGTGGTTGTGGAGGGACCTCAGCACCAGATCTTGAAAGGCAGCAGGCAGAACTAACTGTTGCTTGTCCAGTTGGCCCCCTTTGTCTACTGTCTCTCTATATAACAGTCCAATCATCAGTCTCAACTTAGGGCCTTCTTCATAAGTGATGCAGTTCTCAAATCAGTGGAGCATAATTTGGACACATCTTTCCCTGCTTGGAGGGCTTCTAGAGCTGTTTTGATCATAGAATCTTGGGATTGAGCCCGTTGAATACTGTCATTATTAAATTGAGGCAAAGCACTAGTGTCCAGAGCAGAAAAATGGCAATAAGCAGCAGGTATGCAGTTCTCAGAGGGTCCCAAACAATCCACCATACAGTCCACTGCATCCGTGGACATTTTTTCCTCTCTGTCAAACTTTCGGCAGAGTGCTCAGATGTCAGGTTCTGATAGTCTGACCCAGCTGTTCGGGGGAACCGGTCTCCGGGAGAGAGCATCAGCATCTATGTGGTTCAGGCCTGCTCTATATTCAACTGCATAGTCATAGGTAGATAAAGCAGAGAGCCAACTATGGCCCGTGGCATCCAACTTAGCTGAAGTCTGCACATAGATCAAAGGATTATTGTCAGTTTTTACCAGTATCTTAGCCCTGTACAAGTACTTGTGAAATTGATCAACAATGGTCTGCTTCAAAGCTAGGAACTCTAATTTGTGTACTGGATAGTTCTTCTCCAAAGGAGTCAGGCTTCTGCTGGCAAAGGCCACTGGTCTTAGGCAATTTGTGTGCTCCTGATACAACTCAGCCCCCAACCCTTACAAACTAGCATCAGTATGAAGGACATAAGGTCTTGTGGGATCAGCATAGGCCAACACTGGGGCATGGGTAAGTTGATGTATGATTTCATGGAAAGCAGTCTCACAATCAGGAGTCCAGCGGGCCCCAAACACTTCATTGGGATGGAAATACATGTTTTCAGTCTCAAGGGGCACTGACTTTTTGTATTTTTTGTGTGTGGGGGGATACCCTTGAGTAAGGTTAAGTAAAGGGCGGATCACTCTGGAATAGTCCTTGATGAAATGCCGATAATAACCACAGAAACCCAGGAATCTTTGCAGCTCCTTCAGATTTTTTGGCTGTGTCCAGGTGGTTAATGCCTCAACTTTACTTGGGTCCATCTCTATTCCCTCGGTGGATACTATGTGGCCCACATATTTTACTGATGTTTGAAATAATTGACACTTATCAATGGACAATTTAAGGCCAAAGTTTTCCAGCCGATCCAACACCTCGAATAGCCTGCTCTCATGTTCCTCCAGTGAGCTGCCAAACACAATGACATCATCCGGGTATACTAGGCACTCTAACAAGTTCATATCCCCCACTGCACGCTCCATCAGGCGCTGAAAAGTGGCTGGAGCACCTGCAATCCCTTGAGGCATCCTCATAAATTTATAGAAACCAAGTGGGCAGATAAAGGCCATCTTTTCACGGTCTTCTGGGGACATCGGGATCTGGTAGTACCCACTGCGAAGATCCAACACCGAGAACCACTTACTGCCGTTCAGGCAGTCCAACACATCCTGAATGCATGGCATGGTGTACTGATCTGGAATAGTCCGCCGTTTCAAAGTGCGATAATCCACGTACATCCTAATGGTTCCATTCTTTTTCCTCACTACCACAGTAGGTGAAGCATATGGGCTTCTGGATTCTTGTATTACACCAGCAGCAAGCATCTCTTGCAGATGCTGTCTCACATCATCTATATCAGCCGGTGCCAGGCGTCGAGACCGCTCACAAAATGGCCTTTCATCATGCAGTCGGATGCAGTGTTCAGCTCCTTGCACACATCCTACATCCCATTCCTTCAAAGAAAACACCTGTTCTCTCTGGGCGAACTTCTCACTGATCGTTAGTCTCCATTCAGCTGGCAATGGGGAGTCTCCGAAATCGAACAAGTCAGGTATTACTCTGTCAGTCTTCCCTGAACTCTTGCTCCTGGGCAGTACAGCAGTATCCGCACAGTACACAGTGGCCTGGGTGCAGCCTCGATTTACTCGGATCTCCCTCTCAGACACATTGTGAACTTGAACCATTACTCTTCTGGGAAAAGCATGGGCTCTAGCAGGCAGAATACTTGGTTTGACCAGCAGCCCCTCAGGCAGTTTTCCATCTCCTGGTGTATCCAGCATTAATATTTTGTTCTTGACATCCTTCTTGATGTGGACTTCTCCTCGTAGAACACATTGAGCATTTGGTGCTAACAGCAAAGATTCCGGGTCCTTCTTCCAAACGACCCCAACTGGTTCCTCTGGTTCCATTCTATCAGCATTTCTCTGTGCTTCATAGGCCCTTTTAATTAAAGCCAGGATTCTCAGAGCTCTGCCAGTCCTGGACCTTTGTGTTTCTTTACACAACTGTGCCAGTCGCCCAACCATATCTGCATTAGTTCCAATCAACAACGGGACCCCATCATGCAGTCCAGTAGGGAGACACACTAAGGCCAGGGTCTCCACTTACTCTGCCACTCCAGCCACAGAAGTAGGAAAAGACAACCAAATTCAGATATAACCAGAGTAGGGGTAGGCTCTTCACTCAAGCCCCACATGTAGCCCTCTAGGGTTGGGAAATATCAGACAAATGCTTCTGATACCAGTCCTGAAATATGATTGTCATTTTGGAGCCACTGTCTAGTATAGCTCTGGTGGATACCCCATTCACTTTCACAATAGTCTCCATAGAGGGACCCACTACTTCAGACCATTCAGGGGGCATCACTTGAGATGTCGCTAGGGCATTGGCCCTGATGGCAAAACTTTTCCGGTTGGCCCCCCTGGTGACCGGGCACAGGTTTTGCAATGCCAGGCCACTAACCTGCTGGTAACTTTCCTCAGATTCTCTGGTAGCCGACACTCAGTCTGAAAGTGTCCATCTTCTCCACAATGGTAACAGAACTTAGCATATCGGTTGTCTTTGGGGGGGTCTCTTATCTGACGGGGCACTTTGGGGGCTCTACATGGCTCTTCTTGAATGGGATGCTTACCCCGTTGGGTCTCTGGTTCTCCAATTCTATTGGGGGTGAGAGCAGCCTGTTGCAGCTCTCTCAACATCTCCTTTAGGTCTCTAATTTCTGGTCTCAGGTTGCTCTCAATCCGGTGTTCAAGGGAAACAACATGCACTCCCACTCCACTTTTGGGCTCAGGAGGAGCTTGATACAGTTCCGGCTCCTGGTAGATCTCTGTCAACCCCTTGATCAACCCTCTCAGCTGTTGAGTCTCATCTGGCTCACTCTGCTTGGCTCACTCTGCTTGGGGGTCCGGCACAGATTCACAGCCCCAGCATAGGGTTCCAACCCCTCTTCATCGGTTTAAATTTCACGAATCTCTCTCATCGATTGACAATATTCAGGAGGGTCGGCCCTCTATTCTTGCAATTTGAGTTTCAGCAGTATTACGCTTGAAAATCTATCTGACTTCAATATATGGTCTAAGCGGACCTAGTTTAGCAGTAGGGCAGTCACTCCCCCTTTCCGGTGGGCTTTCTGCAAACCCCTTTCCATTCTAGTAACAAATGTAGACAATTTCTAATTTCTCCACTGTTTAGCTGACTTGAATTTCTGTAACAGATCCTTTCCGGTTTCAGTGCTGCCAAACACCCCCTCTAAGGCGGAAAGATATTCTGCTGCAGTGGCCTCTGGACTAGTGGCCCATAGGAATCGAATGGCTTCCAGTGTGGGACCACTCAAACTTTCCATCAACCATTTCCTCTTTTCCCCTTCAGAGCACTGCCACTCTTGCACTAAGGGAGTAGCATAATCCATCCATGTCTCCAAATCATCTTCCCCTGAAGGCACGGGAACAGTACCGGAGAAGAGTCTTAATCTCTGATAGGAGTCTAATTGTATGGGAGGAATAACCATAGGGGGTGGGGCTAGTATGGAACTCTTAGATGACCTGGGAGATCATGGAGATGTACCTGGGGATGCCAGGGGGAGTGGTCGCCCGAGATGTCTAATACCTTTGCCAATTCCTGAGCAGTTCTCCCTTCTGCGGCTAACAGTTTGAGCAGTTTGTACTTGAAACTATTGGTCTTAGGGGACCCACCCAGGGTGGCCAAACCACTACGTATGCGAATAACCCTCCATCCCTTCAGGGCACCTTCGGGAAAAATCACTGGAGGCACCCTCTCAGGGTCTATCGTAATACTGCATGAAAGCAGCACTTGCTTCGAGCAAGTCAGCATATCGCCCTTTTACTTTCACCTTGCCCAGACATTTGACATGCTCGTCAGTAGAGACAATGTCAGCGCTTTTAATCCCAATGGGACATCCAACAATAATACAGCCTTTTGGGAGTCCAACTCCTCAGCTTCACACCACCTCATCAATTTGTGCACCACCATCATCTTAAGGGGATCAAGTTTTAACTTGGGCGTGGTATCCCCCTCCATCTTCTCCTTTAAATTAGACATAATGGGGTACTTCCTTCACTCGGCCACTAGAGAATGCTAATCCCAGTGGTGCCTCCAAGACATAACCCCCAGGTGGCGCTATCCCAAGGGCTACTACTCCTGCCTGCCTAACTACTAACAGGTTGAGGGGCCTAGGCTCTATGGCGGGTGCCTCCACCCAGCGGTCAGGGTTTACAGTAGTTCGACTAACTTGGTCACAGCCCTCGGGGACACTGAAACCCCCTTTTCTTCCTACTAGTGGCCCATGCAATGCACCATAAGTATCTTCACCAGTTACACTTACCCCCAGGACTGGTTCAGTCAGCTTGACTCTGGGGAACCCTGTAAAACAAGATGATGTAATATGATAGCCACTGTACAATTATTTAACATAAACACATACCTCAGTCAGTGTAACTTTGCTGAAACAAACAGATCTGATTTATTTAAGGGGCTGTAACAAGGACAGGGGGAAATCAGGTTAATTAGATTAGTCACATCAATAATCATAGTACTGTGCGCACATTCAGAGTCCGTAAATGTCACTTTCACTGGGTACCCAGGATGGGGGGGCTAGCCAGGATCCGTGCAGCTGGTTGGGGCACTGTGATGGAAAAAACACTTGCACAATACCCAATTGTAATCTAGAGTCGGGTGGCTCAGTTCATGAAGAAAGACAGAAAGAAAATCAGATGAAACACTTCCAATTAAAGACACAGATGGCAGGGAGCTACCCTGATTTGCACTCACTAACTTGATGGTGGAAGCTGTCCCCAAGGGTGTCATGGATTTCTGGACTCCCTTCGCACAGCAGGGGGATGAGGTTCTGCAAGCAGGCACACAGCTTCAAGAAGCAACGGATTCAGTCCGCCTGCACACGATTGCCTTTCCGCCGACACACACAGGACAACAGGACTTATTAAGCTGTCCTCCTCAAAGACCCCACACATTTATATTTAAAGGAAATTACTATACCAGGCATCTGTTCTCAGATCCCGATCACACTTACTGCCAACCCAGGAGTGCACAATGCAGCTTCACTTTCCTGACAGACTGAGCGTGATGAAGCAGTTTCTCCAGTCCTCTACAGGGTGAGCCTGGTTCTCAAGAGTTTGGCCTCTCCTTTCTTCAACAACTGCAGATTCAGTCCCAATCACCATGGCAAAAGCGCCGCCCGAGTTTAGGCCTCCATATGTGCTTCCCGTGCGAAAAACTCAGCAGCGCAGAAGCTCGGAGCTCCTTCCCCAGTCACAGCCACAACGGATTTGCCTTCCCAGACACAAGGCAGGGAATTACAGTCGGGCACCACCTGGTCAAATTGGTGGGCTTCAGTTGCCAATCACTCAACACTCCCCCTATTGGTGTGTAAAGGTGCCACGGTCCAGAACTTCACTTCCCATTATTACTAACTATATTCCTTATGGCCAGCTGGCTCCCGAGAGAGTCTTGATGCTGGTTGGTCAGATTAAGCTCCATTTTAGATGCCCTTCCTGCCTGATTGGATCTATGCAGCAGTTCAGATCCAAAATGGAGGGGCAAGGCACACAGAGTCCCAGCTGCAAGAAAGGCAGGTTAGACAATTTACATTTCCACTAACACTCTAACTGATATGGGGCAAACAGTTACATTTCTCATAAGTGCCCCCTCCTGTCCACTTAGCGACAGCATTAATGGAGTGACTTGTCAGCAGCTCGGTGGGACTTAAGCAGGAAAACACACAGTCCCCCCATGCAATTAATATTACCTGCATGCATACAGCTCTTAAAGAGACAGTACCAGAGGCTCTAAAAGCACTCACAAATAAACGGCTTAAATGCCAAACACCATTCAGGCTGGGAGCACTTAGGCAAGCTCCTATGAGTCTTTTGGGAATCCCCAATTACAGGGGGGTTACAAGTGATTAAATGTGGATCCTGTAAAATGCATCTGTCAGAGGATGTTGACAGAACAATGTCAAAATTTAAGCGCCAAAGTGTATGGAGATAGATAAACTGAAATCAGAACTGACAGTGCTAAAACAATTATTGGACAATGAAGATTGTCCAAATAAAATGAAAATGGATAAAAGAAAAAAAATGGCGGAATCTCTTGTGAAATAGAATCAGAGGAAAGTAGTGACATGAGAGATGGGGATTGGGCTACGATTATACATTCTAATTCTAAAAAATGCAGGAGGGTAATGGGAAACACTACGCTAGAATTGTCAAATAGATATTCTGCACTAACTAACATGAATGGTAGCACAGTTCTAAATGCCACAAATATGGAGAATAATACCACCATGGATACAGAAGATGATTATAAGCAGAGAGTCATGGAGCTTGTTATAGAAGACTCCATAATAAGAGGATGTGATTCAGTGATATGTAATGATGACTAGTTAACTAAGAAAGTAAATTGCCTACCAGTAGTTAGGAGTACAGATATCAATTGAATTCTTCAAAAACTACTCAGTAGTGGCATTGAATATAAAGCTGTAGTAGTCCATGCAGAGGTAAATGATTTAGGAAAGAACATGAGAAAGATATAGCACTTGAATTACTAAACATTGGAAACCTCATAAAAGAAACGGGGGCCAAAGCTGTGATTTCTGGAATTCTCCCCATCAATAAATGCCACCCTGAAAAATTTATACAATACAAAGAATAAATGCAAGATTGAAGTATAAGTGTAAACAAATGGGTTTAACATTCCTCGACACATGGAAACAGTTATTTGGGAAAACATATTTCTGTGCTAAGGATGGGTTACATTTAAGCAAAGCAGGCAAAAACTTTCCTGCTAGAAGTATGTTAGGAATCCTGAAAAAAAAATAATGAAAACACAAGCGATTTAAACTGAGACATGGGGGTCAAATGAAAATGTGATAAGTTAAAAATACATCTAACCAATGCCAGAAGTCTAGCAGACAAGAAAAATGAACTAGAACACCTACTAAAATCTGAGGGGGTTCATATGTGGTGGAACATCAGTAACTGGAGTCTATCAATACCAGAATATAGGGTATACTATGTTAATCAAAACAATAAATGCGGTGAAGGTGCGGTTGTTTATGTTTCAAACAAAATGGATTCCAGCGAGGATCCAAGTGTAAATGGAATAAATAATAACGTGGAGGGGTAAATATTTACCCAGAGAACAATAAGAAGATACAGATTTATGTGGGGGTATAGAGCACCTGGGTTATCAAGTGACAAAAATAGTTTATTTTTCAAAAAAATTAGAATAAATAGAGCCTGGGATAAACACCATAGTAATGGGTAACTTTAATCTCCCAGACACTCAGTGGATTAATAATTCAGCTTCAACTCATTATGGAAAAAGACTACTGGACTATACTACTCTTAATAATATGCAGCAACTAGTTCTTGAACCCACACGATGAGCTAATATCTTAGATGTTGTACTGACCAATTTGGAGGTTACTGCAATTAATTGCACAGTGAGAGAACCACTGTGCACTAGTGATCATAATATGGTCCCGTTTGTTATTAGTAATAATGGAGATCCACTGGACAACAACATAAAGGTTTGGTGCTATGATAAGGCTGATAATGCAAATATTAAGCAGTTTATTGAAGGCTGGAAATAGAAGGAGGAGTTTAAGGACACAACAGTAGAAAACAAATGGCAAAGGTTACTGGAGAGGTTAAATTACTGTACCAAAAAGTATATTCCAGTCAAAACAAACCACAACTAAAATGGTAACATTCCTGCCTGGTTTAGCAAAACTATAAAAAAGCATTAGCAAAACTATAAAAAAGCAATCAATCTTTGACAAAAAGCTTTCTATAAATACAAAAAAAATCCCTCACCTAACAATTGTACAGAATACAAAAGGAGATGCAAACATTGTAAAACCACTGTTAGGGAAGCAAAAAGAAATTATGAGTTGCATTTAGCAACCAATTCTAAAGATAATAAAAAGGCTTTTTTCAGCTATGTAAATAACACAAGAAATGGGCATTCAGTATTTCAGCCTCTCATAGTAAATGATCAGGTTGTGAGAGGGGAAACGGAGATGGCGAGTACCTTCAATAAACACTTCACCAGTACCTATTCACCTAAGAGTGATGTGCCATCTGAACAATGGGAACAACTATTTATCGGATTACCCAACAATAAGCATATTACCACAGAAAGAGATGTGGTTATAAGATTGCAGAACCTAAACATACACATATCACCCTGACCAGATAATCTGCATCCGGCCATGCTAAAGCAACTAGCTGATGTCCTGGCGGGACCACTAACTGATATCCTGAATAGCTCCTTGTTAGAGAGTATGATAATTCAGGTTTGGAAGGAGGCTTCTATAACACCTATTCATAAGAAGGGCTCAAAAACAGATTGTGGAAATTTTAGATCAATTAGCTTAACGTCAATTGTAAGTAAGACAATCGCAGGTATAATACAAGGCCTAATAAATGCACATATAACAGAAATAGGACTGGTGGACATAAATCAGCATGGATTTCAGAAAAGGCCATTCATATTTGACCAGCTTACGGCACTTTTTTGATCTGGTTAGCATGCCTTAGATGTGGGCTTACCAGTTGATGTCCTCTATTTAGACTTTTCAAAAGCCTTTGATACCTTACCACACAACCAGCTAATAGGAAGACTAATTGACATTGGACTAGATATTGATATAGCCAGATGGGTCAAGGCTTGGCTGGAGGGGAGACAGCAGAGTGCGAGTGGCAGGACATATATCTTCATGGGCTAAAATAACTAGTGTGGTATCACAGGGTTCAATATTGGCCCCACTTTGTTTAGTATCTATGTGGCACCATTGAAGACGTCCTGATTCTGCTGGATTTCCAAGTTCGCAGATGATGTTAAAAAAGGAAGCATAGTAAATGATGATCTGGCTATTAAACAGCTGCAGATGTAAATAAATAAAGTGGGGACTTGGAGTCTTTAAAACAAATTTACCCTTAATCTACATAAGTGTAAAATTATGCATATGAGGCAAACATTCAAGTGCAATATACTACCTGTATGGTAAACAGAGTCTGGTAGCACAGACAGAGAGGGATTTGGGGGTACTGGTGACTAATAATCTATCTGAATCTGAACAATGTAAAGCCGCAGTCAATAAAGCAAGTAAGATGTCTGGCTACATTCATAGGAACATCAAAAGAAGGGACAGGAATGTGGTGTTCCCATTGTATTCATCCCTGGTGCAACCACACTTGGAATATTGTGTCCACTTTTGGGCTCCACATAAAGTTAGTGATATAAAAATGATTGTCGGAGTCCAGAGAGGAGCAAGCAAGAATATTTGCCAGATAAAGAACATGCAGTATGGTGACATATTGAAACAGTTTAGATTATATAGTCTTAAGTACAGAAGACTTGGAGGAGACTTGTGTCTGTAGCATAGAGTTGTACAGAGATGTTAAAGAGCTGCAGTCACTTCAAAAAATACTTTGAAAAACAATCATTTACAATTTAGCTTGCATTCTGTATATACTCTATAAATTTCTCCTCCCTAATTACTTACTACTGAGGAAAATGCATGAATATATGGTCTTTATCCCTTAAAGTTCATCTGGCTCCATAGTTTACTCCCTACTTCAAGTTATAGTCATCTGTTGTGACAACTCAATCTGCTGCCATGGGAGTAACTGTAATGTCACAAGGAATGCATTATGAACTCAGGTAGGGAGAAAACAGTGGGAATAGATGAACTGTTCAGGAGCAGAGATCCTGTTTTTATGCAGATGATCTCAGTAATAAATAATAGGGAGGAGGGATACAAAACTAATATGAAATACAAGCTGACATGGGTCTAAATATCATGTTTTGTTAAAGTTCTCTTGAAGGCATCAGTGGCTCTTTAACAATGCTGATCTGTGGGAATCCATAGGCTTATCTATGAATACAGACAGAAGTAGCAGATTCCATCAATATCAATTAAAAGGGGAGCTCTTTAAAACAAATATAAGGGGACAGTGGTTCAGTCAGAGAGTGGTTACTGAATGGAGTAAACTACCAAACAAGGTGGTGACCAGTACTACAACTGATGGCTTTAAAGCATCCTTGGATGTATTTATGGGTGACAGGAAATATGCCTTTTTAGAATAAAATAGTCAAGTCCCAATGGCCAACAGGATCATGACTCATACCTTCCAATGATCCTTTGAAATGTTCCTGTTACCTGTTCTAAAATAAAACAAGATTTGGCTGGTGCCAACAAGGCTGATCTTGCTTTTTTATATTGTTATCTTTGCTTATTTATGTAACAGGCCATACTGTCTCACCAGTCCCACTATTATCACTGTAGCTATATGCACCAGTCTCACTATTATAACTGTAGCTATATGCACCAATCTCACTAGTGTAACTGTAGCTATATGCACCAGTCTCACTATTGTAACTGTAGCTATATGCACCAGTCTCACTATTGTAACTGTAGCTATATGCACCAGTCTCACTATTATAACTGTATCTATATGCACCAGTCTCACTATTGTAACTGTAGCTATATGTACCAGTCTCACTATTATCACTGTAGCTATATGCACCAGTCTCACTATTGTAACTGTAGCTATATGCACCAGTCTCACTATTATCACTGTATCTATATGCACCAGTCTCACTATTATAACTGTAGCTATACGAGGACCACATTCAAGGTCCGTTGTACATATTTTTTTGCTTACAGTGCATACAGGCAGGGCTTTGACACTGCATCACTGCTTTTTGGTAATTCTCCCTACACTGTACACAGTGGTTCAAGTTCTCCCCAACTACAGGCAATTCATTTTACCCATACAGCACCTAATTTGCTTATAGTCTCCCCTCCATATCACCATGTTTATTTTTTATTCTGTGACAGTTTGGGTTGGACACCAGACCTGTCAGGTAGTTGGTGGGAGAGGGCCAGATTTTTTTAACTCTCTAATGGGCCAGGTTGGGAATCAGACCTGTAAGTAGTCTGGGGCAAGGAGACACATTTTTATCAGTCCCCGACAGGCCAGTTTTGGCTTGAGATCCCTCAAGTTGTTGAGGGGAGGGAGACAGATTTTTTTTTATTCCGTAATGGCCTGTTTTTGGCCCTGCACTTATCAGGTAGTTGGGTGAAGGAGAAGATACAGAGTCTTTTTATTCTCTAACAGATTGTATTGGGCACTGGGCCCATAAGATAGTTTGGGAGGGGGGCCTGAATTTTTTTATTCCCTGATGAGCTGGGTTGGTTACTGGAACCATCAGGTACTTTGTGGGAGGGAGACAGATTTTGTTTGATTCCTTGATGGGTCAGACTGAGCATTAGATCATTCTACTGTCAGGTAAAAGACAGCACTTACCCTTGTTTCAAGGAACTTGACACACAAAACTGAAAGCAATAAAAAATGTTTTCTTTTATTTCATAGCCGATGTACAGAAGTGTAGCACATAGGTGAACAAGGTGCTTTGGCACCGACGCCTTGCTCACCTGTGTGCTACACTTCTATACATTGGCTATGAAATAAACTAAAGCATTTTTCACTGCTTTCAGTTTTGTGAGACAAGTTCCTTGAAACAAGGGGTGAGTGCTCTCTTTTACCTGACAGTAGTAACTACATAAGAGAGAAACCCCACCATTCCAGTGCTCAGCTTCAATTGCAAAACACCAGACCATTCTGTTGTGCAGCAAACTTTGTTGGACTGTGTATGGCACTGGTAGGAGCAGCAGTGCAGCAGCAGCCCCAAGCCTCTCATGCTGTGTTTAAACCTTTCACTGTGACTCGTGTGACAAGGCATGGGACAGCAAATTTTTACTACCCTGCCACTCACTGCTTTACTGCTGCTCCTCTTTATCTATGTTTGGCTTAATACATGCCCCAGGTTGGGCAGGGGACCCATCAGTTAGTTGGAGGGAGGGAAACATATTTTTTTTAATTCCCTGAAGGCTATGTTGGGCACCAGACCTGTCAGATTATTGGGAGAGGGGGACAGTATGTTTTTTATTCCCTGATGGGTTGGGCACTGGACCTCTCAGGTTGTTGGCAGGAGAGGGATATATTGCTTTATTCCCTGACAGGTAGGGTTGCATACCAGACCCATCAGATAGTTTGGCAGAATGGGACATATTTTTTATTTATTCCTTGATGGGCTGGATTGGATATCTGATGAGTGAGGTATTGAGGGGAAAACTAGATTTTTTTTAAATTCCCAGGTAGGTCAGGTTGGGCTCTGGATCTGTCCCGTTGTTGGGGGAAGAAGACAGATATTTTTATTCCTTGATGGGCTGTGTTGGGCACTGGATCTATCAGATAGTTGGGAGAGGGGGCCCAAATTGTATTTTATTTCCTGTCGGGTCGGGTTGGGCACCTGGAATTCCTTCCTATTCTACATTCCCCATGTTACCAGTATGGAACTCCTGTGCCTTGTGAAACACTTTGGGATACAGAGTGTATGAAAATCATATTGACTAAGTGTTGTTTTGCAGATTGCATCACCCTGGCCCCATCTTGCTTCAGTAGCTGACCACACACACACATTCACACTTTGTTTATCCAGTCCCTAGCCAGGCTGCTCTAATTGACTGGAAACTCGACTGTTTTGGTTTTTTTATTATGGACAGAGTCTGAGATACAGGTACTTCCTAGTTCCTACAATTATCAAATGGTGCCACAGCTCTGCTATTCTTTGTCATTTTGCATTGCAATAATTTAGTAACATGAAAAATCTCAGTTTTATATAGATTTTGTTAAATATTGTTTTAATATTTATAGAGTCCCTTTTAACTGGTAATCAACATGTTGGTTTCTCACCAAAGAACTATGTGTGTGTGTGTGTGTTTGTGTGTGTGTGTGTGTGTGTGTGTGTGTGTGTGTGTGTGTGTGTAGGGGTATGATGTTTTTTTTGGGGGGTTATATGGGTGTGGTGGGTGGGTGGGGTTGTGGTTATATTTAGGTATGGCTTATATTCAGTACTTGACATAATTATGTTATAGTGTGTTTGGACTCTTGTTCACATACATAGTGTATATTTACTTCCTTCTAACTTGTTATCTTCCGGGGGGAGGGGGTAATGAGGTAATTCCATTGGGGTTTATTCAGATTCCTTAGTCTGTTACTGTACATATAGCAGTTTGATTTTATACTGACACATTTTTGAACTCTGAACATATCAGAATGCATGATCTCATTTACTTGGCGGTCTCTCACAGGTTAAATTCCATTGGGTAAATATTGTAGTGATTGGTGTAAATGATGGTGTGTTAGGGCTCTCATACATAGTGAATATATATTTCCTTATAACTAGTTATCTTTCTCTGGGGGGAGGGGTTAATTCCATTGTGTTTTTATTCAGATTCCTTAGAATGTTTCCGTAAATATAGTAGTTTGATTATATAGTGACACATTTTTGAACTCTGAACATACCAAGATGTATGGTCTCATTTACTTGGGTCCTTGACAAGTCTGTTTTTTAATTTGGCACTGATGCTGACACTCGATATCATTTTGTATAAAATCTTGTTACAGCACTGAAGGTCTCAGTGTTTATGGAATATAGTAACTGGTTGAGTGGATAGCTGGGAAAATGTCTCCAGATAGGTTTTATACTGTATACATGTGTGAAACAGTTTCTCACACTAGCTTTACTTTAAACCCACTTAATGCCATATATAGAAAATTTCTGTTACATAATTATTTTTTTACCATGCAATAATATCACATGTTAACAGACTGTATTCACATAACACACTTAGACATTCAGTTTTTAAGTTAGTGGAACTTTCTACTCAAAGTATTCTTATCTTATTCTGTGGACATTTGACCTTGGTAGGCTTCTCAGCTAATAGCAAACTGTTGAAATCTGGTTCTGATTTAAACTTCAGTTATGGTTTAAATGAATATTTTAAACCAATGATAATTATTTCTGTATTGTTATGTATGATCTGGGTGTTAATAGTATGAGATTTTCTAAATAACTGCCATATGCTTCTGAGGAAGGACTTGGTTGGTCCAAAAGCTTAGTGTTCTTTTTGTAACATCAATGTTGGCCCAATAAAAGGTATCAAACCATTTGTTTTGGGACCAGTTTTATATAGGTAATGTCATTTTTTTCAGAAAAAAATAAAGGTTAGCTTTCCATTAATGAAGTTGTGCAGACCGAGGGTTAACTGTACTTCCTCTCTGAACTCATTCATTGTCATTCTTATCATCACAGTGGGGGATGTGGGATAGAGAGGGGCTAGGCTAAACAACCCAATGACTTCTTCACTGCTATCACCTAGGTCAACTGCATGTTCATGAGAGAGCTGCCACTAGCTCAACAGGTTCTCATGCATGCTCCTTCTTGCAGCTGACAGAAAATTATCAAAGCATTACAGACAGCTGTGATGAGCAGTAGCAAGGCACAACACTCATTGGCATCAATAAAAAGATGTATCCCTGTCCCCTATTGCATTTCAGTGGCTCAGCTGCAAAACACTTCTTGACTTTGATCCCAGTAGGAGCTGGTCTGCTATGCAGACCAGCCCTAAAAATCTGTGTTCCAAAGTATGTTTTCCCCTCCTTAAAAAAAAAGGAGGGAAAAAAACACCCAGTAATTATATAAGATAACATATGGACAATTGTTGAACTTGTATTTTTGGCACACTCTCACTGTCTGATACCTGGATAAACCACTCACCCTGTAGGCTTGTGGTTTATGTGCTATGTAAAAAAGTAATTGGTTGTTTGGAATCTGCCAGATGCAATTGGATTGGCCAAATTCCAGTCTGATTTTTTGAATTTGGAGTTTTGGAATTGCAGTCTGAAAATCCTAATTCCTAAATTGAATCTTGAGTCCTAAAACCTGTTTTTATATACTGTAGAAGTTCAGTATTTAGTATTTCAAATCCAAATCCGATTTTGAGGTCCTTTAAGGATCTGAATCAAAACTGGATCAGGACTTGGAACTTCCTAAATTCCTGCACAGTGTAATTGGATCAGAATCATTGCATTCTGAGAAACTCTTTCAAACACTGGGCGTTAGTCTATTGTTCTCTATTTCACAAGTAGATCATGAGACATAATATCACTGACTCTTGGTTAAACCCCAGTGCATACAGTTCTTGTTACCTACCATAGAAAAAAGGCACATCTATGGCTACGATGAGTTCAGAGGTGAGTAACACAAATAGTAAGTGGACTGGAAAATTCAAATGCTGAGGATGGACTATCTGACTTGTGATTGTTCTCAATAGAGGAAAAAAGATATGATAACGGCCATAAAACTAGTCAAAGGAATATCACCATCAGATAGGGCTAGTAAAGAGGAACCAAAATGGCCATGTAGCAGGAGCGAGTGAAAGATGTCAGGAAGTGGCAGTGAAGGTTCAAGAGAAAAAGAAAGCATTCCAGAAGTACAAGGAATCACAGAAGGAGCAGGACAGAGAACTGTATCAGTTAAAGCAAAAGGAAGCTGGGAAGGCAGTCAGAACAGCAAAGGCCCAAACCGAGGAAAAGATAGCCAACTCGGTTAAGAAGGGGGATAAAAACCTTTTATAGGTACATCAGGGAGCAAAGGAAAACCAAGGGAGGGATAGTGAGGCTTAATAAAGGGGAGGAGGGTGGGCAGAGGGTGACTGTGAAAAGGCAGAGATACTAAACAAATATTTTTGCTCAGTATTTACAAAGGAAGAGGAGGAGGTACCTAAAACAAACAGTAGAAACACTCTGGATACAGAAGTTGATACCAGCCCATTTACAGAAGAAAGGATTCTGAAAGAACTCTTAAAACTGAAGGTGGACAAAGCAATGGGGCCTGATGAGATTCATCCAGAATTCTAAAAGAACTAAGGGTAGAACTAATGACACCACTGAAAAAAAAAAAGAAAATGATGGAATCACTTCTGAAGGAAAGAATTGTCGAGTATCTAGAGGCCAGAGGGGTACAGGACCCAAGGCAGCATGGATTCACAGCGGGAAGGTCTTGCCAGACGAATCTGATAGATTTCTTTGACTGGGTGACCAAAGTAGTAGATCAGGGAGGGGCTGTGGACATGGCCTACCTAGACTTTAGCAAGGCATTTGACACAGTCCCACACAAAAGATTAATATACAAGTTAGCCAGCCTGGGAGTGGGTCCCAAGATGACAGCCTGGGTAAAGAATTGGCTGGAGAATAGGACACAGAGGTAATAGTAAATGGAGTCCACTCTGAAGAAAGGGGGTTACCAGTGGGGTACCGCAGGGTTCAGTATTAGGACCGGTCCTCTTCAATGTCTTTATAAGTGACATTGCAGAGGGACTGGAAGGAAAAGTATGTCTCTTTGCAGATGACACAAAGATCTGCAACAGAGTTGATGCACAAGGTGGGGTGGAAAGGATGAGAAGGGACTTGGCAAGGTTAGAGGAATGGTCAAATGTATGGCAGCTTAGATTCAATGCTAAGAAGTGCAAGGTAATGCACCTGGGAAACAAAAACCAGGGAAGAGTACACAATGGGGTGAGATACTAACAACAAAAATGGAAAGGGACCTGAGGGTAGTCATATCAGATGACTTAAAGGTGGGCAAGCAATGTGAGAGGGCAGCAAAGAGGCTGGGGGGATACTGGGATGCATAGGGAGAGGCATCACCAGTAGAAAACAGGAAGTTATTATCCCTCTGTACAGACAGCTGGTCAGACCCCATCTGGAGTACTGCGTGCAGTTCTGGAGACCCAATCTCCACAAAGACATAGACAGGATGGAAGCTGTCCAGGAGGGCAACTAAAATGGTGCAGGGTCTGCACAGAAGACATATGAAGAGAGACTTAAGGAGCTTAATATGTATAGCCTCGAGAAAGGAGAGAGGGGGACATGATAGAAACTTTCAAGTACCTCAAGGGAATCAACAAAGTCCAAGAGGGTAGCATCTTTCAAAAAAAGAGGTGTGCAAGAACAAGGGGGCACAATTTGAAGATAGAGGAGGGCAGCTCAGAGGTAATCTAAGGAAGTATTTTTTCACAGAGAGGGTTGTGGATGCATGGAACGGCCTTCCGGAGGAGGTTGTGGAGTCAAAAACAGTGGTGGAATTCAAGCATGCATGGGACAGTCATAAGGCAATTCTAGGGGGTGGGGGCAGGAAGAAGTAGGCTGCTGGTTAACTAGGATCTGCAGCTTATCCATTAGGTAGGAAATGGGCAGACTGGGTGGGCCAAGCGATCCTTATCTGCTGTCAAATTCTATGTTTCTATGCTTCTATGTTAGGACACTGTAGTAGATTTAAAACCTACAATAAGCCCTCATCAAGCATCACCAGAGTATTGCCAGAGCCAGCATTGTGCAGGTAACCCTCCCTATTGTGGATATGTCTAAGTTAGTCTGGCAGGTCAAAGACATACCACAGTTGGATAGACACTAGAAGTGGGAGGTTCAAGTTGCAAGATCTCTCATTGGCACACCAGTTGCTTTGCCAATCCCAGTAACTCCACAGCCCTCTAGCTCTGTGCTGCATTTGGAGCTAATAGTTTTGCTTTTACTGGCAGTGTTATCCCTGCTGCCAATTATTCCACAACAGGGCAATATGCTTGACTCTGCTGTCAGTAGCTCAAAACCACAATCTGCAGCTATGGCAGTTCTAGCCACAGGACCTGGAAGCAGCACCACACCTGAACTAACTCTGCCAGCTGCAAACCCTGTTAATTCAAAAACCACCACTGGTGATAACGGTAGAAGTGTCTAAATCAATAAAATATTAATTAATAGCTATTGCTTCTGCAGAGTTACTACTCATAAAACATTAGCCATTCTGCATATAACCAGCCTGAGTGATTTACAGGAACTGAAGCCGCAGATAGCAATACTATTTCAGAAATTGGGACTACATCAGATTGCAAAGCAGAAGTGCTATTAGATACTGCTGATGCAAATTCTCCACAAATCTGGATTAATGACATTTGATTAGATCTGAGAAATATCCTGCAGGGTCTGAGTGATGGATCTGATAAGCTGCATATTGCCATTTGCACTCTGTTCTTAGCATTATGCAGCTTAAAAGATAAAGTGGAAGCCCTGCCCACACAGACGTCAGGACTGGAAGACCACGTAAACTCTGTGGAGAACATGCTGCCCCCCACCACCTTACTGATACAGTTTCAAACCACACCGTCCAGTTGAAATACCTTATGGATAAACTACAGGACCAAGAGGATTGATCTAGGAGAGGAAAGTTAATACTGGTTTGTGTACCTGAAGGAACTGAAGGAGCAGGAGACCCAGTTTTTTTTCTTCAAAAAATTACTTACAATCTGGATGGGCTGTAAATATCCTGAGGAGGTGATCCAATTAGGTAGAGCCCATTGAGAAGCACCAGACTGAAAACAAGCCTCGCAAGAATCCAAACAGCCTTACACCCATTCTGTTTTGGTGCATCACATAAGTTCCAGGAGAAAGAAGCTATTCTCCGGAAAGCCAGAATTAAGGATGGCCTCACATATGGGAAGGTGACATTTCATATATAGCCAGACACTAGCCAAGCTGTCATGTAACAAAGAAATATTTTGATTAAGTAAAGCTACACTTGGACAGTAGGGAATCATGTATGAATTCTTGCCACCTGCAGAGTTAAGATTCTGTCTTAAAGGGAGGATCCATTACTTTACAAATCCAGTCAATGCTATCAAAGTTTTGATGAGTCTTAGACTCTACCACATGATGCTCTTCTGTGGTTTTCCAGAAAGGACTGAGTAAAAATCAACTGGTTTTGTAAAATACACATTCTGCTCAACAACATTCAGTCCCAAATGGGGAGCAGAACCTCCAAAACCTTCAAAATTGGAGAAACCAGAAAACCAACATAATGCTTAGTAACCGCACCAACGTTACAAGACCAAAGACTCTGGTGATTACTCACTCTCCAAACCAAATGATAGTTGTGGCTCAACCAGGGACATGGTCTGTTGATGATCTGGATATAGTTGCATTTTTTTAATAATCTGGGTAGAAACAATAAGACCTCTAGACCATTGCATTCCTGTTAAAATGACCTGAAAGCATATTTGGTAAAAGTGGATAAAACATGGAGAATATATTGGTGATAACAGACTTAACACATACATATGAGATGATGGATTTGACTAATTATAAAGAGGACTATACCCAAAATCAAGCATTACTTTGTTATTAAGCTACTACGCTTTCCCCTGAACTTGCATGCTAACCAGAAGAAGACCCATTTTGAAAAGTTGAAACCATTGACAATATCAATTTAAATATTATTAAACTGGGAAAATAGTTGGATACATGATGGATACATGAGAATCCCTGAAAGAGGGGCTGATCACAGATTTACTTTAAGTTCACCTCTCATATCTTAGAAACATAGAGGCTGATGGCAGAAAAAGACCGCCCGGCACCCATCCAGTCTGCCCATTTTTCTCTGCCTAATATAAAACCGCAGACCCCATATGGTCAACAGCCTCTGCTTTCCTGCCCCCACCTCTACCAGTCAATCAATCAATCAATCAAAATCTTTATTTTACCAGGCGAACATTGTTGAGCAAGTCTCATTTTCAAGATGGACCTGGACAGAATACATAGTCATAGAGTACAACAGACAACAAATCAAAGAGGACAATAGCATAGTAAATGCAGTGAACTAATTGATACTAACAGCAAAACTCAGTCATAATATTTACAGAGTATAAGACATTTCAGTGATTTATGCATTGACTGTAATAACTGTATACAGGTACAAAAGCCTAAGGCTAACAGAGAAGGGAGGAGGAAATAACCAGGACTGAGGATGGTGTCGGGGGGGAGGGGAGTAGAAGCAGCAAAGTGGACGATGAGGAGGTGACAAAGAAAAATGAAGTGGAGGAGCCTAAGGAGGACTGATGCAGTGGAGGAGTTTAAGTGCATACGCTAGATTGAGGGTAACAGGGGAGGTCATAGACAGGTGGTAAGATGATCTACAGTTTGTTTCAGTATTAAATACATACACCAAGTCAAGGTAGGGAAGGGCATAAACAGGTGATGGTGTGGGTGTAATATATGGCCTCAGCAGCCGGACACTAACCAAGCTACCATGTAATAAAGAAATATTTTGATTAAGTAAAGCTACACTTGGACAATAGGGAATCGTGTATGAACTCTTGACACCTGCAGAGTTAAGATTCTATTTTAAAGGGAGGATCCATTACTTTACAAATCCAGTCAATGCTATCAAAGTCTTGATGAGCCTCAGATTCTACTGTAGGATGCTCTTCTGTGGTCTTCCAGAAAGGACTGTGTGTCTCCAGACCCTGTTCGGGCTCCAAGTTTCCTTCCCTATCAGTTTTGGTGATACACATGTACCTATCTCATGCTATCTTAAATCCAGTAACTGATTTAGCCCCCACTACTGCCGCTGGGAGTCTGTTCCAGGAGTCCACCACCCTTTCTGTGAAGAAGCACTTTTTCTTGTTCCCTCTGATCCTAACCCCCCCCCTCCCAAACTTCATATTGTGCTCTCTAGTCTTTGGACATCTTTTTCTTTGAAAGATGTTCCCTTCTTGTACCTTGTTTATTCCCTTTTGGTATTTAAATGTCTCAATCATGTTGCCCCTCTCTCTCTCTCCTGATCTCCAGGTAGAACAGATCTAGATCCCTTAGCCTTTCCTTATAGGGCTTCTGATGCAGGCCCTGCACCATTTTGGTCACCCTCCTTTGTACCCTTTTTATCCTGTCTATATCCTTACAGAGATGAAGCCTTCAAAACTGCACACCACACTCAAGGTGGGGTCCCACCAATGATCAATATAGGGGCATTACCACCTCCCTTCACCTACTGGTTATACCCCTCCCAATACAGCCCAACATATGAGTTGCCTTTCCTACTGCCATATCACATTGTTTTGGCACCTTTAGGTCATCTGATATGATAGTCTCCAGGTCCGTCTCCTGACTTGTTACTGTGACTACATCCCCCCAGTTTATACATGGCTCATTGGTTTCTGTGTCCTAAGTGCAGGATTCTGCACTTCTTTGCATTGAATCTCATTTGCCAAGTTTCTGACCACTTCTCTAACTTCCCTGGGTCCTCCGTCATTGTTCCAACTCTGCCTGGTGTGTCTACCCTATTGAAGATTTTTGTATCATCTGCAATTGGCACACCTTCCCTTCCAATTCATTGGCAATATTGCCAATGTAGATATTAAAGAGGACCAGATCCAATACCAACTCCTGTGGCACCTCACTTATCGCCCTGCCCTCCCTCAAGTAAATCTCATTTACTAAAACCCTCTGGCTTCTACAGCTAAACCAGCTTTCTGCTCATTTTGTTATTTTAGGACCCACTCCAATACTGCTCAGTTTTTTCACTGGCATCCTGTGTGAGAGATGTTGAAAGCCTTACTGAAGTCCAGATAGGCCACGTCTACTGCCCTCCCTGGTCCACCAACTTTGTCATCCAGTTGAAAAACTCCATTAGGTTCATCTGACAGGACCTCCCCTCTGTGGACCCATGTTGCCTGTGGTCCTGGAGACTGCTAGCTGTAAGATATTCACTAGTTCTCTGTTTCACACTATGATTTCCCTCTAAGCATTAACTCCAGCATTACTCTTTTTTTAACAGACTGTAGGCCCTATTTCTTATTCTCAGTATGCTCTAGAAGTTCACACAAGTTTTTTTGTTGTACTGACTGTATCTCTTCTTCTTTTCTCCCCTTTTTCTTTACAGTGACCACAAATAAAACTCACTAAGGTGCACTTCTTTAATCACTCTGTGCACAGATTAGAAATTCACTGTGGTAGCCTGGCCTGGTGGCGCTGAGGGTTGAGGCACTGGATGCCACACCGGCGACCCGAGTTCGGGAATAGACTCGGGTTGCTCGAGAACCTACAGGAGGCAAGGATTGAGCATCAGCTCTCCTTCCAAGGGGTGGGGGTTTGTGCTGTGAGTGGCACAGCTGGGGGGGCTCGCCTGCACCCAGGGTGCTTGGTTGCCTTTGCGGAGGTGGAGACAGCTGCTGCACCCTTGCATGGTGCATGAGCGCAAAGAGGCAAAAAAGGAGAAAAAAATCCCCAGCAGCAGGATGACACCTAACTCCCTGTAGACACCATTCCAGGGCCGGGCATAAGGTAAGCCCCAGTAATTCCATGAGACAGAGCTGGGGGGTTGGGCAGAAGGGGGTCTGTCAGGGGGAGGCTTAGAAACAGCAGCTGTGTTAAAAAATAAATTCACTGTGGTAGTCAATTCCAGCTCTTCATTTGGATAGGTAAGTGGTGTTTTTTCCCTACTTACTGTATGTTAATGAATGTCTTTATAGACACTGAACTAGAGGAGGGGGAGGTGTTGAGATGACTTTGATGGTATTAGGGTTTTTAAGGGGAAAAGTATTACAGAGCAGGAGGAAAACTCCGAAAGGTAAATCTTGGGAAACACCTTTATGCTATCACTGCCCAGAAAAGCTGATTACATATGTACATGCAGGGGCCTCAGAGCTGTACTTATTATGCTCTGCCATAGCTTCATCCATTTTGGCATCGCATTCATCTTACTGCTGATTCTGATACTGAGTACCCCATTCTGCCAGTTTCTGATGGACTTCTGCTGCACTGCTCTCATTCCCCTCCATTGTTAGCTGATCCACAAACTGGAAAACCTCACTACAAAAAGATAGTAATATACATTAGTTAATGGCGCTCAAGGCCACAGAAGCAGCCCCAGAACATTTCATTGCCTTGTAGTGTTCTGTGGCTTGCTCAAGGCCACAGAGACAGCCCTGGAATATTTCACTGCCTCGTAGTGTACTCTGGATTGCTAAAGACCACAGAGGCAGCCCTGGAACACGTCACTGCCGTTTAGTGTACTATGGCTAGTTCAAGGCCACAGAGGAAGCCACAGAACATTTCACTGCCTTATAGTGTACTGTGGCTTGCTCAAGGCCACAGAGGCAGCTCTGGAACATTTCACTGCCTTGTAGTATACTATGGTTTGCTCAAGGCCACAGAGGAAGCCACAAAACATTTTACTGTCTTGTAGTGTACTGCTGCTTGCTCAAAGCCACAGGGGCAGCTCTGGAACATTTCACTGCCTTGTAGTACACTATGGTTTGCTCAAGGCCACAGAGGATGCCACAAAACATTTTACTGTCTTGTAGTGTACTGTTGCTTGCTCAAGGCCACAAGGGCAGCCCAGAGCATTTCACTGCCTTGTAGTGTACTGTGGCTTGCTCAAAGATACCCACCTAGTGCACCCTGTCTTCTTATGTGGATGATCTTTGCATGGTTCAATGTGTTTGTAGAGATCAGAGAGAGAAATCATGATGCCAGCCACTGCAAGGTAGTTCTGTATATCCAGCACTGGAGTCTCACTTTTGCGCATACCACAGACAACATTGCTACGTCTTGCATCCAGCTTCTTGGTCATAATAGTAGTGTAAAGATGGTGGTTTCTTGGTCTGCAGATCTCCTACAAAAGATGTGGATAAATGCTGCAAAAATGCACAGCATTTCTACAGTAGAGTGACAGGTACAGTAGGTGTGGCCAGGAATTGTAGCTAACCATGAGCTGAGGATTAAGGAACTGACAAATCAGATGTAGATGATCCGGGAGGCATGACATAACTATGATGTCAGAAACAGTGTTAATCAATCAACTACAAATAGATGACTCTCTTGAAGTCAGGGAACAGTATATACAGTAATGGGGGCTTTGTTGAGCTTGGAAATGTATATCTGACTGAGAAGCAATACTCTGTATCACTGTACTGTATATTAGATTGAAGACGACTACCAGATTCAGAACCACAAACTTTTATGGGACACTAAATGTAAGCAAACCTGCCAGGATGAGAAAAGCGGTAATGCAATGGAAGAGCAACAGACCTGCGAGTAGAAAGAGAGGAGGAAAGGAAAGTGCCACACCACCAGTAAAGCAAAGGATTTTCAGAAACAAGTCCAAGAAATACATGACAATATTGTTTGGTATTATTCTTTTGAAAAATAGGTATTCAAATAGCTCTCAACTGCAATGTTTTTTGGATAGCACCATTGATGTGCACTGTAATGTTACATACTGTAACTTGATAGAAACTGTCCTTAACACTAGACAAATGTTTACCACAATTTTTAAAACTATTATTCTTTTCCCGGATGTGTCCCCTGTCCCATACCTCTCAATCCCCTGTCTCAAAAATCAGGGACAAAGGACCAGAATCATGGATACATCTTAAACATAATTATACAATGGCATGACTAATTCTAGTTCTCTGATTAGTGAGACTGCCCTAGAGACAGTGATGTTCTCTGACAGCAACATCACTGTATCTAAGGCAGGCACAGATTGACTGCTGAACACTGAAGGAAATCCCTCCCTCCCTGCTCAAGGCATTCCAAATCAAAGATGGTTTCGCAGTCCCCTCCCAACCAGGACAATTTACACAACCCCCATTATCTTCTGTGCCCAGCAAGTGAAATCCCATTAAAAAAGTTGATGAAAGTCAACACTCCATGGCTACTCATTCCCTGTTTGGCACACCAATGAAAATGGCACATACTCAGTTGAACAGTGACACACACACACACACGATGGACATTGTAAAAACCAACCATCCTAACTGTTTTTTGCACTTTCTTTTTATCCCCCTCCTTACTGCCCACTCGGTCCACTCCTTTGGACCAATCAATCCCCATAATCCCTCCCACGGCGTCTGCCCCTAGAGTGCCAGGCTTACTCCGTTGTTCCCCTACCTTACTCCTCTTTTCCTCCGGCGAGCCTGCACAGCAGGGTCTGCCTATGGGTAGGTGATCGGGACTGGAATCGGTCATCATCCTGGCCTGAGTGGGTGTTTTTCCACTTTTCTTCCCTTGGTCCCTCCTCCCCTGAGGGTGTCAGCACAGAGGACTGACATTCAGACTGATGGTGTGCTGATGCATGCCATTATCAAATGCCCACAACGTCCTCCCCACCCTGACACTGAAGAATCCCCTGGTGCACCAGTACCCGTGCTTCCACCGGTGCCGGTGCATCAGGTGTTTGAAGCACCCCAGGAACCCACCCCAGGAGGAGGAGGAGGAGGAGGAGGCATCCATTGGGATGCTCGATCCTCCTCCTCCCTTCCAACCCCCTCTGACCCTGAGTCCGTTCCCAAACCCGGGTCACCGGCATAGTGCGAAGTGTGGCGTCCAGTGCCTCAACCCTCAGCGCCACCGGGCCGGCCCATCCTAACTGTTTTAAATTAAAAAAAAACAAAAAAAAACTAAAAGAGCAAACTTGATGCAATTCTGAACCAAAAAGAGACTGAGAGGGCAGCAGCACTGATTTTTCATTTCTCAGTTAAACAGAAAATCAAAGCTGCTTGTCCATCAGTCACTTTCCCTTTCAGCACATCTTTTTGCACAAACTGATAGTAATCATTTCATTTTGTACAGCACATCCAAAATGTATTTTCACACAGTTGAAATAGTGTCCAAATCAAACTTGGAAAAAAAGCTGTTAGGCTCGTATCCCTCGCTGGGGCTAAAAGGTTAGGTGCTAGACAACAGAGTAATTTACATGAAAGAGTAGTGTCTAAAACATAGACACGTTTATCAGCAATCTTTTACAAATGGCTTGCTACCATCATTTTTTACTAAAATGAAAAAGTTTATGCAGGCAATACCATGTTTTCATATCAAGTTACTGTTTCAAATACAACTAACATGTTTTAGTCCCAACAGTTTTTTGGTTTTCTGTCACTGTACCAGATAAATGTACTGGTTCCTGTGTCAAAGCGAATCCTGTAAATCCAGTGACTTCCTGGCTCAATTGTCTATTCCAAGTTTTTTGCCAAATGAGCTTTCATTGTGATGTCTTCCTGTACTCCTGGTGCATTCACTGATGACTGTCATGCAGAACGCAACTGACTTCGCCTTGCAGGCTGTGTTATTTCATTATTGGGTGGTATCCTGAACTCTTGGTCCCTGGTGCAGGTCACCCTCCAGTTCTACTGCTCCTTCCAGACTTGTCCACCTTCACGAAATCAGCCTGTATACCAACGTGTTGATGTTTTGGAGTAACAATTTACTCCATCCTACTTAGTTAAAGAGTAGGTGTTTATTTACAATAGACAATTAGCTATTTAATTTATTGTATTTTGATGTGTTTGTAGTTACTTTTTTACATTTTATAATACAGTATTTGATAGTGTACTGAAACAAGAGACTTTTCAGCTTTGCTTTTAACAATTCTAGTAAAAACATCTTATTAATCACCTGCTCTTTAATGCAGCTGTTGATTTTTGGCTTGGTATTCTACCTGTAGTTAGACACGGGGGGTGGGGGGAGGGTAGATAGGTTGCAAGGGTGACCTTGCATAAAGTACAGAAAAGAGGGCTATCAGACACAAATGCATATTGGGTTATTAGGTTTTGCATCTTAAATGTGCATTCTGTGTCCCCAGTGGCTGTGCAACCATGACAAACTGAGCAACAGATCACATGACACCTAGTGACAGACTAAAGAATTAAAAATTCAGCATTTGCTCCTCCAACATCTGATGGCAAGTTAATGGACTGATAGTGCACTGTTGTGCACTACAACATACCATATCTTTGAATGTGGTGATGGTTACCACTGTAGTATGAACAGTGAAAATAAACTAAAGTAATCGCCTATATCCTTAACAGCTACACAAAAAGAGTTGTCTGTTGACATGGAAACAAATAACATTTACAAGATATGAGGGTGTAGTTTTGCTTTATCTACTAATATTAGATAAGCCATTAACTTCCTTAAACTTCGTTAAAATACACAATCAATATTTTTAACACTAGGTGCCGAAGAAGGCGTTCAAGTGGGATTACATGCATGCAACCTTGGATACGTACAGAATAGATCCCAACTTTATAAAATAGATTCATCTAATTTATTTCTCTCTGTCCTCAAAGACTTGTACAAATAATGTTTTCCCAAAAATCAGACTGACAAGGGACACCAGGCAAGGATGCCCTCTCCTGCCATTATTTTTCGCCATAGTTATGGAACCTTTGGCAATGGATATCAAAAAGATGTAGGATGTCAAAGGAATACACCTAGACAACAATGAATATAAAATCTGATTATAAACTGATAATGTCCTCCTATCACTATCATCCCTTAACTCTCAATACCATACCTATGCACTCTTACTGATAAATTTGAACATGCATTGTGGTACAAAATTAACTGGGATAAATCTGAACCTCTAGTTCTAGGAGACATGTATCATACTTTCCTTCTGTCTAAATTTAAATTGCAAGTGTCAGATACTTTAAATGATCTTGGAACTGCTATTTCCAAGAAATATATAATTAATTATACAAGCTGAATTTTCTGTCTTGATTAGAAAGGATTAGGATGATTTAGAAAAAACTGACACATATATCATGGACTCAGAAAGGCATAGTCACTGTTGTTAAAATGTTTATCTTGCCAAAGCTCCTATTTCTGTTTCAGTCAGTATTAATTTATTTACCCAAGAGTTTTTTTCACCAATCTAAATAAAGATATTAAGAAATTTCCCTCTGCATATACTAAATTAGTATTGCCAAAATCTGAGAGGTGTCTTGGATGCCGGAATTACAAATACCATATGCTATTTAGTAGGGCAGTTCAGCCAAATTAAAAATGGATTAAAAAGCCTGGCTCTCTGATACCTACTGTATGGGAAATAACAACAGCAACAAAAAACTCAACTTTAAAATCTGTATTATTTGTCGAATTTCTTAAAAGCAAAGATTCAGTTCTATTATTGGCCAGCTTAACTGGGATGCCCTGTCCTATCCTCACACATCCTATCCTGCTGTCCCCTGATCATTTTAGTTGCTCTCCTCTGGACCCCCTCCAGCATTTTAATGTCCGTTTTTAGGTATGGGTGCCAATGCCACACTCCATATTCCAAATGTGGCCTTACCAATGCCCTATACAATGGTAAAATAACCTTGCTGTATCTACTATTAAATCTCCTTGCAATACATCCCAGCATCCTGTTTGCTTTTGCCCCTGCCTTTTTGCATTAGGAGGACTGTTTCAGATCACTAGTAATTACCACTCCTAGGTCTTTTCCTCTTCTGAAGCAGCTACCTGAAACTTTCCTACGTAGTACTTTGCTCTCAGATTCTTGGCCCCAGTGTGCATGAGTTCCTCATAGGTGAAGGGTAAAGTCTTAGTTAGGGGACAAAATATCTTTTTGTGCAGTCAGATATCAGACTGTGTGAGAAGAAAGCAAACATAGTGATAAGGAACATCTGCTAGTGCAGCGATCTAAACAAAATCAGAATTTGTACTGAAGAAGAAATCTCTCTATGTATTCATCAATAAAACAGTAGCAGTAGTAGTAATTTTATTTATCAAGCTCCCAATCCCAAAGGCTCTGGGCTCTTTATAATCATTTAAAATCAGCAGCACAGAAAATATCATGCTATAAAATGAGGCATTAAAGATACAAAAATAATAAATAACAGTAACTGTGACATTAAAACTCATTGGGCCCTATGCACTAATGAGGCAGAGTGGCTACTCACGTGAATCTGGGGCGCACAATCACTCTGCACCCTATGTGCCCCTGGCACAGGATGCACTAAGGGGGGCATGCAGCACATATGTGCCCAATCCCCTGGCCCCGCGAAGAGCAACATGCTGGGGGCAGGTGAGGGGTGGGCCAGCACTACACGTCATGCACCAAGGTGCGTAGTGCATCCGCAGATGGGTACAGTGGACAGTCGGCTACAGCATGGAGGACTCTACCATAACTGCAGTATGCGGCCAAGCCCGCACATCCACAGGGTCCCCCTGGTCTCAGCGGCAAGAGAGCTGCCCACTCCCCAACACACTGAGACACCCCCATCCTGGCAGCATTACAGCAGCCTCAACCTGACAGTGCCCCTGTCCTGGCTGGCATGGTAGTACCACCCCCTCCCACTGGCGTGGCTGCCCCTGTACCGCTGCATGCCCTGATGCCCCCAACAGTGATGTGCCCCAGCCTCCCTGCCCCATACCTGCATGCTGGTGCCCCCTGGGATGGCTGGTGGCACAGCCCTCCACACACTCCCACAGCCACCAATCATCTGACTTATGCAAGTACGTGCAGCAGATGCGCGCCTGCATATGTCAGACGGCCAGCGGCCATGACGGTGTGTGGAGGGCTGTGCCACTGACAGTCTTGGGGGGTACTGACACACATGTACAGTAGGGTGGGTGTGTGGTGCTGGGGGGATGATGGCCGGTCAACATGCCAGTCAGGGCGACCTTGGGCAGATGTGGTCACCAACAGGAAGGTCCCGGTTTGGTGCTGGGCCACTATGATCCAGGGCATGGGGGGGTTGGGATGCCGGTATGGGTGTTGGCCTTGCAGTGTGGCAGGTGTGTGGGGACTGCCAACCAACAGCCTGACAATGGGGCAGGTGCGCATGGGTCCAAGTGCCTGCGGGGTGCATCCATGCACCAGGACCCATGCCTCTCCACCCAAGGGATCCACTCCCTGTCCAGGAAGGGCATCCAATTGGATGCCCAGCTGGACCTGTGGCTCCACCCCCAGTCACCCTTCGGAGTCCAGCGCATCAGGGCCGGGGCCACGGACAGGTGAACATCCATTGTGCATACCTTGGGTGTGCACCTGTCCCTGTAACCTGCACCCATTAATGCATAGGGGCCATTGATAAGTAAAGGCCATGATAAAAAGATGATGCTTTAACCCCCTTTGAAAGGCCTCTTCAGAGGGGGTGTCTCTACACCTAAAAGGAAACTGATTCAACAGCGTAGGACACCACAAACACCTGGTCAGTTTCTCCAGATAGTTGTAAACAAGACCTGGGAATTTTCAGCAGACCCAACTCAGAGGACCAGAGAGAGAGTGATCAAGAGTATAAGGACAGAGGAGCACTTTCAGATAGCCAGAGTCCAAATCATGTAGGGCATTGTATGTTAACAAGCCTATCTTGAAGGAGACACACCACCTCACTGGCAGCCTGAACAACGTCCACAAAACAGAAGAGATATGCTGGAAGCTGGAAACTCCAACAGTCAGTCTAGAAGAGGCCTTCTGCACCAGTTGCAACTGGCATATCAAACCTCTAGAGAGTCTGAAGTATAAAGCATTGCAGTAGTACAGTCTGGAAGTCACTAATTCATGCATAAATGCATTTAGATTCTTGGAACATACAGTGTAGCCATCCTAATCTTCCACTTAGAAAATGTTTACCACATTAAGGTACTGCATTATAGCACTTCCCCTCACCACAGTATTCTTTAGAGTACCACATTAGACCCAAGAGTGGTGACCTGTCTTCTCCTGCAGACTTTCACCCTATCTCTCTCCTCCCGACTCTCTGTAAACTTCAAGAATGCTTGGTTCTCTCTTAGCTAACCTCCTTCCTCACAAATTCCTCCTTTTTCACCCTGTTCCACTCTGGCTTTCAGAAAAATAACTCCACCACCTCCCTTCTCAGGCTTACTGACTCTATCCTCACTGGGTTGGATAATGGCCTCATCACCTCAGCCATCTTTGTCGACCTTGCTAAGGCTTTTGACACAGTATCCCATGCATTCCTCATAGACTCCCTCATGACAGCTGTCCTGTCTACATCTGCTACTAACTGGTTCAGGGCCTGCTTCACAGGTAGAACCCAGTATGTCAAGGTCTGTGAATCCATCTCCCCTCCTCTCCCCATCACCACTGGAGTCCCTCAGGGCTCAGTGCTTGGCCTCATTCTAGTCTCCATCTTTCTAAATGACCTTCCTCTAGTCTGTTCCCCTAACTCCTCCATTCACATGTATTCCAACGATATGGTTTTGTACTCCGCTGGCAAATGCCCAGCTGATGTTGCTACCACTCTGCAGCATGTAGTGCCCCTAAGTAAGGGGATAAAAGGATTGGGTACCACAAAAATAAAGGGGGTTTAGACTGCCCCAGAGGTCCCTGTGGTGTTGTGGGGCATGTCTGCTATATGTGGACTATACGTTTTGCCTCTTCCCTGCTGCTACCTCACCCACTCCCTCCACTCCTTCACTCCACTGCATTACCTCCCCTATACTCCATCCCCCTCATACACTCTCCTCTCTATCCTTATTTTAGCTTTCTTTGACAAAGTCTGCTATTTATCTAGACTGCATGCTATGTCTCTTCCATCTGCTACCCCCAGCCCCCTACCAGTCCTCCCCCCTAGCTCTACCACCCCTACACCCCTTCCCCCTTATGCACTCTCCTCTCTATCTTTGTATTAGCTCCTATTTTGACAAAGTCTGCCATTATTGTGACTGCTTACTCTCTCACTGGTATACTTTATTATGATTAATCTGTAACTGCTGTTCATGTAGGCCATTACTGTATTACCTGTTTTTTACAACTGCAACAAATAGAATAATGAATAGATGAGAGTATATTACAAGGTAATAAAACCATCAAGAGGTTCTGGGGACAAGGAAACCTCGAGAGCAAAGCTCGAGAGGTTCATTTGTCCCCAGAACCTCAAGATAATTTTATTACCGAGTGATACACACTCACCTATTTTTCATTTTTTTTTATATATGGATCCGATTCGAACATTTACTTGGATCAAAATGGGCACCAACTACTTCAGCTATCATTTGCTTCAGGTTGACAAATCTGCTGTGTTTACAGGAGCTGCGCTGAAGACTCACTCACCGAGTCTTACCTGTTTATTTTTAGCTCTTCTGGGAAATGAGTTAAAGCAGGATCAACCAGATATTTTGGAGGAGTTGAAAAAGGAAAGGAAAAATAAAGAAATGAAAATACCGTGCAGCTATCCCCAAGGATCTTTCTGTCGCTAAGTGAGTGAAAGAGCCGCCATGTTTTTCTAAATTGTTCGGCCTGCCCACTCTAGAAAAGTGCCCAATAGGAAGGCACACTTAGGATAATGTCATGGCCAGAGCTGCACTTGCACAATTGAGTTTTGTCGATAATACTATCGTTCAGGTCCTGAACGATACTATTATGGCACCTGAATGACAGTATTATCACTCGTGAACAGTGGTATTATCGCTCCAGGAGTGATGGTATTACCGAGGATTTTTTGTATGCTTTAGAAGGGTATTATTTTAAGCATCCATATATTAAAACTCTGTAATTGCTTGCAACTGCTTTCTGCTCATTGTTTATTTATTCTATATTGTATAATGTTCCTGCAGTTTTACAGCTTTTCATGTATTGTTTATGTCACTTGAAGTTGAACCTTTGTAAAAGAACCCCTGGTTCAAAGGTAACCAATCCTAGTTATGAATAAATAAATAAATTAAGGGCTGTGTTCTGGATCCCCAGGTTTACTGTGCCCCCACCTTACAGACTCACCAGGCAGGGCACTGTTTTAAAAAAAAAAAAAAAAAAAGAGAAAAGAGAAGTTTTTCTCTGTCTGCTGTTTGCTTGCTCCATTCCAATTCCCCCCTCCAGAGCAGGCAGCACGTCAGTAGGCACCCTTAGACTAGGAAGGAAACAACCAGGTAGTATGCAGCGAGGGGGAGTAGACACCACGGCAGTGAAGCGGATAGTAGGTGCAGTGACTGACTCCTCCCAGATGTTGAGTACCCTGCCTGCACAAAGCAGAGGTAGAGCACATCAGGAAGGAAGCAGAGAGAAGGCAGTGAAGGACCCCACAGGGTAGGGTAGAAGGTCATGAGGAAAATTTCCACACGTAGCCTGCTGCACCCTACCAGAAAGGAAGAACTCAAGCTATCTCATCACAGTGCCTCTGAGTCCAACCAAGTCCTTCAGTCAATTTGTTAAAATCCCATGGTCTGTGGTGTCAGAAGCTGATGGAAGGCCAAGGAGAACAAGGATGGAACATTCTGCACTATCTTTAGGTAAGAGAAGATCATTTAGCATGCTGAAGAATGCTGTGTCCAGTCTCCATGCTGTGACGCCCACTAAATCCTAACTGGAAGGGGACACAGAAAAAAAAAAAAACTAAAGATGAGCCTCCAGCTATGTTGCTACAACCTTCTTGATTGCCTTCCTTAAAAAGAGGAATTGCTTGACAGAATTGTAGTTGTATGAGACATCTTGGTCCAGTGATAGTTTCTTTAGGAGAGGTTTCACCACAGCCCTTTTCAGAGCCACAAGGACAACACCTTGCTCAAGAAACACTGGACAAATTCAGCAATCACTGGACCCACGGACTCCCAGCTAGCCACCTACATTTTAGCTCCCATGTTGTTTGCAGTGTATATGCTGCCATTGGGAGAAATCATCAGGCTATACAGTCTGGGTTTTCACTGCTATGCAGATGATACTCAGCTGTATTTGTCCTTTCTCCCCAGTCAGGGTGATGCACTCTCTGTACTTAATAACTGCCTCGATGAGATCAGACTTAGGATGAGTTCGAGCTGGTTGAGACTCAATCCGGACAAGACTGAGGTATTGGTGGTGGATCCAGGTCATCCGGGGATGGGTGTGGGAGCTGGACAACCATCAGGTTTATTACTTGGTGGTGTACCGCTCTCTACCTCTGAACAGGTGCAAAATCTGGGCATTATTTTTGATGATGGTCTGACCCTGAAATCTCAGGTGTCAGCTGTTGTCAAATCCTCTTTTTACCATCTGAGGAATATCGCCTGGGTGAAACATCTGATTCCCCCGGGTGACCTTCCAACAGTGGTCCACGCCTTTGTCACTACTCGTCTGGACTACTGCAACTCCCTCTACCTAGGGCTACCCAGGGTTGATATCCATCGCCTTCAGCTAGTGCAGAATGCGGCAGCCAGGCTTTTGACTGGGACTTCTAGAACCAGTCATATTACGCCTGTGCTCCACGAACTGCACTGGCTGCCTGTTTGGTGGCAGATCACCTTTAAAGTTGGTTTACTAACCTTTAAAGCTCTACATGATCAGGGACCCGGTTACCTGAAAGATCTCCTGATTCCCTACTGCCCCCTCTGTCCTCTCCGTTCCGCCAGCGAGGGATTGCTGGAGATTCCCAGGGTCCGATTGAAGTCATCAGGATCTGGTGCCTTTGCTTTTTCGGCACCAACCCTGTGGAATTCTCTACCTCGTTGGTTAAGAGAATGTCCGACCGTCGATAATTTTAAGGTTGCCCTAAAAACATATCTTTTTGATTTAGCATACTCTTGTTAGTTGTGGCTGACTTTTAAATATTTGGATTTTATTAATTTAAATGTTTTTGTACAGTGCCTTGGTCTTGAAAGGCGCTTTATAAATAAAATTGAATTGACACTCTCTTGGGTCAAATGAACAGAAAGTGAGATGCATGACTGAGATCAAACGGAAAACGTCGGTATTGGCTGAAAATCATCTTAGATCAGTGGAAGACCCTTGTTGGTCACAGACTGGACCACAATGGGCTGCACCAGCCAACACAGGGCAACTGGCAACCCAATATCAAGGAACAGTTGGCCAAACTCCTCATATCTTTCGAGAGTCAACACTCCTTCTGACTGAAACCAAGCTGAATGTAACAGCCTATCCATAGTGTGAAAGAGCTGAGCAGGTCTGCTTCTCCCCTGCAGCAATCACCTGTGACAGGAACCTTGCCTTTCTCAGAGTGATTGCCCCTGATACTCCTTATAGTGGGGTTAGTTTATTCAAATATGATCCTGATTTCCATCAGGAATGCTCCAACCTCTGCCTTTTATCCTTCACTGTCTAAGCTCCTCATTAAACAAAGAGAACTCTGATGGAGGACTCTTGGGCATGCACCATAAGGTGCAATGGAGACAAGTGCTGCAGTAATGGCTCTATTATAAGCCACTACTGCAGCCTATACTCCCTCATCACACACCTGCAACAGGCTCAGGCAGCTCAATACCAGCAAGAGCCTAGAGGGCTTTAAGATTACGTAAAAAATTGGTATCGAAACTACTTCCACCGAAAGGTTGTATACTCTTTCTGCATGGTCTTCATGAGAAAATGCATAGCATGTTGATCTGACCAGACAACTGGATTGACCTGTGAAATTAAATACACTGAGCACCCATGAGAAGACCAAGTCCAAGGTGTGGCCGAACTCATGAGTTGCAATGGAAACCACCTTTGCGAAGCCCAGCGTATGCATCTGTTGGAGGAATTCATTGTCAAGGTACAAGGAATTCATTGGGGACCCAAGCATTGAAGTCACCCAACACCAACCATCTAGGACATTCCAATGTTAGGATGGTGATGAACTCCCCAAAATCCTACAAGGAATTACCCCTGAACCCCAGAGGCCAGTATACTAGGGGGATCCTGCCCCCCCCCACACCAATGTAACATTTCACAGCCACATATTCTAATAACCCTGTGTCATTCAGTGGGTATGGTGTGATTTTCAAATCAGATCTAAAAACAGATGCCCCCCCCCCTGCACTCCAGCCTTGGGCAGTGCACCACTGTGTAGACTGGTGGTATAGCTGCCTGCACTACTGGGTCAGAGTCATCACCCAGCCAGGTCTCTGTGATGCACACAAGGTCCACTGAGAGGTCCTTGATAAAATCTGCCACTACCATGGACTTATTTCTCAGGGACCTGGCATTACAATGAACTTTCCGAAGCAGAGAGGCTGTAAAGGTTGATCTTATGGCTACCATTCCTGATGATAATATAGGAGCCCTCAGGATAGGAGCTAGGCAGGGCAATCACCTCTCCTAATTCCGTTTCAACCATGGGTGTCTCCCTATCTTGCTCCTCATCATACCCTTTCCCACTTTTCTCCAGGGAACAAACTTGCACCAGTGACCTCAACTTCTTGTTATCTCTACCTCTCCACAGTGGCAAGCTGCCACTGCAGGGACCAGTGGGGGGGGGGGGTGTTACAAAAGGGACGGAGTTGATGCAGCTGCTCTGGGGCTTATGAGATACGAGGGTTATCAATTGGCCACATGACATATAGTTTCCTGTCACTAATCCTTCCACACAATATCCCCCTCACCAGCCCCAGTAAACAATACCACCTCTCTCAATACAGCCATGATTCTCTCACACACTCAGTCACCCAATGTCATTCACCACATTCATGCCAATCACACAAATGAAGTCAATGTCAATAAATAAATAAATTAAACAAAAAACTAGGTAGTTCAGTAATTAACATTATCAATCATTAACGTGACTTCAAATGATCAGTATGCAGAGCCACTGTACCTCTTAATTGGCCGTATGCACTATGCCTACATGCTGCGTAAACCAGTGCATAGGCATAGATACATGTGAATGCCATGCAGTGGGGTCCCATGGACCCCGTGCGGCATTCATGACTGGTGCAGATTGCAGTTATGTGCCCGATCCCCCAGCCGCAAGGACAGCAACGTGTCGGGGTGGGCAGGGGTGTGTGGGGGGGTGCCGGCACTATGTGCCATTCACAAAGGCACATAGTGGGACCCACAGTGGGGCATAGAAAAGTGCAGGTTATGCCAAGGTGGACCCTGCCGTAATCACAGTATGCACTCTGCCCTGTTGACACAGGACCCTGGCTGGCCCTGGCAGCAGTCCGGTTACCCCCCAAATGTACCTGGACCCCATTCCCATATGGTAGACCCCTCTCCACCCCTACCCCAGCCCCACTGTAGCTTGGCAGCTCCCTGCCCACCCACACACCACACATTCATTGTCTCTGACCCAGTGCACCATGGGGTGGCCCCCCCCAGCACACACGGAGGAGCGGTTCATGGGGAATCACCAAGTTATGGGCTGTCATAGCCCAGTTTGCATTTTCCAGTGCTACACATGCCAAATGGGAACTGTACTACCTACCCCCGGTGTGAACACTCCCCAAACCCAGTCCCCCAGCATTGACATAGGTAGATTGTACCCCCCCATGGCACCAACAGCCCCCCTCCCCAGTACCAGCACAGCAGTACTGCAGCCCAAGACGATCGGCAGCACATCCCTCCACACACCTCCTTGGCTGCTGGCTGTCCAACCAATGCAGGAGTGTGCCACTATACATAGGCAGCATGCTCCCAGCATCAGCTGATCGTCCGGGGCTGTGGCACTGACGGTCTGGTGTGGGGTTGGGTTGGGGTTGGGACGGGGGGTTGTCGGTGCCACGGGTGGGTGGGGGGTCCACTAGGGTCAGGTATTAATGGACTGGGTCAGGTGCCGGGAAGGGCAGGTTGTTCTCAATGGTTGGCACTGTGGACATATTACAGGGGGTTTACATGCAGGGGGGCATGTTGCTACTACAGGTACAGGGGATATATGTGATTGGGGTGAGGGTCTGCTGATGGCATACGGGGTGGGGCCCCATCAGTGATAGGGGTGGGGAGTCTGCTCCTGCACTACTGGGTACGGGCAGCCATGTGATGGGGCATGGGGTGCTGACCAGCAATGGGGTTGGGGCAGCTGTTCTTTGGGTGGCAGGTCAGTAGTGTGGCAGTGGCCACAGAGCCACAGGGGCTCAGCAAGGGAGACATTGTCTATTGGGGCATTGCCACGTGGGTCCAGGTGCCTGCACAGAGTGCTATTCATGCACCTGGACCCCTGCCTCACCACGCAAGTACTCCACTGAGGGATCCAGGATGGGCATCCCATTGGATGCCCACCTGGGTCCTCAACTCCACCCCCAGGTGGTGTCCATTTGTGAATGCCAGCTGGTGCACTGGGTGAGGAGCTATGCTGGTGGTATACGTGTCTCTGGTGCATAATTCCTGCCTGTTCATGCATAGGCACCATTACGTGTACAGCATGCTCTCATACAGGAGCATGAGGAGGAAGTGCTCCACTTCTGTGCTGGGGTAAGAGAGCACAATAACATAAAATAAAAAGACTCTAAACTTGTTATAAATGGCTCTAGCTAAATGTGAGTGATTTATAATAAGATAATACGGCCTCCAAGGGATGCCCCTTGTGTTATAAGAGACTCCCCTCATGAGGTTTTGTCAGATAGTACCACTCAGCTTCTCTTCATGGTTCTTTTGCCCAAACATCATATTCAGAGTATCTTATACAATATGAGACATCTCTCAGAGGCCATATAAACTTACAGTGCAGTAATGTAAATGGGGGGGAGGATCCTGCATATCCACACAATTCCATTCACAAAGGATTACCACCGAAAAAACTACCGGTAATCCACACAACACTAGTGGCTAGCAGAGGTACTGTGGCCCCCTTCCCTGGCCCCTGATCCTCTGAGCTCCCATCCATTACTAAAAATAATTATTTTCCATAGTGCAGTGGTCCCACCTCGGTCCCCGATTGCATGAATTCCCACCCGGTAATAGAAATAATTAGTTTCCATAGTGTAGTTGTCCCACCCTGGTCCCCAATCACATGAATCTCACCTGGTAATTGCAATAATTAGTTTCCATAGTGTAGTGGTCCCACCCCAGTCCCTGATTGCCTGATCACCCACCTGTAAATGAAAGAATATTTTCCATAGTGTAGTGGTCCCACCCCGGTCCCCAATTGCCCAATCACCCAACCATAAATGAAAGAAATTAGTTTTCCACAGTGTAGGGTCCCACCCTGTTGCTTGGTCTCCACCTGATATGAAAAGCAATATATTTCCATAGTGTAGTGGTCCCCCAATTATCCACCCTCACTAGTAAGCACATACCACTCCTCTCCCCCACCCCAGCACGTCCGTTGGTCAGTGAGCAGCACAGCCCTCCTCACACCTCTGCGGCTGCCCACTGACTGAACTGTCAATGACAGCATACAGTATACACTACAATCCCATTGGCTGACACTCACCTGAGGTGTGGGAGAAGGAGGACTTGTCATTGTTGATCTTCACAAATTGCTGACAGTCTGAGTGATAACTGGTGAACCAAGTGGTTACCATGGGAGAGAAACCAAGGCTGGACAGTTTAGAAAGGAGCAGAGGGTGGTCCACCAGATTGAATGTCTTTGTGGGATCCATGAAAATAGCCCCTGTGAGAAGGCCTTTGTTCATAGCCATCCATATGTCATTTGTGAGCTGGATAAGTGCAGTGGAAGTACTGTGCCCCCTGCTGGAAACTGTGCTGCTCTGAGGAGAGAAGATTGTGGAGGTGCAGGTGGTCTGAGACCTGGGTAGCTACGATTTTCTCTAGGATTTTGAACAGAGTCGATAAAATGGCAATTGGGCAGTAGTTATCAATATTCGAGGTGTCGCTTTTTTTGTGAACAGGGACTATGCAGGCTGTCTCCCAAGGGGGAAGAACCTGACCAGTAGCAAGAGACATGTTAAATAGATGTGCAGCAGGAGTGGCTATGTTGGTGGCAATTGTTCTCAAGAATTTAGGTAGCAGTCAGTCAGCACCAGCTGATCCATAGGGAAAGAATGGAGTATAGGAGACGCAGGACTTCTGAAACAGTGACAGGGTGGAGGTTAAAAAGAGGGTTGGCCCGGATCCTTGGTGACCTGAGGTGGCCCCATCATTGGTCCAGGTGGAGTTGTGTACCTGGAAAGGTCAGTGAAATGTGAGTTGAAAGCCTCAGCAATGGTGAGAGAGTTGTTACAGCTTTTGCCATCCAGTATCATTTCAATAGTGGGCTCAGTGTTGTTACTTCCCAAGATGGAGTTAATGTGATGCCAGAAACCTCGGGAGTCGCCTACAGAGGATTTGAGCAGCTGCCAGTAGTAGGTGCTCTTCGCAGCTCTGATGGATGCTTTACATAAGTTCCTAAGCCTTTTGTACTCAGTCCAGTCAGCTGGGAACTTACTCTGTTTCACTTGGTACCAGGTTTTATCTCTCAGTTTGATAGTAGCAAGCAACTCTCTACTTAGCCATCAACTGGCAGTTCAATGTATTCTGCATTTTTGATTGGGACATGTTTGTTCTGTAGAGCTCAAAGCATGGAGAGGAAGTGCTGCACAGCAAGTTTGGCATCTGAAGCCTGGTACATGGGTGCCCAGCCAGCACTGCAAAGATTGGAGATAAGGGTACTCTTATCCAGCTTTGCAAAGTCCCGAATCTGTATTTCACGGGGTGGGACTTGGGAGCACGGGCTTTCCAGACACAATAGACCAGAGAGTGGTCACTTCTAGAGTCCAGCAAGACTCCTATGGCACTGATCCTATCAGGTCAATTGAAGATAATCCAGTCTAGAAGAGACTGGTGTCCACCACAAGGGGACAGTCTAGTCAGGGAGGAAACCAACTGGGTCAGACGGAGTCTTCCCAGCTCAGAAGCATATATGTTAGAGCTCTTGCCCAACCAGTTGAGGTTCAGGTCCCCCATAATAACCAGTTCACATTTACTGTTTAATGCAGAGAGACAGTTGAGAACATTTGTAAGACCAGATAAACCATTATTATGTGGATTATAAATGCACAATACATTCAACTTTTTTGTGCAGCCCAGGGTTACAACTAAATGTATGGCTTCACACAGGCAGCTAGTGCTAACATACTGAACTAAGATGTCTAGGTTATCTCTAGTGTAGAACAATACCCCCTCACCCTTTTTAGCATTGGAATGGTCACACCGAGAAAGCTTAAAACCCTTAATTGCACAACTAGAGTTAGCTGTGTGGGGTTTCAGCCAGGTTTCTGACAGACCAAGAATGTCAGGGGAGTAATGGAACATCCAGGCTTTCTTGTGCAAAGCTGGCAGTAAGGCTTCTGATATTCATGGTGGCAGCCCTTAGGCTTTTGCTTGAGAACCAAAAGGAGGGGTAGGTTGGAACTGCCCCTGCCAGGGGGCCTGGGCTGAGTTTGATGTCACCAGAGAGAGAGTAAGCAGGTGAGGAAGAACCCAAGTTTCAGAGAAGGAGGTAAGTAGACAGCTCTGCAGTGTCCAGTGAAAAGATGAGTAGGATAAATAATGTGCAATTTTGGTAAAAGGGATAAGTTTTAGGAGCCAGGTGTTAGAGATGGGGAGAATCCCCCCAGACTAGGAGATTTGAGAAAGAGAAACTCTAGTCATCTGTGCAGTTGTGATGGCTATTTGCATCCAGTTGGATGGTGAGTAGGTCAGTGGAGAGAAAGAGAGCAAGGAGGAGGGATGCCCCTCCAATAGTGAAGGTTTCAGCCTGGTGGTCCACATGGTCTCTGAGAGCTAGAAGCAGATACTGAGGTGCTCAGAGTGGACACCAGAGAGAGGAACAGGAGGAGAAGTGAACAGTGAATTTATGAAGACTAGTTGAAAGAGCAACTAGAGTAGCAGAGCAAGCCTCCCTTGAATACTATAAGTAGGATCCCAGTGACCAACAATCAGAACAGTAGTTTCCTAGGACCAATTAATGACTTGATAACACAGAGAACTCTCAACTTGTTCTGCGCTGCAGTTGGTCAGCCTATCACAATGATCATGCTGAAACCATAGAAGTCAGACATTTTCTTCAATGTGTTGTGTGATGTAATATAATTAGAGAGATGGGTTCAACTAATTTGATGAATACACCACTAAGCAGGAGTGCTAATGCCAGGTTGGAGGGTCTGAAGCTAAATACAATGGAGGCAGTGACTTCATGTTTCCCTATGTGCAATAAGGGCAAAAGGACTAGGCAGGGGCCACCACTGTTTTCAAAAGAATTTCAGGGGAAGCTAATGTATGAAAAATGGCAGATGATAAGCAGAAGGATTCTGGTGACAAATTAATGGAATTAAAGTATAAAGCATTACAGAAGGAATATGGTGCCAAATTGCCCAGACCAAGCCTGGTTTGAAAGACAATATCATGCACAGGATCAAGCGCAATAATTACTCCTTTTTATGGCTGCAGGTCAGAGCTCTGCAAGCCATCTTGCTGTCACTTGAGGAAAAAAGGGCACTTCAGATTCCTACTGAAGCACAGTTTTGGAGTCGAAGCATAATTTCTCCAGTACCTGAAAGCACTCCACTTGGGGGGGGGGGGGAGACAGTGTTTGATACATAGATTCCTCTCTTACATGCAGCATACTCATACCAGTTCAAATTACAATCAGTGGCTGCACTCAGTGTAAACAGTATACACAGGTTGTTAAACTATGCATCAGTCACAAATTCCTCTCTGCCATTTTTTTAGTTCAGTCTTCAAGGGACACTAAACATTACAGGGGTCACTCAAAGTATGAAAGCCCATAATAAGATCTTTCAAATAAGGTACTGGGTTTACCTGTATGGGACAGGGGTCTTGAGATATGAATAGCTAAGTAATGTGTAAATCAAGTCATAGCAACAGCCATTTCATGAAGTCTTAAAAACAGGAAGTGATGTCACTGAGGGGCTAGCTGTATGTTGTTAATTACAGCTTGCCCCTCAGTGACATCACTTTCTGTTGTAAGATTGCATGAAATGGCTGCTGCCTTGTTTTGATTTTCAGATGATTTAAATATTTATATCTCAGGACACCTACAAGGAAGCCAAATACCTTGTTCAGCATAACTTTTCATGGGCTTTCACTGTTTGAGCAATCCCTGCAGTGTCTACTGTCCCTTTAAAGGACACATATAGAAACATTTTTATCTAAGCAATGTGTGTGTGTGTGTGTGTGTGTGTGTGTGTGTGAGTTAACCCTTTCAGAACCTCATTCTTAGTGTCATTCTGATCAGTTTGATTCAGATTTGAATTATTCTCATAACTATCCCTCAGTGAAATCTCAGATGAAAAGTAGGGACAAGGCCTGGAAGAAGCTCCAGCTCTCCCTTCTCCCTTCAAATCTGGTTACTTGCAAAACCCTAAGAAATAAATGTAAGCTAGCCGTTAAACTTGCACAAAAGGAGTATGTATCCCACCTCCAACGGTCCAACCTTGGGAACCCTAAGCTTTTCTGGTTACACATCAATGAACTGCTTAAGGGCAATTCCAAGGAGGCACTAGGTCCAATAGAGGTACAAGGACAGCATGTCAGCGACTGTCACCAAATAGCCTCAGCAATCAACCACCACTTCACCAGCCTCGATGATTACAAGTTAGGGCTGCCCCCCATCTATGCCTTTACAGATCTCTGATGTAGCCCCCCAGTCTGAAAAGACCCCAATTTCACCTAAGATTAGTCAAGGTGAGTGAGGTGCTTAAGCTACTTAAAGCCCTCAAAAACAAAGGCTCTGGAGGCCCTGACAGAATTAGCCCAAGGTTACTCAAGGAAGGTACCCAGTTCCTTGCCAAACCTCTGACCTGGATCATCAACAGGTCTCTACTTGAAGGTTATGTTCTGCACCAGTGGAAGGTGGCCAGTGTGGTCCCCATTCACAAGGGTGGCTCGCACGAACAAATTGGCAATTATATGCCCATCTCCCTGCTATGTACCCTTGCTAAACTGCAAGAAAGGCTAGTGTATGGGCAACTGAGAGACTACCTTGAGCTCCACCAACTCCTAGCCCCCCTCACAGCATGGCTTTTGAGCAAACCATGGGACAGATACGACACTCATCAATCTCACAGTGGACGTATTCAAGGCATTGGACATAGGCATGTCGATGGGTGCAGTCTTTATAGACCTGTCCGAGGCCTTTGATCTTGTGGACCACAACCTTCTAACTAAGCTTCATGGCAAAGGTCTTGATGCCCAGGCCCTAAACTGGTTCAAGAGCTACCTATCAGGCCGGTCCCAGAGGGTCATTTGGAAGGGAGAGCTATCTGACCCCCTTCGCATCTAGGAGGGGGTGCCTCAGGGCTCAATTCTTGGCCCCCTCCTGTTCTCTCTTTTCACACATGACCTCAACCGTCACTATGGGGATAGCTCAGTTGTTCAATACGCTGATGATATAGTCATCTACTGGTCCATGTCTACCCTCCAAGACCTGGACCCTCTCCTGCAAAGGGACCTAAACACACTTGAGGCCTGGCTTACATCTAACAGAATAGTCCTCAATGCAGCAAAAACAAAAGCCTTGCTGTTTGCCCCTAGATCCCTCAGCCAGGACAGGACCAATTCCTTACAACTAACTTCCCTTGCTGAAAAGAGTATACACATTGTAGACAACATGAAATACCTTGGGCTAACTATCGATCAAGGTCTCACCTTTAAGTCCCACATAGACCAGGTAACTAGGTCTATCCACAGCAAACTTGGCACCTTGTACCGACAAAAAAACAACTTATCCCAGAAGCAAGGCGAGCAGTTGCCTCCAGTGTCCTCCTTCCTACATTAACATATGCTGCCCTTGTAATTCAGGGTATGTCAAAGCATGAGGTCAACAGGCTTCAGGTCCTGTACAACAAGGTGGTGAGGTTTGCAACACTGAGTCACCCAAGAAGCCACCCCTGCATCTCGCTGACCCAGCTTCAGTGGCCTTCCTTTGAGGCTCGTCTTCAGTACCCCCTGCTTTGCCTTGCTTACAAACTGCAGCACCCGGCTGCCCTACCTAGCCTTACAAGAATAATCATTCCTAAGTCTAACCCTCGTATACTCAGGACCACTGGTCGGTCCCTACTAGCAATCCCCAGAGTCAAGACTAACATGGGAGGCAAATCCTTCACTCACACTGCTCCTAAGCTGTGGAACACCCTCCCACCTTTAGTACAGAAGGCTCCATCACTGTTAAACTTTCACACAAGGCTCAAGTCCCACCTGCTTGGGGCAAGTTCATGCCATTGTCAGGGTATTGGATAGTCACCCCTAGTCCCACATCCTACACAATCCCTCTCCTTTTCTCACCCAAAATGACTCAAAAAGCATGCCTCAACTCCCTCAATTGTTGCAGTTATGTTCAATATTTAAATATTGCCTTTATTGTAACCTTGAATTTCATGTCTACCTTCTCTGCACCCTGTACTACCTGACTGTATTGTACTGTTTCTGTCTCCCAGGTCGCCCCTGAAAAAGGGACCTTTGGGGCTCAGTGGGCCTACCCAGTCATCAAAATTCAATAAATAAATAAACTATTCACAAGTGTCATTCTAGGGGGAAGTGAGGGAGTTAGGAACCAGACTTATACAGGGAAATTCTGAAAACTAAAGATGATCAAATGTGATAACTTTGTTGACTTTTTTCTCAGCTTAAACTTTTAAATTATTTCCCAGCCTTTTACAAATAAACCTTACTGTGTGCACTGAGTGGCGGCTGATGGTGTGGATAGAAAAATATGTATTTCTGAAATCACTGACTGTAACCTACAGAATGAGTATGTAATGTTCATCACTGGTGGTCTTGATGGAGTGCATAGTACTACATGGCACAGGTATTTAACTTGTTTTGATTTTGGTTTCATTTCATTTCACCCTGAAGCCCGCATCTCTTTACCCATCCCCCAACAACCCCCCCACATTTGTATCTAAACTTGCTCTGTTGTAAACTGACAGCATAAGTGCAAAACTGTAACAGCTGTGTGCCTTATCCATTTGAATCACATAACCTGTCATACACAGAAATGTAGGTCCCTTCCCCATGTCTAGGGGTATGGATGGAATATGTCCATGGGGAGGGGGTACCCACAGCAGCAGAAACACTTCCAGTGGCCACATTACCCAGGCCCAGATATCACACACAGGGTGTCCATTTCCTCACTGGTGGTGGATGAAAACAACAGGTTAGTGCATATTAAACAGTTCCTTTCAATAATGGAGTGTCCACATGGAACTTGAAGAAACAACAGGATCCCAAATTTATTAAACATGTTCATACATAGCTCAGGGAGCATCAGTTAATTAATGGGGAACACATTTAGCTTTCATGTGGCCAGTATGGCCATAATAGCAGCTTTTACCTGGACTAAGGAGGTCATGCCGTCTTTAGAGCAGCATTAACTCGAGACCGCTATGGTCACAAAAGTTTGAAGCTAGCACAAGTCTTGAAACAGTTCACAGTGCCTGACTGCCCATTATTCTTCAGAGGCACCCAGACTCTCAATGATCCCCATATCTTTCTTTCTCTCTCTGTCTCTCCCCCCCCCCACACTGGCTCAACTGGTCTCCTTGGAGCATGCGATCCTCACTGCTTGGGGATTTGTGGGTTCTTCATCATCCCTGCATCCCTTCCCAGAACTGGCAGTGACTGTCCATGAATTTAGAAGGGGGGAAACTCTCACAGAGCTCCAAGGCAACTCATTCTCTGGATGCTACACTCCATGCCACATTGTCTCCCACTGGATCCCTACATGAGTCAGTGGAGACTGCCAGGGAACTCTGTGACTTGTAAACAAACAAACAAAAAAAAAAGAACAAAAGACTCAGCGCACTCAGGTTCTGTGGTTTCAAAGCTCCAGTGCAAATTTATTTACTGGCAAGATGCCTGGTCTAAACCCTCTAGCCCCAGCACTTCAACCTTTCAGTGGGACTTCCTCAGGGGGTGGGTCTGAGGAATGACAAACATGCTCATAATTTATACAAATCAATTAAAGTGATAAACACCTTATTGTGAATAACAGTGTCAAACAACATGTGAATTAATAAAACACACACATACATGTAACACATTCAGGTCTGGTTTATGGGCTTGTTTTCCATACTTCACTTATGTTTATGTCATAGTTTTCTTTCTGGTAATTAGCCTTAATTTCCTGACCATATGTTTTGTGCAACATCCAAAAAGAAATTCAATCAAATAACAGGATATGTATATTTGATACCAGTAGTAGCCTAAACAATATATATATATAGATATATATACAAAATTCGTATCATTCTAAATATATTACATATACAAACAAGCATTTGTCAATGCAGAATGTTGTCTCGCTGGCATTGGCATTAGTAGTGCAGGAGTTAGAGATGCATAATAGGAATGGCAGTGAAGTACTGAACTGACGCCAACCCCATCCCCACCCTGCAGAGATTGACAGGTGTTGGGGTGTGCCTTTGGGTTGTCAGTTTTAACGCTCATGCCATTTTACCTCACCCTACCCTGTAAACACTGATAAGTGTTGTGGTGTGCTTTGGGGTCTTTGGGCCTTATACTTACCCCATTCCATAAGGAAATACACTGAGACTGGTGCAGTATAAGAGAATGGGGTGAACTTTAGGACTGAACACTCCAAGGCACACCTCAATGCCTGTCACTGGCTGCAGAGTGGAGGTGGGGGTGGAATGGCATGAGCACTACAGCCAATGATCCCAAGTAACACCCCTGACACCTGTCAGTCTCTACAGGGTGGGGTGTTACAGTTGAAAACCCTAACGTCATAGGCGTTTGTGGTATTTTCACTCCAAATTTTCAACATAGGCTTTTTGTGAGCCCACCTCATGAAGAGCAGCACAATCAGTTTGTTAGCTGAAAGGTGGTTTGCACAGTGGCTATGCCATTTGGTGACACTGGGATGAAAACACATTTTGGGCAGGATGTGAAAAATGACAACTGTATTGTTCATGAGGAGGTGTAAATAAATGGCAACGTTGAAAATCTGGAGTGAAAATATGAAAAATTGGTGAAGTCATGAGCATATATAGAAACTGTGCAACACACGTCCGTAACCCAATTATTTGGGGGATATTTTCAGCCACATTTTCAACATAGGCATTTTGGGACCTGCCCTCATGAACAGTGGCACTGTTAATCTGTCCCAAAAGTTGATTTCCCACAGCAACCATGCCATTGCGCACCACAGGTGCGGAAACACATTTTGGGCAGACTGCAAAAAATGACAGCTGTACTGTTCATATGGAGGTGTGAAAACATGCCATTATTGAAAATCTGGCTTGAAAATATTGCAAATTTGCGAAGTTACAAGGGTGCGTGGAAACTGTGCAATGCATGCTTGTAACACAGTCATTTTATGGACTTTTGTCACCAAATTTTCAACATAGGCATTTTAGGACCTCTGCTCATGAACAGTGTCACTGTCATTTTCTCAAACTGTCCTGAAAACTGATTTCACACAGTGACCATGCTATTCTGCTCTGGATGTGCAAAAACACTTTTCAGCCAGGATACATAAAATGACAGCTGTACTGTTCATAAGGAGGTGTGGAAAAATGCCAATTTTGAAAATCTGGAGTGAAAATATTACAAATTCATGAAGTTACGAGAGTGCGTGGAAACTGTGCAATGCACACTCGTAAAACAGCCACTTGTTAGATTCTTTTCACCAAATTTTCAACATAGGCTTTTTGAGAACCCCCATGAACAGTGGCACTGTCATTTTGAAATCAGTCCTGAAAGGTGATTCCAGGTAGTGACCGCAAAATCACCTTTCGGGACAGAATAACGCCATGACCATGACTGAATTCATGGGGAGCGGTCCCAATGACTCCATGTTGAAAATGTGGTGCCAAAATTCCCCAAAATGCCCAAGATATACACCAAAGTTGAAAAACCCTATTTATGCCATTATACAGCTTACCGGCATTTCTTCAGTTCGTGGTCGGCTTTGAAGAGTGCAGATGTGTTCCCGGTCCACGGAAGATTGTCGCACCATGCTCCAGAGGTAAGTATGGGGTGAAAGGGGGTGTGGAGAGGCAGGGTGCACAGAGGGTGGGCACTGGTTGGGGAAGGCCACCGGACTCGACAAGGGACTGTTTTCTGGTTTGCAGGTTGTAAAAAAAAAAAAAAAATATGGGACTGTTTTCGTTTTACAGGGCATTTGGCATGCTGGGTGGGTTCCCAGCATGCCACCTGAATATTTTTGTGACGGTTCTGTAGCTGACAGGGATTGGGCACCCCGTTGGCACATATGACAAATGGGGGGACAGTATGCCAATGAAATTAGGCTCCCGTTAGCAAATTAAACTGGGAAGGGGGGACATGATGCTGAGGGGGATTGGGCACCCCCTTGGTACACACTTTAAATGGGGGGTGCATTATGCCAATGTGGAGTGGGCTCCCCCGTCGGTAAATGAAGTGGGTTGGGGCATGCTGACAGGGAGATTGGGTGCCCCTGAAGTCGGCTCTCTGCATGGCGGCAGTCAGCACTGCCATGTTTATTGAAGGGCTTCACCAGGAAAGGCACGTAGGGAGGGCATGTTTTGGTGCTGCTGCATGACGAGCTTGGCTCTCATTGTTGTGGACCTTTTCTTAGATGTGCTCACCACATTATGTATTCCTGGTGTGGCACCTGCATGCTGGCTTATTGGGGAATGAAAGACGCACCTACTGATGCGTGCCCTGCATTTGCCCAACAGCGACCTCAGCGCCAAATCTGCTACTAATGCAATATGTTGGTTGGCACACAAGCACGAGCCAACATAAAAAATGCATTAATGACTTGGATCTGGTTATTTAGATAGGGAGGTAAAATTTTAGTGCAAAAGGTCAACATATCGAAAAACCTAGAAATAACCAATCGTATTCTATTTTCTCAGATTGGCTTTATAATCCTGGTTAGACTTCCTTATTTTGTTTTATTGTACTAAAAACTAGAGATTTTAACATACTGTATAAAAGGAAAATAGTGAATTTTAATTGTACAAAATCTGCAGGGAAGATGGAAAAGCAAATACTTGCCAGGACTGGCTCAACAATCAAATACATTGAGAATTAGACAGAAATCAATTATTGTGACTTAAGCAGGGTCTATAAGGAGGTTTAAGATTGTAGAGCTGAGGGTATGTGTAATTCAAAAAAAGAGGGGGGGGGGGTTGAACAAAGATGTTATAGATCAAGGAATATAAGGAAAAAATCTTTCCCAAAAACAGTCCATCTCCTATAGTGAACTGAATCTGTGCTCTGTGGGAATACAAGTAATACATCTCTCACTTTGTAAGTCTCAGATTTGTGGGCTAGGTAGAATTCCTGTAGAGAGAAAAAAGGAGAAAAAGAGTGAATGCAATGTTAAGTATGCAAATAAGTTTATAATCAGATGGCTGCAGGTCTAATATTTATCTTGGTTGCAAGTATGGAGAAAAATCAACTTCTTCATTCAGTCCTAGTGGAACAACTGTATCCAATAATAAAATCTACTTGGTTTCTTTTTGTGACAAAGTGTTTATTCTCACCTCTTGGGTGCCTTTCTACATGTTCCCGAACTGTGAACTTAAAACATTCTGGTTTTCCATCATGTTTTTCCAGGAAATGTGCTCCTAATGCATTTTGTGTATTTCCATTTATGATGGCTCACATGCTCTTGGATTCTTTCTTTTGCAGGACTGGTAGTTCTACTCACATAATAACAGGGACAGTTACACCAGCATACGTAAATGACAAAGGGGGGTTGTACATGTAATTACAATTCCTGATCTCAAAACTTTTGTCATCTTTACTGAAAGTTTTCCCTGTATTGGCATATTGACAGATGTTACACCTCCCACATTTAAAAAGTCCATTAGGTTTAGTTTTAAACCACTTGTTTATTTCTGGGGATTCTTTTGTGTTTATTAAATTACTTTTTGTAACTCTGTCACCAGTGTTCTTACTTTTGGAAAAAGTTACTCTTGGTTTTTCTGTAATATCTTTTTTAAGTACTGGATCTGTCAATAGCAATGGCCAGAATTTATGTACCAGTCTCCCCAGTCTGAGGGCAAGGGGATTAAATTCTGTCACAAATGTAACCACCTTGTTTTCCTGTATGTGACAGGGTCTGTCCCTGACACTGAGACTTGGGATCTTTTCCTCTTCTTAAACCTCTGGTTGCAACCACTTTCCTGTTTCTCTTTATGCTGTCCCTATTTTTCTGTATGGAGGCAGGCCATCTCCTTACAAAACTCCCCTCTCCCCTTTCTTATCCCTGCTGTTTAAATTTTCTCTTCATTTCCTGGTCCCTTGTCTATTCATGTTACCCTGCAGGGTTTTAAATAATTGATTAGCAGTTTTTTTCTTGGGACAATACTAACTGTACCGAAAGCATTTATATAGGTTTTCTAGAAGTGTTATGTTTGCTAAACACAGTGAGGCAAGTGTTATGCATTTTCACAATGTTTTAGAACTTTTATGAGCAAAACACTAATACATTTTTAGAGTTAAATAAAACCCTGCCCTGAGTTCCTAAGTAAAAGAAACTCTATTACACTAGCAGCACATTATGAATAAAGGCATTTGTAAACTGCAGGTACCTGTGATGTAAAGGTAGGCTAAAGGAAAGCCTCTAGTGTATAAATAAATTCCCCTAAAACAGTGTTCCTGCTCAGAAATGCCAAGTTAGCACTTGTATGGAAACACTTCTTTTTCTTAGAAAAGTGTCTCTGTTAGAGAGACTAAGCTGTTAGCTCCTGGCTGGACTCTGTGTTTTAAAAAAAACACCATTTGGTGCTCCTTTTGGTGAAATAAAAGGAATAGCTAAGTTAGTTTGCTTATCTTCTGTTGATAAAAAGCTGTTTCTGTTTAAGGAAACACAGAGCAGAGCTGCAGCCAGTTGTTTTGCCCCTAAAAATATGTTTGGAGATTTCAAACCACAATTGAAGCCAAATTAACTCCTGTGCTGCAAAACACCTGAAAAAGAAAGAAATGGTTACAGGTTTACTGTGTTTTAAACATTTCGGTGTCCTGGTAAACCAAAGAAGGTTTAACCTAGAAAGAACTGAAACCCTTAAACAAACAAGGAAGTTACCAGAATGCTGTTGCTGCGCTGTTCCTTGGAAGCTAAGAGGAGGCCTGCTTGCTAGCAGCTCTACAGCAGAATGAGAGCCACTATAGTGAGTGAGCGGCCCCTAGTGGTCTATATTTAAAGAGGGCAAACTGTCAATCAAATATTAGGTGACTGCTGTTTGTATCAAATCCTTTATACAGAGTTCTTATTGTATGAAAAGTACAAATGAAAGTTTGTATTGATGTATAAAACAAGGTTATGCTAATAAACACTATTTTGAAAGGTTATTCATTGATTTTACCTTGTTCCAAAGGAATACTGGGTCACCTGACCATGTAGGCAGGTATATAAACCTTACCTCTCCAGGTGGCAAGTTAGATAGCGTCAGTTCTTCCTGACCTAGCTGGAGGGAAGGTTCAGTCTGTGAGTGAAGAGAAGTCTTTGGAATTACCATTGATTGTTTATTATTTTGTTTCTTTCATTTTCTGTATTTATTTTTACTTTTTGGTGCTGTAAATTGTTTATGAAGTAATAAACATCCCACCAAACAAACAGTGGGTTGCACCTAAACTGCTGCTTCTGTGTACGTTATTTGTCTGCCTGTAGACCCACCCTATAACACTGTACATCACAATTTGTTGCATTATAACTTCCAAATCTTTTTCCTTTTTTGAAATCAGTAGATCACATATATTCAATTTATCCACTTTCTTAACAACCTCATTCAAAATGTCCTTTGAATATCATCTCTCCCTTAGTTTTGTTTTTAACCCCTCAGATTGTTCCAAAAAATCTAATTCATTAGTACAGTTTCTCTTCAGTCTTAATAATTCACCATATGGTACTGATTTTACTAGTTTCCTTGGGTGTGCTGTAGATGCATGAAGGATATTATTGGCAGTAGTTTCTTTCCTATGCCCTCTGGTCATTATAGTTTCACCTGTAGTGCCTTCTAGCTCTAAATCAAGGAGCTTTATGTTTTTCTTGTGGCATTCTTACATAAAGCTTAATCCTAAGGTGTTAATGTTCAAGTAAGAAATTAATTCAGGTATAATTTTTTCATACCCATTCCACACAACTATTTTGTCATCTATAAAATGTTGCCATATTTCCAGATGGTTAAGAAATTTATTTTGTGTGCTATCTTGGACTATTTTTTCTTTATAAAAGCCCATGAATAGGTTCACATAGGAGGGGGAAAAAGCTGCCCCCATGGCTGTCCCACATACTTGAAGAAAAAATTCTTTATTAAAACAAATGTAATTGTGAGTCAATGCGAAATCAATTGCCCCTCTTAGAAAATGTGTGGAAATATGTTCCTGATCATTAAGAAAATGATCCACTGCCACAAGTCCCAGATCATGTCTTATAGATGTGTACAGGCTACTCACATCTATAGTTATCCAACAAAAGTTTGCCTCCCAAATTTTGCCTTTTAGTTTATTTAAAAGGTCCATGCTATCTCGCAAGTATGAGTTTAATGTAAGAACTCTTGGCTGAAGGAAACTATCAATAAACATACTCAAACTGTGAGTTAGGGAGCCTATCCCTGATATAATCGGTCTTCCTGGTGGGTCTGTTGTACTTTTATGAATTTTCGGCAAGATGTAAAATGTGGATATTACTGGGTAGTCAGTTTTAATAAATTCCATTTCATTTTTTGACAGCCACCCACACCTTACACCCCAGTCTAAAATCTCACATAATTCCACCTGGAATTTCACAGTAGCATCCCTGTTCAGTTTTTTGTAGTTGTCTGTATTATTCAATAAGTCCTAACATTTTTTAATGTACATTTCTTCATCCACTAAAACTATGTTACCACCCTTATCTGATTTTTTTAGGATGACCCCTTTCAGATTTTCTAAATCTTTTAGAGCTTGAAGCTCATCATCTGTCATGTTTTTGGTACATGAGACTGGCTTTCAGAAAACAATATAACAGTTTAATTTCATTTTTTCAAATACTGAAATGGCCGCATTCAAGATCTGCGGGCAAAAAATAGATTTGGGTTTAAATTTAGTGTATTCTGTTAAATTCTCTACTGCATTACTACTCAAATACTGTACACAGTCTCTTCTAAAAGAGCAGAGATGTTGATATTGTCAATAATGTTACCAGCCCAGTCTGAAGCTTCCAAGGTTTCTTTACTTTGGGTAGAGAAATCCAAAAAATCAGTGTTAATGATGGCAGTTGATGTTACATCCATGTCTCTCACAGTTTCTAAATCATTCATTAACCCCATATTCTTTGGTTCTGTTGATGCTTTAGACCTTTCAAAAAAGCATTTAAGTTTAAGCTTCCATATAGGTTTGAAAATGTTTATCCAGGCTTTAAATAAATCTGGGTATGGTGTTGGTACAAAAGAAAAACCTTTCTTTAATAATGCTATTTGAAGCTCACTAAGTTCATATTTGAAAGGTTTAAGATCTCTTTCTTGTCCTTGTTTCTTAAAGTCTCTGTACCAAAGGCTGGCTTCCCTCAGCCTCTCTGTCCCCTGCATGTTTTTTTGAAGTAGGTCCTTTGGAGGTTTTTGTGCCCTGTGCATTTCTGGTCTCCTCTATTAGTCTCTCTTCTTCTTTGGATAAAAAAAAAAAACAGGGTTACTGTTTTGGTTTGACGGTCCCACTGTTTTGGTTTGATGGTCCCACTGTTTTGGTTTGACAGTCCCACTGTTTTGGTTTGATGGTCCCACTGTTTTGGTTTGACGGTGGAAGTATTGTCTCAGGCACTCCTCTTTACTTGCTGTTCTCTTTGATTTGCTTGAAAGGTTACATTTTTCTTAGTGTTGTTTGGGTTATCAGAACAGCAAAGGCCCAAACCGAGGAAAAGATAGCCAACTCAGTTAAGAAGGGGAATAAAACCTTTTATAGGTACATCAGGGAGCGAAGGAAGACCAAGGGAGGGCTAGTGAGGCTTAATAAAGAGGAGGGAGGGTGGGCAGAGGGTGACTGTGAAAAGGCAGAGATACTAAACAAATATTTTTGCTCAGTATTTACAAAGGAAGTGGGGGAGGTACCTAAAACAAACAGTAGAAACACTCTGGATACAGAAGTTGATACCAGCCCATTTACAGAAGAAAAGGTTCTGAAAGAACTCTTAAAACTGAAGGTGGACAAAGCAATGGGGCCTGATGGGATTCATCCCAGAATTCTAAAAGAACTAAGGGTAGAACTAGTGACACCACTGACTACCCTCTTTAACAAATCATGGGAGGATGGGGTGGTACCCAAGGACTGGAGAAGGGCAGATGTGATTCCCCTTCACAAAAGTGGGAACAAGGCAGAAGCAGAAAACTACAGACCTGTTAGTTTAACCTCAGTGGTAGGAAAATGATGGAATCACTTCTGAAGGAAAGAATTGTTGAGTATCTAGAGGTCAGAGGGCTCAGGACCCAAGGCAGCATGGATTCACAGTGGGAAGGTCATAGACAAATCTGATAGATTTCTTTGACTGGGTGACCAAAGTAGTAGATCGGGGGCTGTGGACATGGCCTACCTAGACTTTAGCAAGGCATTTGACACAGTCCCACACAAGGATTAATATACAAGTTATCCAGCCTGGGAGTGGGTCCCAAGATGACAGCCTGGATAAAGAATTGGCTGGAGAATAGGACACAGAGTAATAGTAAATGGAGTCCACTCTGAAGAAAGGGGGGTTACTAGTGGGGTACCACAGGGTTCAGTATTAGGACCGGTCCTCTTCAATGTCTTTATAAGCGACATTGCAGAGGGACTGGAAGGAAAAGTATGTCTCTTTGCAGATGACACAAAGATCTGCAACAGAGTTGATGCACAAGGTGGGGTGGAAAGGATGAGAAGGGGCTTGGCAAGGTTAGAGGAATGGTCAAATGTATGGCAGCTTAGATTCAATGCTAAGAAGTACAAGGTAGTGCACCTGGGAAACAAAAACCCAGGAGAAGAGTACACAGTGGGGGGTGAGATACTAACAACAACAAAAATGGAAAGGGACCTGGGGGTAGTCATATCAGATGACCTAAAGGTGGGCAAGCAATGTGAGAGGGCAGCAAGGAGGGCTGGGGGGATACTGGGATGCATAGGGAGAGGCATCACCAGTAGAAAACAGGAAGTTATTATCCATCTGTACAGACAGTTGGTGAGACCCCATCTGAGTACTGCGTGCAGTTCTGGAGACCCAATCTCCTCAGGACATAGACAGGATGGAGGCTGTCAGAGGAGGGCAACTAAAATGGTGCAGGGTCTGCACTGGAAGACATATGAAGAGACTTAAGGAGCTGAATATGTATAGCCTCGAGGAAAGGAGGAGGAGGGGACATGATAGAAACTTTCAAGTATCTCAAGGGAATCAACAAAGTCAAGAGGGTAGAATCTTTCAAAAAAAAAAGGTGTGCAAGAACAAGGGCACAATTTGAAGATAGAAGAGGCTGACTCAGAGGTAATTTAAGGAAGTATTTTTTCACAGAGAGGGTTGTGGATGCATGGAATGGCCTTCGGAGGAGGTTGTGGAGTCAAAAACAGCGGTGGAATTCAAGCATGCATGGGACAGTCATAAGGCAATTCTAGGGGTTGGGGGTAGGAAGAAGTAGGCTGCTGGTTAAGTAGGATCTGCGGCTTATCCATTAGGTAGGGAAATGGGCAGACTGGGTGGGCCAAGCGGTCCTTATCTGCCATTAAAATCTATGTTTCTATGTTTCTATGTTTCTATGTATCTCTGTACTGGTTTCCTTTCCAATTTCTCCTGTTGCGTGACCGGGAGCACCCTCTACTGCTTGACCAATCTCGTCTTTCTCAAATGAATATTTCTTTTCTATTGTAATATCCTATGATGAAGCAGAGCTCAAAGGCAGCTCACTCACTGGGCACTACCCTCCCTGCTGCATTCTTGCCCACTGGATCCCTACATGAATCAGTGCAGGCTGCCAGGGCACTCTGTGACTTGTGGTTGCTGTCTCCCTTCTCAACTTTAGCCACCCTCCAGGTACTCTGTGGCTTGTGGCTGCTGGCTCCCACTTCTTCCTCTGTATCACCGAAGGGCCAATGGCTGGGGGCCAGAGTGGGCAGTCGTCCCCACCCAGACCCAACTTGCTCTCACTCTCTCACTGCTCACTCCTCTGACTGGAACTCCCCCACTGACCTAAACTGCTGGGCTTTATCCCCCTGCATGCCCATGGTGACCTCCTGACCCACAGGACGCTCCACTCAAGTGCTAAGAAGAATTAGCCCTTTTCTCTACTGGGCCAAATTAGGCCACAAACCCCAAGGGAGGGGTGAATAGACTAGTAATCTCCCAAAGAGGGTTACAGAAACATTGAAACTGATGGCAAATAATGATCACTAGGCCCATCTGGTCTGCCCAATTTTAATTATGATCACTTTTGCTGCAGACCCAACTTGATCTACAGCACTGTCTCTTCCATACCTTTCCTTCCTCCCTCCTAGGATTCCTTCCCCCCCCACCCTTTGCCTGCCCTTCCAATTTATTGCCCCCTACCAATTTTTCCAGTTATTCCCCCTTCCATACCTTTCTCCTTTGACTACTCCTTCCCCCCTTCCTCCTTTGCTAACTCCACGCGTCCTTGAATAACTTGCATCCTGGAGTGACTCTCTTCCTTTGTGATCTCCCTACTCTCTATCTCAGCCTGTGGTGGCCCACTTTCTGCCTCCACTCTTTCTTCCATCCCCCCCCAGCTACTTTAAATGTCCATCGAAGTAACATTTGAACCATCCTCTGAGGACTGTGGTTGCCTCCTGGATGAAAGTAGGCCATCACCTCTCTATAGGTTCTTATCCTTCTGGGTTGGCCCTCAGTCCCCAATGTAGCCATACCTCTTTTCTCTGCACCATCCCTTCTACCATTAATTGAAGGTCTTGGTGTGGAGCTCCGTCTTCTTCTTTATATAGTGCAAGATGAATTTGTTGCTCATATTTTAAACACATGGGAAACACAGGATCAACCAGATAAATGATCTACCTTTACCAAAACTAAAATTTACACACAGAGCTGACTACAGCAATTCATCTTTATGCCCATGAAACACCCTTATCAAGTTAATGCATTGGCAGCTGTAGTGGCTCTGACCAGAGTGTGTTTCAATAGACAGAGAACAAAAACAGAGTCAGGAATATGGTGTGACTGCTGATCACTGGGATGGGAAAGAAATCATTGAGTAAGGCAGGGGGAACACCTTACCTGGTTATCAAAGAATAAAATAAAATAAGAAAGGTAAAATAGTAGAGACACTGAATAAACACTTTGTGACAGTATTCTGCCAGGATGTCAATGTGCAGGGCCAGCTTCATGTGGAAGTTATGGGAGAGGTGTAGGCCAAACAGGATGTAGTGCTGATTACGCCAGAATTAACTGGTATCTGGAAGGTGTGAATGTAGGAAAAATTCCAGGGTCCCGATGGCATCTACTCAATGGTAATACTTGAGTTGAAAAGGGTTCTGGCTGGGCCACTCACTGAAATATTTCAGGACTCCGGTCCTTACAGACAGGGATAGTACCACAGCACTGAAAATCAATCAATGTAATTACCCAATTCAAGAAGAAGTAAGGTCAGACTAAGTTAAGTACTGAACTATATATCTAACCTCTGTGCTCAGCGAAGTGTTTGAATCAGTCATAGAAAATGTGATGGTTAAAAAGTTCCTGCCAAACCAATGTGATTGACTTCTTTGAGGGGATAACTAGGGTGGTAGGGATTGGCCGAATGGTGCATGTAGTCCACATGGACATCAGCAAAGCCTTTGATACTGTATCACATGAAAAACTCATGGAGAAAGTAGCACAATACAAAGCCCACAAAGTGAACAGGAGCTGGATAGCAAATTGGCATAAAGGTAGGGAGCAGAGAGCTCACCTCAAGAGGTGGTGGCTATGAATACAGTGCAGGGCTTCAAACAGGCATGGGATAGGCATAAGGGAGCAATACAAATGAGTATGAATAGATAGGCCACTGACAGAGCAAAGGCCGATGGCACATTTATAAGGTAGAAAAAGAAATGGGCAGACTGGATAGGCCTTGCAGTCCTTATCTGCCGTCAACTTCTATGTTTTTATGTTTCTATGAGAGCAGTGATGGATGGTCATCACTCATCATTCATAGTTAATCATCATTAGGCAGTATAGCACTGTGGTATAGGTTACTGAGCTGCAAACCTGGAGACCTGTATTTGAATCCCATCAGCCCCCACTTGCATACTGTGTGACCCTGAGCAAGTCACCTAACTTCCCTGTTCTGCCAGGTCACACCAGGAAACAAGCTTCGGCTTAGTGTGCCTTTCCTGGTTAAACAATTTCCCCTTTTCCATAGTGGCGGGATGTGCTGAGGGGAGTACCTGAGGGGCTGTTGCGGGGTCCATTGGTCTTTAGCATATTTAGCATATTTATTAATGTCCAGGAGGGGGTCAGCAGCAGATGATTGCTGATGACACTAAATTAACAAGAACCTGAACACAGCAGAAGGAGGAGATGAACTACATGGGGACCTACGAACACTTGGGGCATGGATAGAGAAATGGGAGCTGATATTTAATTCTGGGAACTTCAGGGTACTGTACCTAAGGGCAATGAATCTGGGTGGCAAATATACAATGGACAGCACACCAGATGAAAGGGTTACTATATACGGTAATTGTGGACTACAAGTTGATGCTAGATGTGCAGTATGCTGTCATAGTTAAGAGGGCAAATGCACTGCTTGGATGAATTAGTAGGGAATAAGAAGCAGGTCAAAAGAGATGATCCTGCCCTTGTACAAGGTATTGGCTTGTTGATTAGTGGTTGAGAAGGAAGAGCTACAAGGAAAGATTGGACGTCCTCAAATTATTTAGCCTAGAAAATATAAGACTGAGAAGGGACATGGTCACATTTTTCTGAGTAGTAAAGGGGCTACACAGGTTGCTCAATACACAGCTGTTTGAGCTGGTGAGTGCAAACAAAATCAGAGGATATTCCCTCAATATGAAAGGGTAGAATATGGGGAAATAATACAGATCATCACACGGAATGTTTAATATGTGGAATAGCCCACTCAGTGAGGCTATAAAAACACTGTTTCGGTTTTGAAGGCAACAGTAGAAATATTCCTGATGGAGAATGGCATTGAGAGTTACTCAGCAAGAGCTGGGCAATATTCCAACTGTTAAGGGCTGGCAATATAGCCTAGATATCAGAGTAGTGAGCTGTGAATGAATTTGGTATATCCAGCAGACCTGGATTTGATTCCCACAACCTTCACTTGCATAAGATGAGTGTCTTAAACTTCCCAGTGCTCTTGTGTTGCCTCTGAAAACAGGCCTTGTGCCTTGTGGGCCTTATGTGGTTATCAAGAGAAAAAAAAAGCTTGGATCTTGGATGTGTGACCACACTGAAGTCAGACATAGTGAACTCTCTTAAGTCAAATTCCAGCAGCCACTTCCATGTTTTGCACAGACATGGCCTGCATACATACATTGTATTTTCTAATTTTTACTAGCTCCAACCCTAGTTAAAAATTGATAACTAGTTGTATGCCTCAGCTGAAAAATTAGCAAGTGTAGCACCAACCACAGGGTTACCCTACTCACTACAGTATGTCCCAAACCATTCCAAATTCTCAAATACCCACAATGATTTGTAGCATTGGCAACTACTCTGCTCATGCAAAACACACATAAAGCAAAGGGGCACTGACACTACCAAATCTATCAGGAGCAGTAAACTAACAATGGCAACTTAAGAACAAATTGCAAGTTCAGATTTCACTGCCAGCACTGACAGAAGCATTAATTAGAACTACAACTAAAATGTGCCAACTGCAAATAAAACATAAAGATAAAAACTATTTCCATTTATTTAAAATAAGTGAAAAACAAACATGTGGAAGAAACAAGCAGGCTTCAGTTTGGAACACTTTGGGACATAGCCAGTGGGCTGACCTTGTGGGTGGTGCCATGCTTTTTAGCTAGGGTGGAAGTTGGAAAAGTAGGTAAAGACAGTTTAAATATGCAGGTCTTGCCTGGGTGGCACATGGGATGATGCTGGATTTCGATTTACGTGTATGCATGACCCCAAACCAGCAGCCTCCCTAAAAAAAATATTATTATTTTCAAATTTATCAACATTTTATGAGTAATTCTGGATTGAACTTGTTACCTTTAATGTGTTTAACTGATTTTAAGGGGAGAGGTGGCTCTTTCCTAGCATCGGTGATTCTTTTTTAGTGAGACACACACACATATATCTCTATCTCTATCTCTATCTCTATCTATATCTACACTCTAGAGAGAGATGCTCAGAGAGCTGTATTGCTAACAGACAAAAAAGACTAATATCTCACCTCGGGGGGGACTCAAGGGTCTGTGCTGGTGACAAAGTGCACAATGCTGCAACTCCTTGTGTGTATATGAGAACACATTAGGATGTAGCAGGTGGGGTGATCTTGTGGGTGGTGCCACACTTGCTTATTTTACAGCTGAGGCATGCAGATAGCTACCTCTTTTTAACTAGAGTGGGAGCTGGAAAATAAGAGACAGTTTAAATATGTAGGCCTTGTCTGTGCAACACATGGGGGGTGCTGGAGTTTCATTTTTTTGTGCATACATGACCATAAACGATCTGCCTCCTTAAAAAGTATTACCATCAAATTTATCAAAGGTGTATGAGTAAGCTGGGGTTGAACTCATTGCCTTTAATGTGGTGTAGTGAAATCTCTGCCATATGGCAGGAGGAGTGGACAAGATAAACCCTAAGTTCCTTTTCTTATCACAATACTATGATGCTACCATTTAATTGTGTGAAGACTGAGATTTGTTGAAAGCTTTAAATCTGCTTCAAAAACCCACCTTTTTAACTTAGCATATCCCAAACATAGTTATTACTAGATTGTCCTAGATTTTCTATTGTCTCTAATTTTATCTGTTTTTGATATGTTAATGCTATCTACCTCATATGTTTTCTCTTTGCATGCTCTCATTTGTTTGTAAAGTACTGTGATCTTCTTGGAACAGCATTTTTAAATAAAGCTGACTTTTGATTTGTATAGATCACAATGACAACCGCCTCTAGAAGTACGACTACAAATACCATTGCTGGTATGTACAATGATGAGAAACTGTGGGATAGTACTGGGCATCTTCAAGACAGGTGCACTTTAACCCAGGTATGCATACAAGAGGGAAGCATAACGGTAACACGCCAGAAAGAGATAACTGTTACATTAGCTCCTTTGTAGAAGATCCTGTGGTAACAGAAACAATAAGCAGAGAAGGTATTTTGAGAAGCAACACATCATGCCCAGTCTACAGTTTTTGCTTTTTTCCAGTGGTAATCAGAAATTTCTCTTAGTTTGCAAAAATTGATCAGGTCGTAAAGATTAACATCAGATGCAATTTTCAAGGTTATAGTGCTGTTTTAGCACATGGGCTGCTCGATTAGCCTCTAAGGTGCAATAATAGTCATCAGCGTATTTAGGCATTGTGCAGCAGTTGCAGTGATCGATAACTCATATGCCAGTATGCAACACTGGTAAATACAGTAAGCCCTCAATGCTGACCATACAAGTTAGTTTGACTTTCTTCTATGATAAAAGTTAAAATGTCTTGGTGTAAGAACAGCCTCCATTTTATCAGATCCCTACCTGTTTGACTAGCTGTTAGGCTGGACTACATTGTATGGCTGCTATTTTGCAGACCATCTCCTTATGTGAACTGTATGTGGAATGCACCTGGGATGAAACTGTAACTTATGTATTTAAGTTACACTGCCTAACTTTTACCGTCCAGGGAAAATGAAAGAAAACTTAAACAGTGGGTGGGTCAGTAGGTAGCGAAGCAGGGAGGGGGCAGGGGTGATAGGCAGAGTGAGTGAGAGAGAGAGAGAGAGAGAGGGGACAGAGAGATTCAGCAGAAAGATTCAGGCGAGGGGCAGGGAGCAAGGACACATAGCAGGGGACAGAAGTTAGAAGCAAAGAATCCTAAGGCTTCACAAAAGGGCTGCAATCATCTATTCCATGGCCCCACCACCCTTTGTGAGAAGTAACTCCCCCTTACATCTCCCTGAAATCTGCTCCCCTACAGCTTGAGTGCATGACCTGTGGTGGATTTGTTTTTGCTCAGTCTGAAGATGCTAGACCCTTTAAGCTTATTTATCCCCTTCATGTATTTGAATATTTCCACCATGTCTCCCCTATCCCTTTTCATCTCCAGTGTCTATAGACCAAGCAAATCCAACCTCTCCCCATATGGCCTCCCTTGCCACCCCTGGATCATTATAGTCACCCTTCTCTGGACCATCTCCAGCCTACCCTTGTCACCTTGCAAATGTATGAAGCAATCTTTTTTTGTCAGAACAACACACTCTCATGAAAAATGATGCCTCCATATGAAAAGAGAATGTGAAAGAAAAAACTAAGTTCAAATTTGTTTTCCATACGAAGGAATCTTTTTTGTGAGATTGTGTCATACTCATGAAAAAATATTCTTCATATGAAAAAGAATATTTATTTATTTATTTATTTATGTCTTTGATAACCGGGTAGGTGGACTGATCCATAAGGACCCATTTCAGCCACGACCCGGGCCCCAGAGACAGGCAGCAAGGTGGACATTGGAAGATTGCACAAAAGTGCATATCCAGCAGTAATACAAGTACATGTAGGGACAGTGAGACAATTAGGACACAGATAAGTAGAGACTGGGTAACAAAAAGAGGGTCTAGATCTGCAGATGAAAAATGTATGTACAATTACACAGAACAAAAAGCTCATTTACAATAGTTGAGCTGTCATACATTTAGACAGGGTTGCTAAAAAAACATTAGACTACAATACAGCAGTTTATTTTGTCAATTATACAATATTAGACTATAATACAGCAGATTATTTTGACAGAGGCAGCCCTACTTGTCCCTGAGGAAATAAGAGAGCAGGGACAAAAAGCAAAATTAGATAAGCCCAAAAGGGACTAGAGGCAGGGGTGAAAGCTGATGAGTAAAAGTCTTGGGTAGAGGCAGTGCAAAAGGTGGTGCAGTAAGGTGGCTAAGGTGGATCATGGGCCAAGACATGGTCTCGGGAGCAGCTGCAGGAGGATTCCATCAGAAGCCAAGCTTGTAGGTTGTTTTTGAGGGACATGTGTGAGGGGAGGAGTGGATCATTTGTGGGAACCTGTTCCAGAGAGAGGAGGCTGACACAGAAAAGGCTTTACTGCCCATGGCAGAATGGGTGCGTGGGACTACCAGAGAAAGAGAGGAGGATGACCTGAGGATTCTAGGCACAACCTTGTCAATCAGTAGTGAGGCAAAAGGGGACAGGTAGTGATTTCTGAGAGAGTTATCATTAGGCAGCCCATGACTAGGTCAAAATGTCCCTGGAGGTTTGGCCACCCTAAGGATTTGTAGAGTGTGCAGTGGTGAGTAGAGTAGGGCACTTGGAGAACAAAGCGGCAAATGGAGTTGTACGTAGTAGTGAGGCGAGAGCAAGGCAAGGAGGCAGTGGTGAAGGAGTAGACAGGGGAGCAGTAATCAAGCAAAGGGAGGAGGTTTCCTTGAGCTATGGCCAGGTGGGCCTTCAGAGACAGAAATAGTTTGGTTCTGTAGGCCACTCCAAGTTTTTGGTGGATTTTGCTTATTATTAAATGTTAGGGAGGGATCTATTGTCACCCCTAGGTATTGAAAGGAGAAGACGGTGTCAAGCAGTGGACCAGCAGTGGATTGTATGAGTAGGGATGCACATGACTTGGCAACCTTGACAGGAAAAGGCTTTGAGCCAAACAGCATAGCCTTGTTTTTTTTTCATCAACAAGCAGTTTCCTGGAGAGGAACCAGCCATGAGCAGCACCATAGTTGATGGTTAGGGTGGATGAGATTTTATCCAGGGATTTGTTGCTGTGGTACAGAACCAAGTCATTGGCATAGAGGAGCGTGTTGCAGTTAAGGCTTTCTGAGGGGAGTGCATTTATAAACATAGAGAACAGTAGTGGGCCGAGTATGGAACCCTGTGGTACTCCAGTGCATGTGGGTAGTGATGCAGAGAGTGCCTTTCCTATCAGCACAGATTGGGACCTGTTAGACAGGTAGCTGTGGAATCACGTAGCAGTGTCTGGTGAGCAACCAAAATGGCGCAAGGTGGAGTATAGGAGGTGATGGTCCACTATGTCAAAAGCCCTTGATAGGTCTGCAAATACCACACCTGTGACCTTGCCTATGTCCATGTTACTCTGGACATGGTCAATGAAAAGGGCGAGGGCAGAGGAGGTGCTACAATGTTTGTGGAAACCATGCTGGAGTGGACACAGAAAGTTATATTTATCCAAATACTCAGACAATTGATGATGAACTATTTTTTCCTGTAACTTACTGAGGTGAGGGAAGAGGGAGATGGGTCTATAGTTTTCAGGGGTGAGGGGGTCACCAGCTTTGAAGATGGGTACTACATATATGTGTTTCCACGTGTTTGGCACTGTGGATGTTGAGTGTGCAAAGTTGAAAATAAAGGTTTGACGATTGCTGGGAAGATGAGTTTCAGAAATGTAGGGTATAGCCCATCACTCCCTGGGCTACCTTGGGCTGGAAGACTCTTTATAATTTGATGGTTGTGCTGTAGTCGATGGCCCTAAAGTAGAACCATGGATGAGTGTTACCATCTGCTGATGCCTGGGGATTGCAAGGGAGATTTACATGGGTAATGGGAGGCTGAGGTGGCAACTAGCCTAGGTGTGGGGTGAGGTCAGTGAACATAGTATTGAATAGATCTGCAATTTTTGCAGGGTTGGAAATGGGACCTGAGGCTAATGTGATCTGTATTTGCTTATTTGACTTTGGATTTAGGGGGGACCCAATGGAGACCCAGAAATTACAGGAGTTGCAGAGGGCATTTTTTTGCTGGTTTATGCGGTATTTCCTTTTTAGAGATTTGGCAGCCTTCTTGCAGTAGTTTCACAGCTGTCTATAGGCATTCCATGATTGAGGAGAGGGGGTCACCTTGTGGACCTACCATGTGTTTTCCCTTTCTTTCATTTTTGCGAGTAAGTCTTTAGATAGCCAGCAAGTACACCCACCCCTGACTCTACTGTGGTTATGGGGAACAGTTTGTCCTGTAATGCACAAAGGGTGTCTGTTAGATAAGAGACAGCAGAAGAGACATTGCTCTGCTGGTATAGAGTGGCTCAATTTACGGACCTTGCTTCCCTAAGGACCGCGACCAAGTCATGGCAATTGAAACTCCTGAAGGACAGAAGTTTGGTGTGGGGGTGGCGGTTGGTTTTGGGGGACAGTATGATATAAGTGGGGGAATGGTGACTTATAGAATCAGCCATGGTGCCAGCTTGTATGACTTTGTCTCCTCTATTTGTGACAATCAGTCCAGAAGAGTATGGTTTTGTGAGCAGGGATTTTGCCTGGTGGGAGAGGAGATGATTTTTCTCCAGGTGGTGCAGCTTTAGCAGTGTAGCTTGGTCAAAGGCTGGAGAAGTTTCCCAATTTATGTTAAAGTCTCTGAGTAAAATGGAGTCTGTTGAGAGAGTAGCATGTGCTAGCACATCCAGGAAGTTTTCTAGGCCCTGGTGATTCCTCGTGGGGGTTGTAGCAGTAGCCTAGCTAAAGCTTTTTTGCTATTCCCAAGGATAACTCCACTAGCATCCACTCACTCAGGGAGGTAGAGGCTGAGCAGCTTATGGAGGTGGTTGTGATGTGGTCCTGGACGTACAGGGTGACACCTCCGCCTCATTTTCTGCCTGCCCTGTCCTGCCGAAAAAGGGAGTACCCCAGGAGTAGATATGTAGCATCAACATGATAGTTCTTTAACCATGTCTCAGAGACTCCTAGTACATGCGGATTGTGTAGGGATACCCAGCACACGAGAGCAGAATGTGAAAAAACGAATTCCAGTGGCTGGCCCACTGGCACAGTGTTAGCGCTACTGCTTGCGATGTTAGTGACCTGGGTTCAGTAGTGAGCTCAGGTCATTGGAGGGCTGGCAGCAGGGAGGAGGATTGAGTGCCTGATGGGCTGCTGTCCTTCTCTGGGAGGGGAGCGCTGAAGACCTCACTGCTATACCACCACCTGGGTGACCACAGGTTGTGGTGCAGCAGTGGGAGCAGAAAGGCAGGCAGGGGTGGACATCAGCTGAGGACTGGAACAAAGGCACATCTCTGCATACCTCCATCTCATTGGTCCTCCTCGAGCACCGATGTCCGTAGGAGCAGTACCAGAACATAGGAAAAAAGCCATGTCTGGACCAGGCGATGGGCTCCTATACCAAACTGGTAGGCTCCGAGGTGGTACAGCTCCAGGTGCATGCTCCACTAAGGTTTGGAGGGGGATAGGGGCTCCCTCCACCCCACCCTGGGGGTCCTCCAGGGACCACTTGGAGTGGGGCACTAAATGATGCAGGCCCCTCGGTCCTTACGGTGTAGCTGTGAGGAGCATTAGAAGACCTTGAGAGAGGGACCAGACATGGCAATGAAGGGGGCATAAACAGTAAGCAAAAAGACAAAAAACCTAAGTCAAAACCGTTTTTCGGATGAAGTCGATCTTGTTTCGTATGGCCAAACTTTGTTTCATATGGCCATAAAAAAAAAGAAAATTGTCTCCCCAAAATGATTTTAAAATGTGTTAAAAATACATTTCTGGGTTATTTTGCCCAAATGTAACTGCATAATCTGCCAAATGGGGTTCCTATTAGCAAGATACATGTGCTGGTGTGTTTTGATGATACCATTTTTATGGGTTTTGAGATTTAAAAAAAATGGAAACAAGATGACAGCCATACAAAAAAGAACTTTTTTTCATGAAAAAAGATTACCCTCCGTATGAAACAGAATCTTTTTTTCATATGGGCCAAATTCTTTTTATGTATGAAACAGCTATCCAAAAGACTGTGCTGAGCATGCTCAGAAAATAAAGTTCAAATCCTCGTAACTCTGGAGTGGACTAACCATTTTTTTCACCAAACAAGCAAAAGTTACCACTCTGTCCCACACCTTTTCACAGCAAAATTCCAAACCATCTGGATGCTGAGTGATGACAAAAAACAGACCTCCCTCCACCTCAATTTTTTCACTTTTTTTGCTATACAGACCTCAGAATTCATATATCTAACAGGAACAAAACTTGGCATGTCCAGAGAATGTGCCCCCAAGACTAGGTATGCAATATTCTTGCAAAAATGTTGAACAGTGGCAAAGCCATTAAAGTGCAACATTAGGGGTTTCACATTAAGTGGCCTACTCTACTCAACACTAACTACAGTAGTGCTAACATGCCACTGTATTGTAGTGGCAATAATAGATGCATGCACAGGAACAATATAAAGCAAAGATAAAGGTAAACAATTCCAGGAAACAAAGAGAAATTCAATACAAAAGATGGGCTAAGTAAAAACGCATATACTACTGGGGATAGCAAGGATAAGAGCTAGGGCAGTATGCAGTCTGTGAATGGCAAGATGCTCATAACAGAATCTTGTGGTGTAAAACTACAGATTATGATATGGAAAGAAAAAATGCTGAAAGCTGATAGGCACACAGCCTGTTTCACCCATTATATTATATAGGCCATCCGCCCCAGATAATGAAATCAATATCCCAAATTATTTACTCTTCCGAGCGGATAGGCAATCAAGGGGAGGTGGGGTGGCAATTTGTGTAAGGGACTCAGCCACATGCATAGATGCATCATCCTCCCCCAAAGAATTTGAGTGCTTGACTCTAAAGATTGAACTTTCTCCTTCCAATGCACTCTGTATAATAGGCTGCTACAGGCCCCCTTTTGCCGGGCCTCATCTCCTGTCTCACCTCAGTTCCGTACTGGGGCTCAGTTCCTTGGAAACCATTATTCTTGGCGACCTGAACTACGATTGGCTATCAAGTGCATCAGCTCCCTTGAAATCCTTTTGTGACACTCTAGGGCTGGTGCAACTCATTGTCGAGCCTACTCGCCCAAATAAAAAGAACCTTAACAACAGCTCCCTCTTAGATGTAATTTTGGCTAGCAAGCCACATCTGTTCTCTCATGTCAGAACATTTTTCTCAGACATTAGTGATCATTGTATAATTACCACCATTAGATCCATGCACAACCCACAGTTTGTGGAAAGGTTCTCTATCAAGAGGTGCAAACGCAACTTCGATTTGTTTGCATACGTCCACGACTTGAAACATTCACCGCGATGGCAGGAATTCTTCCTAGCCAAAACGGTGAACAGGGCATATACTATTTTTACGATATTTTAAGTGAGGCTTTAAATAAGCATGCACCCTTGGTTAAGGTGCGGGTCAGGAGCAGCACCTGCCATTGGTTCTCGCCTGAGCTCAAAGCTTCCCTGTTAGAAAGGGATACTTTATGGAAAAAAGCTCGAAGAAGCAGGAACGACTCGGATTGGTGTCTTTTTAAGAGAGCACATAACAAGTGCACCAAGTTGGTCAGAGCAGCCAAGGCTGCCTACTATAGTTCGGAGCTAGACTTTGCCTCAAGAAATCCATCAAAGCTCTGGAAAACATTAATAGACATGTCTGGACACAGACCTGGTAATTCCATTCCAGCAAAAATTAAGTCCGGTGGCAGCGTTATCTCTAACCGATCAGAGATATTGGAAGCCCTCAATAACCATTTTGCAACGGCAGGGCTAACATTTGATACTTCCCCTGCCAATGACCTCCGCACAGCTCAGGGCCCACCGACCCACGAGTCCCCCGCTACTGAGGAGGCCTTCTACCTCCTGCCTGTCTCTGTAAAAGAGGTGGATGACCTACTGCTTCAACAGGACACCAGGAAAGGAGCAGGCTCTGACTTCATAGAGACATACTATCTGAAATGTGCTTACCATGTGCTTTCAGTGCCAATCACCCACCTATTCAACATGTCACTCTCCCAGGATAGCCTCCCTCCTCAATGGAAAATAGCCCATGTCATCCCTCTATTAAAAGCAGGTGACCCCTGTGATCTAAATAATTGCAGACCAATCTCCCTCCTCCCCATCCTGTCTAAATTACTAGAAAAATAGTTTGTGGCCAGCTAGGGGTATACTTAGAATCCAGAAGCCTATTAAACCTGGTTCAGTCTGGATTCAGAGCAAAGCACAGCACCATAACAGCCCTTGCTAAGGTGACCAGTGATTGGCTCCTAGACCTTGACAAGAAGAAGCATGTCTGTGCCATTTTCTTGGATCTTAGTAAGGCATTCGACATAGTCGATCACAGCCTGCTTCTTTCCTCCCTAAGCACCTTAGGCCTGGACCATAAATCTATGTGCTGGTTTGCAGGCTACCTCAGAGAACAGAAACAGCAGGTTGAAGCCGAAGGTGATCTTTCTCCATTAAAACCTATGCTGAGGGGTGTGCCCCAGGGCTCTATCCTTGGTCCCTTCCTTTTTTCAGTCTACATTAACAACATCAATGACCCCATCAAAAAAGCCAACATCCACTTATTCACGGATGACACTGTACTGTACTTGAGTCGTCCCACGCTGGAAGCAGCCTGTGAAGACCTCCAAGCTGAATTTAACCTTCTACAATACCAGCTCATAAACAAAAAGCTTTTGCTCAATGCGAAAAAGACAAAAGCCATGCTCTTCTCCCCCTCCCTCCTTGCATGCGGCAATTCCTGCTGGGTGGGGGCTACCCCACAAATTGCCACTGTTCTTGGAGAAACACTAGAATATGTAGCTAAATTCAAATATCTAGGAGTTTGGCTCGAATGTAAACTTTCCTTCTCCGACCATCTCGAAGAACTACAGAAGAAACTAAGGCAAAGATTAGGATTATTCTACGGAATTAATCACCTGCTCACTAAGGAGGTCAAGATTCAACTGGTTCATGCTGCCTTCCTATCTTTAATAGATTACGTGGACCTGCTCTACAGCCACTGCACTGCCTCTGCACTGGCTAAGTTGGACACCCTCTACCACAGAACTATCAGGTTCATTATTGGCCTTCCACTTTCCACACACCACTGCTCCCTGTACTCATTGTTAGGTTGGACTTCCCTTCACTATAGGAGGAATAGAAATGCCACCCTATGGGCCTTCAGAGCGGTGACCAACAAGCTCCCCTCATATGTCTCAGATTGTATTCCCCAGAGTGTGTTAGGCACCTACGCTCTAAGGAGCTGTTCCCTAATTGCCCTCCAAGTTCCAAGGGTCAACACTCGTTTCAGCAAAGCTGCTCTAAGCTTCTCTTTACCCACATTGTGGAACGGTTTACAAAGGAACTTGAAGCTGAGCTGCCCTGTTAGCCTGAATATCTTCAAGGTGCTCTACGATCGCTACATGAAAGCACCTTGGAAATGATTTCCTCACTGCTAGCCCACTAATACCGCAATTCCCCTTTCCATCCTGACGCTCGTCATGTTTCTACCCTGGCTCTCACTCATTCCCCATTAACTCTTCCTGCTGCATCCACCCTTCCCTGTCTGCTCCAGCCTGACTAAAGTCCCACCCCTTCCAGAGTAGTGTCCCAATTATCTACCCATCCTCCATCACTATCATAATAAACAAGTACACGACAGCCATCGTCACTTTCTGTGGTTTTAACCCAATTTTTCTCCCAGTCGTCGGTAATATATCCCTCCTCTTCTTTACCTCTCTAATCTGTCACCCTATACACGGCCTCTTTTCTCTATATCTGTAGTTGCCGGCTGCCTCACTTAACGATCTCTGCTTATAACCCCTGTATGCCTACGGTTGATTGTACATCTGCTGACTTCTTCAATTGTAAAATAATGCTGTTTTTTTTTATTTATTTCAACCTTGTAATGTACTATATATTCTTTTTCTTCCTTGTATATTATTGCTTTTTGTATAACTGCTTCTGTACTGTACTTTGATGTATTCATGACCATGTCCACCTTGCAAATGAGCCTTGCTCAATGGTGCCCGCCTGGATAAATAAAGATTTTGATTGATTGATTGATTGATTAATATTATGCCAGCACAACCTCACAGATGAAACTAATGCCCACAAAGGTTCCATGTCATAACAGCAAAAATTCTTGGGGGACTAACAATACAGTGAGTACACCCTACCAAAAAACAATTCAGCGCACAACAAAAAAATACAGACGACCAACTCGATGCATATTTAAAATAATGTTTAATGCAGGGGGCTATGCCTCCCACACGGCCCATACTTAAATAATCATCTCCGGGCTGGGGGGGCAGACACTGCAGGAAAGATGAGGGACTAATGATGGCAATAACTTAAAAAAACAAATAAAACATAAAACACCTGCTAAATCAAAAAACAGACCTGTATGCAGTCCCGAATCCAGTACCACCAGCACTGCAGACGTGTCCCTCCCTGCTATGCTAGGCAGGTAGTTTGGCAGCATCACACTCCATGGCCCCATTTAGCCCATTCCTCTTCCTCCCCCCATCACTATTCCCTCCCATCACCATTCTTCTCATCTTCCCTTGCTATACATTCCCCATCATTGATCCTGAAAGTGACCAAACTGAAGTGCTCATTTCTGAATCACTCAATTTCATTCACTATTATAACATGCTACTGCCCACAAAACATCTTACTTACAACTCTAACCATTTAAAGGGATCAGTTTTATAATTTTAATAAGGCACTTCAGAGCATGTGTTGCTGGGATAATGTCACTTCTCTGGTGGTTGAAGGCACATGGCCTGTGGCCTAATAATGAACCTGAAGTATGACACTATCACAGGCCAGCACGACACATGCTTAAATTGTAGAGTACAGAGGCCTGCATTTTCAAAAGACTAGCATGGTACAAACCAGGTTTGTGCCACGCTAACCTGGAATAGTGCCAGCTGCCGGGAGCATGCTCATATTCAAAGGACACATATGCGTGGCACACCCCCAGTAGTGCCCTCCTGCACAATATTGAGCTGTGCATATGCAAATGAGGGATCCCTCATGCATATGCAGTGTAGCACAATATTGAAAGTTTTCAGAAGCACTAAATGGTCACCAGTGCCAGTGCATTTTCATGCTTATGAAACCCAGCCCTTAACAGCATGCAAAGGGTGTGTGTGCCCCGCATCCCATCCGTGCACTGTCAAGGGCTGCCAGCCCTGATCTCCATTCCCATAAAGAAAACAGCAACCCTGGTGCTCCACTGTCCCTCCCCAGCCCCAATCCCTAATCCTGTAATGACATTCATCCTCCCTGTTGGAATAGTGTCACTCCCCAGCCCTGATCCCATTCCCATAAAGAAAATCATCCTCCCTGGTAGTCTAGTGTCCCTCCCCCAACCCTGATCCCCATTCCTGGAAAGAAAATCATCCTCCCTGGTAGTCTAGTGTCACTCCCCAACCCCAATCCCCTTTCCTGTAATGACATTCATCCTCCCAGCTGGTCTAGTGTCCCTCTCCAGCTCTGATCCCATTCCCATAATGATATTCATCCTCCCTGGTAATCTAGTGCCCCCCAGCCCTGATCCATGTTCCTGTAATGACATTCCTCATCTCTGGTGGTCTAGTCACGTTCCTCAGCCCCAATCCCTGTTCCCGTAATGGCATTCATCATCCCTGGTGGTCCAGTGTCCCTTCTCTGCCCTGATCCACTGGTATAGGAAAAATACATAACACCTGGTGGTCTAGTGGCTTCTTCCCCTACCTCCAGTCTCTGATTGCTGGCCCAACTAGACATAAATAACCCTAGTAGTCTAGTGGCCCCCACCCTGGCAGGTATTGACCCATCACCCGGCTTTCCCCAACCCGACTCGATCCAGCAACTGGCACAGCCCACTTCATACTGCCACAGCCAGCTGCTAACTGAACCGTCAATGAGTATGTGCAGTCGATAGTACTTGCTAATTTTTTGACCAGTCAACCAATGAGTGCGTACTGTCTGCAATACACACTCATTGACAGTTCAGTTGGTGGCTGACAATGGTAGTGTGAGGTGGGCTGTGCCGGTCGCTGGGTCAGGTTGGGGAAGCAGGGTGGTGGGTGACTACCTGCTGGGGTGGGGCTGTCACAGATTCACTCAGCAGATCAGGCCCTCTACTCCCAAAATGCCAACCTCTGAGCACAGTCTTGTGAACAGTGTAAGAGACAAGGTAACCCTCTTGTCTGTTTTTGTGAGTTCGGATCAACCTTTGGTCTCAGTTCTGGAGGGATTCAAACTGTTAACCTCTTGATAGCATACCCAATGCACAGGCTCAGATATATCTGTCTTTGGGGGGCCAGATATCTTTGCCTACAGGCACTTAACCAGGTATTCAGAGATTAACCCTTTAAAACTTTAATAAAGACCTCCGATTTAAAACGCTTCTTTTTCCAGTTTGGTACCACCCTACAAGCTTATGTCTGCTGTCTGTTATAACCATAAATATTTCTTAGCAAAAGAAAGCAATTCAAAGACAGACCAGGTTTGCTCTAAAATTAGAGTTTTACTAAAATATATAATAATATGTCAAACAGACAATACAGAACTTTTGTATCACAAGACATACATATCTTTAAACAAAACAAGGTTTAAAACAGAGCAATTCCTACAACTATATATAGATTTTTGTCTAGTTTTCTAAATACCTGTTTTCAGTGCTCAGATGTTTTCTTGGTCAGTGTCAGATAAAAAAGTGTCTCTGTAGTGAAAAAGAATAATCTTTACAAGCAGTATTTGCCAACCCCTTTTGGATGCCGTCATCCAGCTCCTCCTCTGTCAAAATATCAAACAAATATATACTTCTATACAACCACAGGATGTAATTTCAAAGTATTAATTCTGCAACCTTAGCATAACTCAAGTTTCAAATGACACTTTCTTTGATCTCATGCTGTACCATCCTCACACAGGCTTCATATGAGCATTTATGACCTCTCACCTCTGTGTAATATCCTAGCTTCCCTTTCTAACATCATAAATCTAGTTTATGATTTCTCTCTTAACAAAATTAACTTAAATAAGTCTGTAATTAACTCAGAGAAGCAGGATCCTTAATAAAAGTCTTCCATGTAACACATTGTCTCTAAAAAAAACTGAGTGTGTGTGAACTCACATACTGTCAGCCATTTCCCATAGCTTTCACCTCTCAGCTGTAATCTGGGGGGGGGATGAGTGAGGTCATTCCTAGCATTTGAATTTTCAGCAGAGACATTAATACATTTTATATTAAAAAATATAAATAATACAGCACTCAGAATGTGCTGTCTACATCACATGGGCCACTAGACTACCAGAGATATTTATGTCTAGTCATGGTCGAGACTGGTGGAGGGGGGAGGGACCACTAGACCTCCAGGTGTTATGTATTTTTCTCATACCAGGGGATCGGGGCTGAGGAGGGACACTGGGCCACCAGGGATGATAAATGTCCTGACGGGAATCACTTATATATTCATATGTGCTGTCTACACCACTCATGAGGTCCTCACTGCGTATCACTTATATATTGATATGCAATCTGTAACATACATACAAATGTGTGTGTACATATATATATATATATATATATATGTATATGTATATGTGTGTATATATATATATATATATATATATATATATATATATACACACACATAGATATAGATATATAGTGAGACAGATACTGTATATATGCTTATATATATATATTTTCATGAAATTGTATCCTCATTCATACAGGCCCCTTTGGAAATAGAATAAACCGAATAGAGGAGATATTGCAAAACTCATTTTTCATGCCAACCTGTTTCCCCTGACACACTATGTAACACCATCAGGCCATGACATGCATGTGAACCCACTGTGAGATAAAGCTCTCCAGCCAATCACAATGTGTCCCGTGTTACAGAACACTGTGCCATACCTTCCCAGGCTCAGAGCAGTTGTGTGTTCCCCCAATCCTTGTGCTGCCCAGCCAGCTCCCAGAGCTCATCTTTGAACCTGAGTTGCCGGCATGGGAACACAACATGCTACCCTCTGGCCCAAGAGCTGGCCCTGCACACAACATTTCTCCATAACATTTAGGTGATTCTATCAACCAATGACAATATGTAATCAGTAACCCTGGCAAAATGTGAAATGCAATTATTTATTTAACAAATCTATTCTTTCAACAGGTCTACACATTATTATATTCCACTTTTCTGGTATAATTACTTTATTTTTCTTAAATGACAGGTAAATTCATTTTACCAGTTATTCATTTCAGATGGCATCTCTATACCTTAAAGGCAAAAATAAGTTTGTACAAAGTAAGGCATGGACTTAATAGGTCTATGCTATTGTGAAGATCTTGTTTAAGTTGGCCCTAGTATAATAACGTAAGACTGAAAATTGTATTAGGCTGTAGTGCAGGTTGAGCAAATATCACCATGCCTGGTGTGCTGTGCCACTGCCTCTGGCAGTGGGAGCTGTGGTAGATAAGTGACTATTCATTTCTGTGACAGAATGCAGCCATTTCAGTAGCTAATGTATGATGTTATAGCACTGATACCATCACATTCTGAGTATAGAGGGGTTTTGGATATAAAAAGAGGAGAAGGGAACCAAGTCCTAAGGATAAACGGAAATATTAATACAGAATCACCAAGAATAGTGAATTCTGCGGCACTGCAGAAGTTCTGCAGTAGGTTGCAATTTGTGCACAAAATTCTGCAGCCGCAGAATTCTAGGGGCCTTGCCCATAATGGGCATGCAAATGACTCCTTAGTGCCGTGCATGCCCAATGGGCTCATTTGCATGTTTGGGTTGAATATCACCCATGGGGTCCATGGCACTAACTAGTGTACACCGTGTTTTACCCATATGAGTAGTCTGCAGCCTAGTGCTCTGGTAGTGCTGCACCAAACAAGGTGGCTGCTTGATGTGTGCCATGCTACCATGGTCCAATATTCAAGCAGAGAGCATGGTCAGTTCAGATCGTGCTATCTGTTGTAATGTGGCACTAGAGCTGCCTGGACCTATTTTTTTGTGCAGTACACCTGCTTGAGCACGTTGCTGGCCAGCTCTGAAAAAAGGGCCCACTGAGCTTAAGCTATACAGTAGGGTAAATGTCACAATGGGTAAGAAGAGAGGAATGAAGAGGTAGTGCAAGTGCATGTGCATGCTTTTGAGAAGTATGCTAGTAGTAGTGGTTCAGTAGAGTGCAGGAAGGATGACAGGCAGATGGGCAGAGGAAAGTTATTCCATAGTGCTAGAAGACAGATAAAGAAAGCAGACTTTTCTGCTATAGATTTAGAGTGAGGTTCAAGGATGGAATGAGCAGGGGATGATCAGAGAGAGAGAGTAGAATGATACTGAGGAAGCTGTAGCGGAGCGAAGTGCTGGGGCATTGTTCCTAGTCCTGCAGTGTTTAGACGTCTCTATGCAATTCATTTTGTATTTACAAGTTACTTTGTATTTCCTTTGTATCTAACTAATAATTAAATACAGGCACTGTGCCCTTAAAATTCATATATTGTGTTTTTGCCAAGTTAATTTCCTGAAGTGCAGGTCAGTTAGCACTGCGGTCTCAGAGATGTTACCCTTTAAAAGGGAGTTAACCTGTCTCCAGAATTCTTTCGGATTACTGAGATGCTCAACCTGGAGCCTCTTGAAGTGGAATCATTTTGCTTTTTGGGTTGAGTTCTTGCAGCTGTTCCTCAGTTGCCTATATGTTTGCCAGTTAGTAGGTAGCCCACTATCCTTGTACGTTCTCCATGCCTTATCATGAGTGGACATGAGCTGCCTTAATTCCTTGGTGAGCCACGGTGCTTTAATACATTTTACCCTGCAACCCTTTAAAGGGGTGTGTTGGTCAACAATGCTGGTGAATTTTGCCACCAAATAGCCTAGTGCCAAGTTAATGTCTCACAGGGTATTAATTGGATCCCAATCAGTTTTTCTGATGGTATCCATGAAGTTGTTGGCATCAACCCTGGACATGTCCCGCACAGAGATGATCTTAGGTGGGTGGTTAGGGAAGTTGTTACACCATATGCCGACAATCATCAAGTGGTTGCTTATACTGTCTGAGAGTACCTCTACTGATTTAATCCTCAGGGCACAATTTGTGACCACCCAGTCAAGTAAAGTATGGTTACCTATCTTTGTGTTAATTCGAGTAGGTTCACCTATCATTTGAACCAGATTAGAATCAGCCAGGACAGCAGTCAGTTTGGAGGAGTTTGAATGCAGCCAATTGATATTAAAGTCACCTCCGAGTATGAGGTCATGTCACGGGAGGTTAGCAAGTGAGGTTATGAAGGCAGGAAGGCCAGAGAGTGCTACCTTAGGGGGCATATATACACAACCATGAGTTTTTTTATGGTGCCAAGGGTGAGAGAAAGGAAAATCGATTCAACAGCAGAGGGTCCATTTCATACTCGACTACAATTAAGAATTGCTAAGTAGATAGTTCTCTAAATACAGCGGTGCCAGCTAGGATACAATACAATACTGCTACAGTATATAGCAAAATGTTGCAGTTTGCTGCAGGGAGCAGTGTACTTCATTGGCAATTAATCCCTTTTTAACAGCAGTAGTTTGTGGCAGATCATTTACTACAAGTCATTGTGTTGCATTGTGGCTGGTTCCAATTTAAGTAATTTATCTATGTATAAAAACTGTTTACTTTTCCTAATGCATGTGATAATTTGAAAATATCCTGAACTGCTAACAAGAAAGTTACAGGTCATCCTGTAAATAAGAAAGCCTAGCCAAAATTGGACTAATCCAAATCTGTCTCATGTCATGGATAATCAGTAGGACATGAAACACGTTCTCTACAATCCCAATCCAACAGGAAGAAGGACCCTGATGGGCATTAGAAAACGTGTGCAAATCTTGCATATAGCACATTATCAGGAAATATTTGAAATCTGTAGCATGTAAAGGCAACGCATTTGTCAGTGTCCATGATACAGTCCATGTAAAACCCGAAGCCAAACCAAACATCACCTGAGCTGTACCGGGAAGAGATTCAAGATTTTGATACAATTTCTAAATCCAAACATTGACTATGTAATCAAATCTTATTCTTGATGTATTTCTTGTATTTTGGACTAACAGTAGTTCCTGATTTAACATGGTGGTTCATGTATGAAAGCCTGTATTCTTTTAAGATGGTCAAAACATACAAGAGGCAAGGGAGCTTCATGTCATGTTCCTCTAGCAATCTTTCCTTCTCCAAATGTTCTAACCTAAATAAATTATCCTTTGGAAGTCTTGTGATTTTAATGCAGTAACCAAGTTGTAATGTATCTGGAAGGGTTCTGAAGCTTTTTAACCTACAGTAGCCCCACTTGCATATATGATGTGGGGATAGATTTACTGAGTCAGAGACAAGATTATGTATTTAACAGCTGCCTGTCTGAGATCCGGACTTGGCTGTCCCATAACTGGCTGAGACTGAACCCAGACAAGACAGAGGTGCTGGTGGTGGACCGGGTTATCGTCGGGGGATGGGGTTTGTGGAACCACTTAGTCTTGTGCAGAAGTGCCACTGACCCCATCTGAATGGGTGAAGAATCTGGTGTGATCCTTGACAGCGGCTTGACACTTGATGCTCAGTTGTCGTCCTTTGTTAAGAGTGGATTTTATCATCTGAGGAACCCTGCACAGTTTCAGAACCTGTTAGCCCCCGAGGAACTAGCCTCCCTAGTACATGCTTTTGTAACATCCAAACTGGATTACTGCAATGACCTGTACCTAGGGCTATCTGGAGGTAACTTCTGCTGACTGCAGCTGGTGCAGAATGGGGTGGCAAGATTATTGATGGGTGTGCATAAGTATAATCATATCACACCAGTCCTCCGTGAAGTGCACTGGCTGCCAGTTAGGTGGAGGACTACCTTCAAGGTCGGTTTACTGACCTATAAAGCCCTACATGAAGGAGCACCAGTCTATCTGCAAGAGCTCCTTGTGCCTCACCGCCCATCCTGAGCTCTCTGTTCCACCAAGGGTTGTCTCCTGGATATTCCTAGGGTGAGGTTGCGCCACTCGAGCAATCGAGCTTTCTTGGTGGCTGCACCTACCCTATGGAATCTACTACCTAAACAGCTATGGGAGGCACCCTCAGTGAATACCTTCAAAAAAGGTTTAAAAACTTACATATTTAACCAGGCTTTTAATTTTTAGATAATTGAGTTTACTGGGATTGATTAGATAGACAGTTTTATGTATTATGTCTGATTGGATATTAGTGCTGATTTTAATTGTGTTTTTGTATACCTATAAAATGTATTAATTGTGAAGCGCTCCAAGTCCTTGGAAAGGAGCGCTATACAAATAAAGTATCTATCTAAAGTATCTCTCTATTCTATTAATAGAATAAATAGTTTTTCTAACTCTAGAATCTCATAAGGTGCCCAAATTTCAATACCACAAAGAGTCTGTGAGTTAAATTTTGATAAAAGAACCTGAGTCAAGGTCCTGATGCTATTTCCACCATATTTAAAACTGAAGAGTTTCATCCTGAGATGTGTTTTTTTTTTCTTGTTACTTTGGATGTGATATGTATAAAGTGCATATTCCATGAACTATTAGATATGAAACAAATACCCAGACAAGGACAGTTAGACACTGATGAAATAGATTAGCTGCCTGCCTACCACCTATTCATAAATCTGGTGATGCCAAATGCAATTATTGTTTTATTTTTTAACAGTTTTGGATAAAGTTAATTTCTCTGATTTGGCAAATGAGTAGTTATTTTTTTTTTGCAAGCATGACTGAGATAATGAAAAGAAAACCACATCATCATCATATGCCAAAACAGGCACATCAATTAATCCTTTCCTAGGTGAATCAGAAACAACAGCCGTAAGTGGCCTTATAACATAGTCAATGTAAATACTAAACAGTGTTTAGACTAGGATACAGTTTTGACGCATATCTTTGTTAGTCATAAATATCTGTGAAGCATTACCTCACCACACCCAGTCTTACTCTATCCCAGATATGGTTATAGAATTTTGAAATAATAGAGATAAGTCATGGATCAATGCCCGTCTCGCGTCAGTTGCCATAATGTCAGCTGAAAAACTGAATCACATGTAGAAGGAATAGTCTGTTAATGCTGCATATAGCTTCTGTCCACAGAGCAGAATGTATTTCTCCCACAGGTGTCTGAGAATGAAAACAATTATCTAAGGTAGAACAATGTTTCCTAAAACCAAACTGTAAGTGACAAGTACCCTGTGGCTAAGATCATTTTGCAAAATATTTTAGAAGATACATCCAGCAGATTAATTGGCCAGTACATTTATGAATCTAATTTACTTACTTTCCTCAAAAATAGGAACAATCTCCAGCACTTGCCATGAACTAGGAAAGAAGGCATCACTAATACCGTTATTAAAAAATAACAAAAAGTAGTCAGACCACAGGAGAAGGGTTGTAAATAGAAAGCAACGGGTATTACATCAGGCTCAGGGGCCTTCTTGTTCTTCAAAGAGTTAATTGCATGAAGTACTTACTTCCATAACACTAAAATGCCTAATACTATCTTTAGGTAGAATTTAAACAAGATGATTTTGCAACATCTTATCATAAAAAGGAGAAAAAATTAAGTTACTGATGCCTCAGTAGGAACATGGGAATGAAAACTGTCAAAGCAGTGTCAGTGGCTCAACAGGTTGCACACTTGCCTCTGAGGCTGAAAGATCAGAAGGCTGAGGGTTCTATCCCCACACCAGGCACTTGGGCTAAATCCCAATACTGACACTATGGTGCAGCATGAGAGGGTGCTGCACTCCTGAGGTGCTGTCTTTTGAATAAGACATTAAACCGAGGTCCCATCTGCTTGTTCTGGTGGTAGTTCAGGTGAATATTAAAGGCCCCATACCACTTCTCAAAAAGAGCAGGAGATTTTTTTATTAGAAAGAGAAAATTGATATACATTCCATATAACCAAAAGTAAAGTACAAAAAGAAAAAAACAGAACAATAAAAAAAAAAATCAGAGCAGCACCAGAATCAGCCTCCTAAAAGAAATAAAAAAAGAGATCATTAATGTACATCAATCCCAAAGTTAGTAATCCACGGTAAGTTCTTCCAGACAGCCTGTAGTTGTGCCAAAGGAAGAGTTAGTCTTTCTATGGAGTAAAGAAGCCTGCGATCTTTCATAATCTTCTGAGCCAATTCAATATGGCTGTTCTCCTTCTGCTGCAATGTAAAACCACATCGAGCCATCCAAATGTGCCATTTAATGACAGAAAACAAGAGACATAAAGTATTTTTGTTCCAGTGCTGGCAAGAACCAGGGAGGTACCCATACATCAAATTGTGATATGTAACAAATTTCAATTGAGGCATGCCCCAAAACAGAGAGAGAAACACCCGAAATAGGTGAATAAAAGAACAATCAAAAAACAAATAAGCCAGAGTCTCTTCCAAATTAATACATGCAGGATGGCTACAAATGCGTTCCTGCAAGGACTTATGCTTTTGATTCACCTTAACATTCAGACGGTCATGGCAAGAGAGCCAATGAACATCCCACATATGGGCAGGAATGTGAGTATTCTGCAACAAATACTGAAGGGAAGTCAAGCGAGAAGCAGGACACCTTTCAAAAGGGTTCAGCACAGCACATAAGTCCAACAAAAGAGAATTATATAAAGCCTTACAGTTTAAAGTAAGGAGCATGTGTGGGGTGACATGCCACTGTTTTAAATGACAAAAAACATCTCTAATACATACCAAAGTTCCTGGGGTCTTCCTAATTAAATGTGGGCACTGGAGTTCCCAAGGGGAGAACCACAGGGAACAAGCTGATAAGAGCCAAGGTTCCCAACCCCGTTGTTGATTAACCACAAGAGGGCATATATTATCCACAAAAACAATACTACTAAAAAATAGCAGAGGATTAACCATGTGCAACCCACCCTTGTTAATAGGCAAATAAGTGACATTACGTTTGATGGGATTCAAATGGCTACCACACAGTGCTTGGAAGAAAATTCCAAACAAAGAGGTTTCCAGTTGTCGTGGAACAGGAAACACTGAACTAAGAAATAAAAAAATGGGGAGTAAAAATTATTTATTTAAAAAGATCCTCTTTTTCTTTCCAAACTTCCAAGTATTCCAAAGAGTCACCCGCTGCCTTCCTAAAACTAATTTTTCTTTCTAATTAAACAGAGCCATATCGGGAGTACCAAAAGTGACGCCCAATATCTTCAAAGGTTGATATGAAAGAACAATACCATGGAGTTGATCCAGATGGGGTGAGTCCAAACCCAGAGAATAACCAGCACATTTAGTTAGGTTAAGAGAAGCGCCAGAGAATATCCCAAAAGCCGTAATAAGGACCAATGCCTATGTGAGGGAATCTTCATCCACCAGGAGTAGGGTCATGTCATCTGCGTATGCAATGGCAGAATACGGAATTGACAGACAGTCATCCAAAAGAGGATGAATCTGGCAAGAGGCATGAAGAGTTCATAACAGAGAATCAAGAAAAAAAATGTACAGTAAAGGGCTGAGAGGATAGCCCTGACACACACCCCTACAAATCGGAACCATAGCTCCCAGCCACCCATTAATAAGGGGGACAACAGTTGCCAAACAATATAAGGATTTTAAACTACGTAAAACAGAATAGGAAACCCCATAATAATGTAAAACTCCCCACAAAAAGTTATGGTTGATCGAGTCAAATGCCTTCCTCTGATCAAGGGAGACAACAAGACCCGATAAAGGGTGATGGAGATTGTGTTCCATGATCTCTCGACTCAGTATCAGATGATCAGCAATCTTCTGGTGAGGAACCGAGCAGGATTGTGCAGGTGATACAACCAGTTCAGCTAGCAGCAAAAGCCTGGTGGTCAGAATTTTAGCATAGAGCTTAAAATCAGAATTCAGAATACAAATCACTATCCAGTTATGAAGCTGTGTCTTATCACCAGTTTTATAAAGAAAAATTAAAGTCCCCTTGGCAAAATCCAGAGGAACAGTCCCAGAGTTAAGAAAATCAGTAAATAGCAATGCCAATTCATCAGAAAAAAAATCTCCAAGACGTTTATGTAATTCGTTAGAAAGACCATCTGGGTTTTGCGTGGTAGTGCACTTTAAGTACTGAATAGTAGCCCTAACCTCCAGGGAGGTAATGTCTCGGCTCATATGGAGTGAGATATGGTCGGGGACAGTAGAGAGAGTAATAAGAGACAAATAAGAGGAAAATTTGGAAATATCAGAAGGCAAACCAAAAAATGAAGCCATGGAGTATTCACCCACTGCAAGGAGAATATCCATTTTAGTAACCAGTAAGCGACCATCGGCCCCAGTCAATTCAAGAATTTCGTTCTTCTGAATCCTATAATCATTTTGCTGAAAAGGGCAAACAGCATCAGCAGGCCCCAGAGTCCCAAAATTGTGTTGAAAATATAATTGTTTGAATTTCTAGGCATGAAAGGACTGCATATGAGAATGTACCTGCTGAATTTGTGCAGTAAAATCCTGAGAAGTAGTATGGGCCAAAGTAAAAAAATAATGCAATTGTTTCCGGTGTTGTAAATAATGGAGATAAGTTTGACAGGCACTGTGTTTACCATAATTTCGAATAAAACTCCTCAAACCCCACTTAGTATTGGCCCACCAAAGTCCAATATCTAAATAGCAAGGCAGCACAGACTTGTGGACCAGTCAAAACTCCCATAACGTAGTACAAAAATCTGCCTCCAATAATAATGAGGAATTAAATTTCCATGTCCCTGGACCTCGGGAAAGGTTGGTAGGGGGTCCAACCCAAACCAAGACCATATTATGGTCAGAGAATTCCACAGGGACAAACTGAGCCATATGAATAGAGAGGAGGTAAGAAAGAAAAATAAAATCAATCCTCATTGCCAAAGGCCCCTTCTGGAAAGTAGGAGAATTGAGATTAGTTTTCAGGTAGAAACCATCCTTCAATAGTGCTAACTTATTCATTTTAAGAGAAGGGAGTCACAAAACAATTTAGCGGTTTTGCAACAATTGTTTCTATCCTTAAGACTCAGACCACAGTCAAAGTCACCAGCAAGTATGACCATCATGGAAGTGTGCAAATAAGGTTGAAGCAGTTTAAGGAGCTCAGTTCTCAAAGCCTTAGATTGGGGAGCATAATTGTTAATGGCATACCTGCCCGACAGTGACAGTTTGACAGCGAGGTCCCCCACAGCGACTACAGCACCATGCCACTGTAGGGGACCCACTGGAGCTGTCTATTGGGGGTCTTGCACCCCCCGAATCAGCTCTGACTCGGAGTGGATAATCCTTATTGGGGGGGTGTGGGGGGGGTTTGGGATGCGAAGCCCCCTGAAGAAAACACTTACTGTGCTGGGAAACCGTCAGCCGACTGCTAAATGCAGTTGACCTGCTGGTTTTGCTGTTGGGCCGTTCGACGAGAAATTTGTTGAACACCAGTCGTGGATCCATAGTTAATGAGTCGAAAATGGGAATTAGAAATTACCACAGCTAGAATCAACAGTCCACCTGGAACAAGATCATACAGGTTAAGCTCTTTAAAGTCAGGTAAACATATCACAATTCTCACCCCAACACATGTCTCCTAGCCAATAGACCAGAAAGAGGGTCCAAATAACCATTCCCTCTGTGCCTGAGAGATCTCAAGATCTATGTGGAGATGGACATCCTGAAGGAAAAATAAACCATCCTCGTAGTCATGTAAATAGGAGAACACAAGCCGTCTCCTGGCCACCCTCTTTATACTATTAAAACTGAGAGTGCAACAGAGCAGGTGGTCACCCATAGAAACAAAGTGAAAAGGAAAGAACCAGGTAAAAAATCACCACATCAGGATTTCTTTTTACCAGAAACCATCTTCCCTTTCATCTTAACCTTAGCCTTCCTTTTCTTTTGCCCAGTCCCTCCCAGGGGCTTCTCGGAATGAGTGGCACCAGCGGTGTGAGAGGAGGCCACCGATGAAGAATCCATGTCCCCTTCAGAGTCTGCTAATCCGTTAGCAAGGAGCTCATATCAGTTATGGATGGAAAGACCATCCATCCTGGAGGATTTGGCGGGGAGACATCTGCCGGGTATGAGCTGACCTCCTGAGAGCCTTTTGTTATATAACTGACTGTGTTAATGTACACATAGTAATATTGTCAGTAATTGCTGAAATTGTCTTGCTGATTGTGTGTTGTGTGGATCTGGTGCAGCAGTTCATAATTTCAGGTTGTTTACATAACAATACATGGCATATTACTGAACTTTTCAATTTGCTACGCATTACTCGTTCAGCATTGTAGACAAACTGTTCTATGTGTGAGTGTGTGTGCAGTGTTGCGTGACATCAAATAATACACCTTTTATTGTGCCACAGACTAGTGTAATTGCAGACACAGCAGTGTGAACCTGCTATCCAGTGCAGCAGCCTGATTTTGTACTGTGATCATGGTATCTGTTCTTTGTTTTGCTGCTTGTAGTGCCATAAAAATCTGCAGTCAGTGCTCCCCCCCACCCCCACTGGCAAAAGACATTTTTTACCAGATTGGATTGTTTTTGTGACCTCATCAGCACCAGTGGTTACTGAAGTTGTTTTCATTGCGTGACAGACTAGTTTCTTATCTGTTGCTGAAGCTACAGTTGTTTTTTTGGCTTCACATTCAGCGTCCCCCCAATCAGAGAGTGAATGTATCAAAATCTAAATTTAGTTATAATATTGTGGTTGATCCCCAAAATGCCCTCAAAGAGACGTGCAGGCAAAGCTGTTTCTCGCCATGGCAATGCTGGCAGTAAGATAGTCTGTGGGCATGGTAGTATGCAGACGCAGAAGTGCATTGCTGATGTGAGGAAAGGTATTTCTCCTGCAATGTTTTTTACAGCCCAATCAGTAGCTTCACTCATAGTTGGAGGAGATTATGTGTTAGTTGACAAGATGTGGGTTTGAAATGTAACTTGACTTGAGATTGAGAACCAGGGAGGGACAAATAACAATTAAGTTGTAAGAAGTCATTCATTTCTTTTTTTAGGAAACTTCCAGATGCTTTGCTGTTTTGTCAAAGTGACCTTATCCAAAAAAGTTCTTCAACATCATCAGGCACCCCTCTCCCCCGGGATTAGGCACACATGCAACACTCAGAAGTCATTTCATTAGATGACCATGACCATCATTAACAACCAGACTCGAAAAGGATGCAGATGAAATCTGTGAAGAAGCAACAGAATAAGAAACCATTACAGACAAACCTGCAACTATGATCCCCCACTCCCCCCCCAAAAAATACCTTCATGTGCTTGAGAGTTATCCGTTTCCAATTTCAATGCAAAAAATTCTCATTGAGCACTGGAATGTGCACACCAACAGTTGCTGTGACCTGTGATACAGAACAATACCATGAGTACATGTCCATGTCAACCCCCCACCTACAAAATACACAAACATATATCTATATATATATCTACTCACCAAGGCTACTATTAGTGTACAGCTAAAGGGCACACTTCCATCCAGTTGAGATGATCACATTGCATTTGCTTGAATCACCTCGCAGAACACATTGGACCAGCAACAGGATGCTCACGGTCATCATTTTATACTGGGGGACTTTGTATGTGCTGAAACTGTCTCATTTCACTGTGTTACCACTTGTCGATTTTCTGCGCACAAGGAGGATGCATTTTGGGCCTGCAGAAAAATCTGGGGACTCTGGTGTCACCACTGCACGCATGACTGAGTGCACCATTAATTCTGGGGGACTTTGTATGTGCTGAAACAGTCTCATTTCACTGTGTTACCAGTTGTCAATTTTCTGCACACAAGGAGGATGCATTTTGGGCCTGCAGAAAAAATCTGGGGACTCTGTGCCACCACTGCGCAGATGACTGAGTGCGCCATTAATTCTGGGGATGCATTTTGTGTGTTGTGTGATTGTTGTGAGCTCATGATGTCGTACTGACATTATCAATTAAAGCAGCATTGTAAGAATGTCGTGACAATTTTGAACTGTACTTGTTTATGCTACTTTACATTGCCACAGCCACTAGTTACTCCGAGTCGTGATTTGAATGATAACGCTTCTTTTCACAATTTCCGTCTGTTTTACTTAGTTGACTACTTTTTTAAAGTATGAAAAAAAGTTGAGCACGCCTTTCAGTATTGTTCTGACAGGTTTGTATTTATTTGCAGCTGCTTTTCAATAGCTATTGTTCCATGGTGTCATAAAACGCCGCCTGCTGCATAACTGTTAATTTACAACAGAAGTGATATGTAACAACTAACTGATGTGATGGAGAAAAGCAGAAGAAAACAATGACAAAGACCTGGTCAGCACCAATGTAAAAGGAATGCTCCTTTCATTATTTCACACATGAAAAAAGGTAGTACAGCAGACTCACCAACTGGAAATTCTCGTATCATTCTAGTCAGGATGTAAGTAAAGAAAGTTGTAACAGCATTAAAAAATATAGGTCAGAGCTCTCAACAGATTGTTGCTCTGCTGCTTTAGAGTTTCACCACATTACATAATTATGGTGATGCACATAACCTAATATGTGGGAGCCTTACTTACAGTGGAATATTTCTTGCTCCACAGAGTGCAATATACTGTATTTCTGAGAAAAATGCCTGTAATTTCATTACAGTGTGCCATGTGATGGAGGAATTCCCATTCAGAAAAGCCACCCACATTCTGCCCCCCTTTCTCAGCAACGTTAGGACGTGATGCCAGGGGCAGCGCAGGTGCATGATCCACTATAGTGAATGTCCAGCAGCTATCCCAATGTTTCATTATGTTATAAGGTTCACTTTGTGGTGAAATGTGGGAACATTTCCACGAACAAGGCTCTTCCTACTAGAAATGTGCCCTCACGTTTCACCACAAACTGACCATTATAACATAAAGAAACATTCAGAAAACTGCCTGACAATCGGACATTCACTGTAATGGAGCATGCAACTGTGCTCTCCCTGGCATCACGTCCTAATGTTGCTGAGAAGGCAGGCAGAATGTGGGCGACTTTTCAGAACAGGAATTCCCCTGTCATGTGACACACTGCAATGAAACCATGGGCGGTTTTCACAGAAATGTATTGCACTGTGTGGAGCAAGAAAGTTTCTCCTGGAAGGGAAAATGTGTATTATTAAACAACAACAAAGAAACAGCACACAAAAACTGTACAACACAGTAGTGGGGGGGAGGAGGAAACAGTCCCTTAATGTGGCCGCGGGATGCTGTGGTGGTCCAGCAGCAGGTGCAGTATTGTCAGTATTTGCTGCTGCTGTTCTTGTATTGTGTTGACCTGCTGCTGCAAAGCACCGACCCTCTGATTACTCTGCTCCAGGGCCACCCACACCAGGACGATGTTGGCCTCTGTTGCAGGGATTGTGGCAGGGTCCACTGCAGGTGGAAATCCTGGTAGTGGTAGTGGTGGTGGTGGAGAGGGTAGTGCTGGTGGCTGTGGTAGTGGTGGTGGTGGTGCAGCTGCTGTACTGGCCCTCCTCTTGCTGCAGCAAGGCACAACTTCAACCCCAGCAGCACCCTTGGCCACTGCCACAGAAGGGCCAGCAGGTGGATGCCTGGCCCCTTATGTGGCAGCCTGCCACTTCACCTTGTGGTAGTTGAACATGTGGGTGCACTGGCCACCAATCCCCAAATGTGTCCCCCAGGGGCTACGGCACACCACACAGATGACACACCATGACTGTGCTGTCTCCCCCCACAGAGTTAAAAAACTCCCACACTGGGGAGCTGCAGGGGGGACCAGACACAGTCCTCGCACCACCTATGGTTTCCAGGGGCACCTCCTGTGGCTGTGGAAGTGGTGGAGGGGGTGCTGATGGAGCCCCTACAGTTGCTACTGGTGGTGGTGGTAGTGGAAGAGAAGGTGGATGCACAACAGCCACCGGTGGCACTGGTGCTGCTCCTGCTGTTACTTCCACTGGGGGGAAGCAACACCCAGGAGTCTGGAGTGGTCCAGCATCACACCTCCATCCCCACGTGTCCGCACTCCCCTCCTCTGATCGCGCCCAGGGGCCAGCGACTTGCCTTTTCCAGGGTTCATGTCCATCCCTCCCACATAAGTCCCTGGCACACACACACACACAGTCACACACACACACACACACACACACACACACACACACACACACACACACAACAAAACAAAACAAAACTTATAAAAAAATTAACTACCAAAAAAAAAATCACAAACGCAGTACAAAAACTAAATAAAGAAAGCTTTTAAAAAAGCTGTTGTTTTCTTCACAGAAAGGCAATAAAGCACTTTGTCACTGACTCCTACACTGCTCTCTCACAAAGCCTTCTCCCTCTATGAATGCAAAAGAGAAAGTGAAACTGCTTTTCTGACTCACTTCCTTCCTGCCTGGCTAAAGCATGTGACTTTCAGTACTGTAAGCCATGTGATGTGTGGGGGGCTGCCTATTTACTTGTCGCTTCATCCACTTCGCTTAAGGCATAATGTGTTCCACCAACGTGAAGTGCCCACTTCACGTTCACTTCGCCAGCGGATTAAAAATTCGCTGCGTCTCTAGTCATGCTTCACATGGAGTACTGTGTGCAGTTCTGGAGGCCGCACCTTCAAAAGGACATTAATAGGCTGGAGATGGTCCAGAGAAGGTTGACTAAGGTGGTACAGGGCTTGCACCACAAACCTTACGAGGAGAGATTAAGGGACCTTAATATGTATTCACTGGAGGAAAGGTGAGAGACAGAGGACATGATAGAAACATTCAGTTACCTCCAGGGCATAAGCAAGATGCAGGGGGGAGACGTCTTTCAATATAGGAGGAGTAAAAGAATGAGGGGCATGATATGAAATTGAAGGTGGCAGGTTAAGAGGGAATGTGAGGAAGTTCTTCTTCACTGATAGGGTGGTAGATATGTGGAATGATCTGCCATAGGAGGTGGTGGGAGCAAGCACTGTGGTTGGATTTGAACATGCATAGGACAGACAAAAGGGAGCCATTGAGGTAAAGCAGAGGGAGGGTCAGAAGCTGTAATCAAGTACAGGGCTTATGGGCAGGCTAGATGGGCCTAGTGGTCCTTATCTGACTACAATTTCTATGTTTCTATGTTGATTATTATTATAGCCAGTTTTCTGCTTATTAAAATATATCAGAATTAGGTTGCAGTTTTCTAACATGTGCCTATTATTTCAAAAATAATTTGCTACTTTATGAGCCACATACAGAACTCAATTTACACACAATTCAAACCATAATCATCCTTGATAATAGTAACATTCTGAATGTTTCCTGCATTAACCTGGACCTCCACTTCAGTTTGAAACAGCTGTATAATGGAGACTAGGGGTTAAGTTTCTGCAAAGATAATTTCTTTGTTATAACTGTACAATCTAAGAATGCCACATTCTTCATCCTGACAGTAAGGCCCAAATTTGTTATTATACACTTTATAATAATCTGTGCTACAAGAAATGTGACCATTCATAGAAGTAGCAATACCATCAAAAGGTAAGGGAGGCACTGATCTTGAAAATTCCCTAGCCTTTCCATCGTATTTTCTAGTTTTATCAATCAAATGGAGGTTGGATGAATTATCCTTCAGACCTTCTATAGCTGTCTTTTTGCCTAGTTTATAGAAACATAGAATCTGATGGCAGGTGATGGTCTCTTGGCCCACCCAGTCTGCTCAGTTTCCCTACCTACATTTTCACATTAGACCGTACTTGATCTACAGCTCTTCCTCCCTTCCCCCCTTCTCTTTCAATGCAATTCCATTGTGCCTAACCCATGTATTCTTAAACACTACTACTGGTAGTGGTACAAGGGGAAGTCACAGAGTTTGGAACTGTCTGATTTTGAAAGCAGCACAAGGGAAATTACAGAGTTTGGAACTGTATGATTTTGAAAGCAGCACAATGGAAATCACAGAGTTTGGAACTGTCTGATTTTGAAAGCAGCACATGGGAAGTCAAAGAGTTTGGAACTCTGATTTTGAAAGCAGCACAAGGGAAATTACAGAGTTTGGAACGGTCTGATTTTGAAAGCAGCACAAGGGAAATCACAGAGTTTGGAACTCAGTGCTTTGGCTTCTCAGAAGGAATTAGAAGGGGGGACAAGATCAGATCTACAGTACAGTAGCTTCTTGTTTTACATTGTTTCTTGTGGATTCTACTTGGTAGAAGGTTATTTCTTTTCTTTCTTACTACTAAGGGGCTAGCAGGGTATTGTTTGGGGCTGTTGGAATTTTGAAACCTGTTTTGGTAGCTATAAGTGGGCTCATTTGTTTGATTCACTGTGTGGCAGGCTGCATTTGTAGAGACCTATTTCTTCTGTTTTAAAACATAATTGGTGTGATTTAACTGGGTCTGTATCTTTGAATTGGAGACATATATCTTCTAATTCCAAGCCTATTTTGATGTGTTGTTGGTGAAGCTGTTTGAATTGGAGTCCTGTTTCTTTGGGTAGCAAACTTATTTTGGGGGCTTTGAGTAGAATTGTGATTCATTGTTGCTGGCTTCACTAGCTGCAAAGTTTGAGTGCAGAGTGGGGAAAGGGTGCTAATGGTCTGACCAGAGGCCTCAGCTACCGTATTTGTTTCTGGAAGACTTGGACTGGTCCCACCCTTGGTCCATTATTTCCTTTATACCAGGGGTTCTGACATCACTTTCCTCAAACAGGCAAAGGATATGCACCTGTCATAGCAAAAGCAGACATCCAGGAAAGGAACAGCAGCAAGTGAAGAGGTGACTGCTCTATCAGTGGAAGGGAAGTAAATGCAAATCTAGGAGCTTTCATTATTACTTCTTCACATCGATATTGCATTGGAGAAAGGAGGAGTAGGAGTTTGAAGAAGGTTGTGCAATGGCTACTTAAAGTCTGTTTTTGAGTGTGGATAGGAAGGATAGGAATATAAAAAGCAGTTGCTCACTATATCTAAATGTGTGCAACAAAGGAGGTAAGGGAAATAAAGAAAATGTTTTGCACTGATAGAGGAGGGAGAGGGGAGACTTGGGGGAGTGTTTGGTATCCTGCATCTGGAAGGGTGGGGGTCGCTGGTGGGCAACGACAGCAATGGGTAGGGTGGTAGGCTGCAACAACTGCGGTGCACCAATCTTTCTAAAAATTGCCAGGAGTGTGGTTGGATGTTTAGTGTGCAACCACATAGAAAAACTTAGAAAGGAGACTGAGGTTCTGCAGGAGGAACTAAGACAGGCAAGGCAGATTGAGGGTGGGTTTAGCCCAATACTGGAGGGAGGAAGAAGGGGAGATGAGGGAGGGTGATTTAAGCCAACAGTGGTGAGGAGAGGGTCAGAAGAAGGAAGCAGAGACAAAGGGCCCAGGCCAGGAAGAACAATTGCCAGGAAACCAGGTCAGGAGACAAAAGACAAATGGAAGGAGAAGATGGGGACTTGTGAGGGAGGCAAAGAAGTGGCAAAAGTCATGGAGTGGAAAGGAGAGAACAGGTTACTATGAAGAGAGAGGGCGGGCATTTGTGAAGGGACTTCAGAAAATAGTTGTGCACTGCTAGAGAGGAAGAAGGTGGAGGAGGAAATGATGAAATTAGAGGAGTAATTGATAAATGCCTGGACCAAACTGAGTGGGGAAGTTCTGCTGGGAGAATTGCAACAGGGGTAAAGGGGAAATAATGTGCAGGAGGAAGAAGAGGAGCTGGAAATGAGAGAGGAGATGAATGGAAGCAAGCAGGGAGTAAGAGGGTGGAATCTTAGTGCTGGGGGACTCAATACTAAGAGGAGTTAGGTGGGGTAGCAAGGGGGAGAGGCATAGTGCATTTGGGTGAAGGCCATGCCAGGAATGACAGCGGAAAGGGTGGGACAGTCTGTTCTGAAATATGCTAGAAGGGGTAGGGACAAGCCTCATTTAATTATACATCTTGGGACAAACGACCTGGCTGACAAGACAGTAGATACAGTCAGAGGAGGTTTGAGGAACCTATTCAATTATGTAAGGGGCAGGAAGATCAGTAACTTTTCAGAGATACTTCTGTGCCAAAGGCAAGCACAACAAGAAAGCTGAGAATAGAGGAATTTAACGGATGGCTAAGAACCTGGTGTTGTGCTAAAGGGTATGGGCTGTTGGGGGGGGGAGGGACCTGGGAGAACAGTAGTCTCTATGCCAAGGACAGACTACACTTGAGTGAGGAGGAAAGAAAGTGTTGAAACAGAGGATGGAGGAGTACATAGGGAAGTTGAGAATTTAAACTAGGAGTGGGGGTGGCATTTGGGAAGAGATATGCAGAGACCACAGGTTGAGAAACCATGGAAGCTTACCCCCACTAACAGTGACAAGGACAAATGGCAAGTACTGTTGGTGATGCTGGAAAGGAGGCAGGATGGGAGGCGGCAAAGGGTGGAAGGAGGTTACCTTAATGCTAGGAGCCTTGGGAGAGAAACTGCAGAGTTACAGGTTCTCATGGCAGAGGGAGGTGGACATTGCAGTCATCATGGAAACATGGCCACCCAATACAATGACTGGGACCTGTCTGTACCAGGGTACAGATTATTTCATAGGGACAGAGTGATTGGGAAAGGAGGGGGGTGGCACTATATGTGAAGGAAGGAATGAAGTGTGTAAGGGAGGAAGGGGAGGATGGTAGTACGGAGTCACTTTGGATGCAAATCCAGGATTCCAACAATAGGATTCTTAGAATGGGAGTGGTGTACAGGCCACCATCTCAGACGGAGGAGTTAGACAGGGAACTAGCGGGAACAGATCAGGAGGACCTGTGAGAAGGGTAGTGTGGTGATTGTGGGGGACTTCAACATGCCAGGATTGGACTGGAGCACCCCAACAACCAGGAACAGAAGGAGCAGGTACTGCTGGATGCCTTCCAGGACAGCTTCCTGCTGCAAATGGTCAGTGAACTAACAAGGTTAGGAAATACCCTTGACCTTGTGCTGGCAAATGGGGACTTTGTGAGAGAACTTACAGTGGAGGAACCACTGTCAGGGAGTGACCACCGCTCAGTATGGCTCACATTGGATATGGGCAAGGAAGGAGTGGAATCTGGCACAATAGTGCTGGACTTCAGGAGGGCCGACTTTGGGAGGATGGGGGAAGTGGTAAAAGGGTACCTGGCCAGAATTCAGTCTAGTATGGACACTAACCAGAGGTAGGAGCTCATAAAGCTGGGGATAGTGGAGGCAACAAAACCTGCTGCAGAGCCCAGAGCAAGAAGGCTAGGGCTAAAAACCGATCTGGTTGAGCGAGGAGGTCATGGAAAAGGTAAGGAGGAAAAGAGCTGCCTTTAGGAAGTACAAGAAAACAGGGAGGGGAGGACAGGAGGTACTTGACAGAATTGAAGGAGGTGACAAGGGTAGTAAGGGCCAAAGCATCTACGGAACTCAGGCTGGCACAAGGCATTAAGAAGGGGAGAAGGACTTCTTTAAGTACATCAGGGAGAAAAGGAGTTGTAAGGACCACATAGTAAGGATTAGGAAGGAGGGGTTGGGTGGAAGCAGGGGTGCGATAGGCGGAAGCACTAAATGAGTACTTCTGCTCAGTATTTACTAAAGAGAAGAGGGGTGACACCCAAGGTGGGAGAAATGGCAGAAGCAGGGGAAGTGGTGACAGATGGGGAAATCATGGAGGGCAGAGTTCGAGAGGATTTGAAGGCACTGAGGGTGGACAAGGTGCCAGGCCCAGATGGCATCCACCCCAGGGTACTGCAGGAGCTGGCAGAGGTCCTTGCAGGACCTTTGGCAGACCTATTTAATGCCTCACTACATTCGGGGTGTGTACCTCAGGACTGGAGGATGACTCATGTGGTGCCCCTCCACAAGAGTGGCCCCAAGGATGAACCGGGAAACTACAGACCAGTGAGCCTCACATCTATCATGGGTAAGCTAATGGAGACTATCCTGAAGGAGAGGCTGGTGGCCCTCCTAGAGGCCAAAGGACTACAGGACAGCAGACAGCATGGCTTCATACATGGCAGGTCCTGCCAAACCAACCTGGTCGAGTTCTATGACTGGGTAACTAGGCAACTGGACAGGGGCCATGCAGTGGATGTCCTGTTTCTGGACTTCAGTAAGGCATTCGACTCAGTGCCACATGGAAGGCTGGGAAGGAAGTTAGTAGGCACAGGGGCGGGTGCAAAGCTGGTGAGATGGGTAGGAAACTGGCTGCAGGGAAAGCAACAGAGGGTGGTGGTGGGTGGGGAGCTCTCACACCCAAGGGCAGTGACGAGCGGTGTTCCACAGGGCTCAGTGCTGGGACCAGAGTTGTTTGGGATATTCATTGCAGACATATCATGGGACATCAAGAGCAAGATCAGTCTGTTTGCTGATGATACCAAGGTAGACGCTGTGGTGGATGACCTAGGGGGATGACAGGGGTTGCAGAATGATCTGGCAAAGCTTGAAATCTGGTCAGACACCTGGCAACTGGGTTTAATGCCAAAAGTGCAAGGTGCTGCATTTTGGGATAGAAGAACCCAGGAGGGTTACCAGCTAGGGGAGTGCAGCTAGCCCAGACAGAGGAGGAGAAGGATCTGGGTGTGCTCATTACAGGGTCAATGAACAACTCGGCACAATGCAGGAAGGCAGCTGCAAAGGCCAACAAAATGCTGGGTTGTATTGCAAGGGTATATCCTCGAGGAGGGAGGAGGTGATTCTGCCACTGTATAGGTCATTAGTTAGACCACACCGGTACTGCATGCAGTACTGGCATCCGTGATCTGAAGAGGGACATTAAGTTACTGGAGGGTGCAGCGCAGAGCGACAAAGATGATCAAGGGCTGGGGACTTATCATACAAGAGGAGGTTGAAGGAGTTGAACATGTACTCATTGGAGGAGAGAGAGACAGGGTGACATGATTGAAACCTTTAAATACATGAAAGGAATAAACAAGATGGGTACAGAGGGCTGTTCAAAGTAAGGAAGGGAGGGCTACCAGGGCCATGATATGAGACTGGAGGAGGAAGGTTCAGGAGGGAGATGAGGAGACACTTTTTTACAGAGAGGGTGGTGGCTAGGTGGAATGCGTTACCTGCTGAAGTGGTATGCAGTAGAACAGTGGACTGCTTCAAACGAGGATGGGACAGACAAGGGGGAGGGTTACTGAAGGGGAAGGGTAGAAGGGAGGGGCAGCTGCAGAATAAGGGGTGCTAGCTGCACATTCGAGCAGACTTGATAGACCTCTAGGCCTTTATCTGCTGGCAAATTTCGTATGTTCGCATGTTCGTATGTTTTTGCCCTCATCACCTACACTGGTATCCACTACTCTTTGGAAGAAGTACTTCCTCACATCTCTCCTAAATCAACCCCCTTCCAGCTTCATAGCATGTCCCCGTGTTCTTGAGCACCCTGTTTTGAAAATATCTCCCTCCTCTACCTTATTTACTCCCATGTGGTATTTAAAGGTCACTATCATATCTTCCACTCCAGTATTACAATTATAGAAGTTACACTCCTCCTTAATAATGGCAAGGTCAGCACAATTAGCCTGCAGTTCAGAAACAAACGACCTGCCTCCATCTGTGTCTAGGGATTTTGACTCTCTATTTTGATTTGCATACCTTGCAGCCTCTATTTTATTTTTATTGTTTGCTGACTCCACTGTGACCTTTAGTGGTATAGAATCAGACACTTCTGTCTAATACTGATCTGGCTAGGAGGACTTTTTTTTTTCTTCCCCTTCTTTCCCATATTCTTACTTTTTTACGGCTGTGGGTGGAGCCTACAGCTATTTTGTGATCGATCATGGCTTACAAAAATGGCTGATCATGGAACCTTCCCTTGGACTTTTCCCTTGGACTTTTGGAAGTATTCTTCCAAAAGTCCAACGGAGCTTGAAATACTCAGCCACAATCAGCCACTACAGAATAACAGCCGCACTATTTCAGCTGTTAGTTCCGCATTCCGGGGCAAGAACTGTGCATGCGCGACTCACGCACATGTGCAGTTCTGCTGGTGCTGCCATGTTGTGAATGGCAACATGCCATTCACTGCAACTATGCATGCACAAGTGCCATGCATGCACATTTGTGTTGTTGTCACCATCTTTCAGATAGCACTCCTCCCACATCCTCTCACTGCTCCTGCCCTTCCCACTCCCTCTTAGCAGCAAAGAACACCCTTCTCCTCCTCCTCCTGCTACTGTCCTCCCTGGTCCCTCCATTCCCCATTCTGGCACTGACATTAGGGTGCCCAATCCCCATGTTGGCATTATGTACATCCTCCAACTCATGCGGCACACTGGGAACCTACCTGAGTGTGCCCAAGTGTATGTAGTTTCTGTGCCGACATCGGGGTGACCAGTCCCCATGTTGGCATTATGTGCCCCCCAACTCATGTGGCACACTGGGAGCCCACCCCAGTGTGCCCAAATATATTTTTCTTTCTTTTTTCCCATGCTGACATCAGGGTGCCCAATCCCCATGTCAGCATCCCCCCCCACAACTCATGTGGCACGCTGGGGGCCTACCCCAGTGTACCCAAATGTATGCTTTCTTTTCCCTGTAAATAAAGAAAACCATCTGTCAATGTGTTTTTTCTCCTGTAAAAAGAATATGGTCCCTCGTCATCACCCTAGTCCCCCCTCCTCCTCCATCCCCACCCTTCCACTGAGCACCCACCTCCCCACACACCCCCTTACCCCATACTTACCTCTGGAGGTCAGTGCTGTCATCTTCTCTGGACCGGGACACATTTGCACTCTTCAAAGCCGAACCGGGAACTGAAGAATCAAAGGTAAGCACTGTATAACGACAATCGATGGGAGTTTCAACTTAGGTTGATAAATCAGCTATTTTTGGGAATTTTGGGCCCAAATTTTCAACATGGTGTTCTTGGGAATCCACCTTGTGAACACTGTCACTGTCATTTTGTTACTCAGTCCAGAAAGGTGATTTCACTGTCACTGCATGGAATCACCTTTTTGGGACTGATTAATGAAACAACAGTGCCACTGTTCATGAGGTGGGGACCCAAATAGCTCATGCTGCAAATTTGGTGAAAAAATTCAAAAAAATGACCACGTTATGAATGTGCATTGCACACTTTCTATGCATGCTCCTAACTTCGCCAGTTTTTCTTTTTCACTACAGATTTTCAACATTACCATTTTTGCACACCTCCCTATTAACAGTGCATCTGTAATTTTTTACATCCTGCCCAAAACGTGTTTTCGCACCTGTGGCACAGAATGACATGGTTGCTCTGAAAAATCACCTTTCAGGACAAGTGAACAAAATGACACTGGCACTCTTCATGAGGTAGGGTCCCAAAAAGTCCATGCTTGAAAATTTGGTGCAACACCTCCAAAACATGGTCAGATTACACCTGGATGTTCAATATTTTCTACGCACATGTGTACTTTTGGTCATTTGGCAGCTTGTCACAGCTGTATCAGCTCTGGCTAGAGTTTGTTTTCTGTCTTTATGACTTTATTCACCTTTGCAGAGTCCTGCTCATGGAAGATTATCAAGCTAAAATCAGGACTAGTACCAAGTACAGCCTGATCTGGCTCAATAATTTTCATCGAGGAAGGATCCCCCAGAGGATACATAGCATTAAATCTTCTCAAAATATCCATCCTGGCACCACTGATTGCAAGATCCTCTCGAACAGTGTCCAGCACATTCTTTAGAATGACCAACTGTTCCATTAGTATAAGATTCGCTGCATGTTGGTTACTCATTATGTTAATGACGGCAGCACTAGGGTGTAAAGGAAAATATGCAGTAGGTTCAATGATGTTATTAAGAGCTTGGAACTTCATTGGAGGCTCTAGACTAACAGGTGACACTTTAATTTTAATAGGAAACACAGTCAAATCACACTTATTAATATTCACTGCTTCTGTTTTAAGGTTGGTTGATCTATCCAATTTTTTCAGTTCTGTAGTTGTATTCTGTAAGTTAGAGAGAACCTCAGCTATAACAGTGTTTGTTAGGAACATCATTCCATATATCTTTTACAGATATATTGACCTCTACTTGGGAAGATACAATAATATTAGAACTTGCACCTCTGTCAGTCAAACCAGATTTATCCATAGCTACTTGAGAAGGGAAGTGGCCAGGTAATTTTAAATGGCAATTTGATAGCAAGGTAGCATCTTTGATAGCAAGGTAGCATCTAGTTTATCTTTTTTATGCAGACCTTCTAATGAGACCCCACCCCAACTTAATCCCTTCAAAATTTAATACTGGAGTTTTCACACATGAATGTGATAAATTGTTAAATACTACATTATGTGACAATACTAGATTGCCACAAACAGGGCCTATATTTGTGGAAGTAGAGATAGTTGTTCTTGACCCTGGCTCAAATTGTTGACTAAACTAAGGGCAACAATACTTTCCTTAGCCCCCATAGCTAAATCCTCTGTAATTTTAGGTTGATTATTAATTTCAGTTTGGGCATTTTCCATATTTGGACATTTTGAGGGGCTTTTATTTTAGGTGATGTGTTTAAAGGATCCATTTTCAAATTAGGACTGCCCTTCTTACTTTTCCAAGTCCTTTTCTTTGTTATAGCCTTTGCACTGTCAATAATTAATGTATTCATAGTTTCAGAAGAAGGAAAAGTAGATTTTAATTTTTATGAGTTAGAACCATTCTAAAAAAATATGTTAAAGATAGGGAATATAGAAACATAGAAACATAGACTTTGATGGCAGATAAGGACCGCTTGGCCCACCTAGTCTGCTCATTTTCCTACCTACAGGATAAGCTGCAGATCCTATTTAACCAACAGCCTATTTCTTCCTACCCCCCCCACAAAAATTGCCTTATGTCTGTCCCATGCGTTCTTGAATTCTTCCAGAGTTTTAGACCCCACAACCTCCTCAGGAAGGCTGTTCCATGCGTTCACCACCCTCTCTGTGAAAAAATACTTCCTCACATTACCTCTGAGCTGTCCCCTCTATCTTCAAATTGAGTCCCTTGTTCTTGCACAGCTCTTTTTCTGAAATATGCTACCCTCTTGGACTTTGTTGATTCCACTGAGGTACTAAACATTTCTATCATGTCCCCCCACCCCTTTCCTCAAGGGTACACATATTAAGTTCCTTTAGTCTCTCCTCATATGGCTTCTCTTGCAGACCCTGCACCATTTTAGTTGCCCTCCTCTGGACTGCCTCCATCCTGTCTATGTCCTTGCGGAGATGGGGTCTCCAGAACTGGATGCAGTACTCCAGATGGGGTCTCACCAACTGATCTGTACAGAGGGATAACAACTTCCTGTTTTCTACTGGTGATGCCTCTTCCTATACATCCCAGTATTCCTCCTGCCCTTCCTACTGCCTTTTCGCATTGCTTGCTTACCTTAAGGTCATCTGATATGATTACCCCCATATCCCTTTCCATTTTTGTTGTTGTTACTACCTCCCACCCAATTATGTAATCTTCCCTTGGGTTTTTGTTTCCCAGGTGCATTATTTTGCACTTCTTTGCATTGAATCCAAGCTGCTATACTTCTGGCCATTCCTCCAACCTTGCCAAGTCCCTTCTCATCCTTTCCATGCCTCCTTGTGTATCAACCCTATTGCAGATCTTTGTGTCATCTGCAAAGAGGCATACTTTTACTTCCAGTCCCTCTGCAATGTCACTTATAAAGACATTAAAAAGGACTGGATCCAGTACTGAACCCTGCGGTACCCCACTAGTAACCACTCTTTCTTCAGAGTGGACTCCATTTACAATTACCTTCTGTGTCCTGTTGCCCAGCCAATGTTTTACCCAGGCTACCACCCTGGGACCCACTCCCAGGCTGGTTAATTTGACTATTAATCTTTTGTGTGGGACTGTGTCAAATGCCTTGCTGAAGTCTAGGTAGGCCATGTCCACAGCCCCTCCCTGGTCTACTACTTTGGTCACCCAGTCAACGAAATCAATTAAATTTGTCTGACATGACCTTCCTGCTGTGAACCCATGCTGCCTTGGGTCCTGTGCCCCACTGGCCTCTAGGTACTCAACAGTTCTTTCCTTCAGAAGTGATTCCATCACTTTCCCTACCACAGAGGTCAAATTGACAGGTCTGTAGCTTCCTGCCTCTGTCTTGCTCCCACTTTTGTGAAGGGGTATCCCATCCGCCTTCCTCCAGTCCTCAGGTACCACACCATCCTCCCATGATTTGTTGAAAAGGGTAGTCAGTGGTGTCACTAGTTCTCTCCTTAATTCTTTTAGAATTTTGGGGTGAATTCCATCAGGCCCCATTGCTTTGACCACCTTCAGTTTTAGGAGTTCTTTCAGAACCCTTTCTTCTGTGAAAGGACTGGGATTGACCCCCCTATCCAGAGTGCTTCTGTTAATTGGATTAGGCACCTCCCCCTCCTCCTCTTTTGTGAATACTGAGCAGAAGTATTCGTTCAGCATCCCTGCTTTTTCACTGTCCCTGTCTGCCCACCCACTGTACATTCTATTCAGCCTCACTATGCCTCCCTTAATCTTTCTACGCTCCCTGATGTACCTATAAAAGGTTTTATCCCCCTTCTTAACTGAGTTGGCTATCTTTTCCTCAGTTTGGGCCTTTGCTATTCTGACTACCCTCCCTGCTTCCTTCTGCCTTAATTGGTACAGTTCTCCTTCCTGCTCCTTCTGTGTTTCCTTATACTTCCTAAATGCTATATTTTTCTCCCTAACCTTTATCGCCACCTCTTTTGAAAACCATAATGGCTTTTTCTTTCATTTTGATTTGTTTATTTGCTTCACACAAAGGCTTGTTGCCTCTGTGATGGCAGTTTTGATGTTTCCCCATTGTTACTCCACCTCTCCTTCTAGCCTATTTGCTAGTGCTTTTCTAAGGCACTTTTCCATCTTGCCAAAGTCAGCCCTCCTGAAGTCCAGAACCCTCACTTTTGTATGGCTTGGCTCTGTAGCTGAGTTTATCATGAACCACACTGTTTGGTGGTCACTTGTTCCCAGATGGCTACCCACTTCTCGATCTGAGATCCTCTCACTGTCACCATTTGAGAGTACGAGGTCTAAGATTGCTACCTCATGAGTGGGTTCCAAAACTAGCTGTCTGAGGCATGCCACCTGAAGGGCATTGAGAATGGCCCTGCTTTGGGTGTGGCCAGCCAGTTCCACTCTTAACATCTGGGTATGCTGGTCCCCATCAACAGTATCTCCTTTCTCTGCCATCCTAAGGATGCCTTCTATCATATCTTTGTCCATTCCCTCTCCCTGACATGAGGGTCTGTATACAACCCCTGTGCGGATTGTGGTGCCATTTTCAGTCTCTAAGGTGACCAACAGTGCCTCCTCTCCTCCCTGTTTACTCTTTTGTTCAGTTGCTTTTATCCCTTCCCTTTCCTTACATAGAGAGCTACTCATCCCCCTCTTCTCCCCTCCCTGTCTCTCCTGTAGGTTGTGTACTTTGGTATGTTAACATCCCAGTCATGGTTCTCTGTGTACCATGTTTCTGTGACTGCTACGATATCCAGGCATCCCTCTTCCATCAAGGCCACCAGCTCAGGGATCTTATTGCCCAGACCATGGGCATTGGCACTCATTACCCTCCATTTCTTGATGGCCTTACCCCTTTTTGCCCCATCCCTATCCTTATTGTGTTTGTCATTTTCTCCATTTACCCCTGCCCTTCTCCTTATCGACATCTCTATCTTGGTGTTTACCTCACTTACTACCCTGATCTTTTGGGATGGATTAGGATTTCCCTGCTCCTTTCCAGTGCCTTCCCCCTTGGTTAGTTTAAATTCTTGTCAATGAAGCATTTACACCCATCACCTAGGATCCTGGTTCCCATCCTGGACAAATGCAGACCATCATGCCAGTATAGGCCTGCATCCCTCCAGATGGTCCTCCAGTCCCCAATGAAGCCAAATCTCTGAGCTCTGCACCAGTTTTTCAACCACTGATTGAATTCCATGGTGTGGAGCACCTTTGCCTCACCCATGCCATAGACAGGCAGCACCTTCGAACAGCAATTAACCTCAAAAAAGTAAAATAACTAAATAATTTCAAAGTATTGTATGTTAAAAATACAGCTCAAACATGATTCAAAACTCCGAAGTCATGTGTACCATATGCTGAGCAAAACTACAAGTCTCATAAAAATTTAAGTGGTCCTTTGTCCGAGTCCAATTTCCCTTAATAGATTAAAATTCTTAGTAGGACTCTCTTTATGTTTTCGATAAGTAGTCCAAGTTTTTGATAAAGAGTCCATTTTGCCAGGCTGATAAAATTTAGTGGCCCAGATATTCAAAGCTTTGTGCAGGTTAAGTGTGGGATTAGCATGGGTCTGCTTTATTTAAAAGGCCAAACAGTGCGAGCAAACCACATTAGCACTGAGCAAAATCATGATATATTCAAGGGGCAAATTGAACATGAATACAAGTGCACTGCTATATTCAGCGACTAGAGCTGCACAAAGTGGTTTTGCCTGAGTTAGCATGACCCTTTGCATGGTACATATTACTGCCCAGGAAAAGCTGGTCTTAACCTTGGGCAATCCAGCTTTGCATGACATTGTGGCATTGCACGGCATTAGCGTGATTTTAGCATGGCCTTGCGCAAACCTAACATATGACTATGACACAGAGAAAAAGTCAGACATGGAGGAAACATGCTGCTCACTGATGGCACCACAATGATGCCAACAGCTGCCACCAGTCCCAGCCATGCCAGGCAGTATGTGGTGACCCGGCCCCTACCATGGTAGTGAGGCCATACAGCACACACCTTCAGACCATATGTCTGTGGTGACCAACAGATGACAGCACACATATGCAGCACTGTGGGCACGGTGGGTGTTGAAGGGAAGGTGTACAGGTGGCCAGGCCTCACCACAGGCCAGGTGCAGCCACAAGGCTGGGACACAGCATGTAGTGCACATGGGCCAATATTGGGAATACCCCAATACCAGTGTGCCTGTGTGATCCTAATGCCCCCCCAGTCACATACTGCACAACTGCACAAACACAACAGCACACACAGCCAGCCATGTATATGTCACTATGAGCATCCCATGCCAGAGGTGCAGCATTTGTGGGTCACACAACAGTGTGACAGTAATGTCCACTGTCTGTAAACACCTGCAAGGTGGACTTGTAACTGTGTACAGTGTAGTGGTCATCACTACCCTACACACCATAGGCATTGCTGTGTCCCTCACACTATTGGCCCCCTTGCTATTGTGGTGTCTGCAGTGCACTGTAGCATGCCCTACAGTGTGACAGTTGCATGCATCACCACCACTGCCTGTGCCTATGCTGTGTTGTCCCCTGTGGTACACATTTCTATGCTGTACTGCATACATGTAGCCTGCAGCTACCATCATGTACTGTCAGACTGACATACAGGTGGAGCTGTGTCCAGACCTGGGCAGCCCCCGTACTTCCAGACTGACCTACAGGTGGAACTGTGGGACCCTGCAGTAACACTGGGCAAACTGCATGCAAATCAGGGCATAATGAGATGCTAATCTGGATGTTTGCCCAGAGACTACCTAAGTAGGCTCATTTGCATGTCACTTTTGAATATGGCAAGGTATAGTGCCGGCCGAACGTGTTTGAACCGGGCAAACGGCTTAGCTCCACGCTAAAGCTGTGCAAAAATGTTAGTGCAGTGCTAATGGTTCGGGGAATATTATACAGTTTTGAACACTGTATTTTCACATGTGCTGCTGCCTGCAGCTGTACTGGATTCCATGCATTTGCTGGCACACACATTGGCCACATAGTTCACCTCTACCTACTTCACATCGCTGTGCACTGTGTTGCTATTGTGGTTTGCACTTTCTAGTTGCTATATTCAGAGCTGTCTTATTCCAAGGCTATGTTTGCCCTGCACTCCTAGCCCAGTTTGCCCAACCTCATTCCCATGCTATATTCAGAAGCTGTTTGCACCGGGCTAATCCTTTTGAACATAGCTTGCTTTTTGCTTTGGGCTATATTTGCCAGCTGGGCAGTGCTAATTTAGCCCCGGGGCAAAGTTTTGAATATCTGGCCCAGTATGTCTTAGAAAATAGCAATGGAATAAAAAGAAATCTCTTGCAATAACTGAGCATTGTCATTTTGAATGCATTTCTCAGTGCTCAAATAATCTTCTTTTGCATGTTTGCAGTGTACAGCCTCTTCCAAGATGATGACCAAACTTCACTGCACAGCTTCGTCCACTTTGATACAAGAACCTCTTCTAGCCTGGCCACCTGCAGGCCCATGCATTCCCACACTGAAAAAGAGAAGTTACACTGCTAAAAGATACAATATATGGGCAATCCAGCTGTAACAAATATACCATATACAGTATCTACCCACCTCCACCGTTGGAATTTATTTGTAAACACTTGTTAGCAGAGCAAAAAATCTATACTTTATATTGTTCAATTTGTTTGAAAACTTCAGTGTTTGTAATTATAAATAGAATAATGCAAAACATAAAAAGACAAATTTTAAAACTGATTAAAATAACCTACTGGCTGGTGGTTGTTCTTTGAGAAAACGTTTCCTGATAGAGAAAAACAGTTTCTGTTATTGCCACATGGCTCAGAGTTGCTCCAGTACCAATATCTTACAGCAATGCTGTCTACAAGTAGCAAATCTAGGATTTAGTGAGTCCCCAATTTCTTCAGCCGCCAAGTAGAACTGATCCATATGCTGGCGGTCTGCTTCCTCATGGTTATGAAGTATGCACAGGATGTCAGGAGCTACTTATACACAGTAGCATGTAAGGTTACGCATTAACATACCTTCAGCTTCTGCGATTGACTGTTTCAAAATTAAAAATGTTTTTTAACACCAGCCTATTTTCAAAACATTTAAAGGATATTTTTTATCAATATTTTTAAATAAAATCTGTGAGTAAATATGGCATTTCACTACATATGCTGTCACAAATAAAATATTGCCCCAGATTAGAAAAACAGTTATTCTTCAACTGACTTGGACCACACACAGCCACCATAACTTGGATTATGTTCAGTAATATTCAGCAACAACAGATATAGAGAATAATAGCTGGGTATAGGGTTATAATGAGAATTTTAAACACCCCCACAGTGTGTGGGATGCCATATAAACCCAAAGAGTGAAGCTTGAGGGGTTTATAAAGGCATTCCACACCAAGAGAGTGTATAAAATTTGAGTTTTACACACCTACCCAGCCATTATTTTATATAACTGTTGGAAATAATTTTTTCACCACAGCAGTTATATAAAATATAGATACAGCTCTCTTCAGCCATGGTCCAGTTGGAATGATGTGCATTTCTCGATTAGAAATGGCTGAAACTTTCCTTCCCCTTTTTTTGATTTTTATAGCTGGTTCTTTAGTAAATACAACCAGTTTCTTTTATTTTTTTAAATTGAACTTCCCGCTGAGTGCAAGTTGCCGTGAAGTGTCTGGCGGTAAGTCATGGCAGCTGTCGTGAAAGGAGAGAAGACTGGAGGCTGGTGCATGCGAGGAGCCTGGGAGACCCTGTGCGTGTTTGCTGTCATAACCAGTTGGTTATAATGGCATAATATAACCAGGTTTCCCTAAGGCAAAAAATGTTCACCAGTAATTACTATATATTTATTTTCTATCTATGATCTGAAGCTATAAAAATCGATTTTTCTCCTTATGTTCAATCTTTCCATCTTTCCATCACTCCACCCCCACTATACTGCAATCAGTAGAATCTGTAGCAGACCCAGACTTTCACGTTTCTACTCCGATGTCCCCTTTGCCTACATCCTTCCAACCCTCCTCTCCCTTCTGTGTCATCTTCAAGGCTTTTTCACTGCTTACTGCTGCTTTACCTTGTTCCAGACACCTCCTCTATCAAAGATCTTCCTTCAAAGGGCTTCAATTCAAGGAGCACTCCTCTCCATTCCTGCTCAACTGAAGCTTCACTAACATAAAGCACTGCAAACGGAGAAAAAGGGGAAACAGAGAAAAGTACTCTGTGGAAGTGGACAACTTTTACTAAAATTTAAAAAACAAAACACAGCTGTAGTATGACAACGATGGCATATTTTTTTATATCTCGAAAATAGCCAGTGCTTAGCTCACCGCTCAGCTCCACTATCAAGCAGCTGCCGTTCTCCTTTTTAGTATTTGGTGAAAGCTGGTTTGAAGGGAATCAGCACTGCACATTGCTGAAGTCATGCAGGAATGACAGTTCCAGCTCAGGTACTTAAACTCTAGAAGCAAATAGAACTGTATTGTCTGCATACATGTGGAGGAGTTAAAAAACATAAGTCAAAGGGAGGTAATTTAAGGTGATGGAGAAAAAGATTGGGCCAGAGATGGAGCCCTGGGAACACCAGACTTGATGGGCAGGAAGGAACTTTCTTTTGGCTCTTCTAAACCTGAATAAAGCATATGCTATAAAAAATATGCATGAGCCACAAAAACACATCTCAGTTTTTGTTTCCATCTCAAGGTTGGGATGACATCAGGGATCTCTCAAGCTTCCCTCTTGTAGTCCCCATGATACAGTCTCAACCCCTTGATAGAAACAGTCTTGAAGTGTATTCTTTGGCAAGCATTGCTTTATAATTCCTATATTGTGATACAAATGAGACCAGTTAAGCTGTGAAAAAATATGATGGGGCAAAAATATTTTATTATTGTTTTTGTTTCCAAGATTTCTTTCAAAATCTGTCCAGTTGAACAGGACCACCAGCTCAGTGGCAGTACTACTGCTTTCAGTGTTGATGACCTGGGTTCAGAAGCATGCCTGAGGCATCAGAGGGTAAGTTAGGGAGGTGGTGGTTTGAGGATCTGAGGAACTGCTCTCCTCCACCTGAGGTGGGGATGAGCTGAGTCCAGTTGAATGCCTGCTCCCTACTGATGGTTTTGGGGAAAGGCAGTTTGGGCCATGAACCTTTGGAAGGGGGAGCAGCAGTCATCAATGCACATCGCATTGGAGTTCATAATGTGCATCATGATGACCCTACATACCACTTCTCTAGGGGAAGCAGGAGAGAGGAAAAGCTCCAGGCCAGCAGGATGACACCAGCCACTCACAGACCCCACACCTGACTAGCCAGGCAAACAGCTGAATGGGATTTGTTCACCGGCTTGGGTAGGGGAACCTGCTGACCCCATGGGTGGCAAGCCCTGTGTGGAAGAAGGCTGAAGGTAAGTCCTTGAGAATGATGGGTTGTCAGGCCTGGAGTATTCAGACGGGAAGGGGGGCAGCAGAGCAGGGGAGTAAAAAAAAGATACACAAAAAGGAAAACAGTCTAGTCTCTTAAAAAATAAGAATCCTCCTCCTCTTGTTGTCTGAGGGTTGAGTTCCTGTTGTCTGAGGGCTGGTCTCCCTTACTGCTTTCATATCTCTCTCTCTCTCTCCCTCTACCTCTCCCTCTCCCTCTCTCTCTCTCTCTCTCTCTCTCTCTCTCTGTCTCTAAATAGAGGTCTGAACATGATTCACTTCAACAATAGACACCTCCTTCTAAAAACTGACCAGTTAAGAAGGATTTGGTCCTTACAAGTCAAACTGGTTGCTCTATTTGTTTATTTTTATGTGTTTAGGTATATATTCACTGGGTTGGCTCACTTAAACTAAAGTTCTTTGTACAGGACTGACCCTAAATATAAATGTGGACAGTTATAATGCTGAATAAGATGTACACAGTATACAGAAGGATACGGTAGGGATACAAAAATTTACCTAGTACATGGTAGAATTCAGTAGAAGTACAGCAGGTGTAGTGAAGCACACAGAACAAATAGGGTACAATAAGGACTTACAAGATATGGTAGGTGTTTTCTAATCTTTAGTTTCCCCAACAAATCAGTAACAGTGACATACAGTATTACTGCCAGGCTACTCTATCCACAGTCAGTGTCAGAAGAAATTAACTGGGAGAACCCACCACCCTTTATGGAGGAGTGAACATTCTGTACCTGAAGGGATCTAGCAATGCCTTTCACGAATATACTGCATGTGGCATTTTTACACATTATTTGGACAGTTTCATGCCTTTAGGATGGTACACTTCACACAAGGGCAGTTCTGCCCCATTTGTCTCCTAGAACTAAGTCAAATGTTTAATTTCACTCCAAGAACCGAGTTCCCCCGGTCCCCCCCATTTTCACAATATTCACAGGCAAGACTGAGGTAACTGGATTACTAACTCCAGAGGGGTGCTTGTTGGGGAGGGGCGACACTCTGGATCACCATAAAAAACATAAAGGCAGTGGCCGCCAGTGGCAAAATTTTCCTCCTCCCCTTCCCCAGCCCCAAACCCAGTACCTGCTGCGCCGGAGCTCGCCACCTACACCACCATACCACACCACACCACATGGCTGGCTTGGCTGCAGCAGGCACACTACTCCCACAAAAATCCTCTTCCCTATCTCTCCCCTTCCCCTTGCTAGTCTCCCCTTCCAGTTGCCCTACAGAACCATTGGCTTTGCATATGGTTACTAACCTTCCTGGGTAGCCCATGAGGATAGAGCTCTGATGTGAGTTACCATTTTGATGGTCACTCATATTTAGTCACTATCCTCACATGATACCTGCTCTCTATTGCTTCCCCCATCTTATAGAATGTTAAAAAAACACCCAATCTTCAAATTTAGTGCAATATGTTTAAAAAATTGCTCTAATAGCTTGGCAGAATACAACCAGGAGGAAGGACTGTAATAGCTTGGCAGAAGACAACCAGGAGGAAGGACTGCTGTGTAACTGGACTTCTCTACTGGGACTATATTGCCCTCCTTCCCTCCCCTCCACCCTCTCACCCAAAGCTAGTTCTACTTTTATAGGTGCAGGATTTGACTGACAACAGGAACTTCCTGTTTGGGAGCAGGAAGTGAGTGATCACAGAGCCACCATAGACCCACCATCCTAGAAGGGCAAGAGTAGCTGTCCCGGCCCCCTCTAGCTGCTGGAGGTCTGCCTCTGAGCAAGTAAGGGGTCTACTGAGAAATATAGGATATTCTTGTCTCAGAACAGGACAATCAGGAGCTTAAAGGGCACACAAGCAGAAAGTAAGTAGAGAGAGAAGAGAAAAAAAAACAGAGGAAAGAGTAAGGATTCCAAATAGTTAAGGGGCCAGAAATAAGACATGATGGGAGTGATGCAGTGCAGTGGCTGTGGAGCAGCAGTCTTCCGGGAGACGTTCTGGAGGATGCGGTGTTGTCCCATCTGTAGGCACCTCTCTGGGCTGAGGGAGGAGGTTGCTCATCTCCAGGCTGAGCTGGCCAGGATTTGTGGGACCTCCTCTTCCATCCAGAGACCAGTGCCACTGCTGTTGCCTCAGAGGTTGCCAAGAAAGAGGAGCGGTTGGACCACAGTGGCCTCCGGAGGGTGAGGGTGGTGGAACAGAGGCACATCCCTCCAGTTGTACCTCTCCACAATTTCTATGCCATTCTGGCAAAGTGTGGTTCCTGTATGGAGGCACCCACAGTGGAGACCAAGGAGGATGCTGGGAACCTCCACAAAGGAGACCCACAGGAGGGTGACAGGGGACCCCACAGGGGAAGGAAACAACTCCTGGTGGGGGACTCCATTGTTAGGAAGGTAGAACTGGGGGAGGAAGGGGAGAGGGAGGTAAGGTGCCTGCCTGGCACCATGGCTTGGAGGGACAGGGCGAATCCTCAGGATTGCGGAGCAGCTGCACTGAGGAGGGAGCTGGATGTCATTGTCCACCTGGGGACAAATGACCTGGCTAAGAAAGGGATTAGAAAAGTGCAGGAAGAGTTTGTGTAATTGGGGAGGGGCCTTAGACAAGTAGCACGCACGGTAACCTTCTCTGAGGTGCTGCCCATCTATGGTGTAGGAAAGGCTAGGGTGTTCCGCACCATGGGAATCAATCAATGGTTGAAAAACTGGTGCAGAGCTCAGGAATTTGGCTTCATTGTGGACTGGGGATTCACCTGGAGTGATGCAAGCCTATACTGGCATGATGTGCTGCATCTGTCCAGTAGGGGAACCAGGATCCTAGGTGATAGGTTTAAATGCTTCATTGGCAAGCATTTAAACTAGCCAAGGTGGAGGCATTGGAAAGGAGCAGGGAAATTCTAGCCCCCAAAAAATCACTGTAGTAAGTGCGGTAAACACCAACATAGAGGTGTCGATGGGGGAAGGGCAGGGGTAAATGGGGAAAGTGACAAAGGCAAGAAGGACAGGGATGGGGCAAAAAGGAGTAAGGCCATCAGGAAATGGAGGGTAATGAGTACCAATGCCTATAGTCTGGGCAACAAGCTCCCTGAGCTGGTGGCCTTGATGGAAGAGGGATGCCTGGATATTGTAGCAGTCACAGAAACATGGTACACAGAGAACCATGACTGGGATGTTAACACACCAGGGTACATAACCTACAGGAGAGCAGGCAGGAGAAGGGGAGGAGTAGCTCTCTATGTAAGGAAGGGATAAAGCAACTGAACAAAAGACTAAACAGGGAGGAGGGAGGCACTGTGGGTCACCTTGGAGACTGGAAAGGGCACCACAATCTGCACAGGGGTTGTGTACAAACCTCCATGTCAGGGGGAGGGAATGGACAAGGATATGACAGAAGGCATTCTTAGGATGGCAGAGAAAGGGGAGATACTGTTGATGGGAGACCTGAATATGCCAGATGTTAACTGGAGCACATTTGCTACAGCCACATCCAAGAGCACGGCCATTCTCGATGCCCTACCAGTGGCAGGCCTCAGACAGCTGGTTTCGGAACCCACTCATGAGGGAGCAGTCTTAGACCTCATACTGTCAAATGGGTGCAGTGAGAGGATATCAGATCTAGAAGTGGGTTGCCATCTGGGAACAAGTGACCATCAAACAGTGTGGTTTACATTAAACTCAGCTACAGAGTCAAACCATACAAAAGTGAGGGTACTGGACTTCAGGAGGGCTGACTTTGGCAAGATGGGAGAGTGCATCAGAAAAGCACTAGCAAACAGGCTAGAAGGCTAGAAGGAGGAGTGGAACAACAATTGGGAATCATCAGAACTGCCATCACAGAGGCAACAAGCCTTTGTGTGAAGCAAATAAACAAATCAAAATGAAAGAAAAAGCCACTATGGTTCTCAAAAGAGGTGGCTGGGAAAGTCAGGGAGAAAAAGATAGCATTCCAGAAGTATAAGGAAACACAGAAGGAGCAGGACAGAGAGCTGTACCAGTTAAGGCAGAAGGAAGAAGGATAAAACCTTTTATAGGTACATCAGAAGGCGTAGAAAGACAAAGGGAGGGATAGTGAGGCTGAATAGAATGAGCAGCGGGTGGGCAGAGGAGACAGTGAAAAGCAGGGATACTGAACGAATATTTCTGCTCAGTATTCACAAAGAGGAGGGAAGTGCCTAATCCAATTAACAGAAGCACTCTTGATAGGGGTCGATCCCAGTCCTTTCACAGAAGAAAGGGTTCTGCAAGAACTCCTAAAACTGAAGGTGGACAAAGCAATGGGGCCTGATGGAATTCACCCCAGAATGCTAAAATAATTAAGGGGGGAATTAGTGAAACCACTGGCTACTCTTTTTTTTTTTCCATTTAAACTTTATTAGTTTTCCAGCAGAGTGGGTAAAAACAGGACATACACAGTAAATATACAGATACATTAATAATGCCCCGACACAAACAGTTAAGATCACTCAGCGTTACCCCACTACCTAATCACCCTAGTTACACCCACTAATACCCCCCACTACTCCCCCAAAAAACACCACTCCCACTCCCACCATCCCCACCCCACCCTAGGCACACGTAATAAATTAAGTAGAGTCATAGTAGAGTTAGGAACTACTTAGAGTAACAGATTTCAAACAGCCCCAAATCTTTTCAAAATAACGTAGATTATTATGCATGATAGCAATCATTCTTTCCAACCTTAAGAAAGCCAGAGCTCGCTTAACCACTCGTTGTAAAGGGACAGAACTTGTCCTTCAATGCCTAAGCACAAGCTTCTTAACCGAGACAGCAATCAAGGAAATGTAAAATCTCCTTTTCTTAACAGTAACAGCGGTCATATCACCCAGTATACAAATTTGGGCCTAAACACCTCTTCCAGACCTAGAAGTGGATTCAGCTTACTCTGAATCTCAATCCATAAAGGAGCTACAAAGGGGCAATACCAGAGGATATGTAACAGGTCACCTGAACCCATCCCACATCTGTAACATTTTGCACCGTCTAATAATCCCAGGCTCTGCAATTTCTGCGGTGAATAATACATATTATGTATAACTTTAAATTGTAAGAGCCTAAGTTGGTCATGTTTCAAATACTTATGACAAGCTGCCCAGATACCCTTCCAGTCTAATGAATGGTCTGGAAACATTCCATTCCAATAGGTACACGGTGCAACCTTCCCAGCGTAGGCCCATTGAAACAGTACCGCATACAACTTAGATACCACTTGCTGTGTCCCAGCGAGTGGACATATCCCTCCCAAAAAGTCAATAGAGGGTATTTGTTCCCAGCCCGTTCCTACCTGTTGCAATAAAACGTGCCTGAGCTGCAATACTTTGAAAATATCCCTATTGCACAAATTGAACTTCTCAATCAGAGTCCGCGCTGGGATTATGCCACCGTTAGCATCAAAAAAGTCCCCTAGGGAACAGTCCCTCAAGTTCTCCAACCATCCAGGTCTAATCACCGTCCTATCAATCAAGAAGCGCGGATTTCCCCATACCGGCTGCTCCCTAGCCCCTAAATGGTTATATTTAAGGAACCTACATAGCTGGTGATGGGACCTAACCGCCACCCCAATAGGGGACCTTTTCAGAGCCAGTGGTAAAACTTTAGGAGATATAAAGAAAAAGGTCCCTGGGGTTAATCCCAAATTTGGTAATATGAGCCTTTTCAAGCTCCAACCATAATGGAGCATATTCCGAATTGGGCACAACATCTAGCTGAGCCCATCTGCAGTACTTACTCAATTGTGCCGCCCACCAATATAACCCGAAATGGGGTAGACTTAACCCCCCAAACTCTTTAGGAGCAGCCAATTTATAATATGCCATTCTGGACTTTTTATGCTTCCATATAAAATCTGCTATTATGGCATGAAGGTTTTTAAACCAAGATAGGGAGAGGAAAATATCCAATCTGCTAATTGGGTAAAAGAGCCTGGGAAAGATATTCATTTTCACTATACTAATTCTAGCCCAAAGGGACAGGGGGTATTGATCCCATCTTTTAAGGTCAAGCTTAATGGTATGAATCAAGGAATCCAGGTTCAACTGACGGAGACGCCCCACCTCGCGGGTTAAAACTAAACCCAGGTATTTAAGGGAATTCGGACTCCATTTAAGCCCAAGGTCCATTATTTCCTTCTTAAATAACCTGGAATTGAGAGGGTAGACCACTGTTTTATCAGGGTTGATCTTATAATTGGAAATTTGACAAAAGCGGCTAAGTAAATCCAGTAATATGGGGATAGACTCCAGCCACTGTGACACATAGATCAGAAGGTCATCCGTGAGGCAGTGACTCCTAATGGGAAATCCCATTATCTCAATGGGTTCTATTTCTTTCTCATGCAGAATCTTCCTTATCAGAGGCTCCAGGTACAAATTAAATAACAGGGGGGACAATGGGCAACCTTGCCTTGTGCCCACACATAATGGAAAGGGATTAGAAATAACACCATTACAACTAATCCTGGCAGGCGGATTAGAATAAAGGGCTCTCAACCATCCTAAAAATTCCTCAGGAACCCGGACCTCGCATAGTTTCAAATAGATACTCCCAATAGACCCTATTGAAAGCCTTCTCGGCATCCAAGAGACCAGCAACCATTGGATGGGTGGCCTCCTCGGAGGCCGAGAAGACATGAGCTAGAGTTCTAAAATGATCAATCGATGACCTGCCCTTCATAAAGCCTACCTGCATACTCCCTACAAGCTTGGGCAGCACTTTGTTAATGCGGTCAGCCAATAACTTGGCTAAGATTTTTAAATCACAATTCAACAGCGATATGGGTCTATAACTGGCTGGGTCGGTAATTGGCCTGTTAGGTTTAGGGAGCAAAACAATGAAAGCCTCATAGAATGCCTTCTCCACCTCATTTCCAGCACATATGTGACAGAACAATCTGAGGAGGTGCGGGGCTAAAAGGGCGGAGAACCTCCTATAAAAGTTGGACGAAAAACCGTCCGGCCCTGGGGTTTTATCTAACGCCAAACTCTTAATGGCCAGTTCCACCTCAGCCAAAGAAATATCTGCCACCAAAGCACCCCTCTTACGCTCAGTGAGAGCAGGCATATCGAGGCCCTCGAAGAACCTACTGATCTGGTAATCCGAAAGTTGGATTGACATTTCCCTATAAAGATTCCCAAAATATTGACGAAAGAGTTGAGCAATCTCAACGGAGATGTTTTAAACCCATCCTCCTCAGAGACAATTCCCTCAACCAATCTAGAGGATTCTAATTGAGAAAGATGCCTTGCCAACAGCTTCCTCAGGCTTTTCACCCTGATCAATGTAATTAGCTTTTGTCTTAATCAAGGCCAATTCCGATTGTTCCCCAGCAGCTTGAGATAAGCATCTGGTCTTAATTAACTACTCCTCCTTATCCCTACTGAACTGGATGGCAGAATCCACCTCCAGCGCCCTAATACGTATCAAGAGTTCCTTCATAATTCTATTTCTTTCCTTTTTCCTGCCCGCTGTAAAACTAATTAGAATTCCCCTTAAATAAGACTTAAGGGCCCCCCAAAAAATATCCGGACGAACCTCATTAGTTAAGTTATTCCGAGTAAATTCTTCAATCTGCTCGGATATAAATTTAACCGTCTTGGGCACTCTAAGTATTTGATTATTAAATTTCCACCTGCTACCTCTCCTCATTAGGGATGCCATTGAAATAGCCACTATTACAGCTGCATGATCAGAGATAGGCCCAGGTAAAATCTCTGACCTAAGGACTCCACTGAGAAGAGACCTAGAAACAAAAACATAGTCCAGGCGAGAGGAGGTCCTATGTACAGGGGATTGAAAGGTAAATTCCCTGGAATCCGGGTGGAGTACCAGCCAGATATCAACCAACTCAAGTTGATCAAGCAACTCCGACAGTGCACGAGTTGCCGGGGATAAGTAAACCTGGGATTTACTGGATCTGTCCAGCCGGGGATCCAAGGCCAGATTGAAGTCCCCGCCCAGGACCACAGGAAGGTGAACAAAAGGCAACAGGGCCTTGAGCAGACTCACAAAAAAGTCCTGAGTATCCAGGTTGGGACCATAAATAGATCCCCATAACATTTCTATATTTGATAACTTCCCTCTAACTAAGACATAACTCCCCTCCTTGTCCCGAATAATTTGTAACGGTTTGAATGGTAAAGATCTATGCAGAAGGAGCATAACTCCCCTACTCTGCGTATTGCCTTGAGAAGCAAAAACTTGGCCCATCTGCAACCTCCTCATAGCATTAGCCTCAGACATCAACAAGTGCGTTTCCTGGAGAAACACCACTTCTGCCTCGGTAAGTTCTATGTGCTTAAGAATTTTATATTGCTTGTCGCCAAGTCGAGCTCCTTTAACATTCCAAGTAAGGAACTTGGTACATATCAAAGTACCCATGTCAGCCTTACTATAACAACACTATTATTAGACCTAATTGGACAACCTTATAATAAGGGCCAAAACAACAAGCCAAGTTCCTGACTAGCTAGTGCCTCTAAACACAAACCCCCCACCCCCCAAATCCATACCCCATAGGAAAAACTACCACAACCCTCCCCATACATACTCTGCTTGGTCCATGATCCCAGAACACTCAGCTCATCCTCTGGTCGCATCCCGCCCCGAAAACAATGACCATTGAAATTAGAATCGACCCCATCCTGTTGCAATCAGAATACATAAACTGTTATCAGATTGGTACCCTCCTAGAGCCATTCTCTTTTGAAAATAATCATACACAACATTGTACTAAAATAGAAAAGGAAAACCAGGATAACATGCAACAATCGCAGCTGCGGAGACATTAACCCCCCCAAACGAGGATTCAAAACCGCAGTCCCCTAGAAGTCTAGGTTGATCAAGGCTTCTTAGGCCATCAGGCTATCAAACACCCAATTGGTCCCAAAGGGCTTGTGGCCCCCTAAAAGCGCTAGAAACATCAAGGTGGTGCACATGTTCATGGGTCCTTAAATAAAGCAGGTAGGGCCTTCTGCAGAGCTTCTTTCGCCAATTCCGCTGACTCAAAAGATTTCCATTCATCCTGAATTTTCACCTGGAGCCTAGCAGGGTATGCCATGCGAAATTTCACCTCGGCCGCAATCAGCTTTTTAACCACCAAATGAAATGCAGCCCTCCTTTGCCTTACAGTATAGGGAAGATCTTGCACCTCTCAGCTTTGCCTTCCCAATATAGTTCTTTATCTTCCTTGACCTTGGCCATGAACAACTGGCGCTCTTGATAGTTCAGAAAGCGAAAAATAAATGGTCTTGGGGGTCCCCCTGGAGGTGGTAAAGGGTGTAGGGCTCTGTGCGCACGCTCAATTATATATGTAGCGCCAAAAGGCGAGGGCCCCACCACTTTCATGATTAATTTCTGCATGAACTTGACAGGATCCGAACCTTCGACCCTTTTGGGCAAGCCAATTATCACCACATTGTTGCGATGGCTTCTCCCTTCTAGGTCTTCTAGTTTAGAGTCCATCCTGTTGATTTTCGATTGTAAGGCATTTATAGTGGCCTCCATCTGCTCCCTATTGGTCTCCAATGATTTAATTCTGACTACATTATCAGAGATCTTTCAGTTTAAATCCTCCATCGTTGTGGAAAGGGACTTAATTTCACAGGCCATATCATCTAATGTGGCTCTGAATGGTCGAAATTCCGCAAGAAACTTCGCCAAAGTTAACGGCTCCTCTGCCCCTGCTTCCTCTCCTATGCCCTGCTGTAACTGTAGAACCGAGGCCTTGGATTTCTTTGCGGCCTTCTCGGGGGTGGCTGGAGGAGTATGTCTCGGCGGCGCTTTCTTCATTTCTTCCTCCATGCGCCACAGAAAACAGACCACTGGTGGCTCGCGATCCTTATCTGCGCTAGAAACACCATAGAGCGGCAGATAAGCGAGGTCGATTTAACGGAATTCGGGTTCGGTAGCGGAGCTGCAACATCAACCCTTCTGGCAGTACTGCATCATGTGACTCCCCTGGCTACTCTTTTAATAAATCATGGGAGGATGGTGTGGTACCGGAGGACTGGGGAAGGTGGATGTGATTCGTCTTCACAAAAGTGGGACCAAGACAGAGGCAGGAAATTACAGACCTGTCAGTTTGACCTCTGTGGTAGGGAAAGTGATGGAGTCACTTCTGAATGAAAGAATTGCTGAGTACCTAGAGGCCAGTGGGGCATAGGACCCAAGGCAGCATGGGTTCACAGCGGGAAGGTCATGTCAGATGGATCTAATAGATTTCTTTGACTGGGTGACCAAAGTAGTAGACCTGGGAGGGGCTGTGGACATGGCCTACCTAGACTTTAGCAAGGCATTTGACACAGTCCCACACAAAAGATTAATAGTCAAATTAACTAGCCTGGGAGTGGGTCCCAGGGTAGTAGCCTGGGTAAAACATTGGCTGGACAACAGAACACAGAAGGTAATTGTAAATGGAGTCCACTCTGAAGAAAGAGGGGTTACTAGTGGGGTACCGCAGGGTTCAGTGCTGGGGTCCAGTCCTTTTTAATGTCTTCATCAGTGACATTGCAGAGGGACTGGAAGGAAAAGTATGACTCTTTGCAGATGACACAAAGATCTGCAACAGGGTTGATACACAAGGAGACATGGAAAGGATGAGAAGGGACTTGACAAGGTTGGAGGAATGGTCAGAAGTATGGCAGCTAGGATTCAATGCAAAGAAGTGCAAAATAATACACCTGGGAAACAAGAACCCAGGGGAAGAATACACAAGGGGGGGGAGGTAGTAACAACAAAAAAAAAGGAAAGGGAACTTGGGGTAATCATATCAGATGACCTTAAGGTTAGCAAGCAATGTGAGAAGGCAGTAGGGAGGGCTGGGGATATACTGGGATGCATAGGGAGAGGCATCACCAGCAGAAAACAGGAAGTTGTTATCCCACTGTACAGACAGTTGGTGAGACCCCATCTGGAGTACTGCATCCAGTTCTGGAGACCCAATCTCCGCAAGGACATAGACAGGATAGAGGCAGTCAGAGAGGGCAACTAAAATGGTGCAGGGTCTGCAAGAGAAGCCGTACGAGGAGACTTAAGGAGCTTAATATGTATACCCTTGAGGAAAGAAGGGAGAGGGGGGACATGATAGAAACATTTAAGTACCTCAGTGGAATCAACAAAGTCCAAGAGGGTAGCATCTTGTAGAAAAAGAGACATGCAAGAACAAGTGGACACAATTTAAAGATGGGGGGGGGCGGTTCAGGGGCAATGTGAGGAAGTATTTTTTCACAGAGTGGGTAGTGAATGCATGGAACAGCCTTTCTGAGGAGGTTGTGGGGTCTAAAACTGTGGGAGAATTCAAGAATGCATGGGACAGACATAAGGCAATTCTTGTGGGGGGGTAGGAAGAAATAGACTGTTGGTTAACTAGGATCTACGGCCTATCCTGTAGGTAGGGAAATGGGCAGACTAGAAGGGCCAAGCGGTCCTTATCTGCCTTCAAAATCTATGTTTCTATGTTTCTAAAGCCTGCTAAAGGGAGAGCTGCTGTTTACATTAATGCTAAAACTGTTTTTGTTTAATTAGGACAGCTGCAGTTTCATGGCACTTGAAAAATGTAAGCAACTGCTGATTCAAAAGTCTTCCCTGTCTAAACCCTAAAATGGCTGCCAAGGTGCAGTGTGATGACATTGATGACGTAAGGGCTGCCGTAGGAATGAGGAGTATTCTCTGCAATGCTTTAGCATACTGTAGAAATAGTCCTCTTCACTTCCTGACTTATAGCACCTACATACTGTAAGAACCTTCCTATTTGGTCTGTGCTCCCCTCCATTACTAGGTACTTAACCACTGAAAAAAAAAGCCACTGAAAGCACTTACCTCTGCATACCCACTGACACTGCCACTTTAAGTATAAGATGAAAGATCTCACTAAGTGAATGCTAGCTGCTATGCTCCCCCTGTTCATGTCCCAGCACTTAGCCATGTTGGAACCTGATGCTGTGTGACACTGTTGTATTCAAGAATGGTCTGCTGCAAACCATAACCATTTGTCTGCATAATTTAATGTTATGATCAACAGTATTTTCACACAAAAAAAGTAGTTCCAGGTTCCTATGTGCCATACATTATTTTGCATACATCCACTTGAATGCATATGTTTCTTAGCTTTTTGCTCTGTGGCCATGTGCACAGTCTTAACTCTGAGTAAGGAGTAATGGAATGTTTGACGTGTTTGTTTTTCAAGGCAATATTTACTCTATAGTTTTAGTCATATCTGTCATTGAACACTATGATGGGGAAACAAAGATAGTTTATCATATTAATTGAACTGATCTCCAAATTAACTTGGAATCCCTGACCATTTATAAATATCACCCTTGGAAAGGCTATTATTTCTTAAATCATTGTATTTGTCTGCTGCAGTGAACAAGATAGCAAGCATACACATTTGACATACATATAAGACATGATGAGGCCACAGCTCCCTCTCAACTACAGTTCCCTTTCATAAGAGTCAAGACAGCTGTGGCCAACCTTGCTGACAGATCAAAAAGGGGGGCCTAGTAATTGTGAACACTGGTGCAGAATGCTAATCTTTGGACCGAACAACAATGCTTATGCGGGGTAGATGGACAACTTAATGTACAGTGATTGTTGGGGTGGAGTTACAGCTGTCAAAAAAGCTTTAGTTAATGTCATACTGCATGGTGCTACCCTCTCTTTCCTGCATATCTGTACTCTGCAATTATATCAACAGCTTTGGGGCTAGGTGTATATTATGAATACCAACACTCTTCCTACACTTGAAAGCTATGTCCTGACAGACTGTAAAGCTATTTCCTATAACATGACAAGGAGCATAAGGCATTTGAACCAGAATTGCAGCATTGCTTTAAGAAAGTAGGACCCCTCAAGGGAAAACATTCTTCAGCTATCAAGCAAAGAGACTGCAAAGCTGAAAAAAAAAATCAGACTTCAAATTTAAATGTCAGTCTTTTAGAAAACAATAAAAGATGCGGAGAAGCTTAAAAGCTGCCTCTCAGTCGGCAGTCCTATTGTTTTTCAACAGCTTTGCTGTAATTTAGGACAATATATTGCATGAAAGACGTGGAGCCCTCCTTCCAAACACTGCACTGCTGTATGTACTGTACTGTGTGTATTGTACTGTATGTACTGTACTGTATGTTTTGTACTGTATGTATTGCTACAGTCCTGGGAGGCATGCTAGTGCACATCTAAGATATTTTACAAATATTAGCTGGGATTTTAGTTTGAAGGTCTGCTTTTCTAGAGGTCAAATATACTGTGAGCTTCTTTCCATACCATGTAATGGTGATGTTGGGGGTTACACCAGATAATCTATATCACTTCCCCTTTTTCACAAACAGTGACAGTATTTCCACATTTTTAAAGTATATAGATATTTTAAGATAGCAGTTCATATTCATGTATGAAACTGCCAGTAGCTCTTATGTAGAGTACCTCAAGGAATTAATTTCCATAGCCGTCTGTGTTTCTGTCTCCATGATTTGATGTTTTTGTCTTCAATTTGCACCCCCCACCTCCACCATTTCTTGATTTTGTACATCCTATAACATTAAGAGATGTATAGGTTAAGGATGGATGAAGTCAGTATTGGGTTCTGGTGTCAAATAGCAATTGGATTTGAACCCAGAAAGTTCATATTCTAAATGTGAAGAGCAAGTTTATTTTGTTTCTCATGAAAATAATACATATCAGTACTAAAACCCAAGTAAAACTATACCTGGCATCTGTTATTTTGTTTATAGATACATGAGGTACAGTAGAGTCTCATTCATTAAAATATTGTCATCTTTGATTTTTTCTGCCTTTAGATTGTCTTTTTTCTCCTTGTCTTGCAAGATGATCCTTTCCCTCATTTTGAGTCTCCTTTACCATTTTGTTACATTTGAAATAACAAAAGGAGTGCTCCATTTAATATGGCTCTTTTCAGGTCTTCAGTATTATTCTCTAGTTCATTTTAGTGACAAGAAAAGTGAAAGAAATGGGTATTCAGCTGAGAATACTGATATAAACCTGGTGACATACAAACATAGAACATAGAAACATAGAATTTGACGGCAGATAAGGACCGCTTGGCCCACCCAATCTGCCCATTTCCCTACCTAGTGGATAAGCTGCAGATCCTAGTTAACCAGCAGCCTACTTCTTCCTACCCCCACCCCCTAGAATTGCCTTATGACTGTCCCATGCATGCTTGAATTCCACCACTGTTTTGACTCCACAACCTCCTCCAGAGGCTGTTCCATGCATCCACAACCCTTTCTGTGAAAAATATTTCCTTAAATTACCTCTGAGCACTTCCCCCCCCGTCATCTTCAAATTGTGCCCTTGTTCTTGCACACTTTTTTTTTTGAAAGATGCTACCCTCTTGGACTTTGTTGATTCCCTTGAGGTACTTGAAAGTTTCTATCATGTCCCTCCTCTCCCTCCTTTCCTCGAGGCTATACATATTAAGCTCCTTAAGTCTCTCTTCATATGTCATCTGTTGCAGACCCTGCACCATTTTAGTTGCCTTCCTCTGGACAGCTTCCATCCTGTCTATGTCTTTGCGGAGACTGGGTCTCCAGAACTGCATGCAATACTCCAGATGGGGTCTCACCAACTGTCTGTACAGATAGATAATAACTTCCTGTTTTCTACTGGTGATGCCTCTCCCTATGTATCCCAGTATCCCCAACAGCCCTCCTTGCTGCCCTCTCACATTGCTTGCCCACCTTTAGGTCATCTGATATGACTACCCCCAGGTCCCTTTCCATTTTTGTTGTTGTTAGTATCTCACCCCCCATTGTGTACTCTTCCCCTGGGTTTTTGTTTCCTAGGTGCATTACCTTGCACTTCTTAGCATTGAGTTTAAGCTGCCATACAGCTAACCATTCCTCTAACCTTGCCAAGTCCCTTCTCATCCTTTCCACCCCACCTTGTGCATCAACTCTGTTGCAGATCTTTGTGTCATCTGCAAAGAGACATACTTTTCCTTCCAGTCCCTCTGCAATGTCACTTATAAAGACATTGAAGAGGACCGGTCCTAATACTGAACCCTGCAGTACCCCACTAGTAACCCCCTTTCTCTCAGAGTGGACTCCATTTACTATTACTCTCTGTGTCCTATTCTCCAGTCAATTCTTTACCCAGGCTGTTATCTTGAGACCCACTCCCAGGCTGGCTAACTTGTATATTAATCTTTTGTGTGGGACTGTGTCGAATGCCTTGCTAAAGTCTAGGTAGGCCATGTCCACAGCCCCTCCCTGATCTACTACTTTGGTCACTCAGTCCACGAAATCTATCAGATTTGTCTGGCATGACCTTCCCGCTGTGAATCCATGCTGCATTGGGTCCTGTGCCCCTCTGGCCTCTAGATATTCGACAATTCTTTCCTTCAGAAGTGATTCCCTCATTTTCCCTACCACTGAGGTTAAACTAACAGGTCTGTAGTTTCCTGCTTCTGCCTTGCTCCACCTTTGTGAAGGGAATCACATCTGCCCTCCTCCAGTCCTCGGGTACCACCCCATCCTCCCATGATTTGTTAAAGAGGGTAGTCTAGTGGTGTCACTAGTTCTACCCTTAGTTCTTTTAGAATTCTGGGATGAATCCCATCAGGCCCCATTGCTTTGTCCACCTTCAGTTTTAAGAGTTCTTTCAGAACCCTTTCTTCTGTAAATGGGCTATCAACTTCTGTATCCAGAGTGTCTCTACTGTTTGTTTTAGGTACCTCCCCCTCTTCCTTTGTAAATACTGAGCAAAAATATTTGTTTAGTATCTCTGCCTTTTCACAGTCACCATCTGCCCACCCTCCCTCCCTTTATTAAGCCTCACTATCCCTCCCTTGGTCTTCCTTCGCTCCCTGATGTACCTATAAAAGGTTTTATCCCCCTTCTTAACTGAGTTGGCTATCTTTTCCTCAGTTTGGGCCTTTGCTGTTCTGACTGCCTTCCCAGTCTCCTTTTGCTTTTACTGATACAGTTCTCTGTCCTGCTCCTTCTGTGATTCCTTGTACTTCCTGAATGCTTTCTATTTCTCTTGAACCTTCACTGCCACTTCCTTTGAGAACCATAGTGGTTTCTTACATTATTTCATTTTATTTATTTGCTTCACACAAAGGCTTGTTACCTCTGTGATGGCAGTTTTATTATTCCCCATTGTTCTTCCACCCTCCTTCCTGCCCATTTGCTAGTGCATTCTTAGGCACTCACCCATTTTAGCAAAGTCAGCCCTCCTAAAGTCCAGTACTTTTGCCTTTGTGTAAGCTTGACTCTATTGCTGTGTTTATTGTGAACCATACTGTTCGATGGTCGCTAGTTCCCAGATGGCTACCCACTTCTACATCTGTGATCCTCTCTTCATCTCCATTTGAGAGAACCAGGTCTAAGATTGCTCCCTCTCAGTGGGCTCCAATACTAGTTGTCTAAGGCATGCCCCCTGTAGAGGCATCTAGAATAACCCACTCTTGAAGTGGCTGCTGCAACTGCACTCCAGTTAACATCTGGCATATTCAGATCACCCATCAGCAATACCTCCCTTTTTCTGCCATTCTAAGTATACTTTCTATCATTTCCTTGTCCATTTCCTCCCCTGAGAAGGGGGTCTGTATACAACCCCTGTTCGGATTGTAGTGCCATTGCTGGTCTCCAAATTTACCCACAGTGCTTCTTCTCCTCCCTGTTTTCCCTTTTGTTCTGTTGCTTTGATTCCTTCCCTTATGTAAAGAGCTACTCCTCCTCCTCTTTTACCCTCCCTGTCCCTCCTGTAGATAGTGTATCCTGGTATGTTTACATCCCAGTCATGGTTTTGTGTGTACCATGTTTCTGTGACTGCCACGATATTCAGATGTTCCTCCTCCACCAAGGCCACTAATTCAGGAATCTTGTTACTCAGACTATGGGCATTGGTACTCATTGCTCTCCATATTTTTATGGCTTTACCTTCTTTTGCAGCATCCCCCACTGACCTTTCTACCTCGGTCTTTTTCTCATTTAGTACCCTGTTTTGTAGGGAGAGGCTGGGATTTTCCTGCAGCTTACATCCATATTAAAACAAGCATTTGTCAATGCCAGATCTTTGCTTGCTTATATTTGCTGTGTAGTTGTTTGGCAGAGATAGCGTAGCGGCAGAAATTTACAAATTAACAGAGTTATAATACTAAAATTGTCTTGATTGGGAAATGACATGATTCTCTACCTCTTCAGCACACTACTTAATACAAGGCTTGATCCCATATTCCTCCTAGAGGGCAAACAATGGCTCCTTGGGAAGGTCTGGAGCTTAAGGATATATGTGGTCTAACCAGTTGTGGAAGATATCCCAAGAAGGTGAGGGTGATGAGCAGGGGTCATAAATCCTTTAGATAGATAGATAGATAGATAGATAGATAGATAGATAGATAGATAGATAGATAGACAGACAGATATTTTATTTCCAAAGCACCCATTTCCACAGATTCTGGGCACAATACAATATAAAACCATAGAGTTTAAAATCATACACAAATGCACACATAAATAGAATACAACTGGGACCATACAATTAACCCTATCTATCCCATATAAAACAAATAATAACTTCAAAACATTAATCAATAAAACTCTTGCTGGAACAAATGTATTCAGGCCCTTTTTAAAGGCATCCACCGAGGAGCATCCTTTAAAAAAACAGGCAAGGAGTTCCACAGGGTAGGTGCAGCCACCGAGAACGTTCTGTCCCCAGAATGCCGCAACCTAGCCCTGAAAACTCCCAGGAGGCCTCCCCTGGCAGAACAGAGTGCCCAGGCCATCCGGTAGGGGACAAGGAGATCATGCAGAAAGACAGGTCTCCTTTCGTGCAGGGTCTTATAGGTCAAGATCCCTATCTTGAAGACAACCCTCTGCTGAACCAGCAGCCAGTGCAATCCGTGAAGGACTGGGGTAATATGCTCATACTTTTTCACCCCCATCAGAAATCTTGCCACCGTGTGCCACACCAGCTGCTGTCTGCAGAGGTTGCCTCCAGATAACCCTGATTATAATAAATAATACAGTGAAACACTGAGAATAAAGTATTGTGTCTTACCTATTTGTTGGTCTGTGTTTCTGACTCCATTCTATATGTTCATCTGATGGCTATAGATATTCCACTTGTGATCTTTTTCCTTATCCTTTTGGTGCAGGGTATGGTATATCTGATCAAAGATGCCACACAAGAGCTCCAGCCTGCCCCATTATTTATGCATATCCCCAGCCCTACCATCTGATGACATTCTCTCCTCCTCAGTATGCAGAACATCCTTGATCCCCCTCCTGTCTGCTGACACCCACACAGTGCCAGTATGTATACCCTGCAGCAGTATGCACACCCATTCCCAATACAAATGCCACTGTTGCTCCTCTCATAGGTGGCTAATGACCATGAATCAGAATTACTGTTCCTACCCCTCCTTTCATCTACTGATGCCCACCTTGTCCCAATACAAATACCCTTATCCATTCCCATCAGCTTACACTTACCCTGTCCCAATATGAATATCCCTACCCCTTCTCACATCAGCTATACCCACCCTGTTCAACTATGAATACCCTTCCCCTCCTCCAAACTGCTGATACCCACCCTGTCCAAATGTGAGTACCACTACCCCTCCTCCCATCTTCTGATACCCATCTTGTTCCAATACAGATATCCATACTACTCCTACCATCTGCTGATACCCACCCTGTCTGAATACAAATACCCCTACTGCTTCTCTCATCTGCCGATACCCATAAGCCACCCTGTAACAAATGAATGACCCTATACCCTCCTTTCAGCTACTGATGCCCACCCTGTCCCAAATGAATAACCCCTTTCCAACCATCTCCTCCCATCTGCTGATACTCCTACTATGACATATTTACTATATTTTATCATCTTGGTTCTATATGCCGTGTATGTGTTTCCATTTATTATTTTTTTCCACATTATGTTTTTTTGCCATGATACATTAACCAACTGACCATAGTGGAGCAAAGGTTTGGCTGTTATTAAAAGAGAGTCACATCTTTCAGCTCCCATTGCCACTCCCTCCCATCAATCTGCATGCTTGTGCTCATACTCAGCCCTTCCTTCTTGAGTCAACCACCCTGATGTTGGTTGTTTGGAGGGAATGGTCATTAAGGATTAACTGAATGGGACATCCAATAGGGCTGAGGATAAAGAGAGAGTTCTCTCCCTTCAAAAAACAACCTGAAGCCTGCTAATTTATGACTGACCACCCGCCCTGTTAATTTTCAGTGGTATGCTCAGATCTGACAGTAAGCAGGAACAGAATGCTGCATGGTGAAAACGAAGGGACAACACTGCTCTCTCTGTCTCTATCTCTCTCACTCTAGCCAGAAATGACTTCAAGATTTTTGTCTGACTGTATGCCAGGAAGAGGCCACCACAGGCAGCCAGGTAAGGTGCCCACTCAGAGGGCATGAGAAGAGTGCTGCCTTGGGTAGCCAATTAAGAATCCTGCTCTGCAGGCATGGGAGAGTGCCACTGCATGCAGCCATCAAGGAGCCCCTTGACAGGCATCAGAAAAATGCCACCCACTGCAGGTGGACAATTAAGGATCCTGCTCAGCAATCATGGGAAGAGTGCTGTGGTCAATTATGGAGCCTACTTGGTGGGCATCAGAAAAGTGCTGCCTACTGTGAATGGTCAATTAAGGAGCCCAGTTGGTTGGGTGAAGGTTGCAGCTGGAAGCATGTTCAGCAGCTAGTATATCAGCGTTCTCCTCAGCTCTCCCCAAACAACCATTGTTTTAGAGGAAAACTACACAGATGTAAAAACAAAAGGATGCAGTGGCAAGACTTCCGGTGATGCATAGTGCCTAACAGCAGCATTCCCTTATCTCTCCGGCTACCCATTCTGATTTTTACCTACTTTGGCAGTGATTTTCTACAACTACAGCTTTTATACTGGCAGACAACATCACCTGGTAATACCAACAATCATTGTGTGGCATTTAGCTTACCTGACAGAAGTCGAAATGAGAAAAGCACCACCTCACCACACACCACTGGCTACATCCAAGAAGGCCGTTAAGAAATCTAAAGCCTCTGGCCCCCGATACATTGACCATGACTTCCTCTGATCCAGACCAGCAACTGCAGACCCTCAACCATTTCTTAGAGGAATTTAAGCCCTTTAAAATTGAACTCAAGAGCATAACTTCTGAGCTACGTTCACTGTCACACGTGAAGGAGGATATTTCTCAACATACTGCAGACAGTGAAGCCTGAATTCGCTCTTTGGAAAAAAAGGCAGACAAACTGGATCCAGAGCTTACAACTACAAGACAGAAGCTGGCCAAATTAGAATCTAAAGTGGAGAACCTTGAGGGCTGCAGTAGATGGGATAACGTGGTCCTCATAGGCCTCCCAGAAAAAGAAGAAGGGACTGACACAGTGCACTTCATACAAAAATTCATAGAAAAAGTCACTGGATCCTCACCTTTTAGGCCCAAGTACATCATAGAAAGGGCACACTGGGCACTTCGACAGATACCTCCATCTGGATCATCACCGTGCCCACTTATGTTCCAGTTCTTAAGTTACCTGAAGAGGCAACACTTCTTAGCAAAAGTAAGAGAAACTTAAGAATTAAAATGGGAGGGTACCAAGATCAGGTTAGCCCAGGACTTACCGGTAACAGTACACCAATGACCAGCCAGTTTTCACCAATTAGTAACGAAGCTAATAGCGGCTGGCATAATGTTTAAGATGAACTAACCGTCACGGCTTCAAGTTTTAGTATCAGGCAACTGGACCACCTACGATGACCCAGAACAAGCAGCGGCAGGACTCAAGCTTGCTTTCCTGGATCTCTTTAGAGATCCTTGAACTGAAGGATAGTAATTTTGGAATGTTTTCCCTAAAATAACATTCTTGTAAAGTTGTTTTTTAGCTGTGCAGAGTAAAATCAACATTAAACACCCTGATATGCACAGGACTTTTCCCAATGACCAGTTACATTACAACCTCCCTACGGGTAGGGGCAGTGCCCTGCCTAATGGATAAAAAATCATGGAAGATTATGAAACCTCATCATTAAATAATAAAAACTATCATTTGTGGGTGCATACTAGGGCTGTCAGCAAATTCCCCCACTCTAGCGTTGCAGAGTCTGAACACTGGGGGTGCACATCTGAATGTAAATTAAACAAGATTTGCCAGGCACTCGACTTATCTCCCCATTTTCATTAAAACCCACTGTGACTTTTGCTTGCAGCAATGGACCTTGTCTACCCGAGGAGCCTCAGGATTTTTGTCTGCTTCTTAATCCTAGAACTACAGACATGATTATTAGTGTCAATCTTCAAACCAGAGACTGGCCCCTGAAACCTGACTTTTCTGAAATTGGGCAGCTTCAGTTTTCTTTTGAAGGCACAGGTGGACTTATTCTGTGCTTTATACATAAATTGATATTCCACGCCATAGACAGTAATCCTTTACAGTCACACCAGTTGTCATGGGTCCTCCTCAGAAGGATGGCGACCACCGCTATTTAACTAGCTTCTTCTGTTTCCTGGCAATACTAGCACATTTACAACCTGGCTACAACTCTACCTGCATTGGTAGATTTTATCCACTAGAGGGGCCTCAAGATTTATATTTGCTCATTAACCTTTTGACTGCATGCATAGATGTTAATTTTTATTTACTGGCCTGGGAACGGTCATTGAAAGTGGATTTTTATTTTCTCAAGGAACACTGTTTATTTTTAAATGTAACCGAGGAGTTAGACTAAGTCACATTTAGGATTAAATCAACATTACTAACTGCAACTACACGGGGTCCTAATAGACTACAATGGAAAGCTAAAAGGACCTCCTTCCCCTTGGGCACCGATTTGATTTAATAGTTGTTTGTCCACATTTAAATCGCCTCGGATGTCACAAGGTGAGAACCTTGATTAAGGCTATAATCACCTTATTTTCCTTACTATAGGGGACTTATTTCTTTTTCAATGCTTATGTGCAACCTAAATAATTACTGTATGTTATACCATGATTTAGTAGTATTACTTGTACTTCGGCATGGAAGGGGTGGCCGGAGGGAAAGGAACTGTTTTGGGACATAATGCTGCAAGAAGAGCAAAATGATATGTGGGGAAAGGGGAGGAGGGGGTTCGGGTTGTTTTTGGGAGAATTTTATATGCAAGGAAAGATGTTCTTAAGGATATTTGGTGGGTTTTATTTTGGGATCAAAATGACATGGAAAGGCTGGGGGGGGAGGGCAGCACAGAGGAGCGTAATCTGTAAGACAGCTGCTATAGAAATAGAGTCTTACTGAGGCCTTTCTTTGACTTAGCATATATCTGGTCAGATGGCTAGGGATCTAACCTTTGCAACCTGGAATGTTAAAGGGGTGAGCAATACACTTAAATAATATGCAGTATTAAAACTTGGTCTCTTGAAAGCAGATATGATTTGTATACAAGAGTCACATTTACTATATTCAGAGGCTCTAAAATTACGACGGCAGCAAATGGGCTAAGTATTCTCTGTGGGTGGCAGCACACAGAGTTGTGGTGTAATGATTTCAATAACAAGGTCGGTGCCTTTTACCCCTACCCAAGTGATTGGGGACCCATCAGGAAGGTTTCTGTTTGTTAAAGGTGCACTCGATATAGCAGAGATATTACTGAGTAGTATTTATGGTCCGAATATTGATTCCCCTAGGTTCTTTATACAACTAATTAACAAGTTATCTCCCTTTCATTCTCTCCCAATTGTCATAGGTGGAGACCGCAATCTGACCTTTGATCCTAGTTTAGACCGTATGGGTATTTCTTAAAAAGGTCCTTCCCCTACCCAAAGGGCACTAAGAGAACTTATAGACCAAGTAGGACTTTGTGATGTCTTTAGAGTCTTGCACCCTACTGATAAATGCTTTACATTTAAGTGTCCAGTACATGGGACGTCCTCCCATATAGACTACATTTTAACTTCTCAATCCCTTCTTTTGGGGGTGCTTGACTCTTCTATACACCCCAGTCCACCCTCAGATCATGCCCTTGTCTCCTGCAAAATATCTTTCCCTCCTCTCCCTAAACAAGGGGGACAGTGGAAATTAAACAATCAACTCCTTAAAGACCCAGAAGTAATCAGCTATATCTCAAACCAGATTACCCAGCTTACCTCTGATAATCACAATTCCACAGGAAAACTTGACATAGAATGGTGTGCCCTAAAAGCCTACCTTAGGGGACTGTTGATTGGTGTTGCCTCACAGAAGAAAAAAAAGAGGGAAAAGCTTTTAATTTCCACCCTTTCTCAAATTAGGAACATAAAGGCCAGATTGGCTCCCTATACATCTGACCAGTTTAAGCAAGATCTCATTAAATTGAAGGAATCATATATGGAGCTTCTGAGACAGAAGGTAGACTTTGCTATCTTAAAAGCTAATGCCTGTTATACTGATCAGGGAGGAAAAGCTGGCAGACTATTAGCCTTAAGAATTAAACAACAGGAATCTGCTAGGCTCATAGCAGCTATTCGATCGGCAGAATCTGAATCTTTAAAAACCTCCCTTAATGACATTGCAGCTGAATTTCGTAGTTATTATGATAAACTATATAGTTGCATGCCAAATCCCCCTTCAGAAACAGAGTTGGATGATTATCTTGCTAACTCCTTTCTTCCTTCTCTTGGAAACATGAAAACTTTCCCTAGTCTCTCCTATTTCATGTACGGAACTGAAAAAAATTATCATGGACCTTCCAACAGATAAAACCACAGGCCCAGACAGTTTCTCTTCCAATTTTTATAAAGCTTTTGTGGACCGATTGATTCCTATTTTACAGCCTTTATACTAGCATATTCTTTCAGGAGTGGACTCAGATAAATCCCTGTTTGAAGCCCTAATTGTTCTTTTGCCTTAACCGGGTAAAAGACCTGACCTACTTACCAGCTATAGGCCCATCTCCCTTCTTAATCAGGACCTTAAATCTTGACTAAACTATTAGAAGACCACATTAGTACCATCCTTATGAATCTTATTGGTCCTGAGCAGGTAGGATTCATGAAAGGTAGGTCATCTCTAGATGATTTACATACTTTGGCCCATGTCCTCTCAGCATCCAGAGATGCAAACTACCCAGCTGCCTTGGTCTGTCTGGATGCTGAGAAGGTGTTTGATGGAGTTAACTGGAATTGCCTATTCAGAACTCTTCAAGCATTTGATTTCCCACTAGAATTCCAAAAATGGATACAAGCTGTACATCAGTCCCCTACTGCCTGAGTCTCCAGTAATGGGGCTATGTCAGCACCTTTTTCCCTGCAATCTGGAATGAGACAAGGCTGCCCTTTGTCCCCCCTGCTTTTTAATCTGTACTTAGAACCCTTAATACGCAGAATAACTGACTGTCAGTTAATTCAAGGAATACCCAGTCCCGATCAGGAAATTAAAATATATCCTCATGCAGATGACCTGCTCCTCCAACTGTCCTACCCCAACATCTCTATTCCCCATGTATTGAATATTATTAATGAATTTAGTACCCTTTCAAATTATAAGCTAAATGTAGATAAATCAGTGGTTTTCCCCCTTAATCATAAGATGCTAAGGAGTACAGTAGTAGACCTTGGCCTATCCTGGGAAGTGAAATCCTTGAAATATTTAGGTATTGTAATTTGAAGAAGCCAGGCCAAAATGCAAAAGGACAACCTAGACAATCTTCTTCATACACTGAAGCAAGACTTGAACAGCTGGGTCCTACTCCCTATTTTTTTGGGGGGGGAGGTAATATTAACCTGGTAAAAATGAATATCTTTCCTCGCCTTTTTTACCCTCTTAACCTTTTAAATATTTGGTTACCTCTCTCATGGTTCAAAAAATCCACAGTACACTTATTGATTTTATTTCATCTGGCAAGAAGCCTAGATTGGCTTTCCATAAACTGACTGCCCCTAAAGCTAAAGGAGGCTTACATCTCCTCCATATTGCACTATACTACTGGGCCAGTCATGCCAACATGTACCTTAGGTGGTTATCTCTTGAAGCCACTCAGGGCTCCCTCCTATGTACCCATTTGGCTCACAATTGAATTATCCCACATCCGAGCTCTAGGACTATCTCCTCTAGCTGTCTTACATACAAGACCCAAATTTCTCTCTGTTTCTTTACACAACTCTCCAATATACATGTCCCTTAAAATAAATTTTACAATTGTGCACATTCCTCAAATACAACAACACAGCAAGATTTACATCAACCCTTGAGAGGGAATCCCAATCTCAAGATAGGTGGCAAAGTCCTCTCCTCAACATGGCTCTCTCAACTAGGAGATTGCCTACTCAAATATCTGATTACAGAAGATGAGACTCGACTCACCTCTCCTGAAATATTGACTAAAACAAATATCCCACAGTCCCAGATATTGAAAGTTTTTCAACTAAGACACTGACTGGTGAAAATATTTGGGACCTCTGACCAACAGGCCTTAGAAACACCTTATTACTCAGACTTATTACCCTTTACCAGCCTTCCCCAGGCAGTGTCTAAAATCTATGCACTACTACACAACCTAATCTATCCAGACTACCTAGACCCTTTGGGATACTGGGCTTCCTGTTTCCTGAATCTGGGTATTGACTAGCAGGCCTTATGGCAAAATTGTCATAGATTTGTGACTCAGGACATACTTCATCTGACTCAATACAACATACTTCATAACTTATACTACTCCCCGCAAAAACTTGCTAGATTTGGCCTAACTGCCTCCTCTACCTGCACAAGATGTGATCAGGCAGAAGGCTCTCTACTACATCTTTTCTGGGAATGTCACAAGGTGACCTCTTTATGGACCCTCATCAAACAAAGAGCAGATCCTTTGTTAGGTCTTGAAGACCTGTTTACACCTGAAATTTGTCTGTTGGGAGATTTCTCCAAGGTCAAAGTTCGTAACTGTAAATATCATATAATCTTGATATCAATGCCAGTTAAAAAACTTGTCCTTAAGCACTGGAAAGACAAAGATGCTGTGACATACAAAGAATGGCTACAAGAATTTCTCACTAATTTAAGAACAGAAAAGGCAATAGCAAGCCTCTGCAATAATTCAGGCAGATTCAAAAAAATTGGGGAATCATTATATATAATTTATACTTTATAACCCTTTTGATGGCCCAGTCATTAACAATCTGTAATATTCATCTTAAATAAAAATCTCACTCTGTGCTGAGGGGAGGGAAAGAAGGAGGGATTATGGTGAGAGGGCAGAGGGAAGGAAGGGAAGGGCAGTGGGTGGAAGGGCGGATCCTTGAATCTGCTTTGTATATGTCCTAGATATTGTATGTACAACTTGTATCTGGCTTTGTATTGAAAATTCTTTCTAATAAACTTTAAACTGAAAAAAAAGTATGCAGTGGCATGAAAGATGAATCTAGTAACTTAAAAGTAGATTTAAAACATATTGGGAGAAATAAATCTTGACCCATTCTTTCTAACAAAATCATGGTTGTGATAAGTGTTAATGAAAAGCTGCAGCAGAACGATTTGACCTCTAATCTGCTGACAAACGGATACTGCCATTTTCAGCATTGTAGGAACTTAAGTCGGTGAGCTTTTTAAAATGGAAACAGATGGTGCAGAGGAACTGCAGAGTGTGGATGGATGAATGTGGCACATAAAAGGAAGCAGACTTAAAATTAAGTAAGCATGGCTGAACTGAATTTGGGAATGTTTTAAAAAGGTACCCAGCATTTCAGTGACAAGAGAGAAGAAAACCAGCACAGCATACAACGCACCTTACAAGATCAAGTAATGGGAAGCAGGAGAGTATGTAATGCTGGATTAAGCTTAACTCTGTATCTGTTTCTTTTAATCTTCTGAGCATATTAAAGAAGCATTAGAAACATAAATTAATGGCCTGTGTTAAAAAGAATGTACAGTATATACTGCTGCAGAAGGAGAGAACGGGACAGGGAAAGAAGAGAAAAAAGATGGAAACTATAAGACTGCTCTAAGGAAAATTGAAATTTAACTACCTATATTAGATACAAAAGAAAAAGCAGAATAAAGGAGACAAGGGAGAGGAGGGGGAAGGAAGGAAGAAAGAAAGAAAAGAAAAACAGATACAGTTAAAAAAAGGGAAGTGTCTGAAGAAGTTAGTAACACACTGTAGCCACTACTATTACAATTAAATAATGATTTATAAGGAAGGCTTACGATCATTACACTGGAGATTTAAAGACAAAAGCAAATAAATGCAGTAAGAGTATATAACATAATGTAAAAAACAAGGAAGAAAGTTAACACAAAAAGAAAATCACAGTGCTGAATTGCTGAAATTAAAGAACAAAACTGATTCATACAATTCAGAAGAATTAGAAAAATGTCAAGAGCCAGAAAGGAAGGAAGGAAAGTGAACTACTAGATCTAAGACCAAAAAACAGCCTTTCAGTTGGTAAAGCAACAGAACAAACAAACTCAGCAAAAGTGGCCTATAATTTCTTGCAAGTTTAAAGAGCCAGTGACACATTCAAGAGAACTTTAACAAACCCTAATATTTAGACACAGTCCAGTTTGTATTTTCCGTTAGTTCTATGTTCCTCTCCTCCCCATTATTTATTACTGAGGACATTTGAATGGAAACAGAATATTTGCTCCTGAAGAGTTCTTCTATTTCTGTTGCTTTCTACCTACTTGAGATCATAATGCACTGCTTGTGACATCAGTTAGTCCCATGGCTCAGATTGTAATGCCCAACAGAGGATTATGACTTGAAGTAGGGTGTATGTTATAGAGGAAGATGGACTTTAAAGGAACTCCAAGGGATAAAAATCATATATTCATGCAGATTTTCTTAGTAATAAATAATGGGGAGGAGACACAGATAAAATATAAATGGAATGCAAGCAGAATTGCACCTAATTATTATGAAATACAAAATCACAAATATCCCCACAATGCAAAGCATCATGGTCTGCATATGCAAATCACCACAGAATATTATGCTGGTTCAACTTTAAGCATAAATGCATGGTGCCAAAAGGCCTCTCACACAGTTTGCAAAGGGTGCCAACAGAAGACCTAACTATTATGTTTTGTAAAGTTCTCTTTGTGGTGTCAGTAGCTCTTTAGAGCAATATAAATGGGAATGCCACCTAAAAATCAACTGAAATCTGATATAGCAACAGATGACAGAATTCCAGATAAATGTTCACAAAGACTATTAAGTGAAGAGAATCATATCATACAAGAAACTAGTGGACATGGAATAAGTAATAGTGGAGAAGGTACATTGATGCAGGAACTAAACTCAAAAGAGGGCAAGACACTGGAATCACCATCTTGGGACAAAGCTTTGATGTAAAACACTAAAAAGATTCAAGAAGATGTTAGTCAATTAACTCACCTGCTGCAAAAGATAAATGACGTACATGATGCTGTAAATAATATCAAGAATAAAATGGAAGAAGATTCTAAAAGGATTGATGAATTAGAATCAAGGCATTCAGCTTTGGAGAACATTTTAACTCCACTAGTACAAAAGGTTAAGGCTCTTCAAAAAGAACAGTCTTTGCTTAAAACCGAATTAGAGGAACAAGAAAATAGAGAACAACATAAAAACATCAGCATAAATGGTATACCAGAAGAGTGAGAGATCACAAACTCTCCTACCAATATTTTAGCCGAAATATCCAGGATCTGCTAGGGCCAGAAGCTCTTACGCCAGAAGTGGATAGAGCTCATCAAATAGGGCCCAACCAAAAGCACAAAATTCCAATGTTCAAAGGACTGTAAAGTTAAAACTTCTATGTATTGAAGATAAATTCAGACTACTTCAAGCACAAATAGCATATAAAGGATTTAAATACAAGGAACAGACAATTATAAATAAAGAAGACTTCATCGGAATGGTACAAAGCAAGAAAACAATATACAATGTTACAACACACATTAAGGACTGCAAAAAATAAAATCAACAGTCATTTATCCCACTAAGCTCAAGGTGTAGCTGAATGACACAATTTTAATCTGCAACTCAAAAAAGGAAGCACAGCAAGATCTGAAGTTGAGATTACTGTAACTTTTTCAGAATGGATAAAAACTGATTGTTCTATAAAAAACAAACTGATGTTATGTAATCAATAATTCTTTGTTTTCTTCTTTCTCCACTTACTCCAGTTGTTCTACCACTTTTTTCTACATTGCTTTTCCTTCTCTCTGTCATAATTTTTCTCCAGATGTTTAGGTGGAAACGGTACATGGAATCAGCTCGGGGAGGATGGAGAAGGTTGTTGCAAACCATCTTCAGTCCCAAGTGTGTGACGGGGAGATGCTAGACATGGGTTATTGGCATCAGGGTGGGAAGATGAAGGTTAGAAGTAGGGGAAAAGGGAGAATCATAGATGGGGACATAAAGGATTCAAATGAGTCTATATATAGGGGCATAAAGGAGAATCAGAAAGAGAATGGGAATGCACTACTACATAAATGGATTTATTACAGAATGGTTACTTTAAATATTTATGCAGGTTATGGTTAACAACCAGAAAATAATACATTTGAATGTAAATGTCATGAATTTGCCCATTAAGTGATACAAGATTCTAAAATATCTAGCAAAACAAAAAAACAGATGTGGCATTATTGCAGGAAGCATTTATGAGAAAAATATTGAAATTAAAATGAAGCTGGGTGGGTTCAGTTTAATATTTGGAAGGAAATAACAAAAGTAGGGGAGTAGGAATACTGATAAATGAAAAATGCCAGAGTTTTAGAAACAAAGGAAGATAGAGAAGGCAGAATAATTTTAATAAAACACATACATAATGTTAATATTTAATTATAGGTTCTCTTCATGTACCTTTTAAAAAATACAATAAGTTTCTTGCAGAGGTTTCTGAAAAATTAAGTAGCTGGGAGGCAGAAGAAATACTGATAGGAGGAGATCTGAATTGTTTAATGGATCTGCATATGAATAAATCTAAGACCCCTTCAGGGTGGGATAAATATAAAGATTGAATTTCCAATTAATTTTTGGAAACCAGTTCCCTGCTAGACATATGGAAAGAAATAAATCCTGTTTCTAGAGATTATGCATTTCAATAAGGGGGTCAAAAACATGTTCAAGAATAGATTGTATATTACTGTCAATGAGTCTAATAATGACAACATTTTTGCTTAAAATAAATATAGAGCTCACCTACATGTCAGATCACAACCCTGTTTTCCTATTTTTTTCAATTGGAAAGAAGTACTCAAAGTAGCTAAATATGGAAAATGAATAATTCATTATTACTTGATGAACAATTATGTGGAGTAATAAAAGAAACAATACAAAACATCTGGCAGGACAATGCAGAGGAAACAAGTACAAAAGTGAATAAATCAGAAGCCTATAAGTCTGGGTAAGATAAAAACAGGCACGATTGAGAAATAAAAAACAAGTACAAAATTTCAGAGATCAGGAGAACACATTAAAATGTTTTGAAAATTTAATACGAGAAGGAAAAGCACATTTTAGGGAAGAATATGAAAATATAGAAGAGACTCTACACAGAATGACAAATGTGAAGGCAGACAGACAGTGATTTGAAATCAAAAGAAATCAGCATCCTGTAGTGAGACAGCAGATAATTGTTTAGCAAAAAGATTAAAAGAAAAAAAACAAAATAATGGTCTTATATGATAATCAGTGTGTTCTTACAGCAGAAAGGAAGAAATAGAAGGAATCCTCTTAGACATTTTTGAAGAACTATATAAAAGAAAAAGAAAAATCACTATTGAAAACATAATCAAGCTTACTGTGAAAAGACATTACCTAAAATACCTACTAAAATGACTGAGGAAGATGACCTCATGTTTGATAAGACAATAAGCATAGAAGAGATAAAGGAAGCTACAAGATCCATGGCAAAAAAAAAAAAAAAACACAGGGGCCAGGCAGCTTTACAGTAGATTTTTTTATTTAAAATTTAAAAACTGAATTACACACACACAGGAACTATTTCTGGAAATTCACAATACAGGTCAAATAGAAAACTCCTTTCTAGAGACATGTATCACTTTATTAAAGAAAGTGGAACACTACAGACCAATATCCATCTTAAGCACAGATTATAAAATGCTTCCAAATTACTAAATAACAGATTAATATGTTATATCAATAAGTTATACACAAAGACCAAGACAGCTTTTAACCAGGAAGAACTATACATGAAGGAATACATAAAGTACAACTTCTTTTAGAATATACAGCTATGAAAAGGGTATGGATGCCATAGCACTTTCTCTTGACGCAAAAAAAGCTTTTGACATGATAGAATGGAATTACATTATAGGAGTCTTGAACTATTTAGGTATTCCAAAATCACTTATCAAAATGAATTCAGCATTGCATACCTCACTGACTGCCAGATTAAAAATGATTGTGAAATTAACAAATAAGTTCTTAATAAGTAGAGGGGTAAGACAAGGCTGCCCAGTGTTGTCATCTTTATTTATACTTTGCATGGAAGTTTTTTCTTATTCAAAATTAGGGTGCATAATAAAATAAAAGGAATCCCAGCAGGAAAACAAACCTTTACAGTAAATGCCTATGCAGATGACATATTACTGCTGTTAACCAATCTAGTAGACAGCATGAAAGAAGCAATTGTGAAGATCAAAGAGTATTCTAAAATATCAGGTTATTGTTTAAATGAAGGAAAATAGGAAATACTGGCAACTAAAAGTTCTATAGCACAGGCAATTCAAACCTTTATTTCCACTTAAAAGTAATAATCACAGGATGGATTATTTAGGAATAAGTTTAGCATTCCCAGTAAAGGATTTATATCAACAAAATCATGGGGCCAGATATTCAAAATTTTGCACTGGGCGCAAACCGTTTGCACTTGGTTTGCGGGGGTCCGCTATATTTAGAAGGCCAAATAGCATGGGCAAACTGCATTAGTGCTGGGCAAAAGTATAATGGGTCAGATTCTAGAAGGGTTACACCTGGTGTAACAGCAGTTGCACCAAGTAGAATGGCGCATGTAGCAACTTACGCCAGCAGTTGTGACATGCACGATTCTACAAAGTGGCCTGCGATATGTCACAGGCCACTTGCACTGAACAGGAGTTATGCTGCATAAACCCCTGTGACATGGCACTAGGGGGTTTACAGCAGTAGTTGTGCCCCATTTCAGAAGGGCAGCAACAAAGTCCCCAATGTTGGGATTCTACAAGAACCCCCAGAGGAGAGCCAGCAACATAAGTTACACCAGCATTTAGCTGGTGTAACATATGGCCACCTCCCCGGGGGTCCTGTAGACCCACCTGCAGATATGCCACCTTGTCCACCCCATGCCAGCATACCCCAGTGGGGCCCCACAGGGCTAACCATACCCCCATCCCCTGAAACACCTGTTGGCACAAGCCCCACAGGGCAGTGCTGACATCCCACCCCTGCCCAGAACCACGCCGCCACATATGCGCAACGTCTTTCCTGGTAGTCTAGCCGCCCCGATATTCCAATAAAATTAATATCACCCATTCCCTGGTAGTCTAGTAGCCCCTCCGATCATCATACAATATATATATTGTCCTCCAAACCCTGGTAGTCTAGCTGCCCCCTCGAACATTGTAATAAATATGAATAACACCTATTCCCTGGTAGTCTAGCAGCCCCCCCAAACATTGTAATAATAATTCATAACACCTATTCCCTGGTAGTCCAGTGACCCCCACTCCCACCCAGCTTTGCCAGTCCACCCAGCACTGCCCCACCCATCCCCAGCTGGTGAATGTCACAGTCCACCTCTCACCTCCATGGCCAGCCACTGACTGAGTGTGGCAGGAGTGCCTACTGTGAAGATGCACCCAGAAATTAATTTCTGAGCATGACTTTGCAGTAGTGCTCCTACTGCTATCAGTCGGTGGCTGGCATGAGGTGAGAGGTGAGCTGTGCCAGTCACCGCCAGGGACTGGTGGGGATGCTAGGTGGACTAGCTAACAGCTGGTAAATGCTAGACCACCAGGGAATAGGTGTTAATCTATTATTACAATGTAAGTGGGGCTACTAGACTACTAGGGGAATAGATGTAATGAATTATTATTACAATGTTCAGAAGACTGCTCAGACTACCAGAAATAGGTATTATTCATATTTATTACAATAGTCAAGGGAGTCACTAGACTACCAAGGATTTGGTGTTATGTATCTGTCTGACAGTGATGGGGGGCACTAGCCTACCAGGGCTACCTGGGTATGTGCCACATATGCGGCTGGTGACTAGGGGTCAGGGCATGAGTGGGGGGATTGAATGTGCTGCCCTGCTGTTGCAGCTTGCGACATGCTCGCCAGGTGCACCCACAGTTCGGCGTACCTGGCCGCATGTCACAAGTCACAGGACTTAGCTACGATGCCCCTGCCCCTACTAGAATGGGGCGCAGGGTCAATGTCGCAGGTGACGCTAGTTGCATTCGGTGGTGATTTACACCACCCTTCTAGAATCAGGGCCAATGTATGCAAGGGGCAAAAAGAGGGGGCGTGTACATGAATATAGGTGCAATGCTATATTCAGTGCATCAGCACCATGCAGTGTTTTTGTGCCACTTAGCATGACACTTTGGGCGGTGCAAATAACCGCCCAGGAAAAGGTCATCTTAACTCTGGGCAAACCAGCTTTGTGTGACTTTGTGGCTTTGCACAGCATTGTGGGGCTTTGCATGACTTTGTACAGCATAGAACCATGGTTTATGGAACTCTGTAATTCGCAAGTGTGAATTATGGAGTCTGTGAGGGTCTGCTAGCGTGGTTTATTGACACTAACCAGTAAATAGTAAACATAGAAAGAAACCAGACATGGAAGAAACATGCTGCACATGGATGGCACCTCCAATGTTGCCATCTTCTGCCACCAGTCCCAACCATGCCAGGCATTAATTGGTGACCCAGTGCCCAGTGGACACCATGGCAGTGTGTCCATACAGCACACACCTGCAGACTGTCCTTTGGTGGACACCTGCAGAATCCAGCACACATACATACAGCACTTGGGGTGTGGAGGGTGTTGAGGGGAGGGTGTACAGGTGTACAGTACATCACATACTGGGTGCTGCCACAAGGCTGGGACAATACATGTAGTGCAAATGGTCCAGTGTAGGGAATACCCCGACACCAGTGTGCCTGTCTGATGGTGTGTGCCCCCAGCCACATACCGCACATCTGTACAGACACCACAGCATGCACAGCCAGCCATGTATATGTTATTCTGAGTATCCCATGTCAGTGGTGTGGCATCTGTGAGTTGCACAACAGCACAACAGTAACGTTCACTGTCAGTACACACCTGCAAGATGGGCTTGTCACTGTGTAAAGTGCAGCAGTCATTGATGCCCTACACACTATTGGCATTGTTGTGTCCCTCACACTACTGGCCCCCTTGTTACTTTAAAGTCTGCTGTGCACTGTAGCAGGAACTACAGTTTGACTATTGCATGCAGCACCCACCACCTGTGCCTATGTTGTGTAGTCCCTTGGGGTACAATATTCTATGCAGTTCTGTACAAATATAACCTGCAGCTACCACCATGCACTTCCAAACTGACCAACAGGTGGAGCTGCGGACAGACCCATTCAGCCCCTGTACTTCCAGACTGACCTACAGGTGGAGCTATAGGATCCTACAATAGCGCTGGGCAAACTGCATGCAAATCAGGACATAATGAGATGCTAATCTGGATGTTTGCCCACAGACTGCCTAAGTAGACTCATTTGCATGTCACTTTTGAATATAGCACATTTTTGCCCCCAGAAAATGTGATAGTGCTGGGTAAATGTCTTAGCTCCACGTAAAACCTGCACAAATGTGTCTGCACTGCAAAAATGTTTCGGAAACATGGTACATTTCTGTAGAATTTCACATGCACTGGTGCTTGCAGCTTTAAAGAATCCATTCCTTTGCTAGCACACACATTGGCCACATAGTTCACTTTACCTTCCTTCACATCACTGTGCACTGGGCTGCTGTTGTGGTTTGCACTTCCTGGTTGCTATATTCAGAGCTGTCTTATTTCCCAGGCTATTTTTGCACTGCACTCCCAGCCCAGTTTGCCCAGCTTCCTTAGCGAGCTATATTCAGCAGGTTTAGCACTGGGGCTATCCCTTTTGAATATAAGGGGCTATTGGTTTTGGGCAAAATTTAGCATGCCGGGCAGTGCTAATTTAGCCCCGGGAAAAGTTTTGAATATCTGGCTCATGATGTTTTGGTTAAAAAGAACAAGATAAACTTGCATTATGGAGCAAGATGAGAATGTCATTATGGGGTAAGATTCAGCTAATTAAAAATGAATATACTACCATTAATTTCATATACTCTACAAGCTGTTAGAATTGAGATTCCTGAAAAATGGTTTAATATAATAAATAAGACAATTAAAGATTTTATTTGGGGCAAAGAAAAACCAAGGCTAGCATGGCAAAAACTCTGCCTCACAAAGGAAAGAGGTGGATTAGCATGTCCTTATTTGTCCTATCAGATTAAACAAGTAATACAATGGGCCTTTGACTCAGAGGCCGATACAACTTTTATGGACACATTACTAAAAGAAATAATTAGGAAAAAGACATCCATCCATTCAGCATGGTTTGGTCCATTCAAATATTTAAAAATATCAAGCGGTATAATTGAAAACTATACAAAAAATAAGAATGCAAAAAAAAAAAAAAATAGAGAGGCCCAACTGAGTCCTTACAATAATATATGGAACAACACTTTCTTTGGAATTGAAGGAAGAACTTTTAAATTTTAACATTGGGCAAATAAAGGAGTTAATCAATGGATGCATCTAAAAAAATACAACCTCATTTAAACAGTGGTCAGAGTGTAAAAAATGTAATTTTCATGAGAAAGAATACTATACATATGTTCAGCTCAGAGATGTACATAGAAAGGCATATTACAGATGGGAAACAGACATATGCCGATGCTACAGCGACATTTCGAGATCGAAGTCCATTACACCGGCAAATTGCTGTTGCTGCTGTATTGTACCCATGGGGCCCCGGCACTGCTTTCTTTGGGTTTGGCCCCCACTCCCCGAATCAACTCTCACTCGGAGTGGATAATCCTAATTTATGGGGAGGGAGGGTGCGTTTTACCCGATGGATTTATGTTGACTGCAATTTGTGGTTAACATAAATCCCTAGCTATAACGTTACATCAGAAAATGGTTGTTGCTGCTGCATTGTAGAGTTGGAAACAGCACCACCAACACAAATAGTTTTTGAAGAGAACTTAATAAAATTATTGGAACATACAAGCATTTGTGGGTGCTGAATGTTTTCTTGCTGGTATTGGCATTGGTACTGCATGAGTTAGAGAGATGCATAATAGGAATGGCAGTGAAGTATTGAACTAACACCAACCCCCACCAACACCCTGCAGAGACTGACAGACAGGGGTGTGCCTTTGGGTTGTCAGCCATAACGCTCTTGCCATTCCACCTCACCCCACCCTGCAGACACTGACAGGCATCACGGTGTGCCTTGGGGTCTTTGGCCCTTATGTTCACCCTATTCCATAAGGAAATAAGCTGAGATGGGTGCAGTATAGGAGAATGGGGTGAACGTTAGTGTCAAAGACCCCAAGGCACACCTCGATAACTGCCAGTGGCTGCAGGGTGAGGGTGGGGGTGGAATTACAGCTGATGACCACAAACCACACCCCAAATGCCTGTCAGTCTGTACAGGGTGGGGCATTATGGTTAGAAACCCTAATGCCCTGGGGTGTTGGTTGGTATTTTTGCTCCAGATTTTCAGCATGGGCTTTTTGTGACCCCACCTCATGAACAGTGGCACTATCATGTCATTACTCAATCCCGAAAGGTGATTTCGCACAGTGAATGCACCATTCAGTGCAACAGGTGCAAAAAGACATTTTGGCAGGATGTGGAAAATGTCATCTGTACTGTTCATGAGAAGGTGTGAAAAAATGGCAATGTTGAAAATCTGGAGGGAAAATATGAAAACATGTAGAAATTGTGTAATGCACGCTCATAACACAGTTATGTTTTTGAATTTTTTCACCAAATTTTCAACATGGCCTTTTGGGACCTCCCCTCATGAACAGTGGCAATGTTATTTCATTAATCTGCCCCAAAAGTTGATTTCACACAATGACTGTGCCATTCTGCACCACAGGTGCGAAAACACATTTTGGGCAGGATGCAAAAAATTAAAGCTGTACTGTCTATAAGGAGGTATGAAAATGGCAATGTTGGAAATTTGGAGTGAAAATATATAAAAATGACAAAGTTACGAGCATGTGTACAAACAGTGCAATGCACGCTCATAACGCAGTCATTTTGGGGATTGTTTTCACCAGACTTGCAACATGGGTTTTTTGGGACCCCATCTCATGAACAGTGGCACTGTCATTTCGTTACTCAGTCTTGAAAGGTGATACCATGCAGTGACCATGAAATCACCTTTTGGGACTGAAAAATGAAATGACAGTGCCAGTGTTCATGAGGTGGGGTCCCAAGAATCCCATGTTGAAAATTTGGGACCAAAACTCCAAAAAGTGGATGAGATATCAACCTAAATTGAACCCCCCCATTTCCTGCCATTATAGGGATGACCATCATTTCTTCAGTTCCCAGATGGTCTTTGAAGAGTGCAGCCGTGTTCCTGGTCCACAGAAGATTGCTGCTTCTGACCGCCAGAGGTAAGTATGGGTGAGGGGGGTGCAGGGAGATGGAGTACACAGAGGGAGGGTGTGGGTTGGGGGGCCAGTGGGAATGATGAAGGGACAGTTTTTTTTTCAGGTTAAAAAAAAAATATGTTGTGGGACTGTTTTCTTTTTTACAGGTGAAATATTACAGAATGGATTTTGGAACACTGGGGTGGGCTCCCAGTGTGCCAGATTAGTGGAGGGAGGATCAATGCTGAATTGGGGATTGGGCACCTGAGGTCGGCTGAAAAAAGAGGGTTCATCTGAAACTGGGAGTGGGCATCCCAGTGTTGGAAAAAGATAAGGATTACTTTAACACACTGGGGTGGGCTCCCAGTGTGCCAAAGTCTAGCCATGCGCATTACTGTGCACTGTAATGCGTATGGTTGGAATGTGCCTCATAGCCAGGAAGGGGGGAGGGGAGAGATCTGCCGTTGCAATGACAAAACTGCCCGTGATTGGAGCAGCAGACTGCTTTCAAGCCTGGCATTCGCTCTGAAACTGACATCATCTGCAGCTTTCCTGTTGATTGATGGCTGAGAGACGTGCTCCTGAAAGCATTTGCTGGATTGGCCAAACACTGACACACCACTCTAATGCTCTACTCAACTCAAAATATTTCTTGTCTGCTGTGCATGCAAGCAAACATGAAAAGGTTTATTGGCTTGGCTACTCAGAAACCTATCTGTAATAAATCAGAAATGGTATAATAAGCTTAAAATAAATTGGGAACACGATTTTAAGTGACAAATAATGAAGAGACAATGGGACAATGTGCTTTCATCAATTAATTTTTATAAAAGCTCAAGAAATAAGACAATCCAATATAAGATATTGAATAGATCATTTTATATGCAAGTCTGGTTATTTAATATGGGTTTATTGGATTCTCCTAAATTTTAACTACTTGGAAAGAGATTTTTTACATTGCTTTTGGAGCTGCCCATTAATAAAGAACTGGTGGAAAAGAACATTTGATATTTTGAAGCAGATTTTGGAGGAGGAGGTACCATCCTATTACCATCTTGTAACTTTTTTGATAATAGAAGTCGATAATAGATTAAGCTTTTCAAAGAAAGAACTAACACTGATGGCTACAGCATTAATGTCTACAATACGATTAATATTAAAATACTGGAAAGAAACAGATGAGGAAAAATTATGTATATTAATGAGTGGAGAAAGCTGTTTTTAGATACTTTTTATTATGAATATTTATTTAACAGTAATGACTTACCAAAAGACCTATATGTATGTAAGGTTGCGAACTGGAATAGAGTCTCTTCCTGAAAAAGTATTCTTAAAAAATATACAATTGTTAAGATGTCAGTCTTTATCTGTGACTAGATAAAGAACCCAGACATGGTTTTTACCCTTTGTACATATCTACCTGGTTCTCCAATAAAAAGTTTAATTGCAAAGAAGCAGCCCACTTGGTGATCATGGGAAGGTTGTCACTGCAGGTGGTCAGTTAAGGAACCTGAGTGACACTGCGAGTAGCCAGTTCAGAAACCCACTCAGGAGGCATCAGAAAAGTGTCACCTGACATGGGCAGCCAATACAGGAACCTGCTTGGTGGGCATTGGAAATGTCCTGCCTGCTGAGGCAACTGATTAAAGATCCTGCTCGGTGACCATGGGAAGAGTGTTGAAATAGGCAGTCAGTTTGGGATGAGTTCCACAGCAGGCAGACAGTTAAGGATCCTACTTGGTGAGCATCAGACAAGTGCCACTATGGGTACCAATTAAGGAGTCTGCTTGGTGGGCATCAGAAAAGTACCACCACTGGTGTGGTAAAGAGGCTGGTATGGACAAGAGGGTGAGGGAGGATGAGGAACAGGCTGAATATAATGTCACTCAGTTGTCTGCTGGGCAGGATCTTGTAAATGAAAGGATTGAGCTTCACTGTGATAGGTGTGGCTTCATCCTTTTTAACTACTCAAAGTTTCCATCCATCACCCAGCAGAACAGCATCATGATTAGAGATGTGATTAGAGATGTAACGAAGTTTTAATTCCTTAGAGAAGTACAGGCAAAGTCACCCACTTTGCATCTGTTTTGGGCTACGCGAAGTCTCCATTATCATGGACCACTTTGCATTGCTGACTTCGTGTTTATTTAGCCTTATTTTCAGGATGGCGAAGTGTGTGAGAATTGAAAACAGCCAACAGATCACTTGAGTCACCATTGCTGAATACATTTAATGACATTTGATCCATTGTCATTAGCTATAAAGCCAGCTTTGAGGGACAGGGGGTTCAGCCACTCATCAGTTTCTGTCAGTAGCAAGCCTAGCATGTTTTCACCTGTGAGGTACCCTGCAACACTGCGCATTGCAAGTGTCACATGCTGTCTAATTTCCTGAAGGTTGCTACCATGACAGTCTGCCTTATTACATTGCTTTCCAATCCCGGCAGCACAGACAGCCCCCGGTACCTGCGCCCAATGTGCAGTAATGCACAAATAGGAACTACCCTCCATTTTGCCACTTGTCCACATATCCATATTTAAATTAATCCCTTTACTGCCATCAACTATGCCCTTATACTGCGTATTACCATGCCCATGGCCCTCTTGTCACTGGCAGCAGTGCCATTGCCAGAAACATCTTTGCATGCACATCTCTTTGCAGGCATTGTTTTGGATTACACAGAAAATTAGCAACAAATTTAGATATCTGAACTTTGGGGTGGAGGGGAAGACAAAAAACAATAACTGTGGCTTAGAGATAGAGACTGGGCCCTAAACAGATGCAGGCACACAGACAGAAGGAAATGATGCACTCAAGAGATGCAGCCACACAGGCACAACAATACCGTAACCACACAAATCCAAAAATGGAAAAATAATACCTTTTGGGGGCGCAGCTGCAGTACTAGTCCACTAACTAGATAGAACGAGGCAGTAAAAAATGCCACAGACAGATAAGAGATTCAGAGTGCTGTGATTATGGTGTGGCACAATAAAATGTGTCTGTCTTGACTGCATGCACACACACACACACACACACACATATATACACACACACACTACAGGTAATGCATAGAAAATGTAACAGTTTAGTACACTATAACCAAATCTTTTAAACTGACTGAAAAAATGTACTGCACAACAACAAACAGCAAAAATTATCAAAACTTACTACAAGTACTACTGTGTGTACATGAACACACAAATACTAACACACTAGCTACCCAACAACAGTTAGAAAGACTGCCTTTCTCACTGTGACTCTCTCTTTACCACAGATATGTCCCTCCCCCAAAGCACACTTCTACAGTGTCTGTCACTACAGAGACTGAATGTACTAAATTAACATTCAGTTTGCACACAAAGTCAATGATATAAACACACGAGGGGTCCCTGCAATTGATGTACTAAATTTTGACACATAATTTTATTGCAAAAATTATTTTTTAAAGCTTTTTTGATGGTTTGATTCTCAGAGCTCTGAAAGCAAATTGTCTCCAGGTTTCCACTGCACACACTACACTGAACTGAGGCTGTACAAGGCAATATAGAGCCCATGTGACCTGCTATCCCATGAATCACTGCAAAATTTGCCTTAAAGAGCAACAAACAAGGCAAAATTAACACAAAGTCCATTGCAATCAGTGGAACTTTGCATTAAAATTAAAGGTGAAGCAGTAAAAAAGATGAAGTTAACATGAAGTCCATTGTAACCAATGGAACTTTGCGTTAAAGTTAAAGGCAAAGTTATACATTTTGCATTTTGGAATAATACACAAATTTTGCATTATATGTGAAGTACTCCACATAATGAAGTTAAGGGACTTCGCCCACCACTAATCATGATTAGCCTCAATGATCTGTATGACACACTTCTGAAGCTTGCTACTCTACTCTCACAATATGTTGACATTGTGCATGCATGCAAGTAAACATTAAGAGTGCTCCTTTAGATATTTTAAATGTCAAATAAATGCCAAAGAGTCTCAAAATGGAGAAGAAAGTCCAGGGTATCATATAAGTCAGGAGCAAGGGAAAATTGAAATAGAATAAAAAAGTATAGATTAAAATGTTTACCATATGTGCCCTACAGCTTAAAATCAAGGTTTTAAGGCTGGTCCTTGGAATTGCCACAGGTGACAACAGAAGGAGTGCATTCCTAGAAACCAATATGCATAATTGATTTTGTTATACACAGTTTAAGAACATTTTGTCACAGCAAACACACTCCACAAGACACACGGCTAGGAAGTTACCATAAGTTTTGAAATTTGAGTTCCATGAGTGCTCTCTTTGTGTTGTCATCCATGGCAACTTCCCTTTTTATGGCTGTGGGTGGCGCCTACAGCCATTTTGCTATCTGTAGCTTGAAAATGGAGTTCCGTGGGACACATTGTTTGGACTTTTCAATGTAACCTTCCACATCTACAAATCACTATGACAACTAAAATGAAATAATCCCTTCTTTCTGTTTAGAATGTTAGAGACATAATGCCAAGCTGCTTCTCTGGTGGCCATTAGGAAACTGAAACAGCTTGTTAAATATTGGTTGCCTATTAAACTGGAGATTTCTTTACCCCCTTCAAAATGCAACAGCTTGTACATTTAAATGATTAGCATGTAAACATGTTTTGCTACTAACTTCAGTTGGGGATGAATATCTTTCAAGAGAGATTCATACCTCATTAATATTACCCTTTCCCAGCAAATGTTATAAAGATTTACACTGTTTTTAACCTCTCAAGATCTATCTGATAAAATGCCAGGTCTTCAGTGAACTACCCAGAATAAATGCATAATTTTCTTTTTGACAGAAAGGTCTGTGGCCTGATTCCCAAACATAACAGATAAGAGCTACTGAGAGCCTCATAGTAAGAGCATGTGTGTGTATGTGTGTGTGTGTGTGTGTGTGTGTGTGTGTGTGTGTGTGTGTGTGTGTGTGTGTGTGGGGGAGGAAGAAACAGTCAAACTCTAGCAAGGGAGACCTCATCTAATGAATTAACTGCTGACAAACCATGAGTGATACAGAAGCAAATGATTTGATACCTTTTATTGAACCAACATAGATGTAACAAAAATAACTTATACCATGTATAAAATTCCTGATCAAACAACTGCAAACAGAAGACTGTTTTTTGTCATTTTATAATATGATATACTGAGTGTGTATTTACTGAGTTGTTGGCTCAGGGCCTTGATAAAATAATAACATTTACTTAACTCATTCAAGATTCCATCAGGTGGACAGAAAAAAGTCTATAAGAATTTGTCTGAAAACTAATAACTAAAAGATACAAAAATAGCATTTGTGTATACAGTATATATATATATATATATATATATATATATATATATATTTAATAAAAACATGTATACTCACTTCCATTGTATAACTGTATCATGATGTATGCACATGGCCATAGTCTTACGTTTATATATACTCTGCATATGTAATGACCACATTTATCAATAGTCGTTACGTCACACAATTTAAACCCTGAAACGAAACCCTGAAAGAGTAGAAACACTGTTGGAACTACTTTCCAATACAAAAAGCACAGTAATTGAACACACCTGAAATCCCAGCTGCTAGTAAATAGAAATGAGCTGCCTGTGAACAGATAAACACGCCGACATAGAGCAGATTCTACAGCAGGAAAGCAAGCTGCAAAACAACTAAAAATATAAAGGACAGAAAAACGTAAACATAAAATAGGGATACTAAGAATGGCCTCTACAAATAACAAAAGCACAGAATGAATAAACAAATTAAAACTAAAGAGATTGGAGAAACCAATGAACATTACAGAAGAAATATACCTCAGTTGCAGTCAATTTGAAATAGACAAAGAACTGTTGCTGGAACCTGACATAGACACAAACAAAATAGCACAAAAATGACAAATCAGTACTACAAGTACTACAAAACTGACTACAGAAATAGACAGTAACTATATTCAAGAAAACATAAACTCCACGAAAAACGACAACACCAGACGTAAAACCGAAACAGATATTATACACCTAGAAAACTTCCTAAAAGAGGAAATAGGCATATTTCTACCCATTCATAACATACCACCTCCTCAACTAGATCAGTTTCTATGTAAATATTTTATAACATGCCAAAAAAAAGACGGCTCACAATATGAACCCTTAAGCTTAAGAGCAAAGTTTCAAAGCTTTGAAAGACATTTAAAAGATCACGGATATAGCAAATCCCTTTCGCAGTCCAGTACCTTTACAAAAACAAGACAAATATTAATTTCGAAACAAAAAATACTGAAAGTGGAAGGCAAAGCAAACTGACCCCAAGCAGCAGATGAGCTCACTGATGAGTTAATTGATGAACTGTACACCAAAAACATACTTGGACCTGATAACCCTATCTCACTGATAAATACAATGTGGCTTAATATTACCCTTTTTTTCGGAATAAGAGGAACAACAGAAGCCAGAAATATACAATGGGGTGACATCCGACTAGGAACAGATGAAAGAAATACCAGATACATTGAATACATAAAAGAAAGACAAACAAAAACCCGTACCGGATTTAACCCAAAGGACAACAGAATACTAAAACCTCGAGCCTACGAAATTGAAGACACAAAACGTTGCCCTGTAGCTAACTACATCTTATATAAAAAGGAAAGATCATCAAAAAGCAATATTGACACAGCTCCATTCTTTCTGGCAATAAACTACTCACCGAAGGCAACATACCCTATCAGCTGGTATAAAAACCAAGCACTAGGTGTTAATAGCCTTGGAAAAATTGTAAAAAATATGATTAGTGCAGCAGACATGCAAACAGAAAAGAAACTCATGAACCACTCGGTTTGAAAACATCTTGTGCAGAAACTAGTCGATAGCAACATGCCACCTACAGAAGTTATACAGATATCTGGCCACAAGAAGTTACAATCCTTAAATACTTACTCACGAATAAATGAAATAAAACAACAAAGCATATCGCACTTATTAAGCAACCAGTCAAATCAACAGCCAAGTACCTCAAAAATGAATTGCTGCACTTCTGTCCAATGCCAAGACATATTATCACCACCACAGCCATTTACTTCTAAAGTGCAATGCAAGATGAAACATGAAGCACCTACAATGTCTCCTTTGGAAAAAGCCATAGTCACATGCTTCAACCACCCCACAATTTCAGCAAAACACATCACATTTAACATCATCCAAGGTAAGTATTAAACACCAACATTGCAATCCTGCACATGTGTTTTAAAATACAATAACTAAATAAACATTTCTCTCTCTCCCCACAGGAAATAAATATGACAGTCCACCAAGAAAATGAAGCAAGCCTCTATCATCAGAAAGCAACAGTGACTGAAAAAATGGACTGAGGATTACCCCAAAACAAACTGAAAATGAATGAAAATTAAAAATAAACTTACCCCAAACACATACTTTATATAACACTGGTCAAATGAACCGGACACATTGTGAACTTCATTGTTATGTACTATCCATATTATGAATGTACTCCGGTGAAATAAAACTGGAAAAGCACTCACTCACACTAAAATGCAAATAATATTAATAACACACTAAAAATATAAATTCAATATATTCTGAAACGGGACCGAGAGTAAGACGAAACTGTTACACACGACATCCCTACTTAACTCCGCCCACAAACATAACGAATCAGAATACTCGCTCCATGATGAGACATCCACCTATCACATAACACATTAAAGAACCAGTCACACTTAAATTAAACACTACAAACACCAATAAGAAAGCATCACTACACTTCCTCTAAGCAAACTAACCAATAGCACACACACCTTATGAGACACTGTGGACAAACACAGATATAAGAAAAAACACCACAAAAAACAAATCAAACTAAAATACAGGCACTATAATTTTACGAAGTGATACACTCCTGCCCTATTGCATAAATCAGACACAAGATGGGCAGGCGTGTGATACGGGAAATATCATTACTTGTGGCTAGTAACCTGAGGATACATTCATTCATGGCTCCGCTATGCTCCGCCACTCGTGAGTCTCCTGAGATCACTAGCCAATTGTGGTGATATTTCCTGTATCATACTCCTGCCCATCATGTATCCCCTATATATATATATATATATATATACATACCATGGGGATGAGAGCTTTCTCATTGGGATATTCTGTGTTATTTCCACTGCAGTGATAATAAATTCTGAAGACGACATTTATCCATACTCTGCTGATGTCACCAGAGTGAGGATAACTTCACTGCAGCTTGCACTCTAAAGGAAACTGCTTCAGAAAATAGTTTATCCTTTACCAGAAGAAAGACACACTAAGCTGCATGTTTGTTTACAGGTGCAAACTGGGAGCACAAGAAACTGAAGTGATTTACTCAGAATCACACAGTATGCAAGTGGGGGCTGTAGGATTCAAACCCAGGTCAGAGTCTTAAACCACTGTACTATACTAATTCCTTAGTTTTTCCTCTTATCTCCTTCCCACTGAAGCTACAACTTAATCAATTAGCTTTGCAATGACTCTCACCTGTGTCCCATTTTGTTGCTAACTTTCCTAGCCCATTCCTGTCCTGATCTGAGCTTCAAATAACCTGAATTCTAAATGAAACGCTTGTACAAAGCAGTTTCTGTTTCTCAGTGCTACCTGCAGCAATTTGTCTTTCTCAGTGAGCCTCTGACTCACTGAATTAGCTTTGCAAAACACTGTCAGCTGTGTTTCTCACTCCCAGTCCATTCAGAACACACACACACACTGACAGCACACACAGAATGAGCAGGAAACACACAGAATCAGAACATTTTTTTCCTAAAACCCTCACCCCCATGGTATATATCGCACACATGATGGACAAATCATGGGATATGGAAAATATTCTCACTCCTGCCTTATGAGCTGTGTATTTTCACTCGTGCCTTCGGCACTCATGAGAATATACAGCTCACTCTGCAGGAGTGAGAATATTTTCATTATCCCACTCCTGCCCATCATGTATCCCCTATACATATACATATATATATATATATATATATATATATATATATATATATATATAGATATATATATATATATATATATATATTATATATATATATATATATATTTATATGTATATATATATATATATATATATATATATATGGAAATGTTTCTGTTAGCAATACATTTGTTTACAGGCATTATAGCATCTTTTGTCTGACTTGTGATTACTAATTTTGAGTATAGTTCATGAATTTATGAGCTTGATATTTGTTATTTCATATTTTCCCCCATCATGCCTTATGCATAGCATATGAATCCCAATCATTCCAAGGCCATCATGACATACAGTAGTAATACTGAGCAGCAAATCAGAGCTCTTTTCCTAGTAAAAGGCTGCTGATATAATAAATAAAGAAGAAACTCATAAATACGGAACCAGTGGCTTATAGAAAAATCTACAGGGATTTATACAGCGATTTGATTCTGCCTTTGTGGGGAAAACACAGGGAAAATGATGGTTTCTTACAGAGTAATGGTTATTTGGATCTGGGAGCACTGAATATTTCTTATCCTACATTTTCTATCCTGGATAGGGCAGGGGAGATGCTACATCTCATTGTCACAGGGATGTTCATTCACACATTTTTGCACTGTATTTACTCAGGCTGTCCCAGATTAGGTGCAAAATCTTGTTTTCAGTGGGTCATGATTTTACCATTTTTAAAATGTATTTATTCAGGCTACCTAGTCCAGGGCCCCATATTCAAAGGAGATATGCAGTGCATCCTGGTGGAAAAAGGAGAAGTGCTGCACAACTCCAACAATGTGCAGCAGTGTGATATTCAAATGTGCGGGATGTGACAGTCGCAAGGGAATGGGCCATGGCACACACAAATGGTATGCCATTCAAGTTAAGGGGGCAATCCTATGCATATGCCATGCGTTAGTATATTCAGTAGGAATGTGCCCCTCACAGTCCAGAGCACTGCAGCCCACATTTATGCCATGAATAGCTGGCCTAACCTGGCCAGTCACCCACAGGCAAGCTGCAGATGTGCAACCAGGTGCAAAGCAGCCTGGCAGCCCTGGTGGACTAGAGGTACCCCCTTTCCATCCCCAATCTAGCCAACTCCATCCCTGAAGACCTTCATAGTGTAGTGCCCCCCCAGACCCGATCACACCAGAGGAAACCATGGTCCGTACCCATAGTCTAAAGGACTCCCATCCACTGCCTCTGTACACAGACACCCTCACTCCCCCCATACCCAACCTTTTGCAAAGACTGGCACTACCTCCACATCCTACCATGGCCAGCCATTGACTGCACTGAACCTGAGCTGGGGACCTTCACTCTGGAATGACCCAACTAGCTGTACCATGCATTGGGGCACCATTCCAGCTGCGGATCCTCCACTGTATGTAGCTGCATGTACATCCCTGGCAAACTGAAGAGGGAATTTACATACCTTCAATGCATGCCTTACCGATACTGTATCTTCCTGCTGTCATACACTGCTGCAAGTCCACACTCTCCCCTGTTCTCCTGGGTAACATGCCACTTTCAAGACTGCTGAAGTATCCTGGGTGCCATGGGGTGCAGTATCCTGTAATGCCATTTGCATTGTATGCTTCAGGCTATAGACAGTTCACCCGCAGTTCCCCAATTGTACAAATGAATGGGAGGTTGGCTGTAACATGCCTGTTTTGGGACCTGTGTGAGTAGGTACAGCATCAGCCATCACCCACACTGAGCAGTGCAATGGCACCGGAATGATGGATCTGCCTGCCACTGCCTGAAGGAGTATGGCCACTGGGTGTTATCACCCACACACAGCTCATGCTTATATATATAACACATTTCAGCATCCTACTGTGAGTGCTCAGTCGCCCACCGATAGAGTGGTATGATCCCATTACAGAGCCAGACTTCGCAATGGGATGGGCTATGGGGGCAGGGAAGGGGGGGTATCTGTGCACTGTTGAGGGGGAGCGGGAGCCACTACACTATGGACATGGACTGTAGGTGTATTCAGGTACAATTAGGGATGGCATTGGGGTTCCTACAATATGGAACCGATTGAGCCTGGACTCTGGTACAATTGGGGCTGATGGAAGGGGTGGGGGGGTACCACTATACCACCAGAGACTTCAGGGCCTGTCCTACATGGGAGTGATCAGGGACAGGGCTTGGGGAGAGAGCTGCTCTGGCACATTCATCCTCATGCCAACATGCAACTGGGGTGGTAATGAGCATGCATAAGGCCCCTTTGCACCCTGCTTGCTCAATTCGTTCATTTGCATTCCTAGGCTGAATATCACCCATGGGGGCTGCAGTGCATACCGGTATGTGCCACACATTCTCCCTGGAAGGTATTTAGTTGGGGTCACCCTGAATGCTCCTGACTTGGCGGCCACCTGCAATGCGACTCCTGTCCAGGGTCACATTTTCAACAGGAATGATGAAGCCTGCCAGGATGAAGTGCAATGTTAAAGGTTTACTGCATGACTAAAGGGATTTATTCCCTTTGAAACTGCATTGTTTGCTGCAGTAACTCTACTGCAGAATTCTGTAGTGCTGCACTTCATCCTGGTGGGCTTCACTGTATGCACACCCTGTACCGGTGGCGCATTCTCTTTGAATATTGTATCAGTGCCGACCATCGCACCCTCTTTGTGCAATGCATCTTTCTGCTCATGCATCAATCTGGCACTTACTATATCCCCTCAGATGTAAAATATTGTTTTAGTGCATTCTGATTTTACATGATGCAGCATAATACTGTATAGATGTAGAGCCCCACTGAAAATAAGATGCCATTTGATTGATTTTTTTTTCTTTTGGCAAGCAGACTGGGCAAGATGGCGGCGATGCTGTGCCGCGATCTCTGAGCGTTTTTACACTGCCCTGGGAAATCCGTGTAGTTTTGTTTTAGTATTTTAAGTTTTGTTCATTCGTAGCTATTTTTATCTTTCTGGTTATTTTTCCATTTAAATTTTTCGGTATTGCGGTCGATTCACTGAAAAATAATCGGGGGTCTTCCAGTGTTCTCCCTGTGTTATTAAAGTGTCAAACAGTGATGGACTGCAACTGATTGGACTGTCTGGTAAAACTGTGGCCGAGGTCTCTGTTTTTGGAGTCCTCCCCCTTTTTCGCTAGTGCTGGCTGCTGCCTGAAATAGTGTCGGTGCTTTGGTGGAGGTCTATTCTTCTGGATTAAGGGACTGGCTTTTTTGGGCAGCGGAGCGGAGCGGAGGATTGGAACCGTGGGGAATTGATTGTTCCGACTGCTGATTGGACCTGTGGTGTTCGTTTGGGTCCCTGAGGATTGTGGAGCTCGAGAGGGGACCTTCTTTGGCTGTGTTTGGATCTGTGTTGAGCCTTTCATTTTTTTCTTTGGAGGTAAAGAGAGTTTGGGGGCTGGCAGCTCCTGGCCTCCTTGCAGGCCCTCTGTCCATGTCTGTGGGCTGCCCTTCGGACACCTGTCCTCTGGAAGGTGGTGGGCTGGGAGGCTGTGGCTATTTGGTGGCAGGCCTCTTGGCTCTTCTGATCTGCGCCGGATCAGCTGGAGAGCTGACCAGGCGGAGGTAAGGTCTGTTGAGAGGAGGGTTGTTCTTGGGTAAGTCCCTGGTACCAGCAGCGGCCTTCCAGATCCTTTCCTCTGTGATTCTAACTTTGAAAGTCTATTTTAAAAAGAAGATTTTTTATTTCTCTGCTACCGTTAAAGCCTTCCAGAGGACGAGTCGAATTCCGAGGGGCTCTTGAAGAATGAGACAGTTCGAGTAGCAATTCATCGTGGTGGTGAGAGCCCATATGGGATTGTAAATCTAACTGTGCTTTTATTTTCATTAACTCTCTGGGACCTGTTGTCCTCAGTTTACTATTTTGGACATCTTTTCTGCCTGTTCTGATTTCCACTGGGTGGTGAGAGCTCCTTGTGGGGTCCGAATTGGGGGGGGGGTCCCTCTTTTTGTTTTTTGGGCTCTATTCTATTTGCTTTGCTGGTTTTTGGAAGCATGGAATGAGAGTCCATGGTTCCATATATGGACATTTTTTGTGGTGGAAGGTGGGAGCTCCACTATCTCAAATTTGACTTTTTAATACTTATCTGAACTGGTTATTATTTTAAATGAATTATTACTGTCATTGTTTGTTTATTTAGATATTTTGATTTCATAGTTTAATTTGTGCCAAGTTGATTTGTGTGGTTAAGTTTTAATATTTATTTTTTAATTTTATTGGGATTTCTGGGGTGTTTTGAGATCGTTGTTTTGGCCTGATGTCTGTGGATGCTGCTAGATACTGTTATTCCACCCCCCCCATCGTGCACTATTCATCCTCCGCTCTTCATGCCCTCCGCCCTTTCTTTGCCCCTCCTTTGCTTTTCCCGTTTACCACGCTGTAGGGCTTTGGGAATTGCGCATGGTGGGGTTCAGAGGCTGGGGGTGTGAACAGTGGGGGATGGGGAAGGGGGGTGCTCGCGTTTGTGTGGTTAAGTCCAGAAGATGCCCTGGGGTGAAATGGAGTGCTGAACGTGGTTCTTCCTGTTTGGTCCCCATACCCAAGGGCACCATCACTTTATTAAATGATGGGCAGGTGGTCTGGGCTTCCCAAGAGTCCTATCCAACTCGGGCGGTGTTGTGCAATGCCAGGTCCGTCGTGAACAAGACTGCTATTGTAGCGGACTTGGTAGGCACGGTGGACCTGGTCTGCATCACCGAAACCTGGCTGAATAGTAATGCTGCCCCAGTTTTGGAGGCGGCAATTCCAGCTGGGTATTCGGTGATTCACCTCCCGAGATTGGATCGCAGGGGTGGGGGGGTTGCGGTCTGTTTCAAGACTGAATTGGACCTCGCCAGTGTTCCAGTGAAGGAGACCAGATCCTTTGAATGTGTCGTGGTGGCAGGTGGGGGCTATAGAATGGCGCTTGTCTGTCGTCCACCCGGTGATGAGAAACTATTTCTAAAGGAAGTGGTGGATTTTGTCATCGACCTGGTATTTGAGTCGCCCAGGTTGATGGTGCTGGGTGAACTTAATGCCTGGATCGACGACGAACTCTCGCAATTTGGTCAGCACTTCCTCCAATTGATGTGTTCATTGGGCCTCTCACAGGTGGTTACCTCTGCCACTCATAAACATGGCCATTCTCTCGATCTGGTCTTCCTGCTGGGGTTGGAGGCCTCCGATGTGGGGGTGGAACCATCAGGATGGTCTGACCACCACACTGTGAGGTTCAATTTTTGCACCCCCCTGCGTAGACCTACCCCAGTGGAGATGGTCAAGTACCGCCCTTTACGGGATGTTACTCCCACTGGTCTAACTGCGGTTCTTGACCTATCAGAATTTCCTGGGTTGAGCTTGAATCCTGAAGCGATGGTGCAAGCCTATAATAAAGCTGTCACCTCCCCTTTGATTTAATTGCTCCCACCCATGTGTGGCCTCTCTCCCTTCGCCCCCGATCCCCTTGGTTTGATCAGGATCTGAGGGAGTTGCGGAGAGTAGGTCGCAGGTTGGAGAGATGTTGGCGGAAGTCCGGCTTAGATGCCGACCATCTTAGACTCCTAGAGCATTATAAACTCTATCAGTCAGCAATTACTCATAAGAAGGCAGTGTTCCTGTGCTGCTGCTCAGAATCGACTGGCCCAGCTCTTTCGAACTGTAGACAGGCTGTGCAACCCAGCAGGTTCATCGTGCTTTTTCACAGTTGCAGTGTGTGGAGCTTGCTTGATTCTTTGCAGATAAGGTGGCCGACATCAGGGCCGAGATTTACGCCGCCTCCTCCATGGGAGCTGTGGTGGTCCAGCCTATGGTCACAAGCACACCGTTCACCTGGAGTTCCTTCATTAGGCCGGAAATCGAGGATGTTATGAGGATTGCCCAGGGTATGCGCACCACCAGCTGTAGTTTAGACCCGGGTCCCACAGGCCTGATTATGGGCTGTGGGGAGGTTATCTTCCCAGTTCTAGCCAGGATAGTCTGGTGTTCCCTAGACACTGGTAAGTATCCCCACTCCGTGAAGGAAGCGGTGGTGACACCAGTGTTGAAAAAGGCATCTCTGGACCCCGACTCCCTGGCAAACTACAGACCCATCTCGAACCTCCCCTTTGTTGGGAAGGTAATCGAGAAAGTGGTGGCAGCCCAGTTGGACAACCATCTTACCATCCATAACATCTACGATCCTCTCCAATCAGGCTTTCGAAAGAGGCACAGCACTGAGACTGCACTGGTTCGGGTCCTCAATGATCTCCTGATGGTGAGAGACCAGAAAAAAACGGTCCATTTTGGTCCTTCTGGATTTGTCAGCAGCATTTGACACCATAGACCATGGGGTGTTGCTTGAGCACCTGAGATGCATCTGTGGTCTTTCGGGCCTGGTGCACAGATGGTTTACTTCTTTCCTCACAGGTAGAACTCAGAGGGTGGTATCGGGAATTTTTTCCTCCGATCCCACCGCTCTGACCTGTGGGGTGCCTCAGGGCTCTGTGCTGTCCCCCATGTTGTTTCCGGTGTACATGCTTCCCCTAGGAGACATTGTAAGATGATATGGGCTGGAGTTTCATTGTTATGCCGATGATACCCAGCTCTATCTGTCCTTTGTGCCTGACCAGAATAGAGCACTCTCAGTGTTTAATAACTGTCTCAGTGAGATCCAGGATTGGATGAGGTCCAGTTGGTTGAAGTTGAACTCAGGGAAGACGGAAGTGCTGGTTGTGGATCATGGCCGCGCCGGATTGAGGGGTTGGGGGCACCTCAAACCTCTGGTTTATTCCTGGGGGATGTGGAGCTCCCCGACCTCTGAACTCCTTGACGATCAGCTGACATTGCGTGCACAAGTGTCAGCGGTTGTTAAGGCATCCTGTTACCATCTTAGGAACATCGCCAGGATCAAGCACCTTGTTCCATCCGGCTACCTACCCATTCTGATCCACGCCTTTGTGACCTCACGTCTGGACTACTGCAACTCCCTTTACTTTGGGCTGCCTGGGGTTGATATCCACCACTTGCAGCTAGTGCAGAACTCGGCAGCTCGGTTGTTAATGGGGACTTCCCATTCCTCCCATATTACACCGGTGCTCCGAGATCTGCACTGGCTGCCGATTCAGTGGCGGATCACCTTCAAAGTCGGACTTCTGACTTACAAAGCCCTACACGGTTTGGGCCCTGATTACCTGAAAGAGCTTCTGGTGCCTTACCTACCGACGCGACCACTCCGCTCAGCCAACGAGGGGTTGCTAGAGATCCCGAGGGTAATTTTAAAATCCTCTGGTGCCCGAACTTTTATGTTCGTGGTGCCGACCCTCTGGAATTCTCTACCACATTGGATTAGAAAGTGCATGACGGTGGAGGGTTTTAAAAAGGGCCTAAAGTCTTTTTTATGGAGTAAGGCATTTGCAGATAACTTGGATGCCGATTAATTGCTTGTAGTCAACTGAGTTTTTTAATATGTTTTAGTATGTTTTATTCTGTATTTTATTGTAATGCGCCTTGGTTTTGAGAAAGGCGCATATAAATAAAGTTTATTATTATTATTATTTCTTCTGTGAACTATCCAGGCTAAATACACAGCAATCAGCAGGCATATTCAAGGAAAACACATTGTAAAAATGTGTAAAAGGAAGACCACATTGAAACTGCCTCTCCACAGATCTGCATTGTGCAAATTCATTAGAAATAATGGGTAAAATAATGGGTAAAAGCATCCCACAGTCATGTCGGCTCTAACCAGAGTTTGTTGGAGTAGCACTGGATGGCTGCAGTGTGAATTTTCTTGTGTGTAAGTGTTCTATGGAACTGCATGTCTCTCTGTCTGTTGTGCTGTGTGATGTGGAACTTGGAATGCGTTAGCAAAAACAAGGATTGAGCCCCACATAGCTTGGCAAGCATAGTATTCAAGACATTCACCAGGTAATCTATGGAAAACATAGAAGAGGTTTCTTTTACATACCATATTCTCAAATCTCACCAGTTAAAAGTATGTAGAGAAAGAGACTGCAAAGCAGTCTGGGTAAGCTTTTAGAAAGACCACAGTACCTCATTTCTGTGATATTTTTACACATTGGATTCAACCTGAGTCCTTACTGTACTGTGTCCATAAGAGTATCAGACTTTATGCTCAGCTCTGTAAGATTAGGGAATGCTGATTCAGACATTTTGTTTGATTAGTTACGTAGTTAGTGAATGGCAGTGAGAGTATTGGTGCAAGCTCTCTAGCATTCTTCTGATTAACAGCACTATGTATATTGGTCGCCATACCTCTCAACCTTTCAGCATTCAAATTCATAGAACTGGCCTTCAAAATTCAGACTAAAGGGCCAGGATGACTTGCACTTTCTTATTTTGAAGAATAATGTGTCTAAGAATAGTAGTCTCCTTGGCTCCTATGCACTAATGGGGTGGAATGGCTATGCACGTGTAGTGTATCTGGGGTGCGCAACCTCTCTGCACCCTAAGCACCCCACCCAAGCAGGATGCTGTAATGGGGGAACACAGCACATACATACCCAATCCCCTGGCCACCTGAAGAGCAACACACCAGGAGCAGGCGAGGGGCATGCCATGCACCAAGGTGTGTAGTGCTGGCCACGGGGGTGTGGATGGGTGCACAGGCTATGCCAGGAAGAACCCTGCCATAAGCCTGATACATGCTTCTTGCATCCATTGGTGGACTGGCCGCCAACACCCGGGAACACTGCAGCCTTTCCCCCCTTGTCTGGCAGGCACCACCTGGCCCAGCACATAGATGTGCACCCCATATGGGGCGCCACCCCTCATAGTGTCCCAGGGGCATCGGCCCCTATATGGTGCCCCCCAACTGTACTGCCATCCCACATGACACCAGCCCCTCAGGGCATATGGACGGGTACAGCCCCCCCCCCACATCCAGGCACACCACTTCAGTGCCCCATTGTGGACGAGCTGGCGGCATACCCACCTGTCACCCCTGCAGCCATCAGACATCCACAGGGTGTGCTGCCAATGCGCGCCATGCTGTGCAAGGGATCCAGTGATGGACCCGGTCCGGGCAGCCAATTGGATGCCTGGCTGGACCCATGATCCTGCCCTCGGCTGCACAGGAGAGTCCTGTGCACCAGGGTGGTGGGGCCATGGACAGGTGGCTGGCGGTCATGAATTTTGCCAGTTAGCACCTGTCCACAGGTGGGTAACGTGTCTCCAGCGTGTATTACCCACCCATTGTTGCATAGCATCCATTATGTTTAGTGTTAAGGAATGTTTCCATTAAGTTAGTTTAATGTTTTAATTGTTTGTGTGTCCAGGAATAGCTGTAAGATTGTTTTTTTATCATATCACTATTTTTGCTCCCTGCAGCCACTGACCTGCCTCGTAATCCAGCCACCGCTCCACTTCCACCACCAACCTCAGAGTTGCATGTTCAGCTGGCATATGCAGCTATACCTGTGAAAAGGACACCTCCAACTGCCCCTGCATCTGGCAAGGATCCAGTACCGGCACGTGACTATCCAGGCATCGTCGGCTGATGGGAGTAGCGGCCATCAAGCTGCCGCAGTCTGTGCTGCCATTTTCCTGTGTTCTTTTGTGCCCAGGAGTGCAGCGTGCAATGACATCAGGCACCTACGCATCTACTTCTGCCATGCTCCCCACTCACCTCATCATCCCTAGGAGTGCCCCCAGTCATCACCAGGGGCCACTGCAGAGCGGTGGCAGCCTGGATCCCACCCCAGGATAGGAGAGCAGTCCCCCGGATGCTCGATCCTATCCCCCCTGCTGATACCTGACACCCTGGGCTCATGTCCAAACTCAGGTCGCCAGCATGGCATGAGGTGTGGCGTCCAGCGCCTCAACCATCAGAGTCATCGGGCCGGCCCCTAGCTGTAAGATTATGAGGAATATCAATAAATCTTTGTGAGCAAGGGAAAAATCTGAGTGTAAAATTTATAGCGCAATGCAAATTTCATAACTCTTGAGAGGTATGTTGCTCACTGGGGAGCATATCTTCAGAGATGGAGAGTGAGGTCGCCTCTTCAGATTCACCATGTGCTTCTGACTTCCCTCCCACAGCTGTTTTAGCTTTCCCAGCAGAGTAATCTATCTTCCTATTTCCCTTAACCTTTTTAAAATTTATTTTTCTCCTTTGTTTTTCCTAATTCTGACTTGGGGTAGCTAACTAGGACTGTGCAAGGGCCAAACAGTATTTCCCAAACACTAGGAACAGTAGGGCTCCCAAATATTTGGCAGCCCTTCCTTAATAGGAGGTTATTCATATTCAGAAATTACTACTTGGCAAAAAACACCCATCCCCCATCTTTACTTACTTTTAAACATCGCACCCTCCTCAGCCTGCCCAAACAGAACACAATGTAATAACTCCTATCCCCCCCACTACTGTCTGCACCCCTATCCCACTCTCTTCCCTAAAGAACCTACAGTACTGGTATAATATTAATGTTTAGTCCTATGAAAGATGACTGACACAACCCACCCATCTCTACAGATAGCACCCTCTTCATAAAATAAAAGTGCATATTTACATTAGACAAAGTAACCCCTATGTGTCTCTCCCCATCCCGCACCCTGCAACACCTTTATTCCATCATTTTCCCCCAGCTCTCAAAGTACTTTCCTTGAAAGTGATTGCTCAACCGCCTCCCACGAGTTGGTCACTTTCAATGAATGATCCGTTCTCTATGTTACAGTAAAACCAGCTTATCACATGATCAGCTGGGTTTACTATTACAGAGAGTGAGTGTGATCATTCTTTAGAAGGTATCCTGACATGGAGGAGGGTGAGTTATGCCAGCTTCTTTCGAGGAAAATAAATTGAGTGTTGGGGGAGAAGGGTGGACTAAAATTGCTGCCAGGGTGGAGGTATGGGGAGAGACACATAGGGGGCATTTTGCTTATGCAAACCTGTGCTTTTATTCTGTAAAGATGGTGACCAGACATGGAGGTAGGTGGGTTGTGCCAGTCATCTCTGTGGGACTAAATGCTAACATTGTACAATATTGTTGGTGCAGGAGCATAGGATTGAAGTGCAGATAGTGGGCAGGAGGGCAGCATAAGATAGTGCTTTTGGTTTGAGCAGGGTGAAGCGGGTGGGATGTTTAAAAATAAGCAAGGTTGGGGGAAGGGTGTTTTTCTAAAAAGCAGTAAAGATGATACCAAATTCTGAATATTTGGCTACCAAATGCTGAATATCCATTTTAATATTCAGGAATAGGTATTCTCATAGCCTTAGTCTCTATTGGTTCAAAAACAAAAGAACACGAACATGAGCTCAGGACTGGGGCCAGTGCATGATAGAAGATGGGTGTCAGGGGTGGCTCACTCAGGGAACGCACAACTTACTCCCCGCCCTGTCCCTCCACATCAATCTCAAAGAGATCACATCACCCAGTTTATTCCGCAACCACAAGCTGGACAGAAGACTTAACTGTATGAAACTTAGTGGCTACCCGCATACAGCCTTCCTTTTGCTGCTGCTTAGGGCCAGCGATGTGCACCCCAACCCAGACCCAGCTGGGCCACTACACACCTCCTGCCACCAAATACAAGGAGCACTCAAGGTAGCTTCAATAAACATCCACAGTCTCCCAAGTAAGCTGGATTGCCTACAAGCCTGGACCTCACATTACAACCCTAATATTCTGTCAGTGGTCAAAACCTGGCTATCACCAAAGATCCCTGATGGGGCAGTTGCTCTTTCAGGTTCACCATCTTCAGGCAAGACAGGACCACCAAGAAAGGTGGCAGATGTGCCATCTACTTTAAGGACTCCATCAAAGGACATGTCCTCTCCCAAAGGACCCAGGACCCAACTCTCAGGCTCTAGCTATCAAAGTCCTACTCGGGGCACATAACAAGTCTCTGACCATTATCTCTGTCTATCTTCCCCCCAACAAACATAAGAAAGGATTCAAGGGTATCATGGATTACATTCGAGGCTTATCCTCCAAATCTGAGACCATAGTCCTAGGTGACCTTAAGGTCAACTGGCTTTCCCCTGATGCAGGCCCTTACTGGGATGAGATCTCCGCTGTCCACCTCACACAGCTCATCTCCACCCCCACCAGGGTCAACTACAAAACTGGCACAAGCACCTTTCTTGACTGGATACTTTCCAGCAACCCAGAATGGCTCATCAACGTGACAGTTCATCCGTACTCAATTAATGACCACTCCCAAATCTCCTGTAGCTGGACAAATAAATTTTACAAGCCCACACCCCGCTTCATCTATAGTAGGGTACTAAAGCATGGGCATCTGATGTCCTTGAAAAAAATCTAGCCAGTACCAACTGGTCACAAATCAATGACGCTCCTGACGTCAATGCTGCCTTGGAATATTTTAAACAGCAGTTCACAAAGGTCTGCAACCTACATGCCCCTCTCAAAAAGCTTAAAGCTGGCCAGCCTGGTGACTCTGAGAGTTGAGGCACTGGACTCCACACCTTGCGCTATGTCTGCAACCCGAGTTCCGGAGCCAGCTCGGGTGCCTGGGATCGGCAGGGGATGGACTGGATTGAGTGCCCACTGGGCTGCTCTCCTGTCCCAGGGGGAGGACATTGGGGAGCTTGGCACTCCAGCGGCCCCTGGTGGAGACTGGGGGTGCTGCAGTAGCACGGGGCTGCACATACTAGCATGCCTGGCGCTGGCAGGGTTGCCGTATGCCATAGCATCGGGGTGTGCACAAGCAGGGATGGGGCAGACAAAACAGAACATAGGAAAACTCCAGCTCCAGGGGTAGGCGATGGCACCAATCCCCATGTTCACAACTGGGTTCAACTCAGCCAGCCTTCACAGACCCTCCACCCAGAGGCCCACATCCGCAGCTGGAGTCTACAAAGTTGAAGAGCACCCAAGGTAGGAGGGGAGGCCCCACGCCGAAGGGGTTAAGTTGGGGGTGCCAGCTGTGAGGTGGGAGCGGAGGAGAGGAAGGTTTGGTCATGGGGACTTCAGGCAGGACAGGACGGGGGTTGGATGCCTGAGAGAGGCTCCTGGATCCATGACTGGAGGGAAAAAGAATTGAAAAAAAAAAAGCTTAAAGCTTGGGGCACAGTGAACCCTTGGTTAACAACTGATCTCATAAACAACCTGAAGAGCCCAGACCACCTCTGGCACTTAGGTAGAGAATCAGGTAAACCCTCAGCTGTACAAGCATACAAGAAAGCCAGAAACGCCTGCACATGGGAAATACACCTTTCCAAATCCAACCACCACAAGGAGATGCTTACTGCCTCCTGGGGCATCGGGAAAAATTTCTGGAATAATATAAAAGAAGTCACTGGGAAAGTTGTAAAAGCATCACCTAACCTGATCAGCATTCGAGGAACCCCTATCCATGACCCTTGAATCTTAGCCAATGCTTTCAGCCAAGCTTTCTCTGACCTATCTGGAATACTCCTCCCAAATTTTTTGAGGACTCGCCACACATAAATTCTACTACTACTACTACTACTACTGGCTCTCACCACCAGTTGCCCCTCCTTTGTGCTTCAAGACGGTAGCCCCCTCGCTTGTCAGAAAACACCTCAGCAAAGTGCTTGGGAAATCTCGACAAAGTGCCGACACACTGGAACTCAAACTTGTTCTCACTGTCGAAGAAGTACTTCTTCCCATAACAAAGATCCTTAACCTGTCACTCCGTCTTTCATAATTTCCACTGCTGTGGAAATCAGCCATAGTGACTCCAATTCACGAGAATGGGGATCGGGCATCGCTGTCAAACTACAGGCCCATATCAATTCTTACCCCCACTCTCCAAAGCACTTGAGTGAATAGTGGCTGATCAACTAGTTCAATACCTTGAAAAATACTCCATTCAAAGCCCTGAACAGTACGGCTTTCACAAAGGCCACAGCACTTCCACAGCACTACTTGAACTCACTGGTTTCATGCATCAGTCCTTGCATCAAGGATCCCTAGCTGGGGCAGTCCTCATTGACCTCTCTATGGCCTTTGATACTGTCCACCACTCCCTCCCCCTAAAGCAATTGACCTCCATTGGCCTCTCTGCAGAATCAACCCACTGATTCAAAAGCTACCTGGAACAATGCTCTCATAGGGTAAAAATCAAAAGTGTCCTCTCTGACCATCTGCCTGTCAGATCTAGTGTCCCTCAGGGCTCCATATTAGGTCTGCTTCTCTTCAGTATCTTTCTCAACAATCTGCCACACCACTGCAAACAACAGATACTTCTTTATGTAGACGATGTGGTTATCTTCTCCAACTGTCCTTACCCAGTGGAACTTGAGGGCAAACTACAAAGTGGCTTTGCGACAGTCTAGGAATGGTTCTACAACCACAAACTTATTCTGAACAGCAAAAAAATCAAAGTCATGATGTTCTGTAGCTCCCAGAACAAGCATAAATCCCGTGCATTCAGCATCAGCACTAGCTCAGGAGCTCAGCTCGAACAAAGCCAGCACTTTAAATATCTTGGGATCACCCTCAACAGTTGCCTAACCTTTGACCAACATATCAACAATGTGTCTAGAGCTGTCAACACCAAGACTGGTCTCCTCCACAGGCACAAGCATTGCCTTACCGCTGACGCCCTCAGACTTGCCATCAACAGCTCCATCCTTTCTTTTGTAGACTATGGCTTGGTAATCTACGGTTCAGCTCACCACTCTGCACTGTGCAGGATATCAGTTGCCCTGAACAAGGCATGCAGGCTGCGCACTGGGGCCACACATCTCACCCATACCTGTGACCACTACGCCGAAATAGGTTGGCTCCATCTTAGCAGGAGGATTTATTTATTTATTTATTTATTTAGCTTTTGTTTACCGGGTAGGTACACTAGACAAGTAATATGCCTATTTTCAGGAACGACCCGGGAGAGTACAAAACATACAAGATACATACAAGGCAACTTAGAAGGAACAACTTATTACAGGTGGTACTAACAATTGCAGAAAAACAAATGCACAAGCAGCAATTACACACCATAACAGGATTACATAGGTCGACATAAGTGACAGCAGGATGCGTCAGAAAACATTTCATTACACTACAGAGGCTTGAAGCAGTCACACACTGATGATAGTTTTAAGTGCGACCACAGGGAGGAGCGAAAGATCCCATGGGAGGGAGCCATGCGGACATGTTCAGGAAGAGAGTTCCAGAGTCTGGGCACATAAGCAGCAAAGTCTCGGTCCCCCATAAGAGTCCGAGTGGAAGGGACTTTGAGTAGTCCAGCAGACTGGGACCTAAGCTTGTAGGGCATGCTGTCCATTTTTGGGAGGAGATTCACCAGACCCTGAGGGGAGCCAGAAGCAAGTACCTTCTTGGAGAAGCTTCCAACACCGAAATCTAGGTATTCAGCCGGAGGCAACCAGTGGAGTTTATCATAGAGATCACAGCGATGGGTGAGTTTGGGGACAGCAAGTGCAAACCGACAAATATTGTTATATGCCGTGTTCCACCGGGCAAGGTGAATATGGGGGGACTGGGCAAACAGGAGGGATCCATAGCTGAGGGAGGGAAGCAGCACTCCTCTTGCAAGTGCAAGTCTCGCCCCCGGGGTCAGGTTGTATTTGGCCCTATAGGCCAAGCCCAACTTGCAATGTGTACTTCTACAGATGTTGAGGATATGACTCCCCATGTCAAGTTGGGGGTCAAGAGTAACCCCAAGATATTTGATTGAGTTCACCGTTGGCAACAAGGGTCCACCATCACAGGTTATGTTTAGCAAGGATGATGAGGCTTTTTATCTTAGGATCTGCTATCAAACATGTCAGCTTGCCAGAAAAAACCTTCTCGGTCTCCTTCCCCCAGCACACAAAATCTACTTCTGCAACACACCAGCTCCCAAAATACAAGAAGCTCTGGCACCCACTTCTTCCACATTTCTCATCTTCGAAGGACACAGAGCCAATGCTCCTTTGCTTACAGAGAACCCCTCTGGTTTAATGAACTCAAACGAGATGTATCTGACCTACCCACTCTAGGCCTTTTCAAAAGACTTCTACATCAGCAACTATCATCAACCAGCACCTGTGACTGCAACTCCTAGTCCCCCTTCTGCAAATTGTCTCTTCCCTCTCCTTGTAGTGACTCTGTGAACTGACAAGGCCTCCGGCTGCCTCATCCCCCCCTCCGCTGCCTCCCACCCTCTCACTTTGACAATATCGATGACTGCCTCCCCTTCTCTCCACCTCACTCATGTTCTCATCCGTACCCTCTTAACTCCTTTCCCCCTATAAACTCTTATCTGCCTGTTTTCTCTTGTTTTGTTTGCCTGCATCCGTTCTCCTCCTCCTCCTAGCTACCTTGCTCAAGTTTGCTCTTTTAGATTCGCCTGCTGTGTACTCAAACCCAATGTGTTGAAATAAGCCAGTTTTCCTTTTGTATTATTACTTTTACAACCTTTGTAAGGACTGTCTACCCTCCCACTGATGTGGAACCTTTGTAAACGAGCTCCTAGCTCAAAGGTGTTTAATCCTAGATTTCAATAAATAAATAAATAAAATAAGACAATAATGTCAGCACATTCAGTAAAGGCTCCAGGCACAACACAGTAACAAGACATGCCGTGCTTATCAGGACTGCAGTGTAGAGAGGTTTGTAATGTGAAAAAAGTGGTAGCACAGGATTCTGCCCCTTTCCCATTAAACTATGAAGCTTTGTTAGTGGTCATGGAAACCCTGTGTATGCTCAGTGTTTAAACACTTATTTTAAAGGTACAGTACAATTCAGAAGCACAAATACTGAATGTGGATTGACCAGCAGATACCAGTACTTTTAAAAAATTGTATAAATATTGAGGAAAGGTTTTTTCTTTGTCCCTGATGAACAATGTCTCATGGTTTAGAAGCAAAACACTGGGGTTCTGTACTGTCATCTATCTGCACACTAATAACTTCTCTGCACTGCAGTCCTGGTAAACTGTTGAATTCTTCGATTCTGGCATGTGCATGGTGGAAGACAAGAACTCAGCAGTTTTGTTATCTTTCTTTCAAAGGGTTACAAAGCTCATTTTATGATTCAAGTGACATCTAAAAAATGTAGTATTATGCTTCATTTCTAAATATATAAAAATATCGGGGGGGCATAGTAATTACAGAAATCGTGCTTGCATGAATACAGTGTCAGTTCAGGGGCATCCTTTCTTTTCATGATTGCATAGCAGAGGGATTGGAAGAGTGACAATCTGTGGCCAAGCTCACATGTAATGAGCTTGGGCATCTGGAATTCTGTTTTTCAAAATGATGGGCGACAGCCTAAAATAGTGAATAATAACAAAACAACAAATGCAAATTAGATTAGGCAGATTTGGGGTAATTCATAAACTGCGAATGCCAGTGACTACTGCATTGCAAATGTGCTGCATGAGCAATGGGAGGGAGCTGACGGGAATTTACAATGGCTGAAAGTGCATTGCATGTGCCTTGCATGTGAGCTGATGGTTGGTTGAAATGGAGTTTGCATTTTAAGCATTTAGAATTGCCACTGCATTGTCAGCACAAAATAAAAAAAAAACAATGGAAGAGCAATGAGTTGGAGGAACAGTTTAGTGTGATTCATACCTTAATTCTACAGAATTTAGAGAAAGAAGCCAGCCCAGAAACAACAAACCTTGAAGTGGCCATGTTGGTAACTGCCCGACAGCCCAGCCATGTATCCATCCTCACCACCAGCAGTACTGGCTTTCTTGCTAGCAACTTGAAGATAATTTTCCTGCTCCAGGGTAGTTGTATCTAAACTGAATATGGGTTATTAAAGCAAAGTAACATGTTATGATAATTTATATTTCACAGATCCTCAGGGATCAGTGCAGGGGTCACTGCTTTTCAACATTTTCATCAATGAGCTGAAAGCTCAAATCTGTAGGAGGCTGCTTAAGCTCACTGCTAACACTTAACTGGCCAAGGTGATGGGCTGTCTATGAGGATGGGGACAACTTTGGGGGTGCTTAAACAATCTGGATGTCTGGTTGGATTCTTGGTATCTTAGATTCAGTTTAGCCAAATGCAGGGTGCTACACTTTGGGATGTAGGACCTACACGCTGTGTGGGGCTTCCCTTGCTGCAGTGCAAGAGGAAAATAGATCTTGGAGTCACGTTAGATAAGGGGTAAAAGCATACCAAGCAGTGCCTTGAAAAGAGGGGATCAGCAGAGCAGGGGAAGTACAGTAATACTGCTAGTTTTCAAGGCCCTGGTCAGGTCCCACTTGCTGTACTGTGTGTGGTGCTGGGCTTCCCAATACAAAAAGGACCTTGAGGCAGTCAAGAAAGTACAATGCAGGGTCACCAAAATGATCAGGGGTCTGCAGAGGTATGGAAGGCAGAAGTTATGGGATGAGACTGAAGGCCCTTGACATCTTTACTCTGGAGAAAGGAGGTTGGGAATGTAATCTTAGACTTCCACATACAATAAGTTAATAGGGCCTCCAAAGAGTAACTCTTATGGTTTAAGAGAAGCTGAGTGTGAGGTTTTGCTTAGAGTATCTTTAAGTGAAGCTGAGCAGTTCTATCTGCCCAAACCTCATGAGAAGTGTCTTTTATAGTATAAGAGACACCCCTCAGAGGCACTATTATCTTATTTTTAATCACTTGAGCGTAGCTTGAGTGATCTGGTTTAGAAACTTCAGAGCCTTTTTTCTTTAATTTATTTATGTTGCCCCCCCACCCCTCACTGACGTGGAGTGCTCTCCCCTAATGTTCCTACACAAGAGCACACGGCATCACAGATTCACTCAGCAGGTCAGGCTCTCTACTCTCAAAGTGCCAACCTCTGAGCACAGTCTTGTGAAGAGTGTAACAGACAAGGTAGCCCTCTTGTCTGTTTTTGTGAGTTCGGATCAACCTTTGGCCTCAATTCTGGAGGGATTCAAACTATTAACTTCTTGCTAGCATACCAAATGCACAGGCTCAGATATATCTGTCTTTGGGGGGGCCAGATATTTTTGCCTACAGGCACCTGACCAGGTATTCAGGGATGAACCCTTTAAAACTTTTATAAAGACCTCAGATTTAAAACTCTTCTCTTTCCAGTTTGATACCACCATACAAGCTATATGTCTGCTGAACCATAAATATTTTTTAGCAAGCGATAGCAATTCAAAGACAGACCATGTTTTCTCTAAAATTTGAGTTTTTACTAAAATATAGAATAGTATGTCAAACATACAATACAGAACTCTTATACCACGAGACATACATATCTTTAAACAAAACAAGGTTTAAAACAGTGCAATTCCTACAACTATATTTAGATTTGTCTAGCTTTCTAAATACCTCTTTTTCAGTGCTCAGATGTTTTCTTGGTCAGTGTCAGATACAAACTGCATCCCTATAGTGAAAAAGAACAATCTTTACAAGCAGTATTGGCCAACCCCTTTTTGGATGAAGTCATCTAGTCCCTCCTCTGTCAAATATCTAACAAAAATATATATTTATACAACCACAGGATGTAATTTCAAAGTATTAATTCTGCAACCTTAGCATAACTCAAGTGTGTCAAATGACATCTCTTTTGATCTCATGCTGTACCCTCCTCACACTGGGTTCATAGGAGCATTTACAACCTTACACCTCTATATAACATCCTAGCTTCCCTTACTTTAACATCATAAACCTAGTTTATGATTTCTCTCTTAACAAAATTAACTTAACAACTCTGTTATTAGCTCAGAGAAACAGGGCCCTTAATAAAAGTCTTCCAGTAACCAATTGTCTCTAAAAAAACTGAGTGTGTGATACATACTGTCAGCAGTTCTCTTGGCCTGCATCTGTCAGCTGAAATCTGGGGTTGGGGGGAATGAGAGTGGTCATTCCTAGAGCATTTCAATTTTCAGCAGAGACATTAATACATTTTACAGTATATTAAAAAAATATATAATACAGCACTCAGAACTGGCTGTCTACGTCACACTCCTCCCCACCTAGACTGAATTTGGGGGATCTATCCCCTACATGGGATGAGCTTCCCAAATCAGTTCACTCCTCATGGACCCTAGACAGCCCATCAGAGTTCTTGTTCTTCACTCCAGCCCTATGTACGATTTTTAGATTATACCCTTGTAAAGCAAAACTCCATCTTAGCAGTCTCCCATTGCTCTTTCCCATCCGTGTCAGCCAAACCAGAGGGTTGTGGTCAGTCTGCACCACAAAAAGCTGTCCATACAAGTATTGCTGTAATTTCTTTAGGGCCCACACTATGGCAAGACACTCCTTTTCCACTGTGGAGTACGCTTGCTCCCTGTGGATAAGTTTCCTGCTCAAGTACACAACTGAGTGGTCTGTTCCTTGACTAGACATCAGGCTAAGTACTGCCCCAATACCCATGTCTGAGGCATCCGTCTGAACTATAAAGGTTTTGCTATAGTCCGGACTTGTCAAAACAGGAGCACTGCACAGTGCCTCCTTCAGTCTGGTAAAGGCTTCCTCACAGGCTGGGCCCCAGGTAATTTTTCTTGTCATCTTTTTCTTTGTCAGGTCAGATAGGGGAACAGCCAGGGCACTGTAATTAAGTATAAACTTTCTGTAGTACCCTGCTGTCCCTAGAAAGCTCTTGACCTGCTTCTGGGTTTCTGGTCTGGGCCATGCCTGAATCACCTCTATCTTTATTTGGGTAGGACAGAGTTGTCCCCGGCCTACCTCATGCCTGAGGTATGCCACTTCCCCCATGGCAACCTGTCACTTCCCGGCTGGGACAGTGAGCCCGGCTTTCTGTATCCTGCCCAGCACTTTCCTGAGGTGTGAAAGGTGTTGCTCCCAGCTGGTACTGAAGATGGCAATGTCATCCAGGTACGCTACAGCATACTCCTCAGCACCATTCAACACCTGGTTCACCAACCTTCAGAAAGTGGCCAGGGCGGTCCTCATTCTGAAGGGCATTACTTTAAACTCAAATAAGCCTATCGGAGTGATGAAGGCTAACCTTTCCCTAGCTCTGTCTGTCAATTCTACCTGCCAATACCCCTTGGTCAGGTCAATAGTCATAAGGTTGGTCGCCCCTCCCAACTTATCCAGGAGTTTGTCCGTCTGGGGCATCAGGTGGGCATCGGACTTCATGACTGCATTCAGTCCATGATAGTCCACACAGAAACAAGTTGAGCCATCTGGCTTGGGCACAAGGACTATGGGTGAGGCCCAGGGGCTGTGGGATCTCTGGATTGCCCCTAAATCCAGTGTCTCCTCCACTTTCCTCCTAATGTCCTTTTGGACAGTCTCTGACACCTGATATGCTGTTCGCCATATGGGCATCTGTGTCCCTGTCTCCACATCATGTGTCACTAAGGGGGTTAGTCCAGGCTTGGCGCTAAACAAGGGGGCAAAGTCTGCTAAAACCTCCTTTACTTTCTTGACCTGGTCCGGGTTCAGCTGGGGAGACAATTCTAATGCCTCCACAGAGGACACCTGCTTACTCTCTTCCAGCAAGTCCAGAAGGGGGTCTCCTTCGTCCATCCCTTCCCCATGACTACATACTGCGAACACCATATCAGCCCTGTTTGAATATGGCTTCATCATGTTGACATGGTATATCCTTTCAGTTTGTCTATGGTCAGGTAACTCCACAACATAGTTAACATAATTTACCTTCCTAACCGCTTTATATGGTCCTGCCCACTCAGCTTGCAGCTTGTCTTTCTGGACTGGAATAAGGACCATGACTTCCTGACCCACCATGTACGAGTGAGCTCTGGCTCTACGGTCATACCACACCTTTTGTCTCTGTTGGGCAACTGCGAGGTTGCTCTTGGCTGTTCCCATAAGCTCCTTCAGCCTTTCCCTAAACCTAAGGACATAATCCACAATGGGAGTTGCCTGGGTGGCGTGCTTGCCTTCCCAGTCCTCCAGGATTATGTCTAGGGGCCCACGTACCTGGAGTCCATATAAGAGTTCAAAGGGGGAAATCCTGATGACTCTTGGGGCACCTCCCTGCATGCAAACAACAGGTGGGGAAGATGTTTCTCCCAGTCCCTCCCATGCTGTTTGGCAAACTCCCAGAGCATTGACTTTAGGGTACCATTGAAAGGTTCCACAAGCCCATTGGCTTGTGGGTGATACGGTGTTGTGCATCTCTGCACCACCCCACACTTCTCCCATAAACACGTTATCAGGTCCGACATGAAGGAATCCTCTCGATTGGTGATTACCTCCTGTGGAAACCCAACACGGGAAAAAATCCCAAGTAAGGCATCTACTACTTTTTCTGTGCTCAGTGAGGATAGGGCAACTGCCTTTGGGTACTGAGTGGCATAATCCACCACAGTCAGGATGAATCTCTGCCCTGAGGAGCTGGAGGTATTTAAAGGCCCCCACAATATCCATTCCCACCCTCTAGAATGGCTTCTCCTCTATGTGCAAGGGGATATGGGCGGCTTGGGTTTTCTTGCCGGCCTTCCCTATTTCCTGGCACCGGTGACAAGACCTGCAATACTTCTTCACCTGCTGGGTGAAGTTAGGTCAGTAGAAATTCTGGGCCAACCGCTGCATAGTTCGTGCGATTCTCAGATGACCAGACAAGGGAATATCATGTGCAATTTTGAGAAACTGCTCACGATACCCCTAGGGAACGACAAGCTGCCTGCCTAGCATCCCTTCCTCTGTCTGTACTGCCTGTGTATACATAAGTCCATTTTCCCAATAAACCTTATGTCTGCTGTCACCTCTCTATGTGCCCTCAGAGTCTGCCCAAGCCCTCAGCTTCTGTAAACTAGGGTCACTCCTCTGAGCAGCTGCAAACCCCTCACACAGTCCCAAGGCATGGGACAAGTCCCCTTCAGTCACTTAACTAGGGTCCCTAGCACTAGCATCAGGGCCCTCAGAATCACTGTCAATCTTAACCCTCTGACAATTGGTCAACCCTCCCTCTTTGGAGTAACCTTCCATAGCTGTGTGGTCACTCACTATCAGGGACATTTCTAACCCTTTTTTATCAGTCTCCCCATCTGAAGACAGAGGCTGGGGAACCAGCCTCTCTGTGGTTTCCACAGTGGTTTATGTGGGGTTCAGGGAACTACTATTTTCCCTTGCCGCTTGGCTATGGGTAACTGCATATTCCATCCCCTGTTGGAGATTGTTACCCAGGATCACATCTACTGCTAATGTTTTAGCTACAGCCACCTGTTGCACAGTTCCCCCTCTTTCACCCCAGTCCAGGAGAACACTGGCCAGTGGCAATGTTTTCGCTTCACCGGCAAAGTCCTGTACAGTTATGTATTTGTTTGGGATAAGCTGTCCAGGCTGTAATAGATCCACTTTCACCAATGTCAGGGATGCCTCTGTGTCCCTTAACCCCTGTGTCTGTATGCCATTTGCCATGACTGGGTACATATGTTCTCTCATGTTCACTGGCATGCTCTCAGGAACACACAAACAACCCACTTCTTTTCTGGTACTGTATTGCGTATTATTGCTTGCCCTTCTTGGACACTGTCTGACAATGTGCCCAGTTTCTTTACATAACCAACAAGCATTTCTTACTTCAGAGAAATCTTTTCTTGCAAACCTGGAGCTAACTAATTTCAGTGGAGTCAATGAGGGTTTTAGCTGCCCTGAAGGCACGCTTTTCCCTTTCTGAACTGCCATGATTGCTCCATTCACTCTCAAAGCAGGTGTGCTCTTGGCATAGCAGTCCGAGAGTTCAGCAGCCTCTTGCACTGTTTTTGGATCTCGGTCCTCTAGCCAGGTTTTTAACTCTGCTGGGCATGCCCAATAAAACTGTTCTAATAAAATCACATTTTCAATTTTATCAACTGTGTTTGCCTCAATTCCTTCCAATCAATGTTTTAAAAACTGATGTTGTTTCGTGGCTAGCTCCTCATAGCTCATATCAGGGCTTCTCCTGAGCTTACAGAATTTAGCTCTGTATGATTCAGCAGTTAATTCAAACTTTTTAGCAGTGCAGCTTTTAAGTTGCCGTAATCATCACTGTCTTTATTGTCCATGTGACCCAATGCATCCCGAGCTTTTCCTGTAAGTAGTGGGGATAGCTGGAAGCTCTAGGAGTCTCTAGGAATTTTAGCCTGAATACAAACTTTTTCAAAAGAATTTATAAAGGTGTATATATCCTCCCCATCCTTAAACTCAGCTATTAATTTAGAGTTCAATTTGTAACCCAGTCCTGCAGTCCCAGTTAAACCCAAGCCACTTATCTGCCCTGGTGCCGCTGGTTGGAGTTGTAGCTTCTCCAGTTTGTGTTGCCACTGGCGCTCCTCTCTCCTCTCCTCTCCTCTGCAGCTCTGCATTCTCACTCTTTCTTCCCCTCTGCCTCTCACCGATGCTGACGTTCCTCACAGTCTGCCTCCCTCTGTTGTCACTCTGCCTCCCTCTGTTGTCATTCTGCCTCATGGTCTGCCTCCCTCTGTTGTCGCTCTGCCTCCAGTTCTATCCTCCGCAACTCAATTTACATCTTGAGTACCTCTGGATTCAGGATACTGGTGACCTTCCTCTGCTGTTGTGGCCCTTCAATGACAGTGGCCCTGCTGTCCACCCCATTGGCTTGGAACCCCTCACTGGCCACTAGTTCTGTCACACTCAAGGTCTGGTCCCTTTCAGTCACAGTCTGTGACTCCCTGCTCTGGGTATTTGCTACCCTCAGGGTCTCTATGAGGTTTTGCTTACTGGCTTTCACCTCCAACAGGACTACTCTGTCCTAGCACAACTGTTTTAACTGTTCTACAGTGTTCCTGCTGTAGTAAGATGCCATCTTTCCTAACTACTGCTACTCTGACTTTGCACTTTGGAAAAAAAATAAAATAAGTAGGAACTTGATTGTATACCAAGTGATATATAGTTCTGTTTTCTTTTTAAAATAAAGCTCTGTCTTTTTCTTTCTTTGCAAGAGAGCTTACAGTCTCAGCTGACAGAACAATAAAGCTTGTGATACCAAAATTATGCCACCGTTGCCAACCAATCTGCCACAGATTCACTCAACAGGTCAGGCTCTCTACTCCCAAAGTGCCAACCTCTGAGCGCAGTCTTGTGAACAGTGTAACAGACAATGTAACCCTCTTGTCTGTTTTTGTGAGTTTGGATCAACCTTTGGTCTCAGTTCTGGAGGGATTCAAACTGTTAACCACTTGCTAGCATATGCAATGCACAGGCTCAGATATATCTGTCTCTGGGGGGGCCAGATATCTTTGCCTACAGGCACCTAACCAGGTATTCAGAGATGAACCTTTTAAAACTTTTATAAAGACCTCATATTTAAAACTCTTCTCTTTCCAGTTTGATACCACCATGCAAGCTATATGTCTACTGAACCATAAATATTTCTTAGCAAAAGAAAGCAATTCAAAGACAGACCAGGTTTTCTCTAAAATTTGAGTTTTTACTAAAATATAGAATAATATGTCAAACATACTATACAGAACTCTTATATCACAAGACATACATATCTTTAAACAAAACAAGGTTTAAAACAGTGCAAATCCTACAACTATATTTAGATTTGTCTAGCTTTCTAAATACCTCTTTTCAGTGTTCAGATGTTTTCTTGGTCAGTGTCAGATATAAAATGCACCTCTATCGTGAAAGCAAATAATCTTTACAAGCAGTATTGGCCAACCCCTTTTTTGATGAAGTCATCCAGCCCCTCCTCTGTCAAATAGCTAACAAAAATATATATTTATACAACCACAGGATGTAATTTCAAAGTATTAATTCTGCAACCTTAGTATAACTCAGGTGTGTCAAATGACATCTCTTTTGATCTCATGCTGTACCCTCCTCACACAGGCTTCATAGGAACATTTACAACCTTACACCTCTATGTAACATCCTAGCTTCCCTGACTTTAACGTCATAAACCTAGTTTATGATTTCTCTCTTAACAAAATTAACTTAACAACTCTGTAATTAGTTCAGAAAAACAGGGCCCTTAATAAAAGTCTTCCAGTAACACATTGTCTGTAAAAAAACTGAGTATATGATACATATTGTTAGCATTCTCTTGGCCTGCATCTGTTAGCTGAAATCTGGGGATGAGAGGGTCATTCCTAGAGCATTTAAATTTTCAGCAGAGACATTAATACATTTTATATTAAAAATAAATATAACACAACACTCAGAACTGGCTGTCTACATCACACACTGTACACAGGATAAGATGTACAATGGCTCTGCATGCTGATTGGCTGAAATCCTGTTAGTGATTTATAATGAAGGGTATTGATACAGTCAAAGACATGCAGATGTTTGATTGTGTGCATCAGCAGGGCATGAGGACATGCACTGAAGTTCAACAGTGGTAGATTTAGTGGTAGTGTTAGGAGACATTTAATCTCCCAGAGGGTGGGAATTCTATGGAAGAACTGATTAGTAGAGACTTTCAAAGTAAGCCTGGATAAATGCATGCTTACCAAGGGAAGCACAGAGTACCCAGGGTAGTAGGCGATGTGACTCAGTCCCCCTTGCTGTTACAGGCAGCCATTCCACTTTGTACTGTAGAGAGGATCAGATATTGCAGATGTATTTAAGTAACTTAAATATAGCTCTATGATGTATTCGAATTAAATAACTTGAATACAGTTCTGATAAGGTCTCTATGACCTTTGGTAGTCAGCAACTGGCCAGGACCACTGGCCTCCCAGTCTGCTCAACTGTAGAAGATGTCCATCTGGAAGCTGTTTCTTCCTTCACATACTTTGGTATCAAGCTAGACACACGCCTGGATTTTTCCAGACATACTAAAGCCATCTATGGGAATCTGCTCCCTAAGCTGTGTACACTCTACAATAACAAGTATTGTGTTTTCATTTCTACATTAAATAAATAAATATATTTTCTTCAGTAAAAAAAAAAGACACACAGTACTTTCAAAACATTTTAGAATGATTTTCAGTTCAAAACCCAACCAGTTTTGTCTGTCAGGCCAATTGAAATGGGTTGAGCTTCCCTATGCCAGTGCCTAATTTTACATGTCTTTGAAGAATAACGTATACAGTATTGCTACCAAATCAGCTGGAAACATAGTAAAAGTCTATATGGATACCATGCACAACCTGTGATGGACAGAGATTCTATCCCAATGGCTTTAGTTATTCAGATTGCTTGTACCCGGTATGTATTGATTTAGGGCACCAGTATATTAATATAACATCTAGCCAATTCAAGGATTCAGAGATTCATTGCTTCGTTCTCCCATGTAACATTCACAACGTTATCCCATCAGTCAGTCCATGCTCCTGTGACAGAAATGGGAACTAAGTAGTTAATTGTTTGGATTTACTAAAACTATTTGCTGGTCTTCTGAATCTCACCAGTTTTCCTGGGTGTGCTAACAACAAAGGGAAAACCACTGGGATTCTACATCACTAGCAGGATCTTCCTCTGGACAAGGTAATAGGATAGGTAATAAATCTGAGAGAGTGACCAAGGGGAGTGGAACTACACACACACATGCACACACACACACACACACACACACACACACACACACACAGAATTTGAAAGGATTGGACCCTTCAAATGCAAACTGGTTGTTAAAGTGATTTTTATTGGATATCTATCGATTTTAAGTTGAATGGAGCAATGTAATTCAGACTTGTACAGAATTTAAAATAGTTGGTCAATTCAAAGGGATGGTCCATCACAAAGTTTCAGATGTAAACTATAAACTCAGGGAATGACTGTGGAGCAGGGCTTTTTTCCTGAGATCCTCCATGAGGATATGCAGTGCCTGCCTTCAGCTAAGGTTTGTGTAGAAGCCACAGCTAGGACTAGATATCAGTTCCTCTTTGAGCTTCAGTTAAGGCAAGTACTTTTTTATGCTAGGTTAAAGCAGTCTTTAGTGTTTTCCTTTCCAACTTCTGTTATTTAAAACCATTTGTTGATTATTCCTGTAAAAGTGTTTTCCTATCATTTGTACTGTTGATATCCTGGAGTTGTACCTTGACTCTTAAAGTAAACTACTTTTATTTACATAGCAGTCATGACTGTGTCTTAATTGCAAGGTAGTTGATTTATTTTCTCTGGCTAAGTGACAACTCCATTGGCATCCATGATAAAATGAGCATACTACTAAACCTAACCTGTAGTGATCTCCCTAGCCTTGTGCAAGGAGAACTGAAGTTCTGGGACACCAGGCTGGTGGCAGCTGAAAAACAGGGAAACAGACACCTCTCTAAAAGCAGTTACAGCCAAAAAGAGAGAGGTTTGCCACAATTGGTGGTAGTGGTGGGATAACAGTGAGCCTTTGAGCATGCTGAGAGATAGAGCTGGCCAGCAGAAAACCTATCTTAGCAGTCAAGAAAAAGGATATACAAAAGAGGGCACATTTACAATTGTTTTTATTTTTTGTTGCTGTTTCTAGTCAGCACAGTTTAGTGTACAGTAGGTTGAGAGAATGAGCACCCAAAATATGACAGGCTTACTTTGGAATAGCTTTATGACAAGTACCAAGAAAAGGGGGTCCAGCCTGAGGGTCAGAAGAAGAAAACAGACCTCATAGCCACCCTAGTGGCAGATGACTAGAAGCAGAAGGTCCCTGGGGGTGAGCCAGGTGCTGGGGTAGCAAACTCCCCAAATCACCTTGAAGCCCTAGCAATTGCAACTGTTGCTGCAAGACAAGGAACTGGAGGTGAAAAGGCTGGAAGCAGAGATGAGAAGACTGGAGGCAGAGGAATGAGGAAAGATTCACCAGCAGGAAATGGAACTAGAAGGAAAAAGACTGGAAGCAGAAGCAAAAAGACTGGAAGTAGAGACAAAATGACTGTAGACAGAGAAGAAACTAGAAGCAAAAAGACTGTAAGACAGAGAAAAAGAATGACAGCATGAGATTCAGAGACAACAGCACAAGACGGACATGATGATGATGTGCCAGCAAGATGTAAGTAATGGTGGAGGGAGTTTCCACATGAAGCCAAAATTAATTCTAAATTGTTTCTGCAGTATAAAGAGGGAGATGATCTTGATCTATTTTTAAGGTTGTTTGAGAGGTTGTGTGGGCAACTGCAATTGGATAAGGCTTCCAGATCAACTCATCTCACACCTTTACTTTGGGACATATTTTACAGACATTTGCCAAAATGAGTAATGAAGACTATATTGATTATGATAATGTTAAGATGGTGTTATTAAAATGTTTTGAATTAACTAGTGAAGCTTACAGAAGGAGATTTAGGGAGTTAAAGGAAGGACCAGAAGACAATTATTGCAGGTTCAACTGTGTGCATACCTTAACAAATGGATGGATTCAGCAAAAGCAGACACTGTGGAGCTAATCAATTTGTTGATAAGGGAATCATTTCTTAAAATTGTACCTGAGGACCTGTATGTATGGCTGCTAGACAGGGTATGCGGCCCTCGAAGGAGGTAGCAGCAAGAACTGATCAGTACGTGGCCAGCAGATCATATGCACAGCTTAAATCTCATGGGGGGCAGCACATGGTTTTGAGGGGTCCCAAGGAGGGTAGCCTAAAGTAAACCAGCCTGCACCTGAGCCCAAAGCAGAACCCTCTGATTCTAAAGAGAACCCAGAGCCGGAGGCCAGAAAAAGTCATATTTGTAATCAAGTGGGGCATTTGAGATATAACTGCTCTCAGAAATTGGTTAACTCATTGCCTCCACAGGAGCTTTCTGAAGTTACAGCACTTGTCTCCTGTATACTGTTTACAGTTAATCCTGGGCCCTTCTAAGTAAAATCAAGCCATAATTGGCATGCCGCAAACAAATGCTAATAGCATAAAAACCATAAGTGCTAGACTCAAAGTATGAGTGGCAAAATTATTCGGCATAAAATTACCTTTCCAATAGTGGTATGCAAGAAATAGCAGGTAATTTACTTTTATTTCTGTGCTGGTTGAAACAGCAAAACAAAATACTTTTTTCCACTAAAAAATGCACCATAAACCTTTTCTTGTTGGGAAATATGTAACATATCAACACCAAATTAAGCATCCAGACATTAGATGTCATTTTGATAATTTGTTTGTAAAACAAACAGCTATTTCTGTAGTAGTAAGCATAATTTTTCCCCATTTGAGTCAAGGTGTGTTGGTGAGGTTTGAGGGACAAATCTGAACCATACACATCATACCATAAAGAAATGCATATAACTCCTAAAGTATACATGACACACACAATGTATCAGTGGCAAAGTTGTTCCCCATAAAATTGCCTTTCCAACGGTTCTATGCAATCAACTGTACTCAGTTTGGTTTTTGTTTTATACTGGCTAAGATACCAGAATGTGTGTTTTCTTCAAAGTGCTTAGGTGGTTCTAGATTGACAAAATGTCATAAACAAATATGAATAATTCCTAAAGTGAACAATGATACACAAAGTGTCAGTGGCAAGGTTGTTCAGCACAACATTACCTTTCTAATGGTACTATGCAGTCAATTCTAATCAATTCTGGCTGGCAAGTAATATTAAAATATGTGAGTGACTTCTCCAGATGTTTCTAGGGCACACAGGAAGTCTGTAGGTGACTTCTGTAGATGTTCTGGGACACACTGTAGTTAGATTTGCTGATGCCTACAGACATTTCTAGGAGGCAATGAGTTAAGGGACAAAAGGCTGGAGAACAAAATTGCACCCAACAGTAGACAGGTTGCGTGCAGACTGCAGTGCCACCTGCTTCCCCTGAACATATGCACCCTATTGTAGTTAATGGGGCAGTAATGCAGGGTTTGAGGGAATACCGGGTCTTCCATCTCCCTGGTGAGGAAGGATTTAATTAAGGCAGAGCAGATTCTGCCAGGACATTACTCCACAATTCAGGGAGTCACAGGTCCCATGGTCTAAATACCAATGGCCCCAGTCTTCTTGAGCTGGGAGGGTGGCCACAGAGAAAGGAGATGGGAGTCATACCTAATCTCCCTACGAATGCGATCATGGGAAATTATTTTGACAACAGGAAATCTCTGGTGTGTGTTACTACTCATAGCCAAGCAAAAGGGCAGACTTCTGAGGGTGAAAGGGGGCGACCCAGACAGTGCCAGCACTCCCTCAGCAGATGAGTATGTGGCTTGCATAGGTGGAGGGCTGGTTAGGAGTAGCAGCCTTGAGTCCCAGTCACAAACAGAGGAGTCACAGGATTTCCTTCTGAAGGGGAGCTGGGATGGGTCAGATGGGATGCTTTCCCCAGGAGATGCTGTCTGACCAGGGTGCCAAATTCATGTCTGAGTTAATGAGTAGTTTGTGGGAGAAGTGTGGGGCGAAGCAGCTCAGAATCTTCCCATACCACCCCAGACTAATGGTCTGGTTGAACAATTTAATTTGTCTCTTAAGACCATGCTGAGGACATTTGCTGACCAGTTCAAGAGGGACTGAGACAAATATTTGCCCTATCTCCTTTTTGCATACAGGGAAGCCCCACAGGAGTCAATAGGGTTCTCACCATTCAAGCTCCTGTTAGGCCATAGGGTAAGAGGGCCCCTAGATTTAGTCTGGAATGAATGGGAAGGTGACCATGCTTCCCAAGGTGACTCTGTTGTACAGTATGTCCTGAACTTTAGGACCCAGCTTGCTGAACTCATGGGACTTGCTCAAGAGCACTTATCCACTGCTCAGCAGCAGCAGAAAGTCTGGTATGACCATGGGGCTTGAGAAAATGAAGTGGGACAGTGAGTGATGGTACTCATCCCTGTCTGTCAGAATAAATTACAGGCAGCATGGGAGGGGCCAGTCTCCATTGTTCAAAAGGTGAGTGATGTTAACTGCCTTATAGAGCTACCTGGCAGGAGATGCAAGTGAAACGTGTATCATATTAACATGAGGAAGCCCTACTACGATAGGGGGGAATTGTTCCTCAGTGTGTGCAATGCCACAGAGGGGGAAACTGAAGTTGAACCACTGGTGGACCTCCTCGGGGAGGCCCAGGTATGATCCTCCGTGGATAATCTTGCCATCTCTGACCAGCCAATACCAGTCCAGGTGCAGGAGATTCGGGGTGTGTTGAGAGAGTTCGAGGAGATGTTCACAGGGAAACCGGGGTTCACCACGCTGGCTGAGCACCACGTGGATACTGGGACCAAGATGCCACTGAAACAGTCTCCCTACAGGGTACCAGAGCAGATTAAACAAACCATGAAAGAGGATCTCCATGAGATGCTGAAACTTGGAGTGATCCAGGAGTCCAGTAGGCCCTGGGTCTTGCCCCTGGTCTTGATCCCTAAAGACAATGGTACCACATGGTTTTGTGTTGACTACCAGAAGCTCAACAGCTGCACGGAGTCAGATGCCAACCCCATGCCCAGAACAGACAAGACTCTGGAGCAACTGGGGGGAGCCAAGTATCTGACTGCAATAGACTTAACAAAGGGCTACTGGCAGGTACCTGTGACTCCTGCAGCCAGGGAGAGATCAGCTTTTGTCACCCCATTTGGCTTATATGAATTCAGGGTAATGCCTTTTGGGATGAAGAATGCACCCACAACCTTTCAACGGTCTGTGGATCACATTCTGTCTGGGGTGGGTGATTTTGCACTGGCCTATATGGATGACATAGGCATATAAAACAAACAGAAATGAGTTCACTCTTAGCAAAATGATGCTCAGAGCAAGCAGTTAAATTAGAAATCACCATTGAGTGGTTAGCTGGCGGGCACTGTGGTGTTTTGTGCTTTAGAGCTGGAATAAATAACTCACTGATTTCAAATTTAACTGCTTGCTCTGAGCATCATTTGGCAAAGAGTACACTCAATTCTGTTTGTTATTGTTCTCGAGTTCATGAGCTGGCTGCTCGTTTGAGTGCACCGGGTTGCTGTGACTGTATCGCGGCTTTCCTGTTTGAATCTTCCATAGCCATATATAGCCTGATCAGGGAGGAGCACATCCAGCATGTGCAGGAGGTGTTCCATAGGCTGAAGCCTGCAGAGCTGACAGTCAACGCAGAAAAGTAACAGATAGGTATGCAGACATGTCCTACCTCGGGCACCAGGTGGGCAATGGACACATCCATCTAGAGCCTACCAAGGTTTATGCTGTCCTGGCCTGGCCTCCTCCTACCACTAAGAAAAAAGTAAGGGCATTTCTGGAGACAGCAGGGTACTACAGGAGGTTTATCCCGCACTACAGTGATATGGCCAAGTCCCAGACAGACCTAATGAAAAAGAATGCTGGAGTCACACCCTGACTCTTTAAGTAAAATACTTTTATTTACATAGCAGTCATGACTGAGCCTTAATTGCAAGGTAGTTGATTTATTGTCTCTGGTTAAGGGAACACTCTGTTGGCATCCATCGTCAGAAGAGCATACTACCAAAGTTAATCTGTGGCGACCTCCCTAGCCGTGTGTAAGAAGAACTGAAGTCCTGGGAAACCAGGCTGTTGGCAGCTGAAAAAAAAGGAAACAGACACCTCTCTAAAAGCAGTAACAGCCAAAAGAGAGAGATTCGCCACAGACCCACTTTCTTTGATTTTGGAAACTGACCTCCATGCTACACATAAATTATAGAGGATGAACGTTATGCTGTTGGTGAACCCAAATATATTAAAAAAAGTCTTAAAACTGGTATTTGGGACATTCTTGAGTTATATACAGAGCTATGTTTATCACCCATCGCTAGCTGGAATGCCATGAAGTTACTACTTAGTAGTACTCAATATTGGAGGGTCGCATTGCTAATCTGCAAGCTCAGCAGAAACAATGGAAATTCTTTCATGTTTAATGATATTCACAAATATAGACAACAGCTTTTGAATTAAACATGTGGGCCTGGATATTTAAAGGGGTTGCGCATGGTGCAACAGAGTTGTACTGACGCAACCCCGTATTGCGCCCTGGCAGAATATTGGAAAGGCTGCCCAGCACAGTGCAAATCCTGATATGCCAGGGCACAATGTAATTGTATGCAGCACAGATGCAGGGGCGTGCCCATGCATATGCGGCACATCCCGATATTCAGCCCAGGATGTGCGGCGCACATGGTGGTGCAACCCTGCATTGCACCACATTGAAGGGCTCAATGTGGAATGTGGAAACAAATCCCAGCCACCCACAGGCAGGCTGCTGTATTGCATGGGGCAACACAGCAGCTGCCAGTTGTGGGTGGCCACCCGCCCACCCAGCACACCGTCACAAAACACCCTCATAATCCTGGTGGTCTAGTGGCATCCCTCTCCTCCCTCATCCCCAATCACGGGTATCTGACATATAGTAACATTCCTGGTAGTCCAGTGGACCACCCCTCCCATTGCTGTGATTGCGGTATATGTGAAATAAAACATGCCCTGTCAGCTTAGTGGTACCCCCTTCCCGCCCTTGTGCCCGATCACTGGTATTGGACATTAAGATTAATCCCCGGTAGTCGAGTGGGACCCCCCTCTCCCTCACTTGTCCCCAATCACCGGTATCTGATGTTTAATGAAATTCCTAGTAGTCAAGTGGAACCCCCCTTCCCACCGGTTGCCATGATCGCGAGTACATCTCCATTATAATAAATCCCTGGTGATCAGTGGCACCCCCCATTCTTCACTCACACACAAAACCCCTTGCCCCCTCCCCCATCATCAGTGGTCGGCAGCAACCTGCCCGCATACTGCCCAGCCACCTCCAATGACAGGTACAGTATGGGCTGTAAGCCTATTAGTCTCAGTGTGACCACGGTTTGCAGGGCATACTATACTAGATAGTCCCAAATATGAGATGAAGTCATTCACATATTTGGGACTATCTATACAGCATGCCCTGCATGCCCATTGGTCCACACTGGGGACCAATAGACTTACAACCTATACTGCACCTGTCATTGGATGGGCAGCCGGGTGATATGTGGGTGGATTGCTGCCGCCTGCCGATGATGGGGGAAGCAGGGTGGGCAAGGGGTTCTTGTGGGTGGGAGGGTTGGGGCTGCCATTGGATCACCAGGGATTTATTATGGAGATGTTCGATCACTGCAATGGGCGGGGGGTCCACTGTGAACTACCAAGGATTTATCTTAACGTCCAATACCGGTGATCGGGGACAAGGGTGGAAGGGGGGGGTACCACTATACTGCCAGGGCATGTTGCAGTTTTACATTTACTGTGATCATGGCAATGGGGGGGGCCACTGGACTACCATAGAAGGTCTTCAGTTACATTTATTGGGGAAATCGAGGAATCGGAAGGGAGAGAGGACCCCTAGACCACTAGGGACGGTCTTATTGTACATATATCAGGACATCAGGGAATTGGGTAGGAAGGGGGACTACTAGACTGCCAGGGATTGTTTTATCATACATCTGCCACAATCACAGCTAGGGGTTGGGGGATGCCCTGGGATCCCCACTGCACACATCATGCTGTGCAGGGCACCAGGCGCAAGTTGCCGGGCTGCGCTGTGCAAGGCATGCAAATGGGTCCATAATGACATGCAAATGACCCCATTTGCACCTTGCATATATTATGGCCTTATTTGCATGCCCCCTGCTGAATATCATAGGTGATGTGCCTAGCGCAACTGCCCTTGTGCTGGGGCATCCCCATGCTCCCTATCTGTGGTTTGCTCCAGACCAGTGCCACTGCCCCGTGCGCAGTACATGCCATATTCAATGGGGCTTCACCTTGGCACATCACCGTTGAATATCACCTGGTCCTGGCCCCGGTGCAACCCAGTTGCGCTACATCAAGGCTTGTGCCACTGCCCGGTGCAGTCTGAATATCTGGGCCGTAGCATAAAAATGTTGAAGGAAACTGAATTTTTAAGGGACAAAATATTATGAAGGTTGCAAAAGGGTGGGTTGCCTGAGGGCAACACAAATGTGAAAATATAGCAATATAGAAACATAGACAATGTCAGAAGAAAAGGATGATCAGTCAATCCATTCTGCTCTTATATCCTATCCTTTCCTGAAATTTGCCATGAAGACATAGTACTTTTTACCTCTCCCCCTCACCCCATGCCTTTCCGCTACCATCCTGATTAAGTCCTTAACACTGTCCTATCCTATGTTTGAAATCCTTGATGGTTTTGGCACCCCCCCCCACCTCTGCCACTAGGCTGTTCCACAGCTCAGCTAATCTCCCTGTAAAATAATACTTTCTCCCATCCCTCCTGAACCTCCCTCCCCAGCAGCTTCCAGTCATGTCCCTGTGTTTTTGATTTGCTATTCCTGCTGAATTATTCTTCACAGTTTACCCTGTTCATTCATTTAAGGAACTTGAAAGTCTCTATTGTATTGCCCCTTTCTCTTCTGGCATCCAGAGTGTACATTTTCAGTTCCCTAATCCTATCCTCATAAGATCTGTCATTTTGGCCCTGAATTACTTAGGTCACCTTATGCTGCGCCAACTCCAGCCTGTCTGTCTTTCCTTAGCAGGGGATCCCAAAACTGGGCACAGTATTCCAGATGGGGCCTCACCAGTGACCTATAGAAAGATAGCAACATCTCGTTCCTCCTGCTGCTGAAGGCCCTACCAATACACTACAACATCCTGGTTACCTTGCTGAAGGCATTGTTACATTGGCTAGATTCTTTTAGGGAGTCACTTATGATGTCTCCCAGGTCCCTTTCTAAAGTAGTGCCCAGCTTAACTCCTCCCATCCAATATTCCATCATGGGGTTCTTTTTCCCTATGTGCAGTACCCTGCACTTTCATGTTGAATTTCAACTGCCAAACCTTGTACCAGCTCTCCGACATTTGCAAGTCTGGAGGAGTGTGCACTAGCACTGAGAGAAATGGCTGCCTGAACTAAGAGCTACTGTCTCACCCATTTGAAAACTATTCAAAATGCAGTTTTTCAGGGTTCAACTTCACACTTATTCATTAGGTAATAATCTGGGCTGATGAAATATTTATAAAACATCAGAATCTACAGCTTCATTTATTTTCCAATCAAAATAAAATGGATGAGTATTTGTGTCAGCGTGGCTCAGTTGGTAGCATATCTGCCTCTGGACCAGAAGGTCGTGGGTTCTCGTCCCACATCGGGATTGGACTTGCACCTAAAAATCACTGGCATCCGAGTGCAGTATTGGGGGTGCTGTACTGCTGGAGTGTGCCATCCTTTGGATGAGACATTAAACCGAGGTCCCTTCTGCCCATCCTGGTGTTGTCCTGGTGGGTGTCCAGGTGGAAGTAAAAGAACCAAGGGCACTCTTTGCAAAGAGCAGGGAACATTCCCGGTGTCCTGGCCAACATCCCCTTTCCCATAAACTGGTTCATGCAATTATCCAGGCTGTGTGTGGGTGATGATGTGTGATATGGCTGCCACCACACATTCAGTCACTTCACTACCAATCTAGCATTGCTTGTAAAGTGCTTTGAATTACTGTGTATGAAAAGCGCTATATAAATGCTGATTCTTCTTCTTGTGTGATGGTTTCAGCGGTCCTGAAGCACTCTGAGGGCAGCCGGAACTCTAGCAGTGGGACCCCAGCTGCAGGTACCATTAGTTGCACTAATTCAGAAGTCAACCTCAAAAAAGAAATGCTATAAGGATTAAAATAGGCATTGGAGACCTTAAAAAAATCTAAGGAGAAATTGCAGGCAGACTTTAAGAAAGCTGTGGCAGAGTAGATAAAGTGGAAACAAGGATTACAGTTCTGGAAGATACCATCTTTTTCTTTAAGGAAAAGACAGAACATCAGGACAAACAAATCCAGTATATTCTTGAAAAATTAGAAAACATCAAGAACAGGGGAGAACAAGTAATGTCAGAATATTGGGTATATCAGAGGATGCAGAAGGCAACGATGTTATATATTTTCTCCAATAAAGACTGCCTGAAATTCTGGGATTTCAGTGGTCATGGCCCTTAGAAACTGAGAGGGCAAATCTTTCACTGGCCCCTCAACCACAGAAAGGATCATGACCCAGATCAGTTATTGCAATTTTTTTGAAGTACTCAGTTAAAGAAGAACTGATGCAGGTGGTGAGGAAAAGGAGAGAACTAACATGGAGGGGTGACAGAATATTGTTCTTTCAAGATATCTCATCGGAAATCATGGACAAAAGCAAGGCTTTTGGGATGTTAAGAAACTCTTCAAGACATAGATGTAACTTGTGTAAAGTATCATGGTGTGCTTGTTATTCAGGTGCAGAGAGACCTCCCCTTCAGTGTGACTCCCCAGACACAGCTGATTGTACATATATGAAAATGTTCCCATTAGGAACAAACGGTTCAGGATTTGAATGAAATAAAACTTTCCACTACCCCAGCCTGAGATGAGTCATGGCATAAGTGCCAATCTCACAACATTCCACAGACTTCTCTTAGCAGCAGCAGTAGCAAGCAAATAAATACTACCACCAATCTACAAACTCGCAACAGGTCTCAGATGCACCCCCACTCCTTCACCACTCTCCTATGCAGCAATGGCCCAAATGCTGAAAATAAATTAAGCTGAAGTATTCTACTATGTCTGCCATCCAGAATTAATAGAAAGAGCAAACCCTTGACTCGGGCTTTTTCCCCTTACCAAAAGCATCCTCTGCAAAGAAACCCCCAAAAAAGAAGTTGAAGCAGAAGTCAGGACAGTCAGTGAGCATGCTGTCCCCCCATCTCCAGCAGCATGCAAATCCAATGCAGGGGAAGTAGAGTCCAGTTTGGAAATGATTTCCTGAGTTGCAAGGCCCATTGCTGCCCAGTAAATTGCTATGGCATTTGAAGCTCGTATCCAGTTCCGGTTTCACGTGTGAACACAGACAATCACTTCAAGACATCTCAGGGACTACATTCTATTATTAAATCTGTTGTAATTTTTTGTCCCTTTCATTTCCATTTTCTGCCCAGCAGGGACTCTTCAACACCACCTTGCCAGACTCAAGATCTGTACATTTATTATTGTGGTAAGTCACCTCCTCATTAAAAGAATTACTCATATGCATTTCATTTGCATGTAGGTTATCCTGTTAATTGTCTCATTCTCTGGACTAAAAATAGCTGAATAATTAGACTCTTCCACTGAACTGTGTTATCACTTAACTGACATTTACCTGGTGCCCTAAACACTGTGCTGGTCTCTTTATGTGTGCAAATATGCCCAGGCTATTCATTTAGACAAGGACTCGATTAATATGATTAAACTCAGAATTTAATATGCTCTTTATGCATGTCAGTTACTGCTATTGAAATAACAAACTTATGTATAGTAGCTTTTAATTCTTTTCTTTTCCTTTGGTGAGGGAGGGGTTGTGATCAATCTGTCTGTTCTGCAGGATCCTATACCTAAATGGTAAATGATTATAAAATTAATTTTGAGAGTATAACTCCACACCTTGGTTATACAAGGGGCCCCTTTGCCACTGGTGAAGTTTGGGTCATTATGATGGTTAGCTTAGCTTACTGTATGTTCCATTAACTTACTCAGCATAGCTCATCTCACTGAACTTGAACCTGGCTTGCAAAATGGTATCATCTGGAAATTATTCAGTTTAATTAAGGATAAATCTCTTTAATAGCACTGAAGTACTGATGCTTGTAGATGGAGTGCAATTTGCCGTACAATCTTCTTGAACCACACTCTCTCTCGTTCCTTCAGCAATGGTTTAATCAGCCAAATACAACTTGGGAGTGAGCACAAGCGAACTCTTGGTTACATGACAATTAATGTGATGTGAAGTGAAATGTATCCTGCAGCTTCTATACCTAATCACCCTTACTGTAGAACGCAACATAGTAAGATGTAAGTTGGAAGGAGCCTACATGGGTTGATTACATCCATCCACTACTCATGCTCGATAATACTGAATGTTTGTTTTTAATCCCAGTATAACTGCAATGAAACTGAAGTTCTAATGGTATTCAGCTATAAGGGTGCTGACAGTCTATCTTAGGCTATTGTTACCAAAAGCTCTATCCCTCCTAGGTGTGCCTGTAACTGGTACCTTGGAACTTTTACTTCTGGTACAATTAGTGAACTCAGTCCTTCAGATTGTTTTCTTTAGCTGAACTACTCTTTTTGTTCCTAAATATTATTTTGTTCCACTTTTCTTTCTTGTACCCTTTGTATTTAGAGATTAAGAGTAACTCATACTACAACTGTGTCTGCAATATAGCACAGAAGTTAGAGTGCTGAGCTATAAACCAAAAGCCCCCATAGTCATGGGTTTAAATTCCACTATCACCAGAAGTTCTTTGCCTGTGAACCAGTCATTGCACATGTCAGATAACCTGATTTTAAGTAATGCACTTGGGAAACAAAAACCCAGGGGAAGAGTACACAATGGAGGGGGGGGGTACTAACAACAACACAAATGGAAAGGGACCTGGGGGTAGTCATATCAGCTGATCTAAAGGTAGACAAGCAATGTGAGAAGGCAGTAAGGAGGGCTGGGGGGATACTGGAATGCATAGGGAGAGGCATCAGCAGTAGAAAACAGGAAGTTGTTATCCCACTGTACAGACAGTTGGTGAGACCCCTTCTGGAGTACTGTGTGTAGTTCTGGAGACCCCATCTCTGCAATGACAGACAGGATGGAGGCAGTCCAGAGGAGAGCAATTAAAATGGTGCAGGGTCTGCACCAGAAGCCATACGAACAGAGACTAAAGGAGCTTAATATGTATACCCTCAAGAAAAGGGGGGGGGACATGATAGATACTTTCAAGTACCTCAAGAGAATCAACAAAGTCCAGGAGAGTAGCATCTTTAAGAAAAGGGATGTGCATGAACAAGGGGGCACAATTTGAAGATAGAGAGAGGACAGCTCAGGGGCAACGTGAGGAAGTATTTTTTCATGGAGAGGGTGGTGGACATGTGGAATGGCCTTCCTGAAGAGGTAGCATGGTCAAAAACAGTGGGGGGAATTCAAAAATGCTTGGGACAGACATAAGGCAGTTCTAGTTGGGGGGTAGGAGGAAGTAGGCTATTGGTTAACTAGGATCTACAGCTTATCCAATAGGTAGGGAAATGGGCAGACTGGTTGGGCCAAGCAGTCCTTATCTTCTGTCAAACTCTATGTTTTCTGTGTTTTCTAACTAGAAAAGGAAGAATTCTTACAATATTTTTAAAGTGCTGTTACATCCGATCAGTCCTTTAGATAATTATTTTACCACTTTCCCTTACCAGTTTTTATTGTATTTACTAAATTAGTTTATTCCTGTTATTTGTTGTCTACAGGAAACAAATTGGTCCAATTTAAGGTTGTTTGTATACAGTGCCTTATTCATCTAGTCTATTAGCACTTTACAGCTTTTTTAAAGTTTTGTTATTTTCTGTTTAGTTAGCTGTTAGATTAGGGCTGGGAGTTTTAGTGAGGGAAATCTTAGTGAGACAATGTTCAGAGTTTGTTTTTTATCTTTAGTGAGAAGCACTGAGTGGAGAGGTAATTGGCATACCTAGCATTATTACTTGGACTATTTGTATTGGATCCTTCATGAAGTGAGAGCCGGCTGAGATTCAGCTGTGCTGAGTTCGGACTGCATCTGGGAGAACAGCGGCAACAGAGTTTGGAGGTAGCCAGTCTGTGGTTATAAACGCCAGACTGTGGTCATGCACACTGATGTGGAGAGTGAGAATGCAGAGAAGCTTGGGAGACTGAGGAGTTGGTGATGTGTTGTGTCCACAGCTTGGAGGACTGGACACTGGAGCAGGGACTAGTCGCTTGGTCCTACCAGTTCACTGGACATGGCATTGTCGAATGGCGGTGAAGCTTGTTGTCGAACGGTGTCTCCTGAATTTTCAGCAAAGGGAGACTTGAAACAGACGCTGTCACCCGGAGTTCATCTCTGTCTGTGTGATGGAGTTGTGATGGCTTTTGCCTCAGAGCTGTGTGATGTCAAGCCAGAGGAGAGAGACTGGATTAACACTATTCTAACTTGGCTGGAACTTCCTAGTACAAGGAGTTGCTGACTGCCGTAAGATCATGGTTTGCCCCTAGACTCTGGAGGTAAGGGAGAATGCAGCCTTGAACTGAGTAAACTGATTTATCGGTCAGGTGATCTACAGGAGAGACACAAATTTTTGGCCAAACACTGTTTGGGGAACTGAAATAACTGAGTGGAGGGTTGTGAGAGAGCCCTTACTGACCTTTAACTGAGCCCAGATATCACTAGAAGGTAGGACTAGAGGAGAACGCTGCCCAGTGAGAGGGTTGTGGGTCCCTAGTTTCTGGTCTACCCAAAATGTAGACCTTAGAAGTCAGAGACCTGGGGGAATCTGGTACTCAGGAGGGAAAGATCATTTGTGTCTCTCCTCTGACTTTCTTTGAGACCCACTCCAATTGGAATCAAGTGATTGAAAGACATTTTGTGAGAGATCATGTCTCCTGTTAATAAACTTGGTCTTGGAACTGAGAACTGATCACAAGAACTCCTCCATAAAGTGTTGGACTCCGTAAAAAAAATATTTTAAATATAAACTGTTTGTGTGGGTTGGGGAGGGTTGTGGGATTGTTGGGTGAAAGTGAGTGTGAATGGCTGTGTGAATGTGGAATGTGTGGGTGTGGATGAGGTATTAATATTAAATTAATTCATGGGCATTTGCATATGCTTCCCATGATATTTTGCATTATTGGGGTATGTGCAATTTGTATTTTCTTTAAAATTTGACTGTATGGCCAAGATCCTCTGAGATAACCCATTCCCCAGTGCATTTGCTATAGGGTTCTTTTGTAGTTATTTTCTCTCTCTTCTATGGGCTGCTCATGACCCAAACAAATAAGATCCCCTACAGGGTGGCTGGCTACCTCCCCGGGGTTGAGATACAGATATGACACACTGATGAGTCCAAGTAAGGAGGAACCATATGTCTGTGTTTGCTGTTCTCAGCCTTTGCTGATTGTATTGTGAGGCCTTCTGGCACCATACAATTCTGCTTAGGGTTGTGCCAGTCCAAATTAATTCATTGACATTTGCATATGCCTCCCATTATGCTTTGCATTATTGGGGTATATGCAATTTGTGTTTTCTTTAAAATTTTGCTGTATTGCCAATATCCTCTGGGATGACCCATTCCCCAGTGCATTTGCTCTGTTTTTTTTTTGTTGTTATTTTAATATTAATTATTGTTTGGTTTATAGCTGTAATAGTGTATAGAGATGCTAAATAGTGTAGGATGTGTCTGTTGGTTAACAGCTCCCACGATAAGGTATTACTCCCCCTCCAGGCTACGTGCTCTCCGACCATTTGAGTGTCCCCCTTTAACAGCTGATATGTATAGGTGCTGTAGAGCACTTAGAAAAACTTGTAGGGTTAAGAAATAAGGATTTGAACAGCCTAGGGGTGGGAGTACAGTGGGGGGGAGGGGCAGATTGGGGTTGTGGGAACAAGGAGAAGTCCGGGTGCAAAATGGGCCCAGGAAAGGAGTCCTCCCTGCCTGGTGCCTATATCCAAGGGCTCTACAATTAGTGGGCAGGTTGTCAGACCAGCCTGATCTGCCTGTCCCTATCGCGTGGTGTTGTGCAATGCCAGATCCATCAAAAACAAGACAGCAATTATTGCTGATCTTGTTGGTACATCTGATTTGGCTTGCATCACCAGAGACCTGACTGTTTGAAAGTGCCAGCCCCATGTTGGAATCGATTATTCCAGCCAGGTACTCAGCGGTACACCACCCGAGAGTGGATCGTGGGGGAGGAGGGTGGCAATATGTTATAGATCAGACCTGAATCTCACAGCCTTCCCAGTGGAAACAGCAAGGTCTTTTGAATGTGTAGCCATTGAAGGGTTTGCAGGTGTAAGTTGCAGGATCCTTCTTATCTACCAACCTCCAGGGGATGGGAAGGAATTCCTGCAGGAAGTTGTGGACTTTGTTGCTGAGCTGGTGTTGGAGTCCCCAGATGAATTATTCTGGGGGACTTTAATGCCTGGATAGATGATGAAATCTTGCAGTTTGGACAGGACTTCCTCCAACTTATGTGTTAGTTGGGCATAACAAAGGTTGTTATCTCTGCAACTCATATTCACGGCCATTCAGTGGACCTCGTCTTCCTGCTGGGAATGGAGGTCTTTGACCTTATGGTGGAGCCGGTTGCATGGTCGGACCACTATACTGTGAGGTTCTCATTTGAGGCCCTTCCAATAGACCTCCCCTTACTGAGATGGTCTGGTACTGCCCTTTAAGGGGTGTTACCCCAGATGTTCTGATGGCAGTGCGGGACCTATCAGATTTGATGAGTGCATGCAAGGAGCCAGGGAACTGGTACTGATCTACTGTGTAATAGGGTTGGGGCTGAGGCCTTCGACTCCATTGCACCTGTCCGTGTTCGACCCCTTACCTCGCACCAGAGGTGCCCCTGGTTTGATGGGATGCTCAGGGAGATGAGGAGGAGGGGTCAAAGGTTTGAGTGGTGTTGGTTGTGGACTGGTCTAGAAGAGGACAAGCTTATATTGATGGTCCATTTTAGAGACTATCAATCAGCAATCTCCCATAAGAAGGCAGAGTTCCTGTCCAGGAAGATTGCTGCAGCAATGAACAGACCAGCTTAGCTCTTCCGCACTGTTGATAGGCTGTGCAATCCAGCCTGCCTCCATTCCGGGGGAGCCTTTTCACAAATAAAGTGTGTTGAGTTTGTTCTGTTCATTGCTGATAAGATTGCCACCATCAGGGTGGAAATCCAGTCACCGACCTCAAATGGGCCTTGCGGTGATGGACTTGAGGCCGCAGGCACTTAGTCTGTCTGGTCCAATTTTGACCAGTTGGCTGTCGAGAATGTTGTGAGGGTCATCTAGGGGTTACGGCCAATTTTCTGTAATCTGAACCTGGGTCCAATGTGCCTCCAAGAAGGGTGCATTGATGTCATTGTCCCAGTCCTAGACAGGATAGCTCAGTGATCTCTCGTAACAGGGGTCTTTCTTGGACCCCTGAAGGAAGCAGTTATAAGACCATTCCTGAAAAAACCTTCACTGGATCCGGACTGCCTCGTTAACTACAGACCAGTCTCTAACCTGCTTTTTGTGGGTAAGGTTATTCAGAAGGTGGTGGCTGTTAGACTGGAGACCCATTTAACATCTCAAAACATCTACAATCCTCTTTAGTTGGGTTTCAGGAAAAGGCACAGTACTGAGACTGTGGTATCCAGTGAATACAGCGACCGCAATTGAGCACTTACAAAGACGGCGACTCAGTTATGGTGCTTGTGTTCAGGGCTATCTGGTGGGGTAGCAACCAGATACCTGGGTGGGTGAGGTAGGGAAATGGGAAACATACGTGTGCGCACACACATGGATGGGGGGAGGAAGGGGAGGGGAGGTATGTGGGAGGGAGTGTGGCAGGCAGCTGCTGAGCTGATCAGCTAACGTGGTGGGGAGGGTGGTCGGTTGGGGTTTGCAGAGTTCAGTCCAGAGCAGTGCGGCATATTTTTTTTTTAAAATTTCACCCCTGACCAGGCACCCCCTGGGTTGAGAATCCTTAAGTAGGGGTGTTGAGGGCACAGCCCCCCACATACATGTATATTTGGTCACTGCCTTGCAGTTCACTATGAGTGTACATTGCTGTAATTCATTTTTGGCAATGTAAACTCACCCAAATGGGAATCACTATTCCATGGTCACCATTATGACTGCCCTTGTTCGGGTGCTGAATGATCTCCTGGCAGCAAAAGATTAGGAGAGACATACCATCTTGGTTCCCCTTGATCTCTCAGCAGCATTTGATGTTATGTATTAGTTTTGTATGATCTGTTTGTTTGTATGTGTATTTATTGTCTCTGAGTCAGGCCAGAAGAAGGGCCTTTGGTCCAGTGCTTTTATCTGGTTAACAAATGAAATAAATAAATAAATTTGACACTGTGGACCATGGGGTGCTGTTGGAGTGCCTGCGGGTTTGTTGTGGACTGACTGGTACAGTTCACAACTGGTTTAAAATTGTTCCTCACTGGTAGGCAGCATGTGGTAGTGGGGATTTTTTCCTTGGCACCTATGCCCCTGGCAAGTGGGGTCCTGCAGGGCTCTGTTCTGTTCCACATGTTGTTCATGGTGTAGATTCTTCTGCTGGGGGACATTATAAGATGGTATGGACTGAGTTTTCACTGTTATACAGATGATACTCAGCTATACCTATAGGAAATATAAGGAAACACAGAAGGAGCAGGACAGAGAACTTTATCAGTTAAAGCAGAAAGAGGCAGGGAAGGCAGTCAGAATAGCAAAGGCCCAAACCAAGGAAAGGACAGCCAGCTCTGTTAAGAAGGGGGATAACACATTTTATATGTATATTAGGGAGTGAAGAAAGACCAAAGGAGGGATACTGAGGCATAATAAAGGGGAGGGAATGTGGCCAGAGGGTGACAGTGAAAAAGAAGGGATACTGAACGAATATCTCTGCTCAGTATTCACAAAGGAAGAGGAGGGAAGGTACCTAAACCAAACAAGAGAAACACTCTGAAGATGGGGATCAATACCAGTCCATTTACAGAAGAAAGGGTTCTGAAAGAACTAATAAAATTGAAGGTGGACAAAGCAATGGTGCCTGATGGGATTCACCCAAGAATTCTAAAAGAACTAAGGGTAGAACTACTGACACCACTGACTACTCTCTTTAACAAATCATGGGAGGATGGGCTGGTACCTGAGGACTGGAGGAGGGTGGATGTGATTCCCCTTCACAAAAGTGGAAGCAGGACAGAAGCAGGAAACTACAGACCAGTTAGTTTGACCTCTGTGGTAGGGAAAATGATGGAATCATTTCTGAAGGAAAGAATTGTTAAGCACCTAGAGGCCAGTGGGGCACAGGACCCAAGGCAACATGGATTCACGATGGGAAGGTCATGTCAGACGAATCTAATAGATTTCTTTGACTGGGTGACCAAAGTAGTAGACCAGGGAGGGGCTGTGGACATGACCTACCTAGATTTTAGCAAGGCATTTGATACAGTCCCACACAAAAGAGTAATACATAAGTTAGCCAGCCTTGGAGTGGATCCCAAGGTGGTAGCCTGGATAAAAAATTGGCTAGAGAACAGGACACAAAGAGTAGTAGTAAACAGAGTCCACAGTGAAGAAAGGAGGGTTACTAGCGGGGTACCGCAGGGTTCAGTGCTGGGACCGGTCCTTTTTAATGTCTTTATAAGTGACATTGCAGAAGAACTGGAAGGAAAAGTATGTCTCTTTGCAGATGACACAAAGATCTGCAACAGGGTTGATGCACAAGATGGAATGGAAAGGATGAGATGGGACTTGGCAAGGTCGGAGGAATGGTCTAATGTATGGCAGCTCAGATTCAATGCAAAGAAGTACAAGGTAATGCACCTGGAAAACAAAAACCCAGGGGAAGAGTACACAATGGGGAGTGAGATACTGACAACAGTAAAACTAGAAAGGGACCTGGGGGTAATTATATCAGATGACTTAAAGGTGGGCAAGCAATGTGAGAAGGCAGTAAGGAAGGCTGGGGGGGATACTGGGATGCATAGGGAGAGGCATCAATAGTAGAAAACAGGAAGTTGTTATCCCTCTGTACAGACAGTTGGTGAGACCCCATCTGGAGTACTGTGTGCAGTTCTGGAGACCCCATCTCTGCAAAGACATAGACAGAGTGGAGACTGTCCTGAGGAGGGCATCGAAAATGGTACAGGGTCTGCACCAGAAGACATACAAAGAAAGACTAAATTAGCTTAATATGTATACCCTTGAGGAAAGAAGGGAGAGAGGGGACATGATAGAAACTTTCAAGTACCTCAAGGGAATCAACAAAGTCCAAGAGGGCAGTATCTTTCAGAAAAAGAGATGGGCAAGAACAAGGGGGCACAATTTGAAGATGGGGGGGATGGCTCAGAGGTAATGTGAGGAAGTATTTTTTCATGGAGAGGGTTGTGGATGCATGGAACAGCCTCCTTGAGTAGGTCATGGAGTCAAGTACAGTGGGGTAATTCAAGAATGCATGGGACAGACATAAGGCAGTCCCAGTGGGGGGTAGGAGGAAGTAAGCTGTTGGTTAACTAGGATCTGCAGCTTATCTGTTAGGTAGGAAAATGGGCAGACTAGGTCGGCCAAACAGTCCTTATCTGCCATAAAATTCTATGTTTCTATGTTTCTATACCTGTCTTTTACACCTGAGCAACAGGAGCCAGTCACGGTATTTAATAGTTACCTTGCCAAAATCCAAGGCTGGATGACTTAGATTCTGGTGCTGGAATCAGGTCACTGGGGAGCAAGGGAACAATCTAGTCAGGTCTCTGGACTTCAGCTTGGGGACTCCCAGTTGCTTACCTCAGATCGGGTGAGGAATCTTGGCATTGTTTTGGACAGCGGCTTAACACTTAAGTGGCAGGTGTCAGCCATGGTCTGAATCTCATTTTACCATCTGAGGAACATCGCTAGGATTAAGCACCTGATTCACCCTGGTGATCTGCCAATGCTGGCCCATGCCTTTTTGACCTCTAGCCTTGATTACTGCAATGCCCTATACTTAGGATCATCAGAGGTAGATCTTCATTGCCTGCAGCTGGTGCAGAATGCGGTGGTCAGGCTGTTGACCAGCCTATCTAGGTATTGACATATTATACTTGTGCTTTGCTGTGTGCACTGGCTGCCAGTTAGGTGGCTGATCTCCTTCAAGGTCAGTTTGCTGATGTATAAGACCCTACACGGGCAGGGGCCCAGCTACCTGCAGGACCTCTTCTGATCCTATTGCCCCTTGAGCCCCATTTGCTCCATGGACAAGGTATTGCTGGAGGTTCCAGGGGTTCACTTACAGTTATCTGGGACCATGCACTTTTGCATATGCAGCCCTAACTGGAACTCTCTACCTTGTCCTATTCTAGAAAGCCAGACTGTTGACCAGTTTAAGTGGGAGCTAAAAACCTATTTATTCAGATTAGGTTTTCCTGACTAGGATTAATATTTTACTGTTTTAATAATGATTATGTATCGTTATGATTTATCTGTATTTGTTTTAAATGTTTTAATGTAAGGCACATTGAATCACCATGAGAATTGTGCTATACAAATAAAAGCCGATTGATTGATTATTATAACTGCAATATTTAGAATAAGTAGTGACAAGAGCAGTTGAAAGCAGCACTTACAATAAATCCTGGTGAAATCTATGACAGATTCATAGGAAAGCAAAAAAAAAAAAAAATGATTGCACTCTCAGACCAGGTGATGCTTCAGTAAATATTTATTACTACTCCATATCACTTATCCACATTAACAATACCAAATGTGCTAGGGAGCTGGAACTAGGACTAAAAACCCCAGCACTTTGAGGCTAGATCAGGTCCTCCCCCTGACAAAGAGGCTGATCTAGCCTCGAAGCGCCGGCGTTTTCAGTCCCAGGTCCAGCTCCCTAGCATACATGGTGATGTTAATGTGGATGAATGATATGGAGCAGTAATAAATAGTTACTGAAGTATCACCTGGTCTGAGAGTGCAATCATTTTTTTTTTGTTTTCCTATGAATATTTAGAATAAGCTCAACTCCTGACTGGCATTTAAGTTATCTTAAAGGAAAATACCCGGTACCTCTAAAACTTCTGAAGCTATTTAATTGATAAGCAACTTTACAAGGAGAGTTAATACCATGTCTAAGATCAGTGCAACTGTCTCAAGGAATGTTCAGGGCCTGGGTTCCCTATTACGAGGAAGAAGGTTTTGTGATATCTGTATAAACAGAAGGCTGACATTGTTTTTCTTCAGGAGACTCATCTCCTATCACTAGAAGCAGAAAACTTAAAATGGGTTGGGTAGTTCAAGCTGAGTACAGCTGTTTTATCTAATTGAAAAAGGAATACTTTTTGTTATACACAAGCACATTACGGATGCTGAGGGCAGACTTCAAATACTAAAAGGTCTCATTGAAGGCAACCAGGTAGCCCTGTGCAAAAAAGAAAAAAAGCAATTTTTTTAGCTATGTGAAAGCACATCTTAATTATCTGACAGGCTATGAGATATTCCTTGAGGGTGATTTTAATGAGGTCTTAGACTCAATTTTGGACCAAACTTCCTCCAGATTAACAACCTCTCTAACTCCCCCTCTTGCCAGGAGAGCATTGCTTAAAATAAAAGAGGATTTAAGATTAACTGACACATGGTGAATTATACACCCTTAAAGTGCAGTGTGCCTTTACCACAAGCCTACCAATGTCATTCTTGATTTTAGTCACTCTTAGATTTGTCCATACACTGCTTAACCACTAGCCGGTCCTGGCTACACACCGTATAACTTACCTGCCTACCCTTGTATGGTACTGTTTAGCTTACTGGTATGTTGTTTTTTTTTTGCATCTTCTGTTTGTATTGTTGCCCGTAACTCATTAGTTATTCTTATTGTTGCTACTTTGTCAGCATTTACCTAATGTATTATTGTGCAGTTTCTCTCTTGGACTACAATGTATAGAATTTTCATTAGTGTTACTTGTAGCTGCTGCTGTGTCAGCCATTCACCCGATATATTTTTGTGCATCTCCTTCTGGACTATGCTCTATAGAAATGCTTATTGTACCAGGGTTCTCTTTTGTATTTTATCTTGGTGCCATCTTCATGGTCCGAGTTGTGCCTGAAAATGGTCCTTGGGATCAGTGCACTCAACCAGTGAATGAATACATAAATAAATAAACTCATAAATAAGTAAACTAGCAGCCTAAAAGGTCCATGCCCAAACTACTGTTTGTGTACCTGCTTTGACTTTGTTTTACTATTTGTACCTCTGTTTCAAAAATTGGATGAAGAGGCAGATCTAATGATCAAAAGGGCGGGTATAAAAACTGCAAGGGAAGATGCAGAGATAAGATCTGCTCAGTAGCTGCTGCTGCCTAGCCTTAGCAGAGTTAAGATATCTCAGTTTTCTCCTGCTGCTTCCAGGAGGGGTTGAGCAGTGGACATCCAGGTGTGAAGGTCTAACTGAGGGTCACACTTAGAGCAAGGGGATAGTACTGCTCCTATATTCACAGGTCACTGGACTTCTATCCTGCAACTGAAGGTGTGATGGACTTTTATAATACTGACTTTTTATTTTATCTGCCCCACCTAGCTCCCCGCCCCCAGTAAGCCTAACCTCTGGCCTCCCAAAGAATTCTAACTCTCTCCACACCACCCCATTAACCTCCAACCTGCCACTCCTTCTATAATCAACTCTACAACCCTTCTTCTAATTAATTTTTGTGTCCCATTTAATACCTACCCCACTTATCCCCCACCAAACTTTCCCTCATCTCTTGTCTCAGTTGCCACGGGTTGGGTCACTGCTCCTCTCCATCCCCTCTTCTTCCCTTCTGGTACTGACAAAGTTAATCTGTTGATTGCTTTAATGTGAATTTGTAGTGTCAACCTGTAACCCTATATATTTTTCTTCTATCATTGATCATTGTTATGAACTTGTCAGGTGGTATTGCTTTCTGTTACCTTACCACAGACAAAGACATCCTACTGGTGGCACTCATGTTGTTAATTTACATATTGTATGTACCAACTATAACCATACTTAATATTGTTACCTCTACTGTGTGTAATGCTTCATGTCAAATTGTTGCTGTGTTTTCAATTGTCATTTTTTGTTAACTGCTGTTCCTTCCTGACATTGAACCTTGGTAAAAGAGTTTCTGGCTCAAAGGCACTTGTAATCTGAGAAATAAATAAATATATATTTTGAATTATTCTGAATTTGATTTACTGGCAGATTATGAGTTCTCCTTAAATAAAACCACACTGTGGTGTGTTGCACCATATAATCTGTGTCCTAAACTTCCATCTGCACCCTCAACCCCACAACACCCTCATCTAGACTGCTTCCCCTCTGTCTATGTCCTTCTGAAGATGTGGTCTCCAGAACTGGACACAGTACTCTAGGGGTAGTGTTTTACCAGAGATCTATACAGAGGCAACACTGCCTCCATCTTTCTGCTGGTGATACCCCTCCCTATGCACTCCAGCATCCCACTAGCCTTCCTGACTGCCTTGTTGCACTGTCTGCCCACTTTTAACTCCTCAGATATGATTACCCCAGGTCTCTTTCCTGCTTAGTAGTTGTCAGTACCACTCCACCCATTTGTACTCCACCCCTAGATTTCTATGCTCTAACTGCATTATTTGGCACTTTTTCACATTGAAACCCAGCTGACATACCTTTGACCATTTCTCTACTTTTCCCCTGTCTCTGTTCATCCTTTCCTGCCCCGTTCCTGGAGAGGCAACCCTCTTGCAGATTTTAGTGTCATCCGCAAAGAGACAGACCTTCCCTTCCAGCTCCATTTGGCACCAAAAGGTTGATCCTTTTAAACTGGAAAACAGGGCTGATCCCCTCCATAGAGGGGAAAGATGGCAGACAGGTGGGTCTACTGTCTGAGCTCTAGTTTGCGCTTGTAAAGCTTTCAAGAATCCCCTCATCTGTGCTACCAAAAAACATTTTTAAACAGATTAAGGAGAATCCTGACTACTCTGGTTAAAGCTGTTTCCCAGAGTAAAGTATTTAAAAGTTTTTATTTTAACAATTTTTAGAGTAAGTAGTCATCATCATTAGTAAGATTCAAGGCATAGGGATAAAAGCTGGAAAGGATAGGTAAATGAGACACATTAGGAGGTAGTTTTTATTGTTTTAAGGGAGGTTTACTCTAAGTGCGCAGCTGAGACATTTTCAGCTCATTCATTTGATGCTGTTTGCCTGTGGCAGCATTCCACAGCCTGTGAAACACTAATTCATGAAAGCAGCTGAGTGTGCTGACTGTGCCTGGAGGCTCGGCACAAGAACTGACGGAGGGTGGCTTGGGTTGACCACAGAGTTGGAAATCTACTGTACTGCTTTGACAAAATTATCAGACCTTAAACAGAGCCATAAATATCAGTACCTATTGCCTGTTAGAAATGGCTGGAACCCTTGGAGGCTGGTAGCTGTGGTCTGCGACTGGAGAGTAGGCAGGGGTGTTTGTGCCCTGGGACCCTGCAGATCAGGATTGTGTGTGGAAATAGGCACAATCAATGGGCTCTGTTTCCTGAGGAAGTGCATTGAGTCACCCAGTGAAAATCTGTCCTCAGCCATCAAGCGGACTATCAACCCCCACAAGACTTACAACCCATAGAACTGTGTGGTGAGAGCACCATTTCTAGTAACAGTCCTCGTCCACTAAACTGTGTTCCCTTTCTATCTCTTTAGCATTTGGTGAGAGAAATTGCTGACAACGTTCTCAGAACTGGAACTTTGCTCTGCTTTGCAGAGCTAAATTGTAGTGCATTTTCAGACTGTTACTAGGGCCATTTTTTCCTTATCAGTTCACTATAGTGGATTTTCCTACTTATATTGGCCACAATTCACAAACAGATGGGTATCACGTGCGAAACACGAGTAACTCACCCACACTGCTCCACAGCCCGGTTGGCATGCATGACCTCTAGCTGCCTGTCTGCACCCCTACCCCCTCATCATGCAGCTGCACAGAGGAAGAGCATGTCAACACGAGGGCAGAGTGCCAGATGCTGGTAGGCATCCAGTAAGATACCCAGCTCAGGTCCCATAGAGGATCCCCATCCGCACGCAGGCAAGAAGTCCTGGGACAGCATGCACCGTCCAGTGAGAAATCAGCGGGCAATTGCCCGAACTGCCATCCTGGCCCTCCTGGGTGGCCCAGCCAGATGCGGCAGCTGTATGCGGGGGGAGGTCCCATGGTCACTGCACCCTGCTGATGACTTGTGGTGGGGCCATGTATTGCAGTACGCCAGGTTCTCCTGTGGACATGTTGCAGCTCCAGAATAGTGCACAATGCCATTCTGCATGGGCGCTGCACGAGGCACATCCCTTGGCACTTCCCCGGCCTGCCCCTGGCACATAACTGCTTGGGTGGCCAGGGGATCTGGTATGCAACTGGCATGCAGTTCATTCATGAATGCTGCTGGGGGTCCACTGTGCAGCAGTCACACGTAGGGTTGCCTACGCATCTCTGATATGCAGCGCACAGGCAATCTACACTATAGTAAATAGAATTCAGTGTTTATTCCAAATTTTAGTGTTTGGGGTTGGGGGGGTTGTGTGAATGTGCTTAGTCAGATGGGAGAATTGTTGTTGACTGAGTTAGTTATACTCTGTATACTAGCATTGGATGTCTGGTGAATGTTTGTGTTAGGATAGGGTGTGTGTGAGATAATTTTACATTTTTACTGAAATTGTTGCTATTTTTTAAGGTGGGTAATTTAAGGTGGTGTAAAACCTTTTAACTGTAGTGGAACAGCAGTTGGACATTTGCCTTGGTCCCAAACCCCAGCAGGTTACTTATCCTTTGTCACTGCTGCTTGACCTCCCATTATCAACTACAGAATTAGGCACTGTAGGGAGGTCAGGATAGAGAGAGAAGGAGGAATGGTAGGCAGCAGGGTGTTGGAGGTAACACTGGTGTGAGCAATAACAGTGTAGTTAGAACCAGAAGGTGACCTGGGGCTAGATGGGGCCTTGAGAAAGGCCAGACCTGCTTAGTGTCCATACCCAGGGCTCTCACTGGACCGAGTGGGCAGGTAGCCATTGAGCCAGTAACCTCCACCAGTCCCTTTTGGGTGGTTCTGTGCAATGCCAGATTTATTAGGAACAAGACTGCAGTTATTGCAGACTTGATTTCCTTCCTCGATCTGGCTTGCATTATGGAGACCTGGTTAGGGGATGACCCAGACCCAGTTCTAGAGGTGTCACTCCAGGATGGGTTCTCCATGGTGCACTGCCCAAGGAGGGAATGCGGGGTGGGAGGGTTGGCCATCTGATTTACATCTGACTTGAATTTTTCTGTGCATCCAGTGGGTTCTACTTCATCATATGAATGCATGGCCTTGCACAAGGGTCCAGGTGCAGGCTGAAGAATTCTTCTGGTATACCGACCTCCAGGTCACAAGGGGGATTTCTGCAGGAAGTCACGGACTTCGTCACCGATAGGATGTTGGAGTTGCCCAATTGATTAATTCTGGGTGACTTCAATGCCTGAATTAATGATGAACTCTTGCATTTTGGTCATGACTTCCTCCAGACAATGACCTCTCTGGGCCATGCACAAGCTATTGCTTCTGCGACCCACAGCCACACCTTTGACCTAGTGTTCTCACTGGGGCATGAGGTCATGGACATCAAGATTGATCCGGTAATTTGGTCAGATCACTGCATGGTAGAGTTCTTGTTTGGGGCCCCAATTTTTCCTTCCCCTGTAGAGATGGCCCACTATCACCCTTTGAAGGGGTTGTCCCTAGATGGACTGATGGCGGTACTGGATCTATCTGGTGTGAGTGATGCCTGTACGACAGGTACGGGAGCTGTGGCAGCCTATAATATTGCTGTCTCCAAGGCGCTCAACTCTGTTGCACCGGTCTGTATATGACCATGGTCTTCTCACTTGAGACCCCCATGGTTTGATGGGGGTCTCAAGGAGATGAAGACCAGGGATCAGAGGTTGGAGCATTGTTGGTGGAGGTCTAGGTCTGAGGAGTACAAACTGGCTTTGAGAACTCACCATGGTGAATATCAAAGGGCAATCAACCATACGATGGCAGTGTTCCTGTCCAGGGAAATTACTGCAGGGAGGAACAGACCGGCTCTGCTCTTTCGTGCTGTAGATAGGCTTCTCCACCCTGTCTGTCTGCAGCCGAAAAGAGTATTTTCAGTCACTCAGTGTGAAGAGTTCACTCTGTTCTTTGCTGACAGGGTGCATTCCATTAGGCTAGGATCTCTCCAACGGGGTTGTCACTGCCCTGCAATGGTGAGTCATGTGTGTCCAGAAGTACTTCTATTGTCTGGAGTGAGTTCAGGTCGGTTGAGGTGGCACAGGTATGCGAGGTGATTTCTAAGCTGCGGCCCACATACTGTGACCTGAGCCCAAGCCTGACCCATCTCTTAATGGGATGTGTTGAGTCCATTGGTCTAGTGTTTGCTGAGATTGTCCAGTGTTTGCTTTTGGAGGGATGTTTCTCCGGTGTCCTGAAAGAGGTGCTGGTGAGACCCTTCCTAAAGAAACCATCTCTCTACCCTGACGTCTTGGCAAATTATAGACCAATCTAACCTCCCATGTCTGGGTAAGGTTATTGAGAAAGCAGTGGCTCTGCAGCTTGAGGCACACCTTCTGGTCTATGACATCTATGAGGCCTCCCAGTCATGGTTTAGGTCAAGGCATAGCACTGAAATGGCATTATTCAGAGTGCTAAATGATCTCTTCAGTGCGTAAGATATAAGGAGAGTGGTCAATACTCATTCTCCTTGAACTCTCGTCTGCATTTGACACTGTGGACCACGTAGGGTCGCTAGATTGCCTAAGGGAGCTATGTGGACCCACTGGTACCATTATCAGCTGGTTTGAGTCCTTTCTCACAGGCAGGATGCAGAAGGTAGTGATGGAGAGTTTCTCCTCCTACCTGAAGCCCCTGCCTTGTGCAGTTCCCCATGGTTTGATCCTGTCACCTATGCTGTTCGCAGTGTACATGCTTCCCCCTAGGTGAGATCATTAGATGATACAGCTTTTGGTTTTCAGTGTTCTGCAGATGATATCCAGCTGCACATCATTTGCACCAAGGATGAGTGATGCTGTAGAAGTGCAAAATAAATGTCTAGCTGAGATTCAGGACTGGATGTCCTCTAACTGGCTGAGACTCAATCCTGACAAGACAGAAGTGCTAGTGATTGAACCTGGTTGTCAGTGGGATGTGGGTGCTGCTGAGATGGGAACAGGATTATTCCTTGGTCCCATTCCTTTGGCTGCATCTACCAGGGTAAAAAATCTGGACGTCATCCTTGATGATGGACTGACACTTGAGTCTCAGGTGTCATCTGTCTTCCAGAGTATTTTTTACCACCTGAGGAATGTCGCTCAGATCAAAGCCTTGATTCTGCCTGATGACCTGCCCTCACTGGTACATGCTTTTGTGACATCTTGACTTGACTACTGCAATGCTGTATACCTCGAGGTAAATGGAGGGGTTCTCCGATGCCTGCATCTGGTTCCAAATGTGGTAGGCAGGTTGCTGACTGGGCTTTCAAGGTCTTGTCATGTGACCACTGTTCTTCGTGTTCTGCACTGGCTGCTGGCTAGGTGGAGGATCACCTTTAAAGTAGCTTTACTCATCTATAAGGCCCTATATGGATTGTGTCCTGGTTACCTGAGTGACTTCCTGACTCCAGTCCTCCCCATGTGCTCACTCCGTTCCTCTACTGAGGGCCTCATAGCAATTCCCAGGGCCCACCTGAAGACATCTGGAGATTGTTCTTTTGAGGTGCTGTCCAGTTTTGTGGAATCCGCTACCAAAATCCTTGAGGGAGGCCCCATTGGTAGAGGTTTTTAAGCGGGGTCCGAAGGTGCATCTTTTAAGGGAGACATTTGCTGACTGTTTATGAGTCATAGAATAGCTGACTGCTGAATTGTGTTTTAATTAGGATTTTTCTATGTAAATTATTGTTTGGTGTTGTTATCTATATATTAATGTTACATATTGGTTGTTTGTTACTGATTCTAACTCCACCTTCCTGTACATCGCCCAGAGCCTCTGGGATGGGGTGCTTAACAAATAAAACTTTACTTACTTACTTGCTAGAGTATTGGTTTAATTATTTGAGTAATACAACTAATGAGAAGAACAGCTATAAGCTATTAAACAAACTTGAGATGTTTAATAAGACTTGGGATCCTTTTCTAAGTGTTCTGAACAAATAAAACATACACTCTATAACTTGCAATCCACTAGGAACCTATTAGATCTTTACTGTTATCCTCCTAGGACCAATGCTGAAAAGTAATTTAACCAATCCAGTACTGATAATTCTTAGAGGTTATTTAAGCTTATGCTAGTCAACAACTAAGGAAATGTTTTATTTTCACTTAGTTGTGTTTTCTACTGTTCTGAAATCCTGTTATCCATCTGTTATTTCTTTTTGTTTGTCTTTTTGTCCATTTTTATCATTGCTGTTTTTCCACTGTTTTACTAGAAACATAGAAACATAGATTTTGATGGCAGATAAGGACCACCTGGCCCACCTGATCTGCTCATTTCCCTACCTACTTAAACTCAAAATCCTAAATGATTGGCAGCTTACCCTTTCTTTCCTATCACTAGGGTTGTCTTCAGTCTATCCTATGCATTCTTGAACTCATTGACCATTTTAGCCTCTACAGCCTCCACTGGGAGGCTGTTCCATGCATCCATCACCCTTTCTGTGAAAAAATACTTCCTCACATTACCCCTGAGTCCCCCCAGCCTCATATTGTGACCCCTTCTTCTTGCACATCTCTTTTTTTGAAAGATGTTGCACTCCTGGACCTTGTTGCTTCCCCTGAGGTACTTGAATGTCTCTTTCATATCCCCACTCTCCCTCCATTCCTCCAGGGTATACATATTGAGGTCTTTCAGTCTTTCCTCATATGTTTTCTGGTGCATTCCTTTCACCATTTTTGTTGCCTTTCTCTGGAACTCCTCCATTCTGTCAATGTCTTTCCAGAGATGCGGTCTCCAGAACTGAACACAGTATTCCAGATGTGGCCTGACCAATCGTCTGTACAGTGGCATCACCACCTCCTGTTTTCTACTGGTGATGCCCCCTCTCTATGCACCTCAGCATCCCTCAGGCCCTTCCCACTGCATTTTCACATTGCTTGGCCGCCTTCAGGTCATCCATTATGTTTACCCCCAAATCCCTTTCCAGTTTTGCTGTTGTTAGTATCTCTGCACCCCCCCCCCATTTTGTATTCCTCTCCAGGATTCCTGTGGCTTAAGTACATGACTGCACTTTTTTGTATTGAATTTAAGCTGCCACATTCTTGACCACTTTTCCAATTTGCCTAGGTCTCTTCTAGTTGTTTCCACCCCATCTGGAGTGTCTGCCCTATTGCAGATCTTGATGTCATCCGCAAAGAGGCTTACCTGCCCTTCCAGCCCCTCCACAATGTCACTGATGAAGACATTGAAGAGGACCAGCCCCAGAACCGAGACCTGTGGCATCCCACTTGTCACCCCCCCTTCCTGGGATTGAACTCCATTTACCACCACCCTCTGTGTCATGTTGCTCAGCCAATTTCAGACACAGTGTACCACCTTGGGACCTAGTCCCAGACTGCACAACTTATTTACCAGCCTTCTATGTGGGACAGTGTCAAATACCTTGCTAAAATCTAGGTAGGCCATGTCCGCCGCCCTCACTGATCCACCACCCTGGTTACCCAGTCAAAGAAATCTTTCAGATTTGTTTGACAAGATCTCCCTGCTGTGAATCCATGTTGCCTTGGGTCGTGTGCCCCACTAGCCTCCAGGTATGCCATAATCCTTTCCTTTAACATGGATTCATGATTCTTCCCACCACTGAGGTCAGGCTGACTAGTCTGTAATTTCCAGCCTCCACCTTGCTCCCACTTTTGTGTAGTGGCACCACATTTGCCCTCCTCCAGTCCTTTGGTACCACTCCCTCCTTTAGTGATTGTTAAATAGGGCTGTCAGTGGTGTCCCTAGTACCTCCCTGAGTTCTTTTAGTATTCTGGGATGTATCCTATCTGGTCCCATTGCCTTGTCCATTTTTAGTTTTGAGAGTTCCTTTAGGATTCTCTCCTCCATTAATGAACTGATGTCCACCTCCCCCTCACCCCGTGTGTGTTTCTAACCCCTAATTGTGATCCCTCCCCTTCCCCTTCCTTTGTAAATACTGAGCAGAAGCATTTGTTTAGAATTTCTGCTTTTTCTAGGCCCCCCTCTGCACACTCCCCACCCATTCAACCTCACAATCTCTCCATTGGTCTTTTTCCTTGCTGTGATATACCTGAAGAAGATTTTGTCACCTTTTACTGATTTTGCTATCCTTTCTTTAGTTTGTACCTTTGTGCACCTGACTGCCTTCCCCACCTCCTTCTGCTCTGCCTGGTACATTTCCCTGTCTCTCTCCCTCCCTCCCTCCTCTGTGTTTCCTTGTACTTTCTGAACACCTGTTTTTTTTTCCCTAACCTTCCCTGCCACTTCTTTTGAAAACCATAATTGTTTTTCTTTTTGTTTGCTTTGTTTACTAGATTTACACAGAGGCCTATTGTCTCTGCTATGGCTCCTTTAAGTTTCCCCCACTGTTCCTCCACTCCCCCCACCAGGATTCCCAAGAGGTGTTCCCCCATTTTTGCAAAGTCTGCCCTTTTGAAGTCCAAGACCTTTACTTTTGAATGGCTTGACTCTACTACTGTCTTCACCTTAAACCACACTGTATAATGAGCACTGGACCCTAGATGGCTGCCCACTGTTAGATCCATTGTTCTGTCATCATTTGTGAGAACCAGGTCTAGTATTGATCCCTCCCATGTGGGCTCCTTCACCAACTGTCTGAGGCACACTCCTTCCAGGGCATCCAAGATGTCTCTGCTCCTGGTAGTGGCTGCTGCATATGTGTTCCAGTTAACATCTGGGATGTTTAGGTCCCTCACCAACAACACCTCCCCTTTCTCTGCCATTTTGTGCATGGTTTCCACTAATACCCTGTCTATTTCTTCCCCCTCTGCTGGAGGTCTGTAGACAACTCCAGTGCAGATGGTGGTGCCATTTCCCATCTCTAATGTGACCCATAGTGCCTCTTCCCCTTCCTGTCTTCCCCTAACTCCATTGCCTTGATTTCCTCTCTGATGTACATAGCCTAATCCAATTAACAGAAGCACTCTGGATATGGGGGTCAATCCCCGTCCTTTCACAGAAGAAAGGGCTCTGAAAGAACTCCTAAAACTGAAGGTGGACAAAGCAATGGGGCCTGACGGAATTCACCCCAGAATTCTAAAAGAATTAAGGGGAGAACTAGTGACACCACTGACTACCCTTTTTAACAAATCATGGGAGGATGGTGTGGTACCTGAGGACTGGAGGAAGGATGTGATTCCCCTTCACAAGTGGGAGCAAGACAGGCGGAAACTACAGACCTGTCAGTTTGACCTCTGTGGTAGGAAAGTGATGGAATCACTTCTGAAGGAAAGAATTGTTGAGCACCTAGAGACCAGTGGGGCACAGGACCCAAGGTAGCATGGGTTCACAGTGGGAAGGTCATGTCAGACGAATCTAATTGATTTCTTTGACTGGGTGACCAAAGTGGTAGACCAGAGAGGGGCTATGGACATGGCCTACCTAGACTTTAGCAAGGCATTTGATACAGTCCCACATAAAAGATTAATAATCAAATTAACCAGTCTGGGAGTGGGTCCCAGGGTGGTAGCCTGAAATAAAACATTGGCTGGACAACAGGATGCAGAAGGTAATTGTAAATGGAGTCCACTCTGAAGAAAGAGGGGTTACTAGTGGGTACCGCGAGGGTTCAGTACTGGGTCCAGTCCTTTTAATGTCTTTATAAGTGACACTGCAGAGGACTGGAGAAAAGTATGCCTCTTTGCAGATGATACAAGATCTGCAACAGGGTTGATATGCAAGGTGGTGTGGAAAGGATGAGAAGGGACTTGGCAAGGTTGGAGGCATGGTCAGAAGTATGGCAGCTTGGATTTAATGCAAAAGTGCAAAATAATGCACCTGGGAAACAAAAACCCACGGGAAGATTACACAATGGGGGGAGGTAGTAAACAAAAATGGAAAGGGACCTGGGGGTAATCATATCAGATGACCTTAAGGTTAGCAAGCAATGTGAGAAAGCAGTAGGGATGGCTGGGGGGATAGTGGGATGTATAGAGAGAGGCATCTCCAGCAGAAAACAGGAAGTTGTTATCCCTCTGTACAGACAGTTGGTGAGACCCCATCTGGAGTACTGTGTCCAGTTCTGGAGACCCCATCTCCAGAAGGACATAGACAGGATGGAGGCAGTCCAGAGGAGGGCAATCTAAATGGTGCAGGGTCTGCAACAGAAGCTATATGAGAGAGACTAAAGGAGCTTAATATGTATACCCTTGAGGAAAGGAGGGAGAGGGGGGACATGGTAGAAACTTTTAAGTACCTCAGTGGAATCAACAAAGTCCAAGAGAGTAGCATCTTTCAGAAAAAGAGATGTGCAAGAACAAGGGGACACAATTTGAAGATAGACGGGGGATGGCTAAGGGGAAATGTGAGGAAGTATTTTTTCACAGAGAGGGTGGTGGACACATAGAACAGCCTTGTTGAGAAGGTTGTGGGGTCTAAAACTGTGGGAGAATTCAAGAATGCATAGGACAGACATAGGCAATTCTTGTGGAGGGTAGGAAGAAATAGGCTGTTGGTTAACTGGGATCTGCAGCTTATCCTGTAGGTAGGGAAACAGGCAGACTAGGTGGGCCAAGCAGTCCTTATTTGCCGTCAAAGTCTATGTTTCTATGTTTCCCCTTTTTGCCCTCCCTGTCTCTTCTGAAGATTGTGTACCCTGCTATGGTAAACTCCCAGCCATGGTGTCCTGTGTACCATGTTTCAATGACCACGACAATGTCTAGGTCTTCTTCCACCATCAAGGCTGCTAGGTCTGGGATCTTTTTCCCAGACCCTGGACACTTGTACACATGACTTAACCTTTCCATGTTTTGATGCCCTCGCCTGCACCAGCTTCCCCCATCCTGATCCCTATGCCTTCCCTTCATGCCTCCCCTGCTATTATCTCTGTTTGTGTTTCCTTTTATTGCTTCTACGGCCATAGTATCAGCCTGTTTGTCTACTTTTCTCTGAGTGTGGGGGGCAGTTGTTTTCCTCGTAATTCAGCCCCCTTAGCTAGTTTAAATGTTCCTTTTTCGGCTCTAGTATCTGTCTGTTTGTCTACCTTAACCTTTGGGGGCAGTTGATTCTTTCTTGCTTAATTCTGCCACCCCGCTTAGCTAGTTTAAATGTTTGCCAATGAAACATTTAAACCTCTCACTATGCAATATTCTGCTTGTTGAAAATTAATAAACTTTACTAAACAAAAAAAAAATAACATTAGCAGGTCCCTCTGCAACTCCCTTTAGCCTTCCATGCTGTTCACCCAGTATTCCTTCTCCTGTACTACTGATGAAGATAATAAAAAGGGATTGGACTCAGAACTGACCCCTGTGGTACCCACTTGTGACCTCTCTCTCTCTCTCTCTCTCTCCTCTTACTCATTTCCAGTGACCACCAGCTTCTGATGTCTCTCCCCAACCATCTTCTCACCTAACGCCCAACGTACTAGGTCCTTTGTTGAACCTGGATCCTCTAACTTCTTCGGTAGCCTTCTTCCACCAAGTCGAATTCCTTGCTGAAGTCCAAAGAGAGTAAAGCCACTGTTTGTCACTAATCCATTACCTTAGTTATCCAGTCAAAGAATGCTATCAGGTTGTTAAGACAAGACCTCTCTGCCACAAACCCATGCTGTTTACTGTCCAGGAGCTCATTTCTCTCTAGATTGCCCACTAGATACTTCTTGACTAGTGTCTCCATCAGTTTACCCAAAAAGGAGATAAGACCGATGGGCCTATAGTTACCTGGTTGCTCCATGTCCCCTTCCTTGTAGAGCTAAACTATGTCTGCTACATTGCAACTGTTTGGAACAGTCCCTGACTGCACTGAGCTACTGAACAGCCCTGGCAGGAGTTCAGTCTGTTCTGGTGCCAGTTCTCAGAGCACCCTCAGATCCATCCAATCTGGTCCTGGAGCCTCATCTGTTTTTTAGGCCAGTCTTATTCTTTTAGGGCTGCAAGCCCTTTTCTGATCTTTTCTCCTGTAAATACCACTTTCACCATTTTTGGTATTCCCCTTACAGCAGCCTTTATGCCACTTTCTAGCAAAGAGACACTGTTCTCCAATAAGAATACACAGCGGAAGTACCTCGTTAAGAATGGCTATCTTTACTCATCCTCCTCTATCGCTCTGGCCCCTCTGACTACCTTACTATTTATCTGCTTTTTTTTTTTTCTCCCTAATGTATCTGAAAAACTACCCCCCCATGCTTTGACCTCCTCCACAATGCACAGCTTTGTGCATGCTTTTGTGTCCCTGACTGTCCTGCTTCTCTCTAGAGCTCATTAATGGCCTTTTGTGGCTCTCACTGCATTGTAGATCTTCTCATAGAACCAGGTTGGTTGTTCTCCTGGTAAATGTTCTAAAGCATGATTCAGATGCCCTGAGATTGCCCCCCTCTACTTTTCCTCCACTTTCTCTTTGCCCTCCTGAATTTGTCTGCTCTAACCAACTTATCCTGGACTAATTCCTTCACCTGGTCAAAGTCTGCTGTTCTGAAATCCAGAATATCAGCCTTTGATGAGGTTATACTGGTAACCAAGGCCACTTTGAACCATATGGGGTTATGGTCAATGGACCCCAGTGGTTCCCCAATCAGCACTCCACTTACCATTTCTCAATTGGTGGGCACTATGTTGAGAATGACAGCCTGCCTTGTGGATTCAAAACTCCAACCATAAAGTGTGAGCAATAAAAAGGGGATAGTGCTCATTGCCAGGGTTAGCTAAACTCCAAACATTAATGCATAAACCAACAAAGAGCAATGTACACTCAGAATGGTAGCGTATCTCAAAACTGCACTCATCAGTCTACACAGGCAACAGTTCATTGCTAGTGACACATTTACTATCAGCTTCATCACAGGAAATATATTCCAGTTCCAATAAATGCTTGGATGTGTAAGTGTCAACAAAATACTTATTAGTGCATTAACACTTGAGGCAAATGTACGCCATATTCAAATAAGCTTGCAACTCTGGTAACTAGCATAACCGTTGTTTCATTGTCTGTCCATAGCTTTATCTCTCACTAAAGTGCTAAACATTGCTTAAAAGGGAACAGTCATCACCAAGAGCTCCACTCCCAAGTGTGGGTCTGGTCCCAATGTACACTTTGGGGGGTTATCCACAAAAAAAGGGAAGTTGCTACATGCTGTGGATATAACCAACCCTAGCTTGGAATGCTGCACACTGGTGCTCCTGGAGACCCCAGCCAGCATTCACAGAAGGGGTGCATACCCCTTCTACACTCAATTTGCCAGTCGTTTCTGCAGCTAACTGTGTAAACAATCTAGGGGAATGTCAGGGGATGTGCCCACACTCTGCACCAATCATGAAGGTGTGGCTTGTCATGCAAGAGGGGTGCAGGATACAGCAGGGACCCTGCTGTATCCATTGTGTGCCCCAACAGACTGTATCCACTGACTGCGGTGGGAGGAAACCCAGCCCCCCACATGATGCTCCAGCCCTCTGGTCAGGCAGGGAGGGCTGGGGAAGTCATTTGGGCTCTCGCTTCACTATTTTAGATTTAGGGACCCATGCCATCCCACACAGGGGATCCACTACTTGACCAGGTCAGACATTCAATTAGATGCCTGCCTATGTCCTATGATCTACCCCTGTGCACCAGAATGCCAGGGGGCAGGGCCATGCACAGATGTACTGCAGTGGCCAGTGATTGTAAATGCTGGCCACCGCTCACCTGTTCATGGATACGGAGCAGTGTGGGCCAGTTACGTGGCAATCGTGCATACCCAGACCCGAATGGTGAATAGGCACCTTTGTGTGCAAAACAATTTTGTAAGCCTGCAATGAATGTTAGAGCTTATATAAGATCTGAGTAGATGTTTTCCAGCTCTGTTTTTCTCCCGGAGCTAATAACAGCCCTCTGTGACTGCACATAGCCTCAGGAGGACTGTGGGACCAACAAACAAAAGATCAGAGCTGATATAAACTCTAACATACACAGCAGGCTATTGAATCTCCCACTGCGGCAGCCCTGCTCTGATGTCAGCAGCAGAGGATTCTGGGATTTGTAGTTATAGAAAATGTCAGCCTGGTAGTAAGTAAAACTAGTCTGATACAATCAACTATACCATAGTAAACAGACAGTAAAACAAAATGCTTTTTATACACAAAGTGCATATTGGGACTGGCCTCACACTTGGGTGTGGAGCTGTTAGTTGTGACCATTACCCTTTAAAAGTGCATAGGTGCCATATATATGTATTTTGTTGTCAAAAAAACTCAGCTGATGCATCAGTTAGGGTTGATATTATAGCAACAAAAGTCAGGAAATTAAGTGTTAGGGTTCATAACCCTACCACCCCCCCACCCCACCACAACCCCCGCACCCTCCACACACAGTACTAACAGGCATTGGGGTGTGCCTTGGGGTTGTCAGGCCTAACTCTCACCCCATTCCATGTGTAAGGCTCAGATGGTACAGTATAGTATAATGGGGTGAGAGTTAAACTCCATTTCAACAGGCACACCCCAATACCCTGTTAATATATGGAGGGTGGGGGGCTAAAGTGGGGTGGTAGGGTTGGGTACCCTAACACTGAATTTCCTGACTTTTGTCACTGTATTATCACCCCAACTGATGCATCGAGTTTTTTGCAATTAATTTTATTTTTTGAGACAGTTTAATAGTATCCTTAAATCCCTCCATAGATGCACATATGTATATAGGTGTGGTGAACAACAGTGACCAAATTGTCAGCATAGCCATCTTATTACCCCACCTCATTTTTCCCGGTACAGAGAAATTGTGAAATGGAAGGCAAAATGTAATTATACGCAACTGCAATGCCATTCTGCATCACAGGTGCAAAAACACATTTCAGGCAGGATATGAAAAATGACAGCTATACTGATCATGAAGTGGTGTAGAAAAATAGCTATGTTGAAAATTTGGTGGCAAAATATTAATAAATACCAAAGTTATGTGCATGTGTAGAATAAATTCAATGGGCACGTGTAACACGGGAACTTTTAGGATTTTTTTTAACAAATTTTCAACATGGCCTTTTGGGACCCCGCCCCATGAACACTGGCACTGTCATTTCATTAATCAGTCCTAAAGGTGATTTTACACAGTGAGCACACCGCAGGTACGAAAACATATTTTGGACAGGATGTGAAAAACGACAGCTGTACTGTTCATGAGGTGGTGTGAAAAAATGGCAATGTTGGAAATTTAGAGTGAGAATACACAAAACTGCAGAAGTTACAAGGGTGCATAGAAAAATTTCAATGGCCATGCTTAACTAGGGTGTTTTTTGGTATTTTGCACTAAATTTTTAACATGAGTTTTTTGGGACCCCACCTCATGAATACTGGCACTGTCATTTTGTTATTCAGTCCTGAAAGGTGATTCTGTGCAGTGACTGCAAAAATCACCTTTCGGGACTGAGTAATGAAATGATAGTGCCAGTGTTCATGAGGTGGGTTCCCAAAATGCCGATGTTGAAAATTTGGTGAGAAAATACCAAAAAATGGCTGAGATATCCACATTTAAATTCTTTGTTTGTATCGGAGTCATATGAAGTAGGATCCTAGTTTGTATCTCGTCATATGAACTAAGATCCTACTACGTATGACGCCGATACGAACAAAGAATTTAAATGTTAAATAACACACATTTTAAGGGCATTTTCCGAACAATAAATTGCAGAACGCACCTAGGGGTCCCTATAAGCAAGATACATGTGTTGGTTCCTCCCCAGATTATCATTTTGGGAGGTTTCCAAATTTGAATTTCACGCAAAACTGTAAACAAGATGGTGGCCATATGAAGTAGGAATTTTTTCATACAAACCAGGATTCCTACTTCGTTTCATACAGCTGTATTGTAGTGCTTACTGAGCATGCTCAGAAAGATTTTTTCAGATTTTTAAATTTCAATAACTTAAAAACAGCTGATTAGCAAAAGGCACATCTGTGAGGTTGTCCCTTTCTGCCCTAAAAAATTTCAGACCAAAAAACCAAAGCATCTGGGCTGTAGGCAAGTTTAAAGAAAAAACATGTTTTTTTCACCTCTCCATAACCCGGACACCACACATCCGACCACAATGTAACTTGCCACATCAAGAGATCTACCCATGGAATGGTGCATACTAAATTTTGTGCAAACCCGTTGAACAGTTGCAAAGTTATTAAAGTGCAAACTTTTGAGTTTAACATTGAAGTGCCTACTCAACCCTAACTATAGGGGTACAACCACACCCCTATATATATATAAACAGAACAAAAACTCACATTAGAAATGACATACAAGTAAATTCACCTTCAAAGGTTAATTGTTTGGATCCGATTTCCATGGTAACAGTCTGTCTATTTAAAATGTGGCTCCATAGTAGTCTGGCATACCTCTTGAGAAAGCCTGTGAGGAGTGAAGCACCAAGGTTTTCTGGCAGCTGATGATAGAAAATTTATAAACTGTATTTTTAGCACTCTGAACTGTTATACATAGATATGCACTTTTGTTGACATGGAAACATAGACAATAATGGCAAAAATACGAAAACATCCATTCTGCCCAAGTTTCCTATTTAGCCCTGGGACCTACTGTCTCTTTTTCAATCACAAGGGTGTGGTGTGCATATTTATGGAACACATACAAACAGAGGAAAGAATTAAGTGCCTCAGCTGGGACTTGAACCCAGGCCACCTGGAATACTATTTTGATCGCGCTAACCAGCTGTGCCCCCAAGGCAACTGGAACGTGGGCCGTCCCAAAGGACACATTACTCTTTTTCTAATGCACAGTCTGGTGCTGCACAAATAATTGCTTCATTTGTCAATCACATTGGTGTGGTGTGCATATTTATGGAACACATACGAACAGAGGAGAGAAAGAAGTAAGTGCCTTAGCTGGGACTTGAACCCACGTTGCCCGGCATACCATTCTGGTCACACTAACCAAGGCAACTGGAACCTGGGCAGTCCTGAAGCACACATTACTTTCTTTAATACATACAAACAAGTAATTATTTATGCAGCACCAGGTTGTGCATTAGAGAAAGAGTAATGTGTACTTCAGGATGGCCCAGGTTCCAGTTGCCTGGCAGGTGCAGCTGGTTAGCATGACCAGAACAGTATTCTGGGTGGCCTGGGTTCAAGTGCCAGCTGAGGCACTTACTTCTTTCTCTCCTCTGTTTGTATGTGTTCCATAAATATGCACACTGCACCCATGTGATTGAAAAATGAAGCAATTATTTGGGCAGCACCATGTTGTGCATTAGAGAAAGAGTAATGTGTGCTTCGGGGCAGTCCAGGTTCCAGTTGCCTTGTTGGCACAGTTGGTTAGCGTGACCAGAACGGTATTCCATGTGGCCTGGATTCAAGTCCCAGCAGAGACACTTATTCTTTGTCTCTTCTGTTTGTATGTGACCTACTGTCCCTCTAGGGTCTGAGCCCTCTGCAGCCTCCCCCAATTCACCTCCCAGTTTCTGACACCTTTAGCAACCACTCTACCCTTCATTCTGTTGCAACCGTGCTTGAAGTCACCAAAGGTTTTAGCAGCCTCCACCTTGTCTGGAAGACTGTTCCACAACTCCACTAACCTTTCTGTAAAATAATACTTCCTCATCTCCCTTCTGAACCTCCCTCCTGTCAGTTTCAACTCATGTGAGCTAGTATTCAAACTAAAATGTTCCCCACAGTTCATCTTTTTAATTCCTTTTTGGAACTCGAAGGTCCCTATCACATCTCCCCTCTCCCTTCTGGTCTTCAGTGAGTACATGTTCAGTGTCTTAAGGCACTCATCATAGGACCTGCACTGTTGGCCCTGAATCATTTTTGTTAACCTGTGCTGCGCTGTCTCCATCCTATCCCTATCAGTCCTGAGGTGAGGACTCCTATACTGGGCACAGTACTCCAGGTGAAGCCTCACTAAGAATCTATATGGGGAAGTACAATGCAACCTGATATAACGGACACATCTGTGCACACAGCTTTTGTCCTTTATACCCAGAGGCAATGGAGCGTATGTTTTAGGAGTGCTTACGTGTGTAATCAGTGGCTCAGAGTAAATGAGAACCTATTATAAAACTTCATAGATTATGCAGAATCCTGCCTAGCATATATATTTCTATAGTCTGTAATTTTAAGTTATTTAACTGTCAGGGAACATCGGTGTTTTTTTTTGTTTCATTTTTTGTTAAGGAAGTTTACTGCAGAAGGTAAGAAGATAATAAATGTAATGACTGGATGTTAGTGTTCTGTGGCAGCAAGAATAACAGAAATTGTACTGTAAGGGTTTTATTAAAACATAACAATTTCCTTTTATTGTAATTACTGTAACTAACTAATAAAAGTTTATGCAGCTTGTGAGGAGAATTATTTTGTAAGAAGTAAATACAATCTCTGTAGCTTCTCCATCTAAATTCTACATTTGCCAACTCTCCAAATCTGCTCTGCACTCCCCCCCAAAAAAAAATCACTGCAGATGCCCCTAAATGTTTCATAGTGTCTGCTATAAGCAATATTGCTGTCCATTATAACCAGTGAAAAATGCACTGGATTTGATATATTTGGTTTGGAAAATCAGTTTTTGTCCGCTGTAACTGATTGTCCATTATAACAGTGCCCATTGTAAGTGGAGTGCACTGTATTACCTCCTCCCTTCTGCTATCAGTCCCCCTCCTGATACATCCAGGCAGCCACTCGCTTTGCTGTATGCCTTATTGCACTGACTCAATTGTTGAAGGAAGTCACTGATGATAACCCCAAGGTCCTGCTCCTAAAGTCAAGTTCCTCAGCCATAGTGCTAAGTCTCACCCCACCCATCCAGTGCTCTGTCCTAAGGATCTGGTTCCCTAGATGCATTACCTTGCACTTTTTGACATTGAATTTCAGCTGCCAAACCTTAGACCACCCCTCTATCTTTTGTGAGTCTCTCTGCATTTCCCTGAGTCCTTTGTTGCTATCACCCTCTCGCAGAGCTTAGTGTCATCTGCGAAGAGACACAACCTGCCCTGAATTCCCTTACCAATCTTACTGATAAACATATTAAAGAAGACCAAACCCAGGACAGATCCCTGTGGTACCCTGCTTGTGACCTCCCTATCTTCTGGTATGACCCCATTGACAACAGCTCTCTGCTGCTTCCCCTTTAGCCAGTTACATACCTGGTTTAATATGACCTTAGCCATAGCCAGGTCTTCCATCTTCTTCAGCAGTTATCTGTGAGGCACTGAGTTGAAAGCCTTGCTGAAGTTGAAGTAGAGCAGATCAACAGCATGTCTCCTATCCAATTCCCTCATCACCTAGTAAAAGAAAACAAACAAGTTTGTCTGACAGGACCTCTCTGCCACAAATATGTGCTGTTTACTATCCTGGAGACTGTTACTCTCCAAGTAGTCCACAAGGTTCTCTTTGACCATTGACTCCATCGGCTTCCCCCCCACAATAGAAGTATGACTGACAGACCTGTAGTTCCTTGCCTTTTCCTTGTCCCCCCCATGAAGTGGAACTACGTCTGCCACCCTCCAGTCCTTCTGAACTACCCTTGTCCTTTGTGAACTGTTGAATAGACCTACCAGGGGTTCAGCCTTTTCTGCTGCCAGTTCCTTGCGTAATCTTGAATGCGACCCATTTGGTGCCAGGGCCTTATTTATCATTAGGACTGCAAGCCTTTTCTGAACCCTATCACTTGTAAATATTAGCTGCCTCATCTCCAGGACCCCCTTAGTGGCCACTCTGATGCCACTATCTGGCAGGGGCCCAGTGACCTCCCTAGTGAAAATGGAGCAAAGTAATCTTTAAGGACAGCAGCCTTTTGCCTGCTCTCCTCTATTACCCTACCCCGTCTGCTAGCCTTACAATTCCTCCAGTTTTCTTTCTTTTTCCCCAATATATTGGAAAAACTGTTTTTCTCCACTCTTGACCCTCACTGCTATACGTAACTCCGTGTCTGCTTTTGCCTCCCTAACCACTGTCTTTGCCTCCCTATTTTTCATTAAATATTCTCCTCGTTCTTCCTCCCCCTACTTCTCTTTATATTTGTCAAAGGCCTTTTTCTTGGCCCTCACCACCTCCCCTGACTCTTGCTGAGAACCATACTGATCTTTTGAGCCTGCTCTTTTTGGTTACCATTCTCATACATAACTTAGATGCTTTGAGAATGGCCCCCTTGCTTGCCCCCTATATCTCCTCCCTCGCCACCTGTGTTATCCTCCCTGTCTAACTGTTCTCTGGCTAGCTCTTTCAGCATTTTGAAGCCCACCATTCTAAAATCAAGGAATGCAGCACTCAGTTTTGATTTTCTGGTCTCACGGGCCAGTTCAAACCAAATGGAGTTATGGTCGGTGTTCCCCAGCAGATCACCTATTCTCATTGCTCCTAGTACCTCCGAGATGGTGAGCACCACATTGAAAATTGCAGTCTGCCTTGTGGGTTCCTTAACTAGCTGTACCAGTAGACAATCCTGGAAGGCATCCAGAAAGGCCTGACTTCTGGTGCTGCTGGCCATTGGAACATCCCAATCTGTCTGGCAGGTTCAGGTTACCCACCACCACTTCTTCCACCTTTACCACCTCTCTTTTAAGTTCTTCCCTGAGTTCTCAGTCTCTCTCTTCCCCTTGCCCTGGAGGTCTATAGATTACCATTAAACACAGTTTATTGTCTTAGAGCAGCCATGAGCTGCACCCACAGCAACTCTGTCTCCTTATTACTACCCCAATGCACCCATCTTATTCCACTTCAATGCCATCCCTGACAAAAAGGGCTACTCTTCCCCCACTAACTGTTCCTCCATTCCTTCTGGTCCTTGCATACCCAGGGACTGGCAAGTTCTAATTTTAATTTTTTGAGGCCCACATTTCTGTGATGGCCACAAGGTTCAACTCAGTATTCACCATCACTGCCCGCAGCTTGCTGATTTTGTTACCCCATCTCTGGTATTATGGCATAGCACCTTACATCTGACCCCTGATCCTACTTTGCCCCTACCCTTGTGCTTTCCTTTTCCTGTCAGCTTCTTGTTTTTCTTGGTGTTTGTACACTTTGTGTTCCCATTTACTGATGTCCCCCTCATCAAGTACAGTGGCTCTCTTTGTACAAGTTGTGCTACTACAAGCCCTCAGATGTGAGGGAGTACTGCTGTAGCAGGAAACCCCTTCCTCTCACCTGCCACCATGGTTCTCCTGGTCCTACTTTCCCCACAGTCAGTTAAAATGTCTGATATAGATGGAAATATCTGCCCCAGTGCTCAGACCCCCTGTTTTGTCAGGTAAAGTAAAGTCTATAGAACTTGAAGAGTTTCCTGTCCCAGAAGTCCCCCACACCCCACAAAGTGGTACCCCTTCTTCTGACACCATCCCTTAAGCCACCCATTAAAATCATGTATTATATCACTCCTTATCCTAGCCTGCTTCCCTTCCCTTCCCTGCCTCAGGGAGGGTGAGTGTTCTGACCAGGGAGGACTTCAGAAAAGGGCAGGGAGGATGAGTGTGCCGCTAATCTGTCCCCCAGTCTACAGAAGTTCTGCTTCACCATCTCCACAGAGTGGTTTGCCAGATTAGCAGGACCCAGGTGTACCAATACCTCCTGCTCCCCTGATCCCTCTTCATCATTCACTGGCATCCTCCACCATTGTCCATATACTGTCTAAGTCCTGGGAGGTCGATGCACCCAGAAGACACTTATATGCCCAAGCATTTATTGGAACCAGAATATATTTCCTGTGATGAACTTGACAATAAGTTTGTCACTAGCAATGAATTGCTGCCTGTATCAAAATTAGTTATTACATTTCTATAAAGCACCCCCTCCAGAGCTCTGAGCAGTTGTACAATAAATACAATACATAATCTACCATAAATAACATAAAACCACTGTACAAGCCATATCCAGTCATACAAAAAAAATGCTCTTATAGAATACTATGCATGAACAGACCTAACAACGATTACGTTAAGCAGCCCTGGTTAATCAAAAGCTTTCATAAGTAGGTAACTTTTTAGTTTCTTCTTAAATGATAATGGCTGTTGAAAGCTGCTCAGTTTTGAAGCACTACTATTCCTTGAGTTCATACTGCAATTTAGGTTCTGTGTGATAACAGCATCTGCAAAACGGTACCGACCAAAAACAGCTAGGCACATCGCCGAAAAGCAAAATGGCTATGTGCACTACAACAACACCCACAAACAGTGACCAGCAATTCCTCATTCTCTGGGGGGGTGTAAGCCTACCTTTTATGTGGGGTGCTCTGCTCCCCATGCCCCACCTTGTGGGGGGCTTCACCCCACGCCCCCATCCAAAATATAATCATCACCGGGGCGGATAATGGGGACAGGTGGAAACTCTGGAGGGGAGCTACTCCATGGGAGGGTGATGGAAGTCAGCAGGGGGAGAACATTGGGGGAGGCAACCTGTGGGTGGAGGGTACAAAGTTGGGAGGGCAGGGAAAAAGGAGGTGAACAAGAGAAAAAAAATATTAAACAACACAAAACAGATAAAAAAAAAGCATGCCCCAAAGCCAGTCCTGAACATAGGTCCTCCAGCCATAGAGGCGGTGACTGTAACCAGTACACCAGACAGCCAACTTGGAGCTGGTCCCACAAACAAACCGCTGTATACTATATAAAACACGTACTCCATCAAAAACGAAGGCACTGAAGTTACAATGTGCTATAAAGAGCACATTGCCAATTTTACATTCGCTGTTTGACTTCGCCAAAATTCACTCACTGAAACTGACTTGCTATAGTTATGGGATACCTGCAATTTGTTGTTTTATGCCTTGTTGGCTCCCTGACCAACTGTACCAACAGGCAGTCTTGCAACATGTCTAGCAGGGCCTGAGTTCTGGTACTCTTAGCTAATGAAATGTCCCAATCTATATCTTGCAAGATGAGATCCCCCACCACTACCACCACCCCTTTGTGGTCCCCTTCCCTATTTCCGCCCCTACAGTAGTTCACTATCATTGTTGTCTGCCTGTCCTGGTGATTTATAGACCACCCCATGGACAACTTCTTGCTTGATAATGTCATGAGCTTTACACACAGTGATTCTGTTTCATCATTCCCTCCCTTGAGGGAACCATTTTCTACTATCGCTCTGCCTTTCTTAACATAGAGAGCTACTATGCCTCTTTTCCCTTCCCCCTTTTCCTCCTACACATGATGTAGCCTAGCACTGTCAGATCCCAGCCTTTATTTCCAGTGGCCCCAAGTTTCCTTGATGGCTGTGAGGTCTAACCCCGTATCTGCCACCATTGCATGGAGCTCACTAATTTTACTTCTTAAGCTCCTGGCATTTAGGCAGACTGCCTTCCAACTTTGACCTAAAGTTTTATCCTCGTATCGGCTCCTCCCCCTTTGTTTTCTCCCTTTTGTCTTATCTTCTTAGTTTTCCTACTTCCTTCTGGTTTTGCACGCTCCCCCACCCGCCGGTACCCCACCTAAACTTATTATGAACCCCTGCATAGGTGCTATCATGCAAACTGTTTATAGTCCCCATTTTTTGGGGACTCCTAGCTAGGTTCTTCTCTTGCCTCATCCCCATCCCAAGTTTAAACATTTTGAAACGTTTGATCAGCTTTATTTGGAGACTGGTTTACAGCTTCAAAACTGTTTTAGATATCTCCACATTAGTGCAAATGTTACAAGGTACAGTGAAAACCACTTATAATTGACACCGCAGTGTGAACATTTTGTCTGGTACAGGCAGTGTTCGTTATATTGTCAATAGCACAATGGTCAGTAGTTTGATTATCACTTAGTGGTTGTTTATCTACTGCACATTATAGACCCTCATACTGTACAGTATTATGCTAAATGTAATTCTTTATTTAGAAAACAGAACACACATTAAAACAAGCATTTGTCACTGTCGAATGTTGTCGCACTGGCTTTGGCTTTGGTAGTGCAGTGTGGAAAAATATTTTGGGCAGGATGTGAAAAATGGCAGCTGTACAGTTTATGAGGAGGTGTAAAAAAATGCCAGTGTTGAAAATGTGGCATGTAAATATTGCAAATTTGTGAAGTTACAAGGATGTATGGGAAATGCGCAATGCACGCTTGTAGCACAGTCATTTTATGGACGTTTGGCACCAAATTTTCAATATAGGCATTGTAGCACCTCTGCTCATGTACAGTGTCACTGTTATTTCCTCAAACTGTCCCAAAAAGTGATTTCACACAGCTACCGTGCTATTCTTCGCCGGACGTGCAAAAACACATTTTGGGCAGGATATGTGAAATGACAGCTACACTGTTCATCAAGAGGTGTGGAAAAATGGCAATGGTGAAAATCCAGAGTGAAGATATTACAAATGCATGACGTTACGAGCGTGCTTGCAATCTGCCAACGCACGCTTGTAACACAGTCATTTAATAGAGTATTGTCACCAAATTTTCAACATAGGCATTTTAGGACCTCTGCTCATGAACAGTGTCACTGTCATTTTCATAATATGGCCCAAATACTGATTTCCCACAGCAACCACGCTATTGTGCGCCTGAAGTGCGCAAACACATTTCGGACAGGATATGAAAAATGACAGCTGTACTGTTCATAAGGAGGTGTACAAAAATGACAAAGTTGAAAATTTGGTGTGAAAATATTGCATATTTGAGAAGTTTCGAGCCTGCGTAGCAGCTGAGAAAATTTACGCTCTTAAAACAGCCATTTTTTGGATTCTTTCCACCAATTTGCAACATAGGCTTTTTGAGAGCCCACCTCATGAACAGTGGCACTGTCAACTCATTAATCAGTCCCGAAAGGTTATTCAGCACAGTGACTGCGAAATCACCTTTTGGGGCCGATTAACAATATGATATGACAGTGCCAGAATTCATAAGGAAGGGTCCCAAAACCCCCATGTTGAAAATTTGGTGTAAAAATTCCCCAAAATGCCTGAGATATGCATTAAAGTTGAAAAACCCTATTTATTCCATTATACAGCTTGCCAGCACTTCCTCAGTTCACAGTCGGCTTTGAAGAGTGCAGGCGTGTTCCCAGTCCTCTGAAGATCGTCACGCTGAACTCTGGAGGTAAGTATGGGGTGGGGGTGGGGGTGTGTGGGGAGGCAGGGTGCATAGTGGGTGGGTGCGGGATGTGGTAGGGGGTTGGAAGAGTATGAGGGACTGTTTTGCTTTACAGGTTAAAAAAATAAATAAAAGACATTGGGGGACCATTTTCATTTTAACAGGTGCTTTGGCATGCTGGGGTGGGCTCCCAGCATGCCACCTGAGTGTGTGTGTGTGTGTGCACCCCCGTCAGCAAACAAGCAAAGGGGGGCCGCAGGAGCCGAGGGGGATTGGGCACCCCCTTGGCAAGCAAAAAATGGGAGGGACACATCAGCAAAATTCAAGGGGAGGGAGGGATACATGCCAATGGGGATTGGGTCCCCATCAGCAAAGAAAACCTGTTGGGGGGGCATAATGCCGAGGGGGATTGGGCACCCCCTCAGCAATCAAAAAAAGGGGGGGTTACATGATGCCGGCAGAGACTGGGCACCCCAGTCGGCACACAATAAATGGAGGTGTTGACAGGCAACAGTGGCAGTCACTGCCGCCATGTTGCCTGTACATAGGAGGAGGCATGTTGTGGTCACACTGCATGAGACCTTCACTTTCATTGCAGCGGACCTTTTCTCTGATGTCTTCTCCTCATTAGCTAGGCAGAGTGTTGGCCCCTGCTGCTGGCTGATTGGGGAATGCGGGACTCACCTACTGGTGCGTTCCCTGCATTCGCCCAACAGTGACCGCGCCTCCAAATCTGTGCTACCACAAGATGTTTGCTGCACAAGTGCACCAACATAAAAATATATATATAAGTGATCTGGTCTCTTTAGTTGAGGCTTTGTCTCACTTACCAGTGTCTGATTATTGTCATCATGCATCATGGGTCATAATCTCACTGCATGGGTACCTTCAGAGGGGGCAAACTCCATTTGATCCATGGACTGTGTGAGCTGCTGTGCCTTCGAAACTAAGAATAGGTCACCTATCATTGTTTCCCTTCTGCCAGCATTAGCAAGCCAGGGCAGCAGAGCTTCTTTAGCCTCACTATCTTTCCCCTCCCATTTCCTTTTGTGCTTCAGGCTCTGATTACAGTGGAAATCCATAAGCATCCAATATCTTGATTTTAAGAGACCATTGATTGTGGACATGGATATGCCAAGAACAAACAGAAAGATCGTGAAAACATTGGTTGGGCAGCTGGTCAGTCTCCTTAAAACCTCTTTCTTCTATTGGAGGGAAAGCCCACTTTGTTAGTAACAAGTCACACAGGCAACATAGCACAGTACCAGAGCCAGGCAGCTGCTTGTCTGCTTGTTTTCTCAGCTAATCCAAGATGTACAGCAGCAACAGCAAAGGTTAGAGGGTCATCGTGATGCCTGCAAGGTGTCTGTTACATGTAGCGATAAAAGTTAATTATAAAATGCTGTTTTTGTGCTGAAGTGATATAATTTAGTTATTGGCACACACTTTTCATCCAGTAAAAGTGATTGTCCACTATACCTGGGGGATAGTATAAGTGGAGTGCCCTATATTACCACTGAAAAGTGTATGTGTGTAGGTGTGGTTGTCTAAATGGACACCAAGCCTTCTTTCATGCCATTGTTTGTATGTTCGCATGTTTGTAAGTCTGAAATGTCTATAGTAATACATAACAGGGCTTACATTCCTAGTAGGATATATGAACGTCTCCAGTGCATTCTGAGGCATGAGGCAGGGTAGTGTGTATTCAGCTACCCAAGACATTTGTATATCCAATCCAAGCATACATGTATACCCTGGAACCTGTTATGTTGTTTGTAAAATGGTTTTAGAAGAAAATGAAATTGATACAAAAGAAAGTGTTAAGGCAATGAGAAGACAAGATGAGGAATTGCACCAGGATCAGCATACATATTTTGAATTCCTCCAGCCAATAGAATTACCTCAATTCCCAAAGTCATTTTATAAACCTGATCATTGTTACTTGTCTGTGAGGCTAGGTAAGTGGATCTGACTGCACTGATTGTAACTTTTTTAGTCTAATTTGCTGAGTGGACAATAGCTTCTCAGTTGTTGAACAGTTGAGCACCATGGCCTCAGTAAGCTGGAGGGAATGTATATGGAAGTGATTGGTATGATTATATTTGGACTTTTCTGATAATGCAACATCACCAATCTTCAAAGACAGACATACAGTATGTTTAATGAACTGTGGGATAAGAGAAGCCTGTTACCATTGTATATTTTTTGAGACTGTACAAAGTTGCTTGATTCATGAACTTAACAGCATAAATAATCTGTGATATTATCAGAATGTTTATATTCTTCTGTTTCAAATGTCTTTTTTTATATTTTCTCCTTGGAGTTAAAAGCCAGACACAGGGCATTGATAAACATTATTTCTCTTGACATGACTCATATGTTCTGAAGGCTGGAGCTTGGTTCTTTCATCAGGTTTGGCAGCTTTTTATTATAACATTGAGTTCTTTGGAGATTATGGGTTGATAAGAGGTTAGCAAATGACAGGCTGTGAAATATAGGGAGGTAGTGAACGAGTCATGGTTTTGATCCATATTCTTGGATGGTTCAAAGGCATGAGGTGTTGCTGAGTGCCTTTGCACCCAGAAGTGTGTACTAATTCCCTAGGAGTACATTATCTTCAGGTGATGGATAACTTGAAGTGTTTTAACCTCCATTATAAAATGTTTTTGTAATAGAAATAATAAGAACTAAACTAAGTTTTAGACTATGCACTTTGCATTAAGAACAGCTGTTAGGGTAGAAGATGGTACATGTACTGTACATGTTGTTTAAGGAAAAACATTTAATACTGTACTTTTACATTTTTGGTCAGTTGGGAAAAGACATTTTGTGGGTTAACATGAATTTGTATGCACACTATTTGCTTGCAAAATGTTGGCTTGGAAGCAGGAATATAATTTACTCTGTCTTCCAATGTGTCGTACCTTTAAAGGAATATAAACCCTTTTTAACTTTTTTCATATATTGTAGTTGTACTTAGCCTCCTTAATCTCTACTGTATTTTTTTTGCTTTTTGTTTGCTTTGAAATGATCCTTTTCCTTTCCTAAGATCTCTTTTTGATGCTATATTTTCTCCACCCTGATATACTGATCAAGTTTGGAACTCTGTGACATTATTAGAGTGGATTCCCTGCAACAAAAATCACACTTCAAACTCCTGCATAAGTAGACAACTGTACACTAGAGATGTTGCGAAGTTAAACTTATCCCTTAAATTTTACATGAAGCACCAAAAATTCATGCTTCGTGAAATTTGCAGAGTTTTGGAAAAAGTTCGGAACTTCAATTCTCATGATTTGTGTGAAATGTTTGCTGAAATTCAAAGTTTTTTACTGTGAAGCCCAAATTTTGCAGCACACTTTTGTGTTTTGTGGCATAATCCACAAAATTCACGGCTACAAAACTCACAAAATCACTCTGCAAGATCCGCAAATTACCTCATGGAGTGAATTTCATGAACTTCGCACATCTCTACTGCACACATATGCCTGAATTTTCAGTTACATTAAAAAGTGAAGAAAGGTTTGTGTTCTCCTTTAAGAAAGCATACATGGCTGTACCTAACTGTAAACAGTTGTAGTTGATTAAAATGTCAGTACTTCAGTAAAACCAGTGCAGAATCTATTGTAGTGGCAGACAAGCTATCTTTCTCAGTCAGTTTATAAGTCAAAATGTTATGCAAGAAAATGTTTGCAAAACTGTAGCACTGGAAATTTCCACTGCAAATATATTTTCATTATATTCCCACTGTGGCTTTCTCCCATGTAAATACATTTATAGTGAAAATTATACTGCATGTGGCTGGCATTTATCATTCTGTGCTGAGCAGGTAACAATGTGAGAAAATAGTGAAAAATAAATAATGATCAAGACAAGCATAGTGCTATGTCAAAAGACTAATTGAGAGTTGCATTAAAAGATAGATTTAAAAAGTTAATTTGGTTTAAAAAGCCAAGATTACTGGATAATGAACTATTATTTAAGACAACTGCATGGCTTTACTTTTGATTTATTTTATTTATTTCCCATTTGCCGTCCCACTGTCATCCCTATCTTCATTGTTAGCATACATCTCAATCCCCTGCCACAAAAATCAGGGAGAACATCAGTGACACATATTAAATATGGATAATATCAGTTCATGAAGCTGCTACAATAAGTGGTTTAGTGATAAAAACATTTTCTGACGGAGAACTAGAGCATAGCACTATTGTGTGGTATACATTGCCTCAAAGCTCTACTCTTCAGTGGCAAATTTGGCGGGGGGGGGTTGTAGAGGACATTTGTAAAGCAAAATCAGGAACAGTTGAGAGGTATGATTATCATTGGTGGAGTCCACGCTCTCTGCATGAGCTACTGCAATTCTGGCAAGTATAAAACCTCTGAGCAAGGCTTCCTGGTGAGGTGAGATTTGCTGAAAGCTGACAGGCAGGCATTGCATTTTCAGGTCTATGATAATGTCAGAGGCACTGCTTTCTTTTGCAAGCTGAGCTGAAATGAAATCGGCATACCATTGAGTGAATTTGTTTTCTTAATTCATCCTAAAAAAGAGTATATTCACAGTATTTCAGTTAAAACTGACAGTTACAAAATTTAGATTCCAGACATATGATTCCAATCTTCTTAAAGCATGGTATGATATAAACTCTCATGTGTATGATGCCACTTTATAAAGAAATTTTTTAGATATATAATTGAAAAGAGGAAGCCCAGGGGTGGGACTGTAAGGCTAAAAAGGGAAGGGAGGCAGAACTGTGCATAGGGAGACCAGGAATAGGCAGACATCCTTAACGAATACTTTTGTTCAGTGTTCACAGAGGAAGTAGAAGGGAGAGGCCCCAAAAAGTAACAAAAGCTTTGGAGGATGGGAGGTGGACACTAATCCTTTTTTGGAGGAGAGAGTCCTAAAGGGATTTGCTAATCTGAAGGTGGACAAAGCAATGGGGCCAGATGGGGTGCCTCCAAGGGTATTGAGGGAGCTCAGGGAAATACTGGCTGCAGTATTATGTAACAGTTCTATTTAACAGCTCACTGGAAACAGAAGTGGTTCTGGAGGACTGGAGGGGGACAGATATAGTCCCACTACACAATAAGAAGTAGCAGGGAGGAGGCTGGCAATTATAGGCCAGTCAGCCTGACATTGATGGCAGGAAAGTTAATGGAATCACTGCTAAAGGAAAGGATTGTAGAATATCTTGAATCCAGTGGTTACAAGACCCAAGACAGCATGGTTTCATAAGGGGGAGGTCATGTCAAATGAATCTAATACAATCAATTGGCTGGGTGACCAAAGTACTGATTAGGGTGGAGTGGTGGATGTGGTCTACCTTGCTTTCAGTAAGGCTCTCAACACAGTTTCACATAGGAGACTAGTTAGCAAGCTGGGTAGCTTAGCAGTGAGTCCAAAGGTGGTAAACTGGATCAGAAATTGGTTAGGGGATAGGAGACAGAGGTTGGTGGTAAATGGAGTTCACTCCAAGGAACAGACAGTGACCAGTGGGGTGCCTCAGGGATCAGTGTTGGGACTGGTCCTCTTTAATGTCTTTATAAGTGACATTGTGGAGGTGCTGGAAGGGAATGTCTGCCTCTTTGTGGATGACACCAAAATCTGCAATAGGGTGGGAAGGATGTGCAGAGGCCTGAGAAAACTAGAGGAGTGGTCAAGGGCATGGCAGCTGGGGTTCAATGTGAAAACATGCAAAATAATGCACTTATGGTACAGAAACTCAGGGGTGGAGTACGAAATGGGTGGAGTGATATTGATGGCCACCTTGCAGGAAAGAGACCTAGGATTAATCATGTTGGATGACCTAAAGATCACCAGGCAGTGCATCAAGGCAGTGGGGAAGGCAGTTGGGATGCTGGGGAGCATAGGAAAGGGTATTATCAGCAGAAAGAGGGAAGAGGTGTTACCTTTCTATAGATTCCTGGTAAGATCACACCTAGTGTATTGTGTCCAGTTCTGTAGACTACATCTCTGGAAGGACATAGCAGAGTGGAGGTGTCCAGAGGAGGGCAACTGAAATAGTACAGTGTCTGCAACAAAAGTCCTATGAGGAGAGACTAAAGAATTTCAGTATGTACACCCTGGAACAGAGGAGAGAGGGGGAGATATGATAGAGACCTGTAAATACCTCACAGAGGTAAATAAGGTACAGGAGGGGAGTATTTTTAAAGGAGAAGATGCTCAAGAACAAAGGGACATGCTAAGAAGATGGAGGGAAGGGGAGATTCAGGAGAGGTGTGAGAAAGTACTTCTTCACAGAAAGAGTGGTAGATTCCTGAAACAGCGGTGAGGAAAAAACAATAGTGGGGTTCAAGAATGCATAGAATAAGCACAAAAGAATCATAGTGAAAAGGAAGGGGGGAGGGAGAAAGAGCTGTAGATCGGGCATGGTCTGTGGTAATAGTGTAGGTAGAGAGAAATGGGCAGACTGGATGGGCCAAATGGTCCTTATCTGCTGTCAAATTCTATGTTTCTATGTTTAGACTGAACTGTCTAGAAAATACCATACATGTTATTGTACTTTGTCCAAAATATGAAAAGATTAGGAGAAAGTGGCTTACTCTGTACTTTGCCAAGTCCCTTGAGCCTCCATAGACAGGTCCATGACTGAATGCCTTGTGAGAAAAATATATAAAAAGATACATTTTTATTATCTGAATGTTATGTCTTTTAATTACTATTATTATTAATGGTATATTTTTTATGTTATATAATGCTTTTTAAGTTGGACATATAAATTATTATTACTACTACTACTACTACAATACTGATCCGAACCTAAACTGTTACATAACTCCATCCCTGGATTGCAAACATAAGTCACCCTTCTTGCATGGGATGTCCCAGAGCATTAGATTCACATAGAAGGAATTCATTACAAAAGCAGTTTCCACCTGTAATTTTGTTACACCACAGCTACCTGAGGTGGGCACTAAAAGCCCTTTTGTTCTCATTCCATCTCCATGGGGTGGTATCTTGGAATCCCTAAAACCATCTCATCACCAGTATTAGGGGAATTCTAACTCACTGTTTTCTGGTCCAGGAGCAAGGGTTGTACTAGGGAGGCTGTGCAGACTAAACTCTAGAGCTGTGAACATGGTGTATCTAGATTAAATTCCACCACTGTAACTCACAGTGTGATCACAAGCAAGTCACACATTCTCACAGTGCTCAACCTAATCTTTTGCTCTTACTTACTCTGCATGTAACAACCCATGACTTTCCTGAACTTCCTTCTATTTTGCTTAACCTCTATGTGCACACCTAATGGCTGCAGTCAACTGTTCATGGACTGACAAGCCCTTTGAGATTTAGTTTGGAGGAAATGCATTATACTAAGCCAAATTTCTTCCCTCCTTCCCTCCTGCTTATGGTAAATGAGTACCCCCACTAGTTTAGCAGGTAGAAACCTGTTTCCCTGATTGGGAACAGCTAATGTGCGATGCTTCCTGACACACAGCAAGCAAATGTGTTGTGTGAACAGTTTGATTTGGAGTAGGTCATGATTACAAGGTGGCAGTTCACTGGAATGCAGGATCTCTGTGCTATTGTCACTTCTGAAGGATTTAAAAATAAACTGATAACTGCACAGTGTAGTATAGTTTTCCCAGAAGTCAAGAGTTCTTGTGAACATTGTCTTGAAATTATTTCCTCTGCAAAATGACAATTCACCCTGCCATGGAGTGTGTAACACTGATGAACTGCACATAAATTGCCATGTCCTAAAGAGACAAATGTTGTACATTGCTAAATCACATGGGATGATCACATATCCATTAGATACAATTATGGACATGCTCTGTGATATGTCTGAGCAAACAAAACTCATTTTATGAACAGAACCTGTACGGTACATCAAAGAGAGTTCAAAAGCCCCACCATAAAATGAAACAAATCTAATCAGGCAGGATTTCTGGATTACCAGGGTTATTAGCCATAGTCAGGTGGCCATCAAGCAAAGTAAGTTTCACCACTGGAGTCACATTTAGGAAGCTAAGTGAAATCCTTGATTTTTTTACCTTGTGGTTAGTGCCCCCTTACACCGGTCTTCCTTCAGGTCATGACCTATATCCTCTGTGGTTTCTACCATGACTATATCTTCAGATCGGTGAGCCCTTCTCCTGAGGGGGACACATGTATTGCGCTGGAGGGTCTAAGAGTACCAGGGCCTCCTCCTAATGGCAATGCATGGTGTGTGGTGGTATTTTCTCCTCTGTTTATTCACTATTTATTCACTATTCCCATTCACAGGGGAATGCTTAAATTTGTCATGTAACTGAACTTCCCCTCTATGAACTCAGGAATCATATTTATTTTGTTTTTGTTGCCTGGGAAAGGAGGACTAAGCAATTCTGCTTATTTTCAGCCTCATCCCAGGAAGGGGGGATACAGATGGAAAACAACTGACATTGAACCAAATTAAGCTATTGGTGGCATTTTTAGTGAATGTGGGACATTTGTGCAGCTAATTAAAAGGCTGGATGCACTCCATTTCACATGAGAAATGTTCTTCTATCTTATTTTTACTCAGCACATAAAAACATACTGGTAATGTTTAGTAGCATCACACTACATCATCAGACCCATCCTAAAAGTTGTTTCCTGTGTATACTTTTATTTAATTAATTTATTTATTTACAGAGGTCTTGTACTACACCAATGAGTAGATGCTCATTTATAGGTTCCCCATCAGTTACATAGACAATACCATACAGGTGACAGGGTTACATATGGTACAGGTAAGTTACAGGGTACAACAACATCAAACAGCTTGGGCAGTATAGCAGCTAGCCAGGGTCAAAAGTTAACACCCTACTTGGAAGCTCTCTGGGGTGAGAAGGAGGGGTTGCAAACATGAGTGGAAGGAGTAAGGTAGTTGGGAGCATCTGAGAGGGAAGGGAAGTGGGAGCGATGTCATGATTGAGGGTAGGTGTAACCTACAGTGCTGGGATTGGGGTCCCTCAACCCAATGAATTGTCAGGTGGTATACAGAAAATATATACACAGAATTATAAACAAAATTTAAAGCAGCAGTACTACCTAACCAGGAAGTGATCCGTTACAACCACTGTAGCGCCACAAAAAATATGGCGGTTGCATATAGTACTGTTGCTCTCAATGCAGCCGGAGGCAGAAATGTAAACAAAAACAAAGGACAACTGAGCAAATTGCGGGGTGATAGTGTATTGTTGGCAGGAAAGAGTACCAGGTACATGCTCAGCAGAGCACAGGGAATAAATTGTCAAAAAAGCACAATGTTTTTTACATTGTACTGCTGCTTTAAATTCTAGTTTGTCTAAATTCTCGTATGGAAAAAATGAGAGGAGGTACAATTTTTTATAATACTATGTCCATAATATAATTTTAACTCTGCAGCTAATGAAATAATAGAATTCTATATAACTTTCCTGTACAGGGTCCCTTGGAATAGTAGCTTGAAAAATACTGGAATTAACATATGAACCTGAGTATTTTTTTAGGAAATATTATGGAGATTACACCCTGAATTCACATTCTGACTATTAACAGACTGCTGGCTGAGGGATATGTATATTTATGGGAAGCATGAGGTGAACAAATACCATAATAAAAATCATTAAAAAGTTGTTGTAAAAAAGTTTTCTTTTATTAAGAGAATGAATAATCTTTTATAGTATGAGGAACACAAATATGTAATGGAACATTACTTTTAGGGATGTTTATCCTTACAGAGGAGAATCATGGCACTAATGAATTCTCTGTGAGAACATTTGCAAGTTGCTGCACAGTGCAAAAGCACACATTGTGACTGGTGCTGGTGGTGGCACTGGTATTTAAATTGTGTAAAATGTTTGGTTTATAATTGTGTCCATTTATTATTCTGTATATACAGGAAACACAGCTTTTAGGATGTGTCTGACATAGTGGGACACCACAAAATGTTACCCAGACGCTTCTATGTGCTGAATGAAATAACATAAGACAGAAGAACATTTGTGGTGTGGAATGGGGTTCATCCAACCTCTTAATTAACTGTAAGGATTGTCAATTGGATGACCCAAGACAAAGAACATTTATTTGGCTTTCAATGTACGTGCAGGCAACCTGGAAATTGATTCTTCCTGCTCTAATGGGAGAAAATTTGGCCAGGACACCAATGAAATTCTCTTACCCTGCCTTTTGACCATCAGTCAAGATGGCCAAAGCTGGTGCCAAAGTGAAGGACATGGTGCTGTGACTGTCCTTCCTATTGAATGGAAATGTTTCACCTGATTTCATGGAGATCTCTTCAGTTCTGTTGGTACATTTTCCTCAGCAGCCCATGGAGGAACCCAGTGTGGATATCACAGGATGGCAGCAGCTCATAGACATCGACATGGAGAGAGCCTCTGTACCTCGGGTTTCGACTGCTGACCTGGATGACCTGATTTTGGATCCTGGATTACAGGCACAGAGTGAATTATTATTAAAAATTATGAACGTGTTGGAGGTGTCCTTGCAAAATGATATGATCAAACCATTTTAGACCCATACTGCTTTATTGACTACTGGTCTTCCAACCCGAACGTCAACCCATGGACTCTCCAGACAGCCTGTCAGGCAGGACATAGAACATGGTGCAAAAACTTTCGCTGTGGCATTGCCAGAACAAGACCAGTCAATCTATTCACAGCCAGCACTGAACAACACGGTGTGGAATCCTACCACTGAAGCTCTGGTAAGCCAACCTGATTATTTTATACAGTCTAAGCAACTATTTGAGCAGGGGATGATACTGGACTAGATTCATGGCAAGCGACACTGCCACACCTTGTGTTCCCACTGGAGGTGACCTTGGGGTGGGGGGCAGTATGACCTGGCCTTACAGCATGACAGGGAGCATGGTGAATGGCTCCTACAACCACACACAGCTCCTGTCACTCCATATGCAGTGCAGTGGACCAGCTACTCAGTGCCACAGCAAACACTGCTTTCACTGGACTATCCTACAGACCCATGCTGACTGTTTTGACTGGCTTGGCTGAGTCTCAGGTTAAGTACTCTCTATCAAACATTATGTCTGCTACACCAGAGGTTTCAGCAAGCTCAGTTCCTGGTATAGTGATTCCCAGGGCCTCCCTTTCAGTCCTCACAGGACCAGGTGGCACCGTCTCAGTTGGACACAGAGGAGATTATATTGCCTTAGTCCAGGACCACAGAACCTGATAGGAGGGAGATGGGAATGGTACGGAGGGATCCAATTGACCAAGACCCTCTGCTTTTATGACTGGGACAGCACCCGAGTATGCTTCCTCATTCCTTGGTTACACGACCAGCCACTGTTACTCCTGCTTGGAGCCCAGAGAAGGCTCTGCAAAAAGCAGTCTGGATTATTGGCCCTGATGGTCATTCTTGGATTCCTAACCCAGCTCTTCTGCCACTTTATCATGTGGATACACGTGAGCCCCCACCTCTGGTTCCCCCTCAGACATCTGCGATGCTGTCCTTAGAATACCATCAGCAATAACTATCCCAACTTGGCATTTGTTTATTTATTTATTTAGGAGATTTACCAGGAAGGCATGCTGAGCAGAGTACCACTCGATTCCACATGCGCCCTGGGGTTTTGGGGTTACATTGGGAACATGATACAATCTAAAGCACATACAGTAAAACAAAGGTATAGACAGCAAACATCATACATTTGGAGTAGTAGAACACCAGTGGGTAACATACATAATGCGAATGGATCAATTTGAGGGAAGGCAGAATGTTGTACAGTATACAGTGTTTACAAATGAAACAGGTCAAAAACAGTGGAGAGACCAGACTTGATTCATCGCTGGGTGGCTACAGGAGAGGGGGGGGAGTTGGGGGGTAACAGGAGCAGGTGGAAGAGAAGTGCAAATTGAGAAGGGCGTTTAGTTGGGGAGTGCTTGTGGAGTGTCTAATAACGGTTGCCAATGAATTCCATAGTTTGGGTAGCCTAAAGCTGAAAGCAGCCTGTCCGGACCGAGTGGATCTATGTGGGATATGTAGAAGCCTAGCGTCGCTGTTACAGAGCACGTAGGATGGTAGGGTTAGGGCTGTTAATGAGGCAGACAGGTAGGATGGGAGTGATTTTGACCAGAACTTTGCCAAGGTTCTAGCGCAGTGGCGTGATCTTCTGTTCTGTAAAGAGGTGAGGTTCAAGGATTGGTAGAGGGCACAGTGGTGGGTGCTGGGAGGTCAATCTAGTGAAAAGTGGCAGAAAGAGTTGAATAGGGGGTCTAGCCTTGCTAGGGATGTTTGAGGGGCCATACCATAGACAATATCACCATAGTCAAATACAGGGAGGATCATTTTTTTGACTATTTCTTGCCTGGTTTGCAGGGGTATGCAGTTTTTGTTTCGGTAGAGGGCACCCAACATGGGGTTCAGATTTTTGTGCACAGCATCAATGTGTGCAGAGAAGTTTAGGTGTTGATCTAGCCAGACACCTAGATAACAATAGGAGGTGTAGGCCCCCAGTGGGGAGCTGTCCAACTTGCAGAACTTGGGTGGCGCAGTAAGCCGTGTGAGTTTGGGCCGGGAGCCAAAGGTGAGGAGACAGTTTTTGAGTTTAGGAGTAGTTGGTTTGAGATAACCAGCGTTGGGCGATCAAATCCTTTTGTAGGCAGGCTGTCACAGAACTAGAGGATGGACAGAAGCGAACAACACTGTATCGTCAGCGTACATGTGGATGGTCGTATTTGGGCAGGCTGCTGGCAGGTCATTGAGAAATATAGAGAACAGTAGTGGTCCGAGAACCGACCCTTAGGGGACTCCGCTGGTGACTGGGAGTAGGGTGGATGTAGCCGAGCCAACGCGGACAGATTGGGACCTATTTGACAGGTACGAGTGGAACCAGTTATTTGCATTTGCCGACAGCCCAGCTAGAGCAAGTTTAGCCAGCAACAAGGGGTGGGAGATGGTGTCAAAAGCTTTTGCCAGATCAATAAATATGGCAGCTGTTAAATCCCCTTTATCCATACCCATGAGGATAGCGTTTGTGAGCCGGAGGAGAGAGGTGGTGGTGGAGTGATTTTTCCTGAACCCAGCCTGGTAAGAGGTTAAGAAGTTTATCGACTCAAGATAGTGGTGGAGTTGGGAAAGGACAAGACGTTCTTGAAGTTTGGCCAAGATGGGGAGCAGCGATCTAGGGCAGTAGCTGGAAGGTGAGGAGAGGTCCCCACCTTTAGGCAGGGGAATGACTGTGGCTTGTTTCCAATTTTTGGGGACTGTACCAAGTTTAAATGACGGATTGAACAGCAGGGTAAGCGGGTGGGCTATGGCAGGTGCGAGAGCCGGAGCATTTTAGAGTCAAGGCCAGAGGGACATTTACCTTTGTCTGGGTTGAGAGACATCAGTAATTTTAGCACCTGAGCTGATGATACAGGGCAAAGGGAGAAAGAAGCAGGAGGTACAGTAGGGGAGTAGCGGGTGGGGGAAGGGGAAAGGAAAGGAGAGAGAAGGATGATGCAGCGGTGGAAAGTAAGAATTAGGTCGGAGGCTATCATGCTCGGATCCGAGATATTGTTCCCTGCAACGTTAAGTGAGGGGGTAGGGGGTTGGGCCGGCGGCAGGGAGAGAAGGGATTTTATGGACTTCCAGAATTGAGTTGGGTGACCTGAACTGTTATTTAAAGCATTTTTGAAATAGTTAGATTTGGCGTGCCTTATGAGCCTAGTGCAGGCATTACGTAGTGACTGGTAGTGGTGCTGGGCCATAAGACTACCTGAGGCCTTGAAGTATTTCCAGGCACGGTCTCTGGCTTGTAGTTGTTGCATCAGGCTTGTTGTTATCCAGGGCAAATGGGTTCCTCTTACCCGGGATCGCCTGAGTGGAGCATGGCTGTCCCAGATGGAGAGGAAATTTGAGGAGGAAAATTCCAAGGCATCATCAATGGAGGAGGCCTTTGTGATGAGAGACCAGTCGATGCTGGTGAGGTCGTTTAGGAGCGCTGACAGATCAAGGAACTTATAAACTCTACTGAGAAGTGTCCGGGGTGGGGGAGCAGAGGGTCTGAAGATTTTACGCACCATGTAGATCATATGGTGGTCACTAAGGGAGTCTGGGAGTATGCCAGCTTGAATGATCCGATGGGGGGGGTAAGCGCCCAATCCAGGAGAGTATGTTTGTTGGATTTATGGTTTAGGCGAGTTGGTTCTACTATTTGCTGGGACAAATTCAGGGCAATTTTGTGTTGCGTAGATTTGGAGGCTCCCTTGCTCCAGCCAATTTAGAATGAAATCCCTGGCAAGGAAGTTCGCCGCCTCCCGTAGTGACCTCAGGGTGCCGAGATGGTCGAGGGATGCTACCCAGAGGAGTTTCAGGTGGGCAGTAGGATCCGCTGTATAGATTGGGATGGAGTGAGTTAGTGAGATTTTGACTAGGAGGAATCTATAGGTTGTATGGGGGCCGGCAAGGTGATAAAGGAAAATTTAAGAGCAGAGGAGATATACATGGCCGTGCCTCCACCCTTCTTTCTTCCCTGTCTAGCCTGGCGGGTTAGGGTGAACCCAGGTATGGAGAATTCTGCATCCCGGTTGTGAGGTTTTAGCCAGGATTTGGTGATTATTAAAATGTCAGGGCAGGGAGTGAGGACAGTGGTTTGTAAGGCAGCAATTTTGTTTAGAATGCTGCATATATTGAGATGGACAATTTTAAGTCCTTTAGGGAGGGGCCTGGCCATTGCGGGGTGTTGAGCTGAGTTGGATGCCGTGGATCGTGGATTGCATTCAATATGCCCGGCTATGAGGAGGAGGAGGGCCAGGGAGTGACTTACTAGGTGTAAAGGCTTTAGAGATCTCCGGCGTTGAGTGGGGTGAATTGCAGTACATGAGGTGTAGTTGGGGTACTTATGGAGGGGGATATGAAGAGCGGGCAAATATGCATGGAAAGATGGAGGGAGGATAGAGGCCCCCAGGGACCAATTGGGCCACGGCGACATGTTTAGTTCCACTGTTGCTGTGGAGGAGAGGGGGTGATATGGGGGCTATTGGGAGGAGAGGCAATGACACCGGCGGAGTGGGATGGGATGCTGGTGGAAGGGAGGATAGGAAGAGGCAGAATAAAGAGATAGTGAGAGTGAAGAACTGCATATTTAAGTTTAGCTTATATTCTTGCTTTTAGGACTAGCTTTTGACAGACCATCCCATTCTCACACCATACACACCACAAAACTGATGGATCAGGTTGTAACAGGAGCCACAACACCAGCTATCCCAGCTCAGCCCTCTTCTCAGCCAGTTCCACCAACCTCCATCCATGATTTCCCATTTAAACTTTCAGACCTTTTTGTGGGGCAACTCATGCCTGCCCCATGGCATAATGCAGTATGCCTGAAATATGTGGGACCAGATGATCTTCCACCTGACTGTGCCTTTTTAGTTGGAAGACTACTGATGGAATCTCTTGGCTTTGTGTCAGATGACATTTTCGCAATCATCTATATCTCTGGCTCAGTGTTTTATGATGTCAACTTTCAGATTCACTCATAATTGGACAGATTTTGAACAAAGTACAATTTATTATGGTACTGTGAACTATAGTTGCCTTTGCAGATGATTCCTCTCACCAGACACACCACACAAACAGGGACTGTGATGTTCCATAACAAAGGAGTTGACATTTAGAATGTTACTTATTGGCTTCAACAGTGTTTCGGGGTGCTGAACTGCCCAGATAAAATACTGGACAAATATGGAATATGGACTGGGGGGATGGACATATAAGGTCCAACTTTGCACTACAGATACTGGACTCACTCACCTTCTGAATAGTTTATTTCGGAGCTGTGATAGTGGTGTGTGTTTCTATTTGGGTCAACTGAAAGTTTGTTTCAAATGTGGCTCCCTCAACCATTTGAGCAATGTCTGTGACCAGTGACTTTGCAGTCTCTGCATGGAACACAGACATATGGCAGCACACTGCCAAAACAAGATGTGATGTAATCTCTGCCAAGTGGAAGGTCATTCCTTCAGCGATTGCCCATGTACAGCCCACAATACATAATCAGGAAGCCAACACACTGTTATGCCATCGAACTCCATCCACTCTGAGGTGGACCCTAATCTCAAACTTCCGTTGTTTACACCCATGACAAACATTCACCTTCCAGGTGCTTCAGTGGGCTACCCTAAGCCTAACCCACTCAAGGACCCTACTGCACTGTTTCCTGAGCCATCACTGAAAACCTCCAGTTCAACATTCCCACCTTTGAAGGGTCTATCTATAGAGGTTATAAAATTGCTCCAGATGGACACCCCTAAAATATCTTCTATGCTGCCTCCTACCCCCTTTATGGAGGTACTTAGCTGGTGGTCACTCCAGAACAGACCTTTACATAATACCCCACAGGTAACGACATCCAAGTCGCTTCCACTTAAGAACAGATTCTGTCCACTGACTGCATCAAAAGTGTGGGGAGACACTGACATGGACATTGATTCATATGCCTCTTCAGTGATGTCATTTGATTGCGATGGATCTCAGGAGACTGACGAAGATGTTCCAAGATGGACTGTGACTAGCAAAAGGAAAGTGGGCTCTTCCCCTGGCTCTAAAGTAAAGTTCAAGAAAAAACATACCCAGGCACCATAGTTGTGGGTGCCTGATGTAGGAAGACATTTTCTGTTTCACTACTTTTGTATTTAAGTAGCAACACTGAATGTTAACAGCCTGCTGAGTCCCATATGAAGAGCAATGCTTTTGCAACTTCTATAGGATAGTGGAGCGGAGATATTTTTCCTGCAAGATACAAGGGTACAGTCTCTGGCTGACATTGCCACCACTAGGAGACTCTGGACACCTGGTATTTCCTATTTTTCATAGGGCCTTGAGAAATGCTGAGGTGTAGCCATCCTGTTTAACCATATTTCTCCCACAGTTTCCAGTGTGGTGGAAGTGCAGCCAGGTCAGGCTGTCTTCCTGGACTGCATAATCAATCAGGTGGTATACAGACTGATGGTAGTCTATGCTCAGCAATCTAAATTTCACAGGGTTAACATTGATTAAAACCATGCAACCGTATTTGTGTTCCTCCAAGATGATAGTCCTTGGAGGAGAGTTTAATGGCCCTCTCCACCTCTGTGATAAGGGAGCTCGGACATCAAAGTTGTTCTGTGATACCTTGTGCCTACAGGCCATTAGTAGAGAGTCCCACCTGGTAGACTCTTTTCATGTTCTTCACCCTTTGGATAGTTTCACCTTCCATATGGCAATGTTGTACAGTCGTATTAACTATATTTTTGTATCCCGTAGGTGTTTCTTCAGGTCAGCAATGGTTTATCCAGTTAGACTTATGGATCACTCCCTCCTAAACTGTGAATTTATGATAGATTCGACATTTCAACCTGGGAAACCAAGTAGAGGTAGAACAACACCATCCTAACAGACTCATCATTTCCCGATAGCTTGAGCTCTTTACTGTGGGCTTGTTTGACTGTCCTGGATTTATACCTGAATGTACTGCATTGGTGGGATCTCACCAGTCAATTGCCACCCTGACATGGAGTCATTTCAAGTCATTATGTAAATCCTCTTATCTGAATTATCTTGAGTTGTGTCATACACTCCAGAAACTGCTTTCCTTACAGACAGATAAAGGGGTACCCCTCATATCCCAGATCCACTCCATGACTAAAAGGATGAAATCCATTCAGTATGACAGAGTTCACTCCCTGACATTTCAATGGTCATACGGCACTCAAAGTAAAAATCTGACAGGTGACTTATTTGCATGTTGCTTCTGCAGAATACAATTCCACAGGATGACTTCCTTGTGTGACCCATCTGGGTTGAAATTTTCCACCTGAGTGGGGATACAACAGGTGGTACATGACTATTTACATTAGACAATTGGCACTGAGTGTGCCATTGGGGAGTCAGTGCCCGACTTTTTGGACTCTCTTCACCTGCCACATGTCACATTGGCAAAGAATGTCCTTCTTACTCAACCTATAATGTTGTCTGAAGACCTTTCAGCAATTCAGTCTCTTTGTAGATGGATTTCCTTAGGAATGGATGACCTTACATCTGAATTGTATCAGATGGGTCTCTCGGTGTTTGGCCCTATTCTTACCTTTGTGTTTAATTACATTTTTGCTCATTTGTCATTTACAGGTTCCATTACTGAAGTAATCCAGATTTTTTGTTTAAATTTGGAGATCGTCGACTTTTGACAAATTGGGGACCTATTTGTCTCCTGTATACAGATGCAAAGCTATTGACACACTGTAGTGTAACATTTTACTAAAGTGTAACTTTTACTTAAGTGTAACCTTTTACAATATAATCAAATGTCTTGTAATAACCTTGATACTTGTATAACACTTCATATTTTACAACAGTTAACATCAAATGTTCTATAATAAACTTTATCAAAATGGTGTGCCCTTATTAAGATGGTATACACTGTTAAGGAAGGTGTGTACACAAAAAAACTTCTATAAGTGTAGTCAACACTTATGAGGTTGTGTAAGACTTGTAGTAAACACTTTTTGATGTGTAAGAAATAAAGACATGCCTATGTTTTGACACAAATTTACCACACCCTAAGATTAATAGGTTACTTTGTTATATGATTGGCTTATTATGGGGTGTTGGTATTATTTAAGATAAGACATTTTTATATAAGCACTGTATGTAAATTGAATGAGCTAGCACCAAATAATAAAACAAATATACATGTATATGACTAGATAAACTCACAAGAAAATAAACAAAAGGAAAACAATCACTCTGTGTGGCTTGACTTATTTGAGGATAGAAAACACACTTCACAAACTTTACAACTGGTGCCATGACTCAGATGTCTGAAGACAGTCTATATGGTTGCTGACAACATCAAACAAACTGAGAAGAAAGCCACTGCGAGGGACGCCTTACCTAACCCGCTCTTATCAATCAAGTACAAAAAAAAGTCAAAGGAGGGACTCGAGGAAGCAGACTGGTGTAAAGTCCTATGTGATTTGCCTGTTAGATAACTGACATAAGTATGGACACCATATTACGTAAATTTTTAGAGACGCACCTTAAAGAAGGTCCTTATCACTCTCCTGATGAACAGGAAGATGCGTACTTATGTTTATCCACTTAATGCCTAAAAAAAAAAAAGTAAAGACAGATAAAAGCAAGCTAGCCAATATTTGTCATATGTATGTACAGTATCTGTGTAAAATAACTACTAAAACTTGTCTATTAAAGAAGCATTTACTAAACAGTAAAGAAAAGTATTTTTTAGGTATAGCTAAGTATGCTACTAAAGCTAAAGATGGTAAATATAAGTTAAATATCTCTCAGGGAGAGGTATGTGGGCTAAGGATTAAGATTAACCAATTTAAAAAATATGTTAAATTTATTAATGAACAAAGTCAAGCCCAGATTAATGAATTATCTTGGCAATTACAACAAGCCATAAAGAGATTAGACCATACTAATCAAGAGCATGCCCAATAATTATCATACAAAGAACAGTCCTTGTTTACCTTACAGGCAGAAGCCCAGGTACAGTGTCAAATCTCATTAGAACTTAGACATCAAGTACAAAAGTATAAACAGGCCCCTGTACAGCAGTATCACATGCCATCCCCATGTGGCTGTTACAAAAAAAGACCAGATTCATCAAAATCTGAGGTTACTACCTCAGAAGATGTAAAAAGATATATGCAGCTGCGTAAAAAAAAGGCTCCTTTTGTTACAAAAACTAAAGGAGAAAAAAGGTACAAGCTAAAAAAATAAGCGATTAAAAAATTATCTTAAAAAACAAAGAGGAATTTAAAAAGGCAGGCGAGAGGATGCATAAGAAAATAAAAAAGGTTACAAAAAATAACTTATCTCAAAGAGATAAGCAGTATTTGACAGATCAGGTCCGTTTAAAGCAAAATGCCTTGGCATACAACAAACAGTTGTATGATGAAGATAAGGAAGCTAAGGCTCAAATAAAAAAAAAAATTAAAAAAGCTGTAAAAAAGATAAAGATACATATGGAACTATCTCAAAGAGATCTTTCTATACAAAAGTCAATGCAGCTAGTAAAGCAGTTAAAAAATTAAAAACCGGGCCAAAATCTTGTATCATATTGTGCTAAACTAAAAACATTAGTTGAAAATTTCAATTTGACCAACAAAGATGCCTGTAAAATAATAACCCTGTCACTTCCTGCAGTGTTGTTACAAAGCTTACCTGCAAAAATGACAGGACATCAGGCATGACCAGAGATTAATGCAAATTTGGCTAATGTTAATAAAATACAAACAGCACTGCAATCTATGCATGGTGTGTGTCACACAGACTAGAGCAAAATCTATAAAATTATGCTGCAGCCCAGAAAATCCCCAGTTATGTTTATTAATTGCCTGTTTGCTGCTTACGCAACATATGGAGGCATAAAAAAATCCAAGTAAAGATACAAAACCTTTCCTAAGTTTAATTAATAAGCAGGCTACTATGGTACCTGCATCCATATGAATGTTATGTAAAAGTAAAAACTGAGCTGCAGGAAAAAAAAACTGCTCACTGAGTGGTAGCGAATGCAACAAAATGATAATCCAAAAAAAAACAAAAACAAACAAAGAGTAGCCACTATTGTCAAAACAAAAGGCAAAAATAGGTTAACCTGCAACAATTGCAATAAGAAAGGCCACTTTAAACGTGATTGTTGGGCTAAAGGTAGAGATATATATAAAAAAAAGCAAGTCTTAAAAAAAAGCCAAGCTCAAAATCCAGGTAATAATGCTAAACCTGGTGGTAAGGCACTTACAAAAATGTATTAAAGTGCTTAGTAATTTAATTAATACTAAGACAGTTGCAGCAGTTCAACAGGAACCTACTGCCCTTAGTAATAGTCAAGAAGAGGATAAAAAAAGCTTCTAGCCAAAAATAAAAAAAAATGACAAAATAAAACCCCCACCTTCCAAATCCTTGGTCAATTACAAGAGAATCAAAAGAAGTGTCCAACAATATCAGAAATAATAAGGGGCTGCCAAACTGTGATAATAGTTGATACTGGTGCTACTGTTAGTATAACAAATAGTGATATGCCATTAACAACTCACAAAAAGCAACAAATTAATTTGCAAGGTTACTCAGGAGGTGTGTTAACAGCATATTTAACCAAACCAGTTTTGGTTCAAATAGGTAAACGACAATTAAAATATATGTTTTAAAAATGTAATACACATAAAGGTACAATCATGGGTATGGACATTCAAGCACAACATGGTTTAGTAGTGAATCTTAGTAATATAATTATATGGCAAAAAAGCACTGCTAACCCAGAACCAAATGTAAACAACTCACATAGTGTGTACGCAATAAAGTCATTAAAAATGTATCACATAAGTAATTTATAAAAACAAGTGCCACAATAGTTAAAATCTGTTGTACAAAGGCATAAATCAATTTGGGCCAAAAATGCTACAAAATGTAGAAGAGTGTCTAATATGGAGGTCCAAATCAAGGGACCAGACCCACCACCACAAAAGCAATATGCATTTCCAAAGGAAGCACAGGAAGAGGTAAAAATTATTTTAAAACAGTTACAATCACAAAAGGTAATTCGCCCAATATGTTCAACTGTTAATTCCCCACTTGGGCCGGTTTGCAAATTGAACGGTACTTAAAACTTAACTATAGACTACAGGGTCCTAAATAAAGTAATGCTTCTAGTCATCCCAGTAATATCTAGACTACCGGACTTAATATCTCAGTTGTCTCCAACTGCAATTATCTATACTGTACTAAATGCATCAAATAAATTTTGGTCCATCCCGGTCCATCCAAATAGTCAGTATAAGTTTGCTTTTACCTTTCAAAATAAGCAATACACATTCCAATGTTTGCCACAAGGCTTTCACTCATTGTCCACTTTATTTCATCAATGTTTGGCAAAAATATTATTGGGTATTTCAATTCCTAAAGCAATAATACAATATGTTGACAATATTTTATTGCAGACTAATACATACCAAGAGCATGTTAGTTTATTAAATGAGTTGCTAACAGTCTTAGGTAAAGGAGGGTTAAAAATAAACCATAGAAAAGCACAAATTGGACAGTCACAAATTACCTTTTTGGGTATATGTATTAACAAAAAAGGACAAACTGTAAATCCTAATTAAAATCCGGTAATACAACAACTACCAAGACCCAAGACAAAAACTGCATTACAGCAGTTCTTGGGCATGGTAAGATTTTGCAGAGATTTTATTAAAGCCTTCTCTAGTATGGCAAAACCTCTGTATAATCTACTAAAAAAAAACTAATATCCTCAAATAAAAAACAAAACATCAGATAGTTTTTCTGGCTCTAAAACAAGCACTAATGACTGATCCAGCTCCCATTAGTCCTTCTAAATCCTCTAATTTTGTAATACAGGTACATGCGACAGATCAGGTGATCAATGCTGTACAGTTACAAACACAGGGACTTTTCATCCTGTAAAATTTTTTTCTCATGTATTAACACCTGTAAAAGAGACATATAAAAAAATGTGTAAAACATTTGTTAGCTGTATATTAGGCCATACAAGCTACCAAACATATTATAGGGTTTAATAAAATTATCCTGCAAACGTCTCACACTCCAGTAAAATTTCTATAAACAAAAATATAAATGGTGTGTCTTCACAGTAATTAGTTAAATAGGATTTAGCTCTACAAAAAAAAATATATCAGTGTAAAAAATGTACCTCACCTGTGTTAGTTAAATTAATGACATAAGAAAGAGGCACATGACTGTAAAACTGTAATAAAAATTGATTTTACACCCATATTTGCTGCAGAACCAAATACTAAAGCAAAAAAATTGTTTATGTAAATGGCTCTTGCTTTTACAAAAATGGACATTTCCACACAAAATATGCCATATAGACATCAAGTACTAATCAAACAATATTAATATGATGCCCATAATCATTTTCTGCCCCAGAGCAAAATTAAAAACAGGCCGTAAAGCTATTATGGCTTACCCTGAAAAGGCTATTAATATCTTCTCAGATTGTGCTTTGGTAGTAAATTCCTTATTGGACTTTTTGCCAGTATAGACGAAACAAAAAATGTTGACAACATCTAAAAAACCTGTCGCATTTGCTCCCATATTACAACATATATGGGACATAAAAGCTCAAACACCTTTAAAAATAGCATTCTGTAAAGTAAGAGCTCACCAAAAAAATCCAAAAAATATCCGTAAGTTAAATAATAACTTAGTAAACAATCTGGCTCAAGTTGCAGCCAAACAAACACACTTATAGGTAGACCCTCTAGGAGGTAATTCTACACAACTGTGGGAGATGGACAAATTTAACACACACCATATTAAATAAATAGCTGCCATCTCACAGGTCCTAGGTTTAGGGTGTATCCACGATACAAATGCTTAAATAGTGGGTTGTCAAAACCAATAAAAAAATACAAAATGGTGTACCACCAAACATGTTACCTTATAAAAAAATGTAGTAATATAAAAACGACAACCAAAATTTAGGAAGTGGATACCACCCACTTCATTTAAAAAAAAAATATTATCATAGATAATCATCAAATTAAAAGTCATTGTAAACTCCACAAAACATGTAAAATGTTGGCACAAAAATATTAGTGGCCAAAAATAAGGAAAACATGTCAAACAATGCCTGGAGCTTGTCTCATCTGTGCACAGATAAATCCTCCAGTGCCTAAAAAAAAGAGTTCCGTTAGGGCATATACCCCTGGCAAATGGTCCTTGGTCCAGCTTACAAATTAATTATGTGGGGCCCTTGCCTACTGCAAAAGGGGTTCCGATATTTACTAGTAATTATTAATATATTTTTCAAATGGGTAAAAGCACTACCAGTTAAAAATAATAGTGCACAAGCTACTGCAAAAGCATTATAAAAACAAGTGTTCTCATGTTGGGTTTTTCCCCAAAATACTTGAAAGTGATTAAAAAAACTCACTTTATAGCAAAAATAATGACAGCTTTGTGTGATATCTTAGGTATCACTCAACGCTTGCATTAACCCTACCATTCACAATCATCCAAAATGGTAAAAAGGTTAAACCACACTCTAAAAAATGCACTAAAAAGGCAGTGCTAAATACTGGCAAAGGGTGGGTAATGCAATTACCAAAAATCCTAATGGGTATTAAAAGTACAAAAAACAAAAGTACTGGCTATAGCCCATATCAATTGATGAGTGGACAAAATATGCAGTTGTATTATCCATCAGATCCAGATTTGTCTACACCTGTGTTAGACCATATTAAAACTAATATATTTCTACAACAAATACAAAAGCAGTTAGCTTTGTATTTGCCCCATACTGCCAACAATATGGCACAAACTCATTAAAAAAACAAACAAAGACATAATAAAAAAAACTAATACCGCCCATTAAAAAGGGGACATCATGTCATGGTAAAAAATGTTGGTCAAAAAGGACCATAAAATGCTAATTAAATAGGGCCATATACTGTCATTAATGTTTTAAGGCCATAGGTCATTCAGGTCCAGCAAATTCGACAAGGGTCTACAAAGAACAAATTGGTCCATGTGGACCAATGTAAATTATATCAGCCTTTAAATAATAACAACTAATACTGTTCTATTTCTCCCAATAGATAAAGTACAATAATATTTCCTGTACTTATACTGTGTAGTACCTTATTAATCCTGGCAACTTCCAACAAATACAAATGATGCCCAGGGCACATTTAAAACAGTTTATACAACTAAAACTTTGCCAGTCATACAGTGTAAGGTTTCCCAGTATTGTTAAAAAAACATCATAAACACACTGGTTATCTTCTTATTAAATGGTACTTTATTTGCTATAGACAATGTCACAATGCAACATAAAAATGCTTGCCAGAAGCCTGGCCTGGCACAACAATGTGTGTAGTAAACACAACAGCCCCCCCAAAAAAATCTATGTCCGTTCTACCTTAGGTGATACCACCAATTTAACAACAGTACAACAAACATTGTTTCAAATAAAATAAAAGACATGTTACAATTTCCATCTAACATAACATTATTAAATGCATCATATTAAGGCACAATTAGATCACAATGTAAAATGTGGCATTTTTTATATAATACCACTGTTATGTAAATGCAGTAGGGTTAAAGCAATTTTTCACTGTATGGCCTTTAACAAAGACATATTTTTTGTTAACGTATACTACAAATGCACAATGGCCTAAAATGGCTTGCAATGTATCTTTAACTAGTAAATCTGCTATATGGGATTTACAATACCAAAAACAAGATACATCAGGGCAAAAATTCTTGCCCCCATCAAATGGTATTATCTTGACACAAAATGTATATCCTTTGTATTATCCATATAAGTTGAAGTATTATAATATTTTGCTACATTTGCCTTTTCCACAATTACCACTTTAATGTCAAAATCAGACTTCGGTATTATTATAACAACAGTATTATAATAATACTTTAAATTAATACCATACTAGACATAAAGCGTGGCCATTTAAAATTCCTGCAAAAGCATCACCAGGCTTATCTCATTGTAAAAAAGACGTACAGGGCTGGTAAAGCTCAAAATTAAAAATTGCTAATGGTATTAATGCTATGGTTTTAAAGGGTCATATTCACTCTTTAAAAACTACTTTAAAAATATGACTACTAAACCATTATCAACCACTGTAAAATTAGCGGCTAATAATAAAAAAATGAATTGGTTTGCATTTAAAAAAAGTACAACATTTTAAAATTATTGCTCAAATAGCAGTCTGTTTTTATAACTTACTTTCTAATATGTCTAAAAAAAGTTATATAAAACTGGCTTGCTCCCAATTAGCTGCTAAAGCACATACTTATCTAGTCAATAAATTAAATAAAATTAAAACAAATACTGTAGGTTACCTTTAAAAATAAATAAAACCAATGTGACTAGATTATTAAATCATCCCACTGTATTCTTACCACCTTTAGCTATAGTAAAAGTACAAAACTCACCAAATCAATATGCACAAGTGCTGCAACATGTAATTCACATATGAGTGATAATCCCTGTACGTTTTAAACCACCAAAAATATTGTGGCAAATCAGTAATTTAAAAGTATTAATACATAACCAGATCATGAGACTCCAAATACCACGCAATACTATTATCCCAGTACACAATAAATATGTTGTCTTACCTAAGCAACAGTGTGTACAAAAACATAAAACCTTAATATGTAAAAAAAGAGACATCAACCGCCCCATGGTTTCCTAAACAATGTAAATTTACCCTAACATCTGCAAATAAATACTGCCAAGCTATAAAATAAAACCAATCATGGTGTGTAATTGCAGGTCAACCTTAAAATGTATAGAGGTGTAGTGACAAGACCTGGTGGGTTGCAAACTGGACCCTCCAAAAACGTCCTGCCTATAGCCAAACAAATGTTACCCATATCAATGGTTCCAGTATGGCCTTAAATTTACTCACTAATTTGGCGACTCCACCTCATTTGAAATTACCCAAAATTAATAAAATAACTCTTAGTGCCTTGTTGTATCGTCAACAAACAAAAAGACTTATTTTCACACAAAAGGCCTCTGCTAAACAGGTAAAAAAACAGTCATCACATATCCCTATTATATCCTGGTGGGATTGGGGCTCGGATGTTTTAGGTACTAGTCCAACCCTAATAGTGGTAGTATGCGGTAATCTGTGTTCTTGTTATTGTGCAAGTATCATTGTATCACAAAATAAAACACATAATTCAACAAATATAAATGTTACAATGGCAACATCATATCATGTAATCTCCAATTATAAAAAGTCACAAAGGGGGGATTGTGGTGTAACATTTTACTAAAGTATAACTTTTACTTAAGTGTAACCTTTTACAATATAATCAAATGTCTTGTAATAACCTTGATAATGTTTACAACACTTTATATTTCACAACAGTTAACATCAAATGTCCTAGAATAAACTTTAGCAAAATGGTGTGCCCTTATTAAGATGCTATACACCTGTTAAGGAAGATGTGCACACAAAAAAACCTTCTATAAGTGTAATCAACACTTATGAGGTTGTGCAAGATGTGTAGTAAACACCTGTTGCTGTTGTGTAAGAAATAAAGTCATACCTATGTTCTGACACAAATTCACCACACCCTAAGGTTAACATGTTACTTTGTTATATGATTGGCTTATAATGGGGTGTTGGTATTATTCAAGATAAGAAATCTTTATATAAGCACTGTATGTACATTGAATGAGCTAGCACCAAACAAAAAAATATATACATATATATATAAATTAATATACTCACAAAAAAAAAACAATTACTCTGTGTGGCTTGACTTATTTAAAAATAAAAAATACACTACGCAAACCTTAGAGACACACACACACACACACACACACACACACACACACACACACATATATATATATATATATATATATATATATATTTTCCCCATATAGCTGTTTGGTCCCTGTTGCCTCCTCCTGCCAACTGGTGATGGGGATACATATGTATTTTACAGGGTTTCTCCCCTGACCCCCACCCTGAGGGCCTGGCACATGGCCGAGCGAGCATGTGGAGGCACACTACTTACCCTGTGGCACCAGCTCAGCCCCTTCCACCTCCTGTAACTGTTTGCCACCCCCTCTCTGCCTACACTACCCACCGGACCTTCAAGCAGTGCAAGTGGAACAACGGGGAGGTGCCAACCCACCCTCACCACCCTCAAAAGAGGAGAGCTGCCCATCGGCATGCTCGATCCTGCTCCACCCTTCACACATGCCGGCCCCTTCTGACAACCCAAGATCATTCCCAAACTCAGATTGCCAGTGTAGCGCAAGGTGTGGTGTCCAGAGCCTCAACCTCAGTGCCACTGGGCTGGCTTTGACACATATTTCTTGAAAAATATTAGCTTGACTCTTCCCAGCCATCACACACCACTTATAGTTTTGTTCCATCCCAGGTCATAAGATACAGGATAATCTGTTATTAATTAAGAACTTGATTGCCTCATGTCAGTCCACACAGCTGGGACATTTTCTTATCATGCTGGACAAGGCTAAGGCTTTCAATAGGGTGTCCCATGATTATTGTTCCTAGTGCTTCAATGGTATGGATTCTCAGACGTTTTCATCCAATGGATCCTGCTAGTGTACACACACTTCCATTTTGCTGATTATCAATGGATGGCAGGGCAAATACATCCGAGTTCGATGGGGAATACACCAAGGTTGTCCATTAACTTCTGTAGATACTGACACTGGATTCATTATTATGGGCAGTGACGGCAGCTCCACAAATCACAGGTATCCCCTGGCCCTTTTCCACAGCTTCAGTTAAGTTAACAGCATATGCTGATGAAATCTGTCTTTCTATACATGATGCAGCCTCTGGGGAAACACACTATTGATTTGATTAATGACATTGTTTTACTTCCAGGGTAAAGCATAAATTATTCCAAATGCCTAGTGCTTCCAATTGGGTTGCAAGAATATCTCCCACTGTCTATTCAGAACATGTCAGTGACAATGGAACTGGTTAAAATTCTGGGGATTTATTTTGATAGTTCAAACTTACCTTCTCTAAACTGGACTCATGCCTTGGACTCAGGAGCAGCTTGTGTTGCTCTTTGGAATCCTGGCAGTTGTTGAAAAAGAAGAGAGTGGGAGCGATCAAAACATTTTTGATCCCCATCTTCTTGTATGTCAGCACTATATTTCACAGTGGATTTGGAAACCAGATTCTATAGTGTATTTTTTATGATGGTATGGGGAGAAGGCTTAACCCAATAAAGTGGGATGTTCTCTAGCTTCCCTACAACAAGAAAGGGATTAATATGGTAAATCCAGTGGTTTTCTTTTATAGTATTTTTTCCAGTATAATATCATCCCATGGATAACGGGTGCCCCTCCCTACTGGAAGGCTTGGGCAATGCCCCGGGTGACTCCCCTCACTACAGAATGGGGTATACCTAAACCTTTTTTTAAACAGGCACACTGTTTACCTGAGTTTCTGACACCATTGGTGACGTTTATTAAATGCAGGTGGTTATCTTGGGGTGTCATACGCACCCAACATAGGAAAGCATTTTACTATGGATTAATTCTGCTGGATGTACCAGTTATGCCAGGTATTACACCAAGCCTCAGACAAACTGCCTTAATATACTTGACTGATAAATCCTTCACACCCCAATATTGGGATGTCACCTGGCTATGTTGCCATGGCAGATTGAATGTCAAATGTAATAACAAACACAAGAACGTCACAGAATAATACTGCCAAACAGACTGCTGCCAGACAGTAGTAGAATCCATTTGACATTTGTTTTTCGATTGTCCATGTATTCAACCCTTTTGTTCTTTCTTTGGAACCACTTGGGCAGACCCATATTGGAGTTTCCTTACTTATGAATCATTGATTTATGGCTCATTGTCTGGCCACACCTCGGTGCATGATTCTTCTGTGCTTCTTCTGATTTTTACTGTCTTAAAGTTACGATTTAGAGAGCTTGTTGTAAATATGCATTGCAGCAACAGGTGTTTGATCACCCCACCCTAGTACGGATGGTGGTATCTGACCTTCACCAACAGTGTGTAGTAGAAGGAACACGTCTTTCCCCAATGGCATGGATCCACCATTGGAAACACTGCCCATGGGCTCCTTTTTGAAGGCCTTTTCCAAACCACACCATTTATCCACCCCCAGGATGATTGGTCATTGGTTGTGGTAACTGCATTTCTTTCTCCTAGATCCTTTTTCTGGGTGTGCTGCTCATCCCCCCCGTTTGTTTATGGTACCGGAACTCAGTGAAAGACTTGATATGGTACTGTTTTCCCACTCAGGTAGCCTTCTCTTACACTGACTTGATTTGTTTTCTGTTGCATTGCCTGTTTTGAGTTACTAACCTGTGCCATTTTCTTTCCCACTCTATCTCCCTATGTTTGGTTTATAATTTTGCATGACATAATGCAATGTTTACATTTTTCATTATTTCCTTCTGATTACTGATGAATTATAAGTACTGTATTATTATTATTATAATTTGATTTTCTTTAATAAACAATTCCCCTACTCTGTTCGAGAAGTACCATGGGATCTTTATTGTCCACCCTGACAACCACCAGAACAGGCAGATGGAACCTTGGTTTAACAGCTCATTCAAAACACAACACCCCCTAATACTGAATTACAGTGTCAGTATTGGGGACATAACCCAAGTTCCTGGTGTGGGCATAGAACCCACAGCCTTCCAGTCTTCCAGCCTCAGAGGTGACTGTGCAACCTGCTGAGCCACTGACATTGCTGATATGTGTTGAGTGGGCTCATATTCCCATTTTTCTGCCAGGTGTAGAGAAGCAGCCAGAGACTGAAGGACTGTGATGTTTTATATTAATGTGCATAGTTATGAATAGTACAGAAGGTAAATGTGGAAATGGTTTGAAATGTAAGCTAAACTGTCTGCAAGGTCTTCTTTTTTTCAGATTGAATAAGCTTTATTGAATTTTAAATTTACAATAAGAAAGAATCATAGTGGTACAAACAGGCAGCAAAGAATCATGATACTGTCATATACAAGCATTTCAGAAAAAAACTAGCACCATTACTAATGATAACAAGAATCAATACCTGTACCACTCCCCTCCCCCGCCCTCTCCCCAAACCCACTCACCCTACCATCACTACCCATCCACCGGAAGAAAGAAAAAACTACACCAGCAATTATGTAGTAGCAATTATCTTGAAATGTAGTTGGAATCTAGCATTCAGGTGCAGGGCTTGTGATAAAAGAGTGACAACCAGAGATGGATGGCAATAATCAAAGGATAAGTAGAACATATAATGGTTCCCAGACTCTCTTATATCTTGATAGGCAATCTGTCACACTAGAAATTAAATGCACTGCTTGTAACACAAACAATATTTCTTGGTACCACTCTAGGAACTGATGGGTAGATTGGTCACACCAATGTGTAAGGATTACTTTTTTGGTGCAGGCCAAGATTATTGCCACATGGTGTATTTGGTTGCCGATCAAGTGACCCCTGAATTCTCCTAAGACACATATTTCAGTGAGAAAGGCCGGCGATAAGCCTAATTGAGAACCTAAGTGGGTTTGGATGGGTATACCATTAAAAAGGGCTACTGAGATTGAGCGACTCAAATATGAGCGACTCAGTCTCAGCACCTGGACTGTGAGCTAACCTGAAAGGGTAGCAACAGGCAAAAAAGAAAGTGATCAGAAGAAGAAGGGGAAATGGAAGATGATGGAAGGGGAATGGGAGAGAATGACAGGTATGAGGTAGGTAGTGTGGTGAGAGGCTGCTGAGCTGGCCATGTGGTGAGGGTGGCTGGCTACAGTGGAGAGGGTGCAAGGTTTGCGGCTGGGGAGGCATACACTATTTTTTGATGTGGTGGGGAGTATTTCATTTTTTTACAAGTTTCACCCCCTCCCTGACATGTACCCCTCCCAAAGATGTTAATCTTTAGTTAGCGGGGTGCATGGGGGCAAAGCCCCCCCGAGGGGTGTGTGGGGGAGTGCAGCCCCCCGCATAACAAAAAGATTTGTTTTTGCCCACTTGTCGCTGTGAGTGTCCTCTATTTTTATTTTCGGTGATGTACACTTGCCCTAAAGGCGATCACAGTTTGGCGATCACCATTATGACATAGAACTGTTTAGATGTCGTTCCAGAAAGGAGTAACCTTTTCTCAGGTCCAGAGAATACAGAACTGCAAACCCAGTTGTTTTTTTGCATTTGGAACAGACATATGAAGGGGAGCCTTCCCATTTTGTACAATTTAACTGGGGTATAATATAGATTATGAATTACCTAAAACTGCATGAGATGATATCTGTCCCGTTTGATATATTTGTAGCAACTTTTCCATAGGCCTGGCCAGTCATGGGGAGAGTTAGGCTGAGGGAGTGCTTGGTCCCAATAATAAAACAGATCCCCTTCTTTGTCAGGCAAGGCCCCGTGTATTTTACAGTAATAGTATGAGACAGTATGTGATGCAGGTGCTCCTAAGGCAAAGGAGAGGATCTGTCTCTCACATGAGTCATCCCACAAACCAATCCCGGAATGGTGTAATAACATGTGGGACAACTAAAAATATTTAAAGCATAATGAGGCAGGCCGCTAATATTTCTCCCGAGCTTCTTGAAAGGTAAGCAATTTACTATTATGAAGAAAACAGTTTACCGTATTGATGTCTGCATAAGGCCAAATAAATTTAGAAAGAAAGTTGCTGGCAATCTTAAAGTTCGGGTTCCCTATTAAGGGCTTTGTTATGTCTCACTGGGGTTGAACTTTAATCATGGTATACAATTGTTTATGAGCTTTGAGGGATGTCTCAATGGGAGTGCCCTTTAGGCATCTGGGAAGTGATTTACATATAATGGAAAGGAGGGCATGGATATACAACTCCAATTGTGAGCAAAGATGCTGCTTTATGTCTAGCCATTGAGGTACAAGGTCTTCTTTGGAACAGGGGTTCTTTGCATTCTAGAAATAAAAAATAAAGTCCTCACATGGACATAAAGGAAATGGAAACTGAATTCAAACCACCATGTATATAATATTTGCATTTGATGAGTCAAGTCAATAATGAATGTTAAAATTCAGTAACATGATTTCATACAATCAGGATAGAGAACTGAAAGACCTCTTTTCCTGTGTACAGTTGGTGTCTCATGTAGGGGCATGGATTGGAAAATCCCACTTTAGTAGTATGAGGAGGAGTGTTGCATTCCTTTATTTTAAATACAAAAGAACTTAAAATGTATTGTTAGCCATTCTACAAAACCCAAATCATTTCTACTATGTTTGTATGTGCAAAGTGGGGATGTCTCCTACTGAAAAATAACATCCCCACAGCTATTTGAGCTGATGGAACCACACATCTTTGCATTGCGGTTCTCAGCCCCAAGCAGCCTGAAAGGACATTCTTTCCAATAAGAGACATCCACACTACACATTCAAATATATAGTAATGTTGCCCCCCCAAAATTGTTTAGAAAGCATAGCTGAAATCCAGCCATCCCATTTGCCCATTCACACTATGGCCAGGATATTCAGGCAGTGGCACAAGCCTGGGCATAGCGCAACTGTGATGCGCCAGGACCAGGTCCAGGTGATATTCAACAGTGATGTGCCATGGCGCAGCACCATTGAATATGGCATGGTCAGCGCAGAAACTGCGCATCATGCACTGGCAATGCGCTGGTGCATGCCACAGATAGGGAGCATGGGGATGCGCCAGCGCAAGTGCAATTGAGCTAGGCACATCACCTGCGATATTCAGCAGGGGGCATGCAAATGAGACCATAATATATGCAAGGAGTAAATGGGGCCATTTGCATGTCATTATGGACCCATTTACATGCCTTGCGCAGGGCAGTCCTGTGTCTTGTGCCTGGTGCCCTGCATAGCATGAAGTCTGCTGTGGGGATCCCGGGGCATCCACCACCCATAGCAGTGATCATGCGGTATAGGTTAAGAAAGAAATCCCTGGTAGTCTAGTGGCCCCCCCAGTCCCCGATTCCCCGATAAGTATGAAACATGACCATCCCTGGTGGTCTAGTGGTCCCCCCCACCCGAGTCCCCGATTCCCTGATAAATGTCATTATGACATCCCTGGTGGTCTAGTGGAACCCCCCTCTTCCATTGCTGTGATTACTGTGAAATCCTGTATTGAAATGCCCTGGTGATCCAGTGGTACACCCACACCCACCGACACAGAAGCCCTTGACCACCCTGCTCCCCCATTCGTCATCGGCGGGTGGCTGCAGCCGCCACACACACTGCCTGGCTGCCACCAAATGACAGAGTACAGTATGGGCTATAAGTCCATTGGTCCCCAGTGTGGACCAATGGGCTTGCAGAACATACTGTACTGAACAGTCCCAAATCTGTGAATTACTCCATTTACATATTTGGGACTGTTTAAATACAATGCCCTGCAAGCCGATTGGTCCACTCTGGGACCAATGGGGCACAGCCATAGTGTACCTGTCATTCGATGCCAGGTGATGTGCAGGTTGGATGCAGCCACCCACCAATGATGGGGGGCGGTGGGTGGGGTTCTGTGAGGGTGGGGTGGTGAAGGGAAGCATTGATCACCAGGGCCTTAATATGGATTTTACCACGATCGTGGTAACGGGCTGGGGGTTCTACAAGACCACCAGGGATGGCGTAATGACATTTATTGGGGAATTGGGGACTTGGGTGGGAGGAAGAACCACTAGACCACTAGGATGGTCATATTTCATACTTATTGGAGAATTGGGGACTGGGGAGGGCCACTAGACTACCAGGGATATCGTTATAAACATATACCACACGATCATGGATACGGGTGGGGGGGGTTCCACTAGACCACCAGGGTTGTGAGTGCTTGCGGATGGTGTCCTGGGTGGGCGGGTGGCCACCTACTGCTGGGATGCTGTGTTGCATCCTGCAATACAGCAGCCTGCCTGTGGGTGGCCGGGATTTGTTCCTACTCTGCACAGGCTCAACTTTGAGCCCCCTATGAGACACAGTGCAGAGGTGCGCTGGTATATGCGCTGCACATCCCGGGCTGAATATCAGGAAGTGCCACATATTCATGGGCACAACCCCTGCATCTGCATCACATACATTATCATTGCACCCTGGCGCATCGGGATTTGCACTGCAACAGGCAGTCTTCTCAATATCCCACCAGGGCACAATGTGGGGTTGCGCCGGTGCAACTCTGTTGTACCAGGCACAACCCCTTTGAATATCCGGGCCTACATGACTATTGTTAAATCCCTAATAACCAGTAACTGTGTTATAGAACATTTAATGCACAATTGTGCTTCAGAACTACTAGTGAAACTGTACTTTAAAACATTTAATGCATGATCATACTATTAAAATACTGCTTTTAAACCACAGCCAGACCCACATTTCAACCACAGTTAAAAAGTGAGACCTGGTGGCCACCTAACAAAAATCACTGAATTTGCCACTGGTGCTACAAGCACAGAAAGCACCATTACAACTAAAAATTTAAATACAGCTACAACAGAACTGGAAACCAAAAACACTGCTACAACAGAGCAGTATAATAGCATCGCAATTTAGAATATATCACAGCAGGAAAACCCAGAGCTGAATATTAAAGTATTTCCTACCTCAAACCCAGAACTGTAAAACCTTGCACACACTGCAGCTCTTACCTTGAAAAATGTAGCTGGAGAAAAACTGGAAATGATGCAACTCCTACTTTTCAGCTGGACAATTATGTTTGTTCCTAATTCAATGCTTGAGTTTGTCTCCAAAATACCACCACCCAGTAACTTCCACTGAACAACTGTTCCCTGTAGAGTTTTCTACCACTTCAAATAAAACAGTATCTTTTTATGTTTATTACAAAAAATATACAATGGGATTAACAGACAGGTTATGCACAGAATGAATAATGCACTCCAGGGTGCAGACACTCAACTAACACCCCATGACTTCTCAGCACCAGGTGAGTGCATTCCATTCCTGGATCATGCATTATCTCCATTAATTATCTACTTATTGATTGATTAATTGATAAATTGATTATTTTTAAATTTCAAATGTTGTAATAGGAAAGACATACTGAGCCAATACCAACTAATGTCTAGATGCCTCCTGGGGAAAAGGTAGTGGGGAATAATAATAATACACTGAGTAATATGTCAGTACAATAGCAAAGAACATTACTAGCATGTGATAAAAATTGTTAGGTAAGAGTAAATAAAATAGCAGCAATTCATAATTAAATTAATTCCCATTAAAATAAAGTGCAAGAGGCAAGTACGCATCAACACAGAGAAAAAGGAAAATAATGAAGTGCACACGAGTGAAGGGCTAAGATGAAATGGTAGATGTCTGGGGGAGTGAAGAGAGTGATCCATGAAGTCATGGAAAAGGGACATATGGTCTATCTAGTCTGCTCATTGTGAGCTCCCAAGTACATTGATCACAGTAGGTCCCACCTCCTGTTCCCTTTAACTCTGACCATCCCCTTTCACTTGTCCCACCCCTTGTTGAAATCGCCTACTGTCTTGTGGTTAACAACCTCTTCCTGAAGTTCATTCCAACTTGACACCAACCATTCCATAAAGAACTGCCTCCTGACCTCCTTTTTGAAGTCCCCAGCAGTTTATATCTGTGTCCCCTTATGTTCCTGTTCCCACAAAAGGTAAAAAGAGGTTCCCAAGATCCATTTTGTTTACATATTTGAGGTACTTGAAGGTTTCAATCATGCCCTCCCTCTCCCTTCTATTTTCTAGTGAGTGCATTTCCTGACCCCGAATCATCTTTGTTGCCCTTCTTTGTACTGCCTCGAGATTATTTACATCCTTTCTCGGGGGGGAGGCCAGTAAAGCATACCGTAGACTAGGTGTGGCCGCATCATGTATCTGTACAGTAGCAGGATCACCTCTGTCCTTCTGCTTGTGAACCCCCTGGCTATGAACCCCAGCATCCTGTGTGCTTTGGCTGTGGCCTTTCTGCATTGCACAGACTGCTTAAGGTTACTAGTTATAGCAATCCCAGATCCATTTCTTCCTTGGAAATCATGACTTTACCCCCCCCCAGCCTGTATTCAGTTCTTGGGTCCTTGCCTCCAATATACATGACTTTGTAATCTTTTGCGTTGAACCCAAGTTGCTGATACCAGACCACCTTTCAGATTTAGCAAGGTCCTCTCTAAATTCCCTGAACCTTTCTTCAGTGTCTACTCTCCCATAGAGTTTGGTGTCATCTGCAAATGGGATGATCCAGGATTTGCTTAAGTGGTAATGGTTTTTACCCAGCATTAAGGGGTATCGGCATGATACATTGTGGGTGGGGCTTATCTCCTCCCCCACAAAACTTTTTTTTAAATGCACTAAAGGTGCATTCTGTTTAAAATATGGGCCTTTAATATGGTTTTTAACAGGGTTCCTTACAATTTCATAGGGAGGAAATTTGTGCCAGACCCCTTTCCAAAAAACAAACTTTTTAAAAGGGGCGCTGTAATTTATTCCACAGATTTTTGCCTTAACAAATGAAAGCATGAATTCAGTTTCTAAGACGAGAATATTTACTTCTCGTCAACTCTGAGAATAAGTTATTTTTTAATATGTAAGCTGTTCGGAAAATATAGCATAGACATGAGGTCTTTGCTAGCACTTCTGAGTATTGTGACCTAGTGATTAGAGCACAGCACAGAGAACTTGGAGATCCAGGTTCGAATCCCACCCCCATCATTCACTGTGTGACTCTAAGTAAGTCACTTGACTGACTGTATACTCTCATATCTCTCGCTGTACTAGCACACTCTCTGTGTGGGTTGAAAATAGCAGCAACATTATCTCCCTCCATCTCCTCAATTGTAAAGCACTTTGGGATATAAGCTACATGAAATATACTGTAAAAACCAAAGTCCTTTCCCTCCCTCCCTACCAGACTCTGATCCTGATGTTTGGGCTCATGGTGCAAACCCAGGTCGCCAGTGTGTCAAGCGAATACCCATTACTTGTCACCATGGAACTGGCTTTCATGTGTACTTGATTCACTAATGAGTATCATTGTATACTGATAGCATAAGTGTAAAGCAATATGGGATTGAGATATATGTATGTCAGCTAATATTTATTTTATATATTTTATATTGTGTATCTTGTTTTATAATTTATTTGGAACTATGAGTGGTAGGGACCCCACTGGAATTTTTTGTCAACTGTGCAATTCTTTTCTAGGTTTTATAAATAAACATACTTACTACTTCACTACTTCAACTACTGCTGCATGTGCTTGATGCATGCTTGTACCATAACATGAGGCCCTCTGGCTTTATGTGACTGTAAGTAAATGGCAGCAATCTAGTAATATGAGTATTTTGCTCCTGTCTTATGTGAGGGCTGCAAAGTATTCTTCTGAATTTAGCATGTTACATTTCACTCAAATATGCAAGACATGCAACTGTGCTTCTGTGAATATTAAATATGATAAGACAGCCAAAAACTTCTTTTTCATTTGTTTTCCTTGAAAAACATCACATAAAATAGAAAATCATGCAATACTCTAGGTACTAAAGGAATAATGCTCAACAGGATGGGTGTTATGCTGGGATAACATCCCACCTCAGGTGGTTGGGCCCGAGGCCACCGGTGGCCTCGGGCATCCAAGACCCAAGAAGGGATTTTATCCCTGCATAACACCCACCCTGGAGGGCATTATTCCTATTATGCAATGGCTTGTTGTTTTATACAGAATAAAAAATTATTTAAATGAAAGTTTTTGTTAGTCTGGAAAAATATTTTTGTCTCTTAAGAGAAAATGCAACCAGAGCAAATAGAGCAAATACAAACAATCAGCAGGGATGTTATACCAAGATAACATCCCTGCTGTGATGGCTAACTGACCAATCAGATGTCAGGATTCTTTCTTGCTATTGTATAATATATTATAGAGCTGTGCAAATACCTTATTTCAAATTTCTGACCAAGTAGTCATATTTGGGGTCCCAAATATTCAAATATTGAGTATTTGTAGTCTTTATTTGTATGCCTATGAAAAAAAAGAAAAACAATGAAACAGCAGCCACCCTCCTCTCCTGCCCAAACCTTTAAACTACAACCCACGGTCCTCCCACCCTCTTGTACAATCCCAATCCCCTTCCCCCCAATCACCCACAATTTCATGGTTAAAAAAAAACCCTTCTCAGTCAGTGACTGGTGGAACCCACCCACCTGCATTGCCAGCAGATGTCTTCAGCTCTCTTCTCTTTTCAAAATCAATATTCCTCCCACCTACCATCCTGGTAGCACCCAGCTCCTCCATCCCCCATAACACCCTATTTTTCTTTTAAAAGAACACCCTTAGCGACAATGAAAGCAACTGACACAATCCCCCCTCCTCTATGGCTGGTGCCCATCTAGTGAATGAAAGTGCGCTCGTATATTATAAAGCTGTGCGAATACCTTATTTCAAATTTCCGACCAAGTGGTCATATTCGGGGTCCCAAATATTCAAATATTGAGTATTCATAGTCGTTATTTGTATGCCTATGAAAAAAAGAAAACAATGAAACAGCAACCACCCTCCTCTCCTGCCCAAACCTTTAAAATACAACCCACGGTCCCCCCACCCTCTTCTACAATCCCAGTCCCCTTCCCCCCGCCAATCACCCACAATTTCATGGTTAAAGAAAACCCTTCTCAGTCAGTGACTGGTGGAACCCACCCACCTGCACTGCCAGCAGATGTCTTCAGCTCTTTTCTCTTTTCAAAATCAATATTCCTCCCACCTACCATCCTGGTAGCACCCAGCTCCCCGCATCCCCCATAACACCCTATTTTTCTTTTAAAAGAAAACCCTTAGCGACAATGAAAGCAACTGACACAATCCCCCCTCCTCTATGGCTGGTGCCCATCTAGTGAATGAAAGTGCGCTTGTGTTTTCTACCATCATAAAACAACAGATCTCTGTCCCCTCTATTCTCAGCTATCAGCTGTAAGTGGCCTCTGACATCAATTAAATACTTAGGCATTCACATCACATCAAACCTGACCAAGATAAGCCAAGCAACTATATTACTTCTCTTAAAGACCCAACAGGATAAATGTGGGCGCTGGAAAGCCTTAAACCACTCTATGGCTGGGAAAATTACAATATTAAAAATGATCACCACCCAAAACATGTTTTCACTGTGTAGGTAATCTTCTGGTCTCTATTTCCATCCACTGGTTCTCTAAGATTGATGCCATGATAGATTGTTTCTTCTGGGTGGGGAATCCTCCCAGGTATAGTCATGTGAAGTTGTGGTCCCACTGGCAGCAAGGGGGCTGGAACCTCTCTTATCTCCTTTGGTACTACTTCAACTTTTTAGGTGAGCAAACCTGCATGTGGTTCTTGAGGGATCAAGAGACCCCCCCCCATAGTTGGAAGTGGAATGAACAGTATGTGCTGTGTGCTTCCAGCAGTGTACCAGTACTCTTCCCTCCTCTGAGCCTTGTGTTCCTAGCTCATGATATTGGCCTCAGTATGGGCATGGAAATGCCTGCCCCGCTCCTTACTCCTTGGGAACAGACCCCATTATGAGGCAGCCCTTCTCTTTGCATAAAACGCAAGCCAATCAACTGGTCAGCAAAACAGAAAATTGGCCATAGAAACATAGAATTTAATGGCAGATAAGGACTGCTTGGCCCACCTAGTCTGCCCATTTCCCTACCTAATGGATAAGCTGCAGATCCTAGTTAACCAACAGCCTACTTCCTCCTACCTCCCACTAGAATTGCCTCATGCCGGTCCCATGCATTCTAGAATTCCCCCACTGTTTTTGTCTCTATGACCTCCTCAGGAAGGCTGTGCCATTAATCCACAACCCTCTCTGTGAAGAAATACTTCCTCACATTACCAACACTTGTACATGTTCAGATGTTAGTACTGTAAAAGGAATCAAATGTCCAGTGAGGCAATGATGCTCAAAAATTGATTTAGTATCAATTGCAAAGCAAACAAGCATTTGCCAATGCCAAATGTTTGATGCTTTGGAAGATGTCCGCTCCTGCACCTTGTTTATTTTCTTGAGGTACTTGAACATTTTGTGCTGTGTGCCAGAATACCCATCTTTTTAATCAGCCTTTGATGTTGGTTGGTGTCCAAGGCTTTCCTGAAATCAATGTAGGTGACATCCACTGCCCCTCCCTAATTTAGTTCCTTACTGAGATATTAGGGTTTCCAATCATAACACCAACCATCACCCCCCCACCCTGAAGAGAGTGACAGGCATTGGGAGTGTGTCTTTGGGTCATCAGCCATAAAGCTCACTCCATTCCACCTCATCCCACTCTGCAGACACTGGCAGGCCTTGCTGTATGCTTTTGGGTGCTTGGCCAGTATGCTCATTTCATCCCATAAGGGAATAAATGGAGATGAGAGCAGTATAGAAGAATGAGGTGATGTTAGGGCCAAAGACTTCAAGGCACACCTTGATTCCTGCCACTGGCTGTAGGGTAGGGGGGTGGAATGAGTGAGCAGTATGGCCGATGACCCCAAGTCACCCCCCCGATGCCTGTAAGTCTCTACAAGGTGGAGGGGGTGTTATGATTTGAAACCATAACACCCCAGGTGTGTGTTAGTATTTTTGCTCCAAATTTTCAACATGAGCTTTTTGATCCCCACATCATGAACAGTGGCACTATCATTTTGTTACTCAGTCCCAAAAGTTGATTTCACACAGCGACCATGCCATTTGGTGTCACAGGCGTGAAAACACATTTTGGGCAGGATGTGAAAAATGACAGCTGTACTGTTCATGAGGTGGTGTGAAAAAATGGTAATGTTGAAAATCTGGAGTGAAAATATGAAAAACAGGTGAAGTTACGAGTGTCTGAAGAAACTGCACAATGCACGCCTATAATGCAATCATTTTTTGGAAATTTTTCACCAGATTGTCAACATGGGTATGTTTGGACCTCTCCTCATGAACAGTGGCACTATAATTTTGTTAATCTGTCCCAAAAATTGATTTCCCACAGCGACCACGCCATTCTGCACCACAGGTGTGAAAACACATTTTGGGAAGATGTGAAAAATGGCTGCTGTACTGTTCATAAGGAGATGTGAAAAAATGACAATGTTGAAAATCTGGAGTGAAAATATAAAAAATTTGAGAGGGTGCATAGAAACTGTGCAACGCACATTCATAATGCAGTCATTTTTTGGAATTTTTTCACCAAATTTACAATATTGGCTTTTTGGGACCCCACCTTATGAACAGCAGCACTGTCATTTCGTTAATTGGTCCCTAATGGTGATGCCATGCACTAACTGCAAAATCAACTTTTGGGACTGAGAAATGAGACAACAGACACAGGGGTTCATGAGGTGGGGTCCCACAAACCCCATGTTGAAAATTTGGAGCCAGAATTCATAAAAATTGCTGAGATATCATCTTAACTTGAAACCTTCTCATTGACTCCCATTATGTGGCTTACCTCGGTTCCTCAGTTCAGAGTTCAGCTTTGAAGAGTACAGATGCATTCCAGTCCACAGAATATCACAGTGCTGGACATCTGGAGGAAAGTATGGGGTAACAAGCATGCAGGGAGGTGGGGTGCATAGAAGGAAGGTACGAGTTGAAGGAGGGGAGACTGGGAAGGTGGCAGTTGACCATTTTCTTTTACCGTGGAAAAAAGACTTTTGAGAGACAATTTTCTTTTTTATAGAGTAAAACTTAATTTAAATTTAGGCACACTGGGGTGGGCTCCCAATGTGCCAAAATACAGGGGGGGTGTATGCCAACATGGGGATTGGGCACCCCGATGTCAGCAAAGAATGGGTTTGGGTGGAATTGGGTGCCTCCAACACTGGGAGTGGGCATCCAGGTGTCAGGGGGGAATAAAACATTTTCATTTCAGCACACTGGGGTGGGATCCCAGTCTGCCACATTATGGGAGAGGGACATGCTGACGTGGGGTTTGGGCACCCCGATGTCGGCTTTTCGGGACTGTGTGCCGGGTGGCAAGAGCCGCCAGGTTTGGGCACACTGGGGTGGGCTCCCAGTATGCCACATAATGGGGGGAGCATGCCAACATGGAGATTGAGCACCCCAGTGTCAGCTTTTTGGGACTGTGTGGTGGGCAGGAGGAGCTGCCATGTTTTGGCACACTGGGGTGGGCTCTCAGTGTGCCACATAATGGGGGGGTACATGCCGACACAGGGATAGGGCACCCCGATGTTGGCTTTTCAGAACTGTGTGGCTGACAGCAGGAGCAGCTATGTTTTGGCACACTGGGGTGGGATAACAGTGTGACACATAATGGGGGGGACATGCCAACATGGCAATTAGGCACCCCAATGTCAGCTTTCTGGAGAGTCTGTGGTGGGCGGCAGGAGCAGCCACCCTGTCATTTTTTTATTAAAATGTTTCACCAGGGAAGGCTCACCAAGCAAGCAAGTTACTTGTGGAGCAAGGGCTGGGGACAGAGTGCTCAATGCAGGAGCCAACAAGGTTGAGAGGGAAGGGGAGGTGCTGCTGCAATGACAAAACTGTTCGTCATTGCAGCGGCAGATTCTTTTCAACTCTTTGGCTCTCTTTAAAGTTCCTCATCATCAGCAGCTTCCATTGATTGGTGGCTGTGGGACAAGCCCAGTAAAGCATCCATTGCATTTGCTGGCAGTGCCACACCTCTCCATTGCCGTTATTGTCCCTAAGTGTTTGGTGCACAAGCGCATCAAACGCAATGAATGTCATGAACAATACCAACAAATCTGATATAGGAGACAAGACTATTGAGGCAGCCACACCATATTCCTCAGCACTTCACTCATTTATTTCCTTTGTAATTTGCATTAAACCAATGTTTGAGCATCATTGCCTGACTGGACATTCAGTTCCTTTTATAGTACTAACATCTGGACAACTATGTTTGCTGGCTGAGTTTCAGTTTTGGCTGGCCTTATTCACAATAGAAAGTTAGCAGCCCTCAGACTAGCACTGAGGTTTTTCACTAGTCAGCACTTAGTTTTTTTGTTGGTGGACAATCAACTGGTCACCCTGGAAGAGAAAGGGAATCTACCTCATAAAAGATATTTTGATGTCATGAGTAATATCATGGACTCCAAGGACTTACTAGCTTGATACACCCTTGCAAGGGCTAATTTCTGGAGGTTCCTCCACCTTCAAAGTCATGTGTCTACATAAGTGAATAGGGCCCTGACAAGTACCTTTCAGGGCTGCCCTTTCCCATTCTACCACTGGTTTACTAGATGTAAAGGGTCAAGTGGGCTTGATCTATGCCTGAGTTAAGTAGGCCCTCCTGGATTAAACTCAAAGTGCCTGCAGACAATGGGAGCAGGCTGTACTGGTGCAGTTTTCAGATCAGCACAGGAACTCCAGCTGGTAGACAGCACATCGCTCCTGCATAGATAGTTTCAGTCTCTTGATACAGAACAAAGTGCATCAGTGGTATTGCACTCCATCCAGACTACATGCATTGAGTCTAACCCTGAATAGCCGCTGCTGGATATATGGATCCCCTGGTGGGGATCTCTAGCATACCATGTGGGCCTGTCCTCAATTGACACAGTTCTGTGTGCAATCTGGCAGGGGTGCACCAAGGTGGTAAGTAACTCCATCCCCTTTACCTCTTACCTCCTCCTATTAAGTATCACCATTTCCATTTCCTTCCTTACACTCTGTAGTACTCTGGCTAACACTAGTGTAATCAGGAATTTTAAACAGTCTTGTGGACACTGCTACAAATCTGGAAGAGCAGATGAGTGTAGAATGAGTAGCCTTTTCTAAACCAGTATTTCCATTTTGCTATTCGGGGCTAGTAATATGGACAATGTCAATCAGAAAGCAAAGTATTTGAGCCAACCAGCCACACCTCTCTGTTTTCTAAAATTTGAAATTGTATTTTCTTTTTATCAATGAACATAATGATCCACTGGTGTGCCCAATGTTTCACCCAACTTGGGCTTCTTCAGGAGCAAGGATCTATGTAAATATACAACAACAGTTTTCAGAATATACACTTGACATCAATTACTGTATTATTATTATTATTTTCATTGTTAGTGTCTATATAATGTTACGGCCCATATCTGGCCTCTAGCAACTCTGGCACTTTATATATCTATTGCTATATTCATTGTGGAACCTCACCATACTGTTTATGCATTACTGAAACAATTATTAACTGTAAGGAACATTTTTTTCCTTTTTTGACTGGATTTACAAAATGGTCACCAAATTGTGTATTTTACTTTTCACTTCAGAAACTGTCATTATTCAACTTCTATATAAACAGAAATTAATTTCTACAATAAACATTGTCTTTTACTAAAACAATTATTAACTGTAAGAACATTTTTTCCTTTTTTGACTGGATTCATAAACTGGCCACCAAATTACATATTTGCTTTTTACTTAAAAAATTATCACTGTTCAACGTATTTATAAACTGAAATTAATTTCTACAATAAATGTTGTCTTTTACCTCATGTCCAGTACTTCTATTTGTATCACATTCAAAAAACGATCTATATTTTTCATGTTCTCATTTTGTTAATATAAACATTCACTAGATTATTAAAGTTGCTGCGTCATGTTCTAGATAAATTTTATGCCACACATCTGATTTTATGGTATCTGCTTTATAATGTATTCTCTCACTCACTTGAACTTCTTATTTTACTCATTAACTTTAAAAATGGTACACTCCATGCTCAGTATCATTCTATTCTTTTATGCTAACTTACCATAGCTTCCACTACATTCCCTAATTTTTTTTAATTTAATAACAATTAATTCATCTTATGCAACCTCATTCTAATGCTAACAATGTATTTCATTAGGTAAGATAAACAAATGCATTTCTCCCTGATGCGCTGACATTCTGGGTTAGCATTGTCTGTTCAATTCTTTTGAACTATATCTACTGGTCTCTTGGCAGTTTATGTTCTCATTTACTCATTATCTATCTAGATACCCTTTAAATCGATGTTACATATTATTACATCTATTATGTTACATTTTATAGACACTAACAATGAAAATAATAATCACTGATGTCAAGTATATATACTTTTTTTATGTATGTATTTAGCTTACTTTATGTCGTCCCACCTAGCCATCAAAGCTTCGTCCTGGTCATGGTGCCCCCAAGACTTCCACCGCCTACTGAATGCCTCACTCTCCCGGTTACTCCTGGCTTACCCCCGAGGAGGTGGGGAACGGCACTGTGGCAGGTATCAGCACCATGTATCTATATCTAGTTGGGAAAGCCTTCAGCCAGGTGGCTAATTGAAGTCCGGAGGCAGGACATCATAGAGACATCCGGCATGGAGGGTTTTTATCCCTATAGGCTGGGGCAGAGACATGCAATGTATGTCTGCGTCTGTCCTGCCCCAGAGATTCCTCGACCATGTGTCAGTGTATAGGGCAATGCACCCAGCTTCCGCTATGTGTTGCTCCTGCACTAGATGCAAGAACCCCCTGGAGAAGGAGAGCTGTCCTACGGACGCTCGATCTTTCTCCCCTTGGCCAGCCCTGTGACGATCAGGGCTCATTCCAGAACCCAGTTTGTCGGCGTCGCAAGCAGAAATCCAACCACTGCGCAGGTGGGCCAGCATCAAGTATATATTCTAAAAACTATTGTTGTATATTTACATAGATCCTTGCCCCTGAAGAAGCCCAAGGTGGGTGAAATGCTGGGCACACCAAGGAATCGTTCAAAACTTCAAATTTTAGAAAACAAAGAGGTGTGGCTGGTTGGCTCAAATATGTTGCTTCCTGATTGACAAATCTGGAAGAGCCACTGTACATAAATATTTATGGCTGGGCACTTGGTACCTTGCCACTGCATTAATGATATAAAACCTGAATGGCCACAAAGGAAAATAGCAGCATGGCAGTGGTTATCAGTTCCAAAATTGCTTCTGTAAACATTTTGGCCTTGGGGCAGTTGTCTTTATGTGGAAGTGGATGGTGATTTCTGTTTTTCCAAAAGTGTGGGAGTCAGTGGACTAAAGAAAAAAGATGCTGTAGCTGTGCTTTGGCAGTTACTTGGAAGACTTCTTTCAAACAACATGAAGTCTTGCTATGTTATGACAATTGCAGTATGACCGCTGGTTAGAACTGCTCCGGAGGTGAAATAGTTAACTTTCCATGCAGGCATGGAACTTAGAGCTCGAGCTCAGCTGAAAACTCTGTCTGTTGTGCTTCAAACGAAAACTGTCAGATTCTTTACTCCGCCTCACTGAACAGTCGCTCCGGAGATTTCTCCTTCTTCTCGGTTCATTTTGTCGGTTTAAAAGTATTATTTTTCGGTTTTTAGCTGAAATTAAACCACAACTGGTTGGTTCAAGCTCTGTCTGTAGTAATGTAAGTAATAGATAGGTTTTACATTTATTTTTTCTGTGTGGAACTTGTAATTCTTTATCGGTTCGGTTTGAACCGATCAGGTTGTATTTAAAATCTACTAGTCCTTTTTTTAGAGTGCGGTTCCCGGTTCTTATCGGTTCTAAAAAAAACGGATTTCATTACGGTTTTTCCACAACCCGTGAAATGGTTGGGAACCTATAAGGGTGTCTTGCTTGGTGGATTGCCATAAACGGGCAAGTTGGTTAGGCTGGCATTATGTCTGACAAACCCAAAAGAAAAACCGGACCCACTGGGTTTCAACACTGTAGTGTTTGTGGGGAAGCTTTTGCTAACCCACACACCACATGTGTCTATTGTCTGGGGTTTGACCACCTCAATTCAGACTGCCAGATTTGTCACAATTTCCCTGCTGCCACCATAGGTAAGAGAGTTGGTAGGCTCAGGGAAAGGGAGGCTAAAAAGTCCACTGACCCAGATGGCCAGCCCGGTTCGGTGCCAACCGAACCGGAGGGAGTGCCCTCTGACCAGGGCGATACTTCCTCGGGCAAACGAAGAGCCGGTTCTGAGGAGCCGGTTCCAGCAAAAAGGACTAGAAAGTCAGCTAGTGTAGAGCCAAAAGTTCTCTCCCCAACTGCTGAGGAAATAGCTAAAGCAATTCAAATTGTCCAGTCTCTCTCTCCTGAGTTCCAACCGAACCGACACCTTCAGGTAAGCGTTCGGTTCGGCCGCTTCCACCGGTTCAAGATTATGATTTTGAGGATTTTATGAACCGGGGGAGGGGGAAGAGGAATATGAGGAGAGTGAATATGGTTTTGAAGATCTGGATGTGCCCACTGATCCGGACATCTCTCCAGATAGACCCCTAGGAGTTTCTCCTCCAAGGCTTTCTGAGTCCCCTTCTCATTTCATGTTTTATAAAAAAAGTTGCTGAAACTCTCCAGCTCCCTGTTGAGGAAGCTGTTGATGACCAAGAGGAGCCAGACTATGTAGAAATGATGGATATTCCAGAGTCTTGGAGACTGTCTATTCCTTTGCATAAATCTTTTCAGAAACAGACAGTAAAGGTTTTAAAAACTCCTCACACTATACCTCCTGTGGATAAGAGGATGGACAAGAGGTATGCCTTATCAGGCTCCGACACTGATTTCCTCACTCAACAATGCAGCCATGTAGGGGTAGTGCAGGCTGCAGCCTGTGACAAGGCTAATATTCCCCTAGCTTCACACCCCCCTGAGAAAGACTCCAGGAAGACTGATGCTATGGCAAAGAAACAGTACATGGCAGCATCTTTGGGACTCAGCCAAGCAAATTATATGGCTTATGCTGCTAGGTACCAGAAATCCAGATGGGATACTGTGCTGGTCCTAGCAAAACAAGTCCCTGATCAGCTTGCCAGGGAGCTGGAACAGGTGGCTATGGATGGTATTGAGGCATCCAAGGTGCAATTTCATGCTGCAGTGGACTCTAATGATGTTTCATCAAGAGTCATGGCTACATCTGTAGCACTTCGCAGGATGGCTTGGCTCAGATGTACTACCCTGTCTCAGGATACCCAGTCTAAGGCCATGGATGTTCCTGTTGTGGGAAATTCTCTATTTGGGGAGCAAACAGAGAATTACATGAAGAAAATGGATGAATATAGGACCACCTATAGGAGTGCACAGGCCAAGGAAAGGCAGGCCACTCCTCAAAAGCAGCTTCCTAGAGGCAGGGGCAGGCCTTTTCATAGGCCTTTTTACCAAGCCCAAGCTTCCTCCTCCACCTATGCTCAGAGGGGGTTCTTTAGAGGGAGAGACAGACGGGGTACAAGCAGGTCTGCTTCCACCCCTCAGCCCAAAGCCCCTGCCAAGCAGGCACCCTGATAGGATTGACAGGCCGATTCTCCTCTACCTGTAGGGGGCTGGCTGGCTTACTTTGTCCAGGACTGGAAGTCTTTAACATCAGACAAGTGGGTCCTGGAAGTAGTAAGCCAGGGACTGGTTCTCAGCTTCAAAGAATTTCCAAAGCTGAGAACCAGATCTTTCCACCTGCAACTCCATCAGAGGCACTTGCCCTAGAGGCAGAGGTCTCTACCCTCCTGGCTCTCAGAGCTGTGAAAGGGTTCCTCCCTACACCAGGGCAAAGGTTTGTACTCCAGGTACTTCCTTACCCCAAAAAGACAGGAGAATGGCGGCCCATCCTGGATCTCAGATATTTAAACAAGCACCTTTAAAGCCAAAGTTCAAAATGGTGACTCTGGGAATTATCCTACCCTCTCTAAGGCCAGGGGACTGGCTAGCTTCCCTGGACCTCAAGGATGTCTACTTCCATATTCCCATCAGAAGCTCCCATCGAAAGTACCTCAGGTTCGAGCTGCCCTCAGGCCACTACCAGTTCAGAGCAATGCCCTTCGGTCTCACTTCTGCCCCAAGGGTATTTACCAAATGCCTGGCTGTAGCAGTTGCCTACCTAAGAAGACAAAAGATTGCCATCTTTCCTTACCTGGACAATCGGCTCTTAGTAGGCCAGTCCCCAGACCAGGTCAATTTACACCTTCAGATAACGCAGCAACTGCTTACCTCTCTAGGTTTCCTTCTGAATCTCTCAAAGTCAGTTCTAGAGCCAGTCCAGCTTCTTACCTTCATAGGCGCAGAACTGAACACACAGGAAGCCAGGGCCTTCCTCTCCCTGGACAGGGCAAAGACCCTAGTCTCTCTGGCCTCCTCATTTACCCTGCAGGTCTCCCGGCCAGCAAGGCATTTTCTGCAGCCCCTAGGACACATGGCTGCTTCCACAGCAGTTGTGCAAGGAGCAAGATTTCAGATGAGGGACATCCAGTTCCATTTGAGAGCTTTTTGGTCTCAAAGAAAGGATCCTCTTACCAAGCTGATCCCAGTAACTGGAACCCTGATCCAAGCCCTACAGTGGTGGCAGGATCAGAGCAACCTGAGACAAGGGGTTCCTTTTGTCACTCAGTCTCATTCTCTAATCCTTACTACAGATGCGTCCCTCTTGGGCTGGGGAGCTCACATGGGCGACCTCACCACCCAGGGTCTGTGGTCTTCCCAGGAATCTCTGCTCCACATCAACCTGTTGGAGCTCAGAGCAGTTTTTCTAGCACTTCAAGCTTTTTCCAAATCTGTTCAGAACAAGAGTATTCAGGTCAGAACAGACAACACCACTACAATGTGGTACATCAAGCAAGGGGCACTCGGTCTACGGCCTTGTGCACTGAAGCGATGAAGTTGTGGTCTCTGGCTTACTCCTGAACACCTCCCTTACGGCAGTTCACCTCCCAGGCAAGGACAATGTCCTGGCAGATGCTCTCAGCAGGATTTCCCAGGGCCACCACGAATGGTCACTGGATCCCCTGGTCTTGGGAGTAGTATTTGCCAGATGGGGCACCCCGCAGATAGATCTTTTTGCAGCCCCAGACAGTCACCAACTTCCTCTTTTTGCTGCAGGCCCCAGTGTTGGGCTCACTCCCTTGGATGCCTTAGCTTTCAGTTGGGAGGGAGTTTCTATGCCTTCCCTCCTTTTCCCTCCTGTTCAAAGTGCTAGTCAAAATCAGATCCCAATCATGCAAAGTCATTCTGATAGCTTCGGATTGGGCCAGACAGCCCTGGTATCCACTCCTGCTGTCCTTAGCAGTCCATCCTCCCCTGTCCCTTCCCAGGAATCACAATCTGTTAACCTGTGACCAGGGAAGGGTCTGGTACCCGAATCTCAAATCTCTCAATCTCAAGGCCTGGTTCTTGAAGAGTTAGAGTTTGCTGATTTGCACCTTTCCCAAGGTGTAATGGATATATTGAAGGCTGCAAGGAAGCCTTCTACCAGGGCTACTTACAATTCCAAATGGAAAAGGTTTTCCATATGGTGCTTGGAAAAGTATATTTCCCCAGTCTCTGCTGATCTACCCACAGTCCTGGATTATATGGTCCACCTGAATTCTTTGGGGCTGAGACCAGCTACCCTGAAGGTGCACTTGGCAGCTGTGTCTGCTTTTATTTCAGCAGGTAAATCCTCTTCCCTTTCAGCTCATCCTGTATTTTCCAAGTTTTTAGGGTTGTTTCACACCAACCTCCATTCAGGGATCCTGCCCCTGCCTGGGATCTTAATGTTTGCATTGCTCAGCTTATGCAACCCCCTTGAGCCCTTGTCTTCGCTGAGCTCAAGTACTTGACTTGGAAAACTGTGTTTTGGTAGCCATCACCTCTGCCAGACGATAAGTGAATTACAAGCATTGTCAGTGGAGCAGGAGTTTATCTCTTTTCATAGAGATAAGGTGGTCCTTCGGACTAACAGAAAGTTCCTGCCTAAGGTGGTTTCAGATTTACACCTTAATCAATCTATTTCATTTCCAGTGTACTTCACTGACCACTCCTCCTCTGGGGAGAGGATGCTGCACAGCCTAGATGTGAAGAGAGCCCTTAGTTACTACACAGAGCGTACCAAGGGTCATAGGTTTGACTCCCTCCAACTGTTCCTCACCTATGGTGAAGTTGGTAAAGGGAAGCCAGCCACTAAAAGATCCATTGCCAGGTGGATTGTCTCTTGTATCCAATTCTGCTATGAGAAGTTGGGTAAAGTTCCCCCCTCAGGCCTGAGGGCTCACTCTACCAGAGGTACAGCTGCTTCTCTGGCTGCTGCCAGAGACATTCCTATTCTAGAAATATGTCAAGCAGCTACCTGGAAAACAGTTCACACTTTTGCAAGCATTACTCCCTGGACATCCAGGCTAGGAGTGATGCTCGGTTTAGCACAGCCGCATGCTTAGAGCCTATTTCCTAGGTAGGTTCTGTCCCTCCTCCATGGGGTACTGCGGTGTAGTTCGCAATTGTCATAATATAGCAAGACTTCATGTTGTTTGAAGAAAAAATTACTCACCTTAGTAATGTTGTTTCTTCTAATGGAGTCTTGCTATATTATGACCTCCCTCCCTGCCTGCCCCTCAGAACCTCTGTTTTGGGGATGTGGGTGGGCAGTACAGGGTTGGCACTTTTTTGATGCCCACCTTGTTGTTTTCACCTACCTTTTTGGGTGAATTGGTGTTGTGTTTTTGCATTTTTGGGTCTCCTGACTTGAGTCTTTGTTTTAGGCCAAAAATGAGTGTTTATGTTAGTAGCCAGTTGGCTAGTGTAGGTTTACAGCTTCCACACAGAACCTTAGTGAGTTTTAGCTCGTAAAGATCTGACAGTTTGCATTTGAAGCACAACAGACAGGGTTTTCAACTGAGCTCGCGCTCTAAGTTCCATGCCTGCATGGAAAGTTAACTATTTCACCTCCGGAGCAGTTCTAACCAGCGGTCATACTGCAATTGTCATAATATAGCAAGACTCCATTAGAAGAAACAACATTACTAAGGTGAGTAATTTTTTCTTCCTCTTCCTCTATACTGTCAGCATTCTCCATTCTGCCTTTCATCATCATCATTAGCTTTACTGTCTAATAGTACTGCTTCTGCCTTGCATTGGCATCTCTTAGAAACATAGAAACATAGAATTTGATAGCAGATAAGGACCGTTTGGCCCACCTAGTCTGGCCATTTCCCTAGCTAATGGATAAGCAGCAGATCCTAGTTAACCAACAGCCTACTTCCTCCTACTCCCCACTAGAATTGCCTTATGTCTGTATGTCACATGCATTCTTGAATTCCCCCACTGTTTTTGACCCCACAACCTCCTCAGAAAGGCTGCTGTATGCATCTACAACCCTCTCCATGAAAAAATGCTTCCTCACGTTACCTCTGAGCTGTCCCCCTCTATCTTCAAATTGCGCCCCCTTGTTCTTGCACATCTCTTTCTGAAAGATGCTACCCTCTTGGACTTTGTTGATTCCCTTGAGATACTTGAAAGTTTCTATCATGTCCCCCCTCTCCCTCTTTTCCTTGAGGGTATACATATTAAGCTCCTTTAGTCTGTCTTCGTATGGCTTCTGGTGCAGACCCTGCATCATTTTAGTCACCCTCCTCTGGACAACTTCCATCCTGTCTATGTCCTTGTGGAGACGGGGTATTCCAGATGGGGTCTCACCAACTGTCTGTACAGAGGGATGACAACTTCCTGTTTCCTACTGGTGATGCCTCTCCCTATGCATCCCAGTACCCCCAGCCCTCCTTACTGCCTTCTCTCATTGCTTGCCCACCTTTAGGTCATCATATATGACTATCCCCAGGTCCATTTCCATTTTTGTTGTTGTTAGTATCTTACCCCCTACTGTGTACTCTTCCCCTGGGTTTTTGTTTCCCAGGTGCATTACTTTGCACTTCTTTGCATTGAATCTAAGCTGCCATACCTTTGACCATTCCTCCAACCTTCCCAAGTCCCTTCTCATCCTTTCCATCCCACCATGTGTATCAACCCTGTTGCAGATCTTTGTGTCATCTGCAAAGAGACATACTTTTCCTTCCAGACCCTCTGCAATGTCACTTTTAAAGACATTAAAGAGGACCGGTCCCACTACTGAGCCCTGCGGTACCCCACTAGTAATCCCCCTTTCTTCAGAGTGGACTCTGTTTACTCTTACCCTCTGCGTCCTGTTGTCCAGCCAATTTTGTGCCCAGGTTACCACCTTGGGACCCACTCCAAGGCTGGCTAACTTGTTTATTAATCTTTTGTGTGGGACTGTGTCAGATGCCTTGCTAAAGTCTAGGTAGACCACATCCACAGCCCCTCCCTGGTCTGCTGCTTTGGTCATCCATTCAAAGAAATCTATTAGATTCATCTGACATGACCTTCCCACTGGGAATCCATGCTGCCTTGGGTCCTATGCCCCTCTGGCCTCTAGGTACTCAACAATACTTTCCTTCAGAAGTGATTTAATCATTTTCCCTACCATTGAGGTCAAACTAATGGGTGTGTAGTTTTCTGCCTCTACCTTGCTCCCACTTTTGTGAAGTGGAATCACATCCACCCTCCTCCAGTCCTCCAATACCACCCCATCCTCGCTTGATTTGTTAAAGAGGGTAGTCAGTGGTGTCACAAGTTCTCCTCTTAGTTCTTTTAGAATTCTGGGGTGAATCCCATCAGGCTCCATTGCTTTGTCCACCTTCAGTTTTAAGAGTTCTTTCAGAACCCTTTCTTCTGTGAATGGACTGGTATTGACCCCCTATCCAGAGTGTTTCTATTGTTTGGTTTAGGTACCTCCCCTTCCTCTTCTTTTGTGAATACTGAGCTGAAGTATTCATTCAATATCCCTGCTTTTTCACTGTCACCCTCTGCCCACATTCACTCCCCTTTATTAAGCCTCAGTATCCCTCCCTTGGTCTTTCTTCACTCCCTAATGTACCTATAAAAGGTTTTATCCCCCTTGTTAACAGAGTTGGCTGTCTTTTCCTCAGTTTGGGCCTTTGCAATTCTGACTGCCTTCCCTGCCTCCTTCTGCTTTAACTGATATAGTTATTTGTCCTTCTCTTCCTGTGTTTCCTTATATTTTCTGAATGCTATCCTTTTCTCCTTAACCTTCCCTAACATCTCTTTTGAGAACCATAGTGGCTTTTTCCTTTGTTTTGTTTTGTTGATTTACTTTACACAAAGGCTTGTTGGCTCTATAATGGCAGTTCTGATTTTTCCCCATTGTTCTTCCATCCCTCCTTCTTGCCTGTTTGCTAGTGCTTTTCTGAGGCACTGTCCCATTTTGTCAAAGTCAGCCCTCCTAAAGTCCAACACCCTTGCTTTTGTATGGCTTCACTCTACTGCTGTTTTTATTGTGAACCACACTGTTTGGTGGCCGCTTGTTCCCAAATGGCTACCCACTTCTAGATCTGAGATTCTCTCTCCATCCTCATTTGAGAGTACCAGATCTAAGACTGCTGTCTCCAGAGTGGATTCCAACACTAGCTGTCTGAGGCATGCCCCCTGTAGGGTACCAAGAATGTTCCTGCTCTTGGATGTGGCTGCAGTAAAGGTGTTCCAGTTAACATCTGGCATATTCAGGTCCCTCACCAACAATATCTCTCCTTTTCCTGCCATTCTAAGGATTCCTTCTATCATTTCCTTGTCCATTGCCTCCCCCTGATATGGGGGTCTGTAAACAACCCCTGTGCAATTGTGTTGCCATTTCCTGTCTCCAGGGTGACCCACAGTGCCTCCTCCCCTCCTTATTCACCCTTCAGTTCTGTTGCTTTGATTCCTTCCCTTATGTAGAGAGCTACTCCTCCTCCTCGTTTTCTCTCCCTGTCCCTCCTGTACATTGTGTTCCCTGGTATGTTGACATCCCAGTCATGGTTCTCTGTGTACCATGTTTCTGTGACTGCCACAATATCCAGGTGTCCCTCTTGCATCAAGGCCACTAGTTCAGAGAGCTTTTTACATGGTCTATGGGCATTGGTATTCATCACCCTCCATTTTTTTATGGCCTTACCCCTTTTAGGCCCACCCCTGTCCTTACTGCCTTTGCCTTTTTCTGAATTTACCCCTGTCCTGCTCCTTATTAACTTCTCTACCTTTGTGTCTACTTCACTAACTACCCTGTTTTGTGGGGAGGGGCGGGATTTCCCTGCTTCTCTTCAGTGCCTCCCCCTTGGCTAGTTTAAACGCTTGCCAGTGAAACATTTAAACCTATCACCTAGAATCCTGGTCTTTTACTGAGATCTGTAAGACTTGAGCAAATGCCTTTTCATGGTAAGTGTCCCTAGCCATGATCCCTTTTTCCCTGACTCAGGTTGTCCATCCATATAAGGCACACTACTTGAGTCAGCTAATTATTTTCATGGTAAGTGTTCCTAGCCATGATCCCTTCTTATCCTGACTCAGGTTCTCCATACATATAAAGTACACTACATGAGTCAATGATTCTTTGTCCACCCAAAGGGAATCCCACACCACTGACATCACTGGTTCAGTCTTTTCTAGTGGCACTCTCTGCCATTTTCTATGGGGTGGGCTATCATGGCCTTCATCTTCTTGCACATCCTCTTCCCCCACACAAGTTTTTGGGGTGTAGGGAACCTCTACTATGTGTCCTGCTGGTCCTGGCTGTACTATGTGTCTTTCCATGTCTTTCTCTGTTGTTTTTTTAAATGTTTGCTTTTCTCATGCCTTTTTGGGTCCTCTTTATTTTGTTTCATTTGACAAACACTATATGTCTTTTTTGATATCTTAAATGCCCCATCATATATCCCACCTGTTCTACCTCCTCCTTCTCCCAGAACTGATGCTGCTGCTATAACTTTATCAAACACTTTCTCATGATCCATGTCTGTTTCTCCAGCCTACCACCAAGCCACTTTTCTCCTCATGCACTGCCTATGTCATTATCTGCTGCATCCTTTTCTTTTTATTTTGCTCTACAATTATTACTCAAGTATCAACCCTTGTAGTGCCACTATGAGTGGTTCCTACAACATGTGATACTTAATGGACTGTTCAAGTAGTTTACTGTGCACCTTCGTTTCCCACTCAGGCCAAGAAGTTGTAGCCAACCTGACTCTAATTTGATTTTTCTTTACCGCTTCTAGATGATCTCACTCTATTCCCATTTGCTTTTTCTCTTTGCTGCTCCATTACATAATCCAGATGCCCCCCATTATTTGTTTTACACACATATATATATATATATATATTATGGTAGCACGGTAGTGCTACCGTAGTTAGGGTTGAGGAGCTATTTACATATTAAACCAAAAATTTTGCACCTTAATAACTTTGCAACTGTTTGACAGATTTATCTGAAATTTGGAATACATGATCAAGAACCATGGGCCTTAGGATCCACCAAGTTTCGTACTGGTCGGATGCATAACTGCATAGTTATTAAGCACGATCTGCGCGTGTGTTTACGCTTTTTCTGGAATTCTACGGTCGGATCTACAGGTCACACGGTTTACGTGACCAGCCCAAAATCTTCAGGGAACATGCAGCCAGGGTCCCCAATGTGCCTTTTGAAGATTTGGTGAAAAAATATTAAACGGTTCAAAAGTTATTCAAAAAACAATTTTCCATTATAAGTCAAAGGGAAAAGTTAACAAAAAGTTCGACAGTGTCGCAAAATGCATTTACTTTCACAAATGGCCCTTTACTTTCACAAATCCGCCATCTTGTTTTCAGTTAGTGATCAGAAAATGCTTGCTATTTAAATTTGGGACCCTCTAGCAACCTAATTCTTTTGTATTCACCTAGTGAACCTGAGGATGCTAGCCATGTATTTATTTGGGGTAAACACCCCAAATATATTTTCAAATTTCTGGAAAAGTACTTTCATAAAAAGTACTTTTGTGCTCATAGTGTCGCAAATTTTTGTGAAAACTTTATAAATTGGTGAGCAGTCTTTGTAGTCTGTGGGAAAATGACAGCAATTGTTTTGGCACCCCTGCTGCAAAAGAACGTTGGGAGTTTTGGGCTGAAATTTGAAGGGAACGCAGCCAACATCTCACAAATGTGCCATTCAGTGTTGTGTTGAAAAAATAATACATGGCAGAAAAGTTACGGCACTCCAACATTGACATTTTTTCCCATAGGATAACATTTCGGCACCCGACACATTACAGGAATCCTTTGGCACCCTACTGCAAAATAACAGTTTGGTCTTTTTTCCTGAAATTTGGAGAGAAGACAGCCAACAGCCCACAGATGTGCCTTTCAGTGGTTTGGTGAAAAAAATATTACAGGGAGGCAAAGTTATGGCACTCCGAACTTCTGTTTTTTTCCCATGGATAACATTACGGCGTTCGCCGCGCCTTTCAGGGCCCGTATCTCGGAAACGGTGCGAGATACAGACTTTTCATTGGAAAAATGCCAATGGGAGCTAAGTACAAAACTAGCCAGGACAGTCGTAAATCATATGACTTTTACATTTTTTTCGTTACAGTTCCTGAGATATAACCTGTTTAGTATTCTAAGTCGTCATTTTCTGCTCCAATACCAATTATTATGCATACATTCTTTGTACTCACTGTCTTTCTCTATGCAGGTTTTGGGGAAAACCAGCCTGTGCGCTTACATTACTGTTACCGTTGCCCTTTCCGTTTGTGGTTCTGTACCCGTTTCACTTACCGTTTACGTCTACGCCACCATGTGCATTATCCTTTGTGCTTTCATTTGCGCTATGCTTTCTGTTATTTTTGCCATTTGTGTCTACAGTACTGTTTCTTTTCTGTTTCACTTTGCGTCTACCATGCCCATTGACATTTCCATTTGCAGGCACCATGTTACTATGTGACAACACATCACGTGGCAGACCGTTCCCGTCTACGCCACCGTATGTGTTACCCTTTCTGTTCTCATTCACGTTTGCATTACCATGTGCACCACTGTTAGTGCTTCTGTTTGTGTTGCTGTTCCTGTTACTATGCCACAAGACATCACGTGGCGGGAGCGTGGGGCCCCGCTGCTGCATTACATTCACTATTTCTCATTATCATTCTCAAAAAGAAAGGAAATTAGAGGTTAAAAAAATAAGTTTAATGCATTAGTTAGGGTTGTTCCACAGTGACAAAAGTGAGGAAATTTGGTGTTAGGGTTGAAAACCCTCATTGGACCTCACGCCTACTCCCTACCGGCATTGGGGTGCGATTGGGTCGCCGGTCCTAACTCTCACCTCATTCTCCTATACTCTGCTGCTTTACATGTGATGGGGTGAGAGTTAGCTGATGACCCCAATGCACACCCCAATGCTGGTTGGGGGTGGGCAGGGGTCCAAGGAGGTTTTCAACCCTAACACCAATTTTCCTTACTTTGTCGCTGTGGAACAACCCTAACTAATGCATTAAATGGAGTTTTGCCTTAATATATATATATATATATATATATATATATATATATATATAGGGATATGACATGGCCTGACTGAAGATATCATATTTATCTTCACGAGGGTATTGATATCATGATATCTCACGAGTGGCAAAGCCACGAGTGAAATATCATGATGTCATTGGCCCGAGTGAAGATAAATATGATATCTTCAGTCAGAGCTGTCATGTTCTGTTTATACAACGTATGTTTTGGGCCCCACTGAACACAACCCCCAAATGCCCACTTGATATAATCCCTCACATAGAGGTAATGGCTATTCCAACTCAAGTTTTCATGTCTCCTAACACAAAAGATGCCATATGTTATTTGAAAAGTATATGTGATTGATCCTGCAACTTTAAAATTACCAAAAAAAAAAAACTGGATTGTGACTGATCCAACTGCGGCTAACCCAACATAACACTGCATAACCCCCCAACACCACAGATTACATGTCACTTGTAAAAAATGTCTGATTTTGCCACTTTAAAATTATTTATTAAACCATTTGTGGTTGATCTTGCATGTACCTTTTAAGAAATAAACAGTGAGAAAACATATCTGGTTGATCCTATGACTTCAGTTTATCTGCTTCACCTGAAATGTAGTGTGACCAGGGCTATCCACAGAAATGTAAGCGTGATGCGTGTGCTATGAATATCGAAATGTGAGGCACTGTCTTATATTAAGAACAAGGGGCCACTGCTGCCGCCACGAAAGTGTATTTTTTGTTATAGAAGCTATTTTGTCAAAGCAGCTGCTGACAGTACTCAGGCGACAACGAAGGAATCGGCGAGTTTTAGCACACCAGACGGAAGTGGGAGTTATGTTGTCATAACAACACTTGCTAACACTTTCGTCTGGTGCGCTGAAGCTGCCGACCCTTCGCTCTCGTCTGAGTACTGTCGGCAGCTTCTTTTGACAAAATAGTGATAGAATAAAAAAATATACTTTTCTAAGTGTGGCAGTAGTGGCTCCCTTATTCTTAATATCAGGCAGTGCCTCAGGTTTTGATATTCATAGCGCTTGGTCGCGCTATATTTCTGGGGATAGCTGCTCAGTCACGCTACATTCCAAGAAGAAGTGGATAAAAGAAAGTGGCAGGTTCAACCAGATATGATTTTAAAATATTTATTTGTGTAGGTGGAAGCAGGTCTCAGAGATGCATGGGGGAGTGGGGTCTTGCTTGTAAAGAGAACGTCACGGGGGAATCCTGTTAGTAACTTGAGAAAGCCACAGGATGAAAAATGAAACACTTTCACTTTCATTGTGATGACGTATAGGAACATGGAGATATCAATGATATCTTCACATGTGAAGATATCATTGATATCTCCACAACCTGGCTGAGATACCTTTTATCCTGAGATTTATATCAAAATATACATTGTATAAATATATATATATATCTATACCGTATATATACATATACACACACACACACACACACACATATATATATATATACACTTATATAGATATATATAACATTTATTTTCTTAACATAAATTATGTTGTTGATGCAACAAAAGTGCCAACAGTAGCAACTGGCTACCAGCAGAATGCCAGCTGACAGCTGACACCAACATGTTGCTCTACACTAGCCCAGCTCAGGACACATACAATGCTAAAGGAGAAACATATGGATGTTGGGGGCATGAAGAGTAGAAGAAAAAAATATGTTTTCATATTTTTTATAGGATGTCACAAAAGTGCCAACTAGCAGTGATCAGGCACCAGCAGCCACCAGCTGACGCCTCCTTGCTGCCCACTGCCCAGATCACACTGCACTAGCAGATTCGGGACATACACAATTATACACAAAGAACCTAAGGAAGTGTGGAATGTGATGACTAGAAGAAGAAGAAAAAAAAATATGTTGCATTTATTTTTTTACAGGATGCCACAAAAGAACCAACTAGTAGCATCTGGCCTCCAGCAGTATGCCAGCTCACATGTACTTTCTGCTGACTGTCCAGATCACACTACAATAGCACAGCTAGTGGTCACTCACAATGCTACCTCAGGAAGTTGGGAGCATGAAGACAGGCAGAAAAATATGTCTGTTAAGATTTTTGATAAGATGCCACAAGAGGGCCAACTAGTGATGGCCAGGCACAAGCATGCTGGCAGCTGACACCCACTTGCTGCACACTGCTCCGATCACATATGCTAACACAGCTTTGGATGACACATACTCTGCTACAGGAGGAACTTCAGGCTGGGAACGTGAAGGCTGAAAAAAAATAGTTTTAATTTTTTACATTATGCCACAAAAGTGCCAACTAGCAGTGGCAGGGCACAGGCAGGATGCCAGTTGACACCCACTTCCTAAACTCTGCCCAGATGCTAGCACAACTTCAGGAGGATACACAGTGCTACAGGAGGAACCTCAGGAAGTTGGGAGTTTTAAGCCTGGAGGAAAAAAATATGTTTCTTGTTTTGAAATTTTTTTATAGGATGTCACAAAAGAGCCAGTAGCATCAACTGGGTACTAGTAGTCTGCCAGCCACCACTTACTGCACACTGCCCCAGCTTCAGGCCTGATGGATTTCTACTGTACTATGCACACAGATTAATCTAATAAAAATTGCAGTCACTGAAAAAAGGCAGCAGTCCTTATTTTTCTAGCTCCAAAAAGAGAAGTCTTTTTTGTGGGCATATTGGCTCAGCCAGGCTGGTAACATATACCTGCATGCTGTCCGTTGCCCGGTAACTCCCTAATCTGCCCACAGGGTCACTGTACTATACCCTGCGTATTCTGAAAAACAAACAAACAATACAGTCACTGTCAAAGCAAGCACTTGTCAATGCCAAATGTTCACTGCTTGAATTTCTGTTCTATCGGGCCTTGCTTGTACACATTTTTACAATATATTTTCCCAAGATGAACCAGATGAGATGTAATATATCATCTGCTATGTTGTTCTGATTTTACACAGTTTTATGCTGCATTTGCCCAGAATAGTAGAGGTGAGATGTAATATCTTTTTTGTTAGTGTGGTCATGCTTTATAATGTATTTTTCTTGGACAGATGTTAGATGCAACATCTCCTTTTCAGTGGGATTCTGCTATAGGGTCCTCTTTTTACATAGTTTTGCAAGACTTTACCCAGGATAACCCAGCAGAAATGCAATATCTCATTTTCAGTTGGGTCCTGCTTTAACACATCATTGTACTGCATTTACCCAGGATAGCACATCTCAGATGCTATCTTGTCTTCAGTGGGATCCTGCTCTTCCCAGTTTTTATTCTGTATTTACCCAGGATAACACAGCTGAGATTAAATATCTCATTTTCGATGGGGCCCTGCTTTTACCTATTCTTATAATGTATTTACTCAGCATAGCCAAGCTGAAAGGCAAGCGACATTTTCAAGTGGGATCCAGCTTTTACAATGTCTTTTTCCCAGGCTATAACCACTTTGATGCACAGTTTAGTGGGAGCTCTGCTATACTGGGATTCTTCTTTTACACATTTTTACTCAATATTTACACAGGATAGACCAGTTAAAATGCAATTTCTGAAATGTTTTGCCCTGCCTCTTGTAGTAATTTACCACATATAGGTACTAGTTAGGAAGGGCAAACTGGATGGACCATTAGAGCCCACTAGGCCTTCTTCACTTTTTTTTAAATAATGTAACCAGATAGTTCCTGGAGTCACTCGAATCCCATCAGTTTTAGATCAGGCAGATAGCTTGGGCATTGTTCAGAGGCATTTAAATGCTTTCTATAAAACATTACATCATCATTTGCCTGGCTCTGCTGAGCAGAGGATGAGGTAATGCTGTTCAGAACTCTCACGGCAGCATAAGCCACACTTGGCTAGCAGCTGTTGCTGTCAGTGTAGTCTGAAGGAAGAGGAGCACCCTGAGAGTTCTGAGGGCAAGAGCTGGCCTGCTGGCACTCTGGTTCAAGAGGGAAGGACCCTCTGTTTTGTTTTCCTGCCATAGTTCAGTAATCCAAAGGCTGGTTTCCTGGAAGTGATGGCTACCAGATCCTGTGAAGCCCTGTGGGGGTGAAGATTCTTCACAGAAAAGAGGGACTGGGACTGAAGGTTCAGCAAGTGATTTGGGGCAACCCCCAGTTGACTGTAAGAGCTATCAGCAGTGCCCAATTTGTAGAGATTTTGTGTCTACAAGTTAAACAAATGGACTTGTGTGAGATTAGGGATTTCAATTACCTTTCAAGTATTTTGACTGGAACTAGTGTGTGAAAAGAAACTGTTCAAGTGTGGAGTTGTCTACTTGGATACTTGGATACTTGGTACCATGGACCCTGAGGAACAAGAGTGTGAAATGTAAACTGTTTGGGGGTGGGGGTTCTGGTGTCTGTCAGATACAGGTGCCATGGACCTTAGCCCAGAGTTTGGAAGTAGCATGTCTCTAGCAGCTCAGTGTGGTTGAAGAATCCAGGATATCCTAAATTAATGGCAGGGAAAATCTAGTTTGTGGCCAGAGTGAGCTATCCCCTCATTCTAAGTGCAAATACATCTAAGTAGTTACCCAGAGGAAAATGTGTATAGGTGTTAACTACAGTCACCTAGCAATGCTTTAAATAAGCCAGGAATCCTTTATAGAACTGGTAGCAGTTTCATAAGCCAGGAACCCTGAAATAGGGCTGTCAGTTCCCAGAAGTCCAGGAACCCTGCATAGGGCTGGACAGGTGTGGTAAAATGTTTGTAGGAGAAGACAGTTTGCCTGCAAGGAAATTTGGAAATGTTTTGCCTACTAAGGTGTAATCTATAAATTACAGTGCAAGCCCTGGGGGCACCACCTTTATTCGCTGTTAACATTTTGTCAGGAATAAAAAGCTGTACGGTAACATCCCAAATTCCTGGTTGTGGACAATCCATCTTTTAGTGACCTGAGTGATGTTTTTGGGGCCCCACAGATAGGTGACACAGCATGGCCCTGTCACTTCCCTCCCCAACCTGCGGTAAAATAGAAATGTTGGTTTGTGCTCTACCATCTGACCTCTGAGATGCCTGGGCCAGGTGTTTGCCCTAATGCCAGGGGTGATGCCTATTTTCTGCCAGCTTGTGGTTTGTTGCCTTGTCTGTATAACAAGTAGTGGGTCAGAGTTACAATAAATAGGATTTTTTTTGCCAGCAATACGGGAGAGCAAAGTAGTAGTTTTTTTAAAGTTCCATCACTTCTGTGTCAAACGAAACATAGAAACATAGCCTTTGATGGCAGACAAGGACCGCTTGGCCCACCCAGTCTGCCCATTTCCCTACCTAATAGATAAGTTGAAGATTCGTGTTAATCAACAGCTTACTTCCTCGTACCCCCCACTAGAATTGCCTTATGTCTGTCCTATGTATTCTTGAATTCCCCCACTGTTCCTGATTTCACAACCTCCTCAGGAAGGCTGTTCATGCATCCACAACCCTCTCTGTGTAAGAATATTTTCTAACATTACCTCTGAGCCGTCCCCTTCTATCTTCATATTGTGCCCCCTTGTTCTTGCACATCTCTTCTTTTGAAAGATACTACCCTCTTGTACTTTGTTAATTCCCTTGAGATACTTGAAAGTTTCTATCATGTCCCCTCTCTCCCTCCTTTCCTCGAGAGTATACATATTAAATTCCTTTAGTCTCTCTTCATATGTCTTCTGGTGCAGACCCTGCACCATTTTGGTTGCCCTCCTCTGAACAGCCTCCACTCTGCCTACGTCTTTGTGGAGATGGGGTCTCCAGAATTGCATGCAGTACTCCAGATGGGGTCTCACTAACTGTCTGTACAGAGGGATAACAACTTCCTGTTTTCTACTGTTGATGCCTCTCCCTATGCATCCCAGTATCCCCACAGCCCTCCTTACTGCCTTCTCACATTGCTTGCCCACCTTTAGGTCATCTGATATAATTACTCCTTGGTCTGTTTTGATTTTTGTTGTTGTTATTAACTCACCTTCCAATGTTTGCTCTTCCCCTGGGTTTTTGTTTCCCAGATGCATTACCTTGCACTTCTTTGTATTGAATCTGAGCTGCTACATATTTGACCATTCCTCCAAACTTGCCAAGTCCCTTTTCATTCTTTTCACTATTCTACTAAAGAAAAAAGCCACTATTTTAAAAGACAATTTGTCAGCAACTAGGCAGAGGGTCTGATAGTGTAACAAACAAACAAAAAAAAGCAGGAGACCAAATAAAGGGAGATATTTGGGAACCAATCAGGTATCATACAGCCAAAATATCTTTGGCGCTTCTTTGTTTAAAATTTGAACCCTTCCGAATTCCTTTAATTTGAAATATATTCAACTTAAATCAATTGGGAGGGGGTTCAGCCAGTGATGAAGTGCGACATTTATGTACTTTAAAGGGATTGTCTAAGATGTCTTAGGCTTTTATGCAATACAAAATTAGCCTCGATATGTACTACACACCAGTTAAACTAACATCTAGGCAAACTCACATCTGCCTCTTGTACCCAATGCAGAGAACACACCTGGACCTTCAAGCATACACTTTGAGACTGCTGCAAGACCAGACCTCTCTGGGATAATATCAAAGCCAAACTAGACCTACTATTAGTAGGGATGTAAGTTTGTCATGGCAGTCATACACGTCATTGATTCCATGACATTTGATCTTTATTCAGAACTTCCATGACTTTCACTAGTGTCATCAGAATGTAGCAATGATGACAGTGCCACAACATTTACTACTGTTTACTAATGATTTCATGAACAAACAATGAGTCATTAAAACCTGCTCCATGACAAACTTACATCCATAACTATTAGACCTAGAGTAAGCTTTAATGCCAAAAATTTGCTTATCTGGCTTAGGCCTCAAACAACTCCTAGATGTTAGAAAATACCATATAATATTCATCTCAGCTATAGCTAAAAAATTGATTTTAAGACATTTTCTGGACAATGTTAGTCCCCCATACAGAGTATGTCACGCTGCAGTCCTATAAGCCCTATGAATAGAGAGGATGATTGCCAGCACCAAAAACTGTTACAAAACACATAAAGCAAGATGGGAAATTTTTCATATGTTAATTCTTTTAAATCAGTCACTTAAAAGCTCTATTTATTCTGTCTCATTCCTAAACTTTTATCACATTCTGTTACAATGATAGGGCTAGGCTATGTTGGATCTGAATGTACTTCCCAGTTTTGTGCTACCCCTCTTTTCCTTTGAGAAACTCTCAATTGTCTACTTTTTCACTTTTCTACATACCAACCGTTTTTTGTTTATTGTTTACTGTTTCATGTTATTTGTTCTGTGTTTATTGTTTGTTAAAAATATATTAATAAACTTTACTTTAAAAAAAAAAAGGAGGACATGGCAAGAAAAAGTGTGATCATTACAGTCAGGGGGAGCAGAGGTTCCCTGTTTTTAGATTCGCCTTATAGCTGGGCAAGGGGAAATTCAGTCGGTAGTGGCAATGTAGTCGGGATAGTAGGTGGAGTAGGCAGAGGTTCTTCTGTGTAAGTGCAAGTCTTTAGCAAAGATACTGCCATGCCCCCATGTCCCCGACTGACTTAGCAATCCCTTCTTTATAAAACAAAACAAAGATGCTAAAGAAAGGTGCAGTTTTACTGGTAAGTCAGACAAGTGGAGGAGTGGAGTGAACATAAAATGTTAGTGATCCACCGATCATCCTGCAATGTCCCAAGTCCCTGACTGACTTAGCAATCCCTTCCTTAGTCATTAAAAAACAGAAAAGTTAAAGAAAGATTGTTCATTTATTGGGTAAGGGCAGGGTAAGATGGGCATGTGGAGGCATGGAGTTAACTTACACTGCTACTACGGATCATACTGCCATGCCATTGAGTCCCCAACTGACTTATCACTCCCTTCTTTACCTGAAATAGCTAAAGTAAAGGCAAAGAAAGGTGCAGTAATGGCAGGCCAGGTTTGATAAGTGGAGGAGTAGAGTCTAAGTTACCGCTGGCCTCAACTGACTTTTTCAGCTGACTGATCTGTGGACAAAAAAAATAAATAAATAGACTGCAAGGTGTTAATTTTTTTTTTTTTTTTGTAATCAAGATTCCCCATTTTTTTCTGGAGCTGGCAGGCAGGGCTCTGACCCCCCTCATTTGAGGGAGGGTCATATCCATCCATGCCTGCCCCCCCCCAATTACCGGGATCGCAGCTGGGACCATCATAGAGCCTTCCAGCTCCATTTTCCATTTTCTACCTTCCCCTTGTTGTGAACATGTGTATGTGCATGGAGATGCATGCATGATGCAGTGCCACAGCACCCTCCCTTCATGCCACCCTCTGTCCTGCACTGCCCCCAGGCCTCCACGTGGTGGTAGTCATGTGGCAGGAGTGACAACCTTCCTCCCTGGGAGAGGAGAGCTGCACTTCAATCACTTAATATAGCTCCTACCCTCTCTCCCAGCCAACCCCCAATGACCCAGGCTAATTTCTGAACCCGGGTCACCAGCATGGCAAGAGGTGTAGCATCCGGCGCTTCAACCTTCAGCACCACTGGGCTAGCCAAGCTGTTCAAAATTTGATAACTTAGCATATCCCTTTTTTTGATAGCTTAGCATATGAGGATAAGGACCCCATTTTCTTTTGTTGCTGACTGTAGGGACAGGGGAAGGTAGTGCATGAGTCAGACCCTACCTCTGCAGGAAATCAACACATCCTAAGGGATCGCAAAGGTGATATGTGTGTGTGTGGGGGTCATCTTATCTGTCTAAGAGTTGCATTCAGAGCCCTTTGATCTGTTCCAGGGGTGCTGCCACATGGGGGGGGTGTCTCTTGTAATCACCAACTGCGCATCTGTCATTCAAAGTGTGTCCTACAGCCCTTCCTCAGTATGCACTTCTATGGCTTCTGTGCATTCTTTTGCATGATCAACTGTTTTGTGTGCATTATTTCTCCAGTAGTGTGCAGCTGCTTTGTGTTTGCTACACAGCCGAAATGCACACACCTTACGGGCAATATAGGGCAGTACTAGCTGGCACTTGGGATTAGGCACCCCAGTGTCAGAAAATTAAGAAAAAATTGGGGAAGCAATGGAATGTGGGAGGGATATCTGGCAGAGGGTGGGTGGGAGGATTTTTTTTTTACATTGGGTTTGACCACAGCAGACTGATCATGACACTGATCATGGCGCTGATCAGCTCTGCTTGCTGGGCAGTGTTATGCAGATCAAAAGAAAAGAGCTGTCCTATGATTCTGGCAGCTCTTCTTTTGAACTTTATGCAGTTTCCAACCAGCAAGTCCAAAAGAATGTCATTACAAGCCTGGCTAATGATTGGTCTGACACTATCAAACCCCTTACAGACTGCACTGCATTTGACAGACAGTGACACACTTCTCAAAATCCATTATCATACCAACGTGTTTGCACTGTGCAAGCATAAGGGTAAGCATAAAAAATATGCAGTCCTGTCTGTCTCTGGCTAGTCTTCCTGTTACCTGGGAGAAAGCTACATGATTGTGATCTCTGCCTGCCTACTGTTTCTTGACTTTCACAATGGAGATGACCCCAGCAGCATTGCTGGGAACAAGGTTGATGGTGGCCTCAAACCTAATGTGTGTTGAACATGCTGCTCTAGGAAACAGTCTTTGAAGTTGAACATCCCTGCTGTTATCCCTCTTGAAATACCAGTCTACAGTATTTCAGGGAGTGTGACGTTTCTCAGGCTCACCACTGCATCTGATTTGACTACTCTTGTAATTTCTCTGACCAGTTTGGCATCATGCCCTGTTTATCTGTTTGGGTGCCTTTACCACACCTCCAGGGAGGAGACTTGTTTATCCTTCTTTTCCCCTTGTTTGACTAAAGTGAATTCTATGACACTGTTTGTGCTCTTACTGTCCAATGTGTAATCTACAGTGAATCTCTCCCTTACGAAGAGAGCAATCCAAACTGTTTCCTTTCAAGTCCATCCTTTGGAACAATCTGCATCCCAAAATCCAAGTCATGTTCTCCCTGCTTTGAAGGTATCTGCGAGTGTCACAATGTCCTGGCCTTTGAAATGTATTAGGCACTTAAGCTCCCACATTTATCTACATGCGCTCCTCTTATTGCTCTGCATGCAAGTGAGGATGGTTAATGTCCATGCTTCCTCACCCCTGCCACAGGAGTCTCCTCCCTTAGTACTCCCTGTCCTGATGTCCTCTCCTCTGTGCTGAGTACCTGTCTCCTGCCCTTGCTGATCCCCTGTACCAGCTCCCTCTTTCTATAAATCCCCCTAATTGCTACATCCATTCTGCTGACCAGCACCTACAGGATACTCCCTCTTGGCAGAGGTGCTGCTCGCTCTTGTCTTACAGGTGTCCCTTGCCCCAGAATGCCCTCCAGTTGGAAATGGGAATCCAAAGTGAAAGACATTTTAGAGGGTTTTCTTCTTAGCATGGTACTGATAAACGTAACCATTCTGTGAAGAATTAGAAACTAAAAATATATCAGCTTTCACTTTATTTACAGAACTGATTTGTTTCACATTGCAGTCAGCAATGCACACTGCTGACCTAGCATAGACAAGTCCCCTGGAAAGGGAGACAGTTCAGTGCACATGCCCATTGAATGTGGGGCTACCTTTGAGCAAATACTATACTGTATGGTGATTTTTGTAATGAGGACTATTACCGCCTCCTGGGGAATTAACTCTTCAGTCTAATTTCATGCGAGTCCTGAGTCAAGATTCAAAGTTACTGTACTGTAGGTCTCTCCAGCTGTACGCAATCAGTGCTTTAATCATTAGGCCACCCAGTCCTCAATAATTAGACTTACTAGAAAGGTTTTTCAGCACTTGCACCTCCAACAATAAAATACAGATAAAAGCAGCCCACCAAAATGTTATGTTATGAAGAGATCAACAACAAATGTAAATTTCCATAGCTCAATGCTATGAAAATCTTTAGAAAATGTGGGGAAGGATGTTTGTGGATAGAAGTTACACTAAAAAAGATCAGATCCAGAAGCAAATGGTTTGATACCTTTTATTGGACCAACATAGATGTTACAAAAAGAAAACAAAGTCTAAGCTTTCAGACCAACTAAGTCCTTCCTCGGAGACTTATGACAATCGCTCAGAGTCACATTCTATTAACACCCAGATCACACATAAAAAAAAGAAATATTCTCACTGGTAAAAAGCACCTATTTCAAAAATCACAATTTTAAATGGAATGAATAGCATTCCATTAACTTGCTATTACTGAGAATCTTTTCAAGGACATCCATTAGATAAGCTGAACACTCAATCAGACAGGGTCTCTAACTGAAATTAATAATGAATTAGTGTGTTAGGAGAATACATTCAAAATTAAAAGCAAGACCCTTAGATTTAATACCACAAATGTCCATGTTAAAACGTGTTAGTATTGTATGATAAAAAAACTGTACAACAGAAATGTATGTATGTATGTATGGAAATAAGAGGGGAATGAAAAAAAATGTACCTTGTATGAACAACTGTTTAAAACATTCATACAGAATTAAACTTATTTGGAGATATTTTCTAAACTATACACTCAACCAGTTAACACACTTCATAAACACTAAAACCTAGAGTGCTGTAACAATATTTTCTACAAGATAATATCAATTGTCAGTATTATTGCCAAATAAAAAATAAATCTCTCAAGGACCACCTAGAAAATGAGTTCATGCATCTTAAAATGTTCAAGGTTCAACAATGAGTCAGTATATAATCAATTAACTATATGAACAGAAACAGTCTTAGAAATCTATATAAAACCCTGATGGAATTACCCCCCTCCCCAGGAAAAGATAACTAGAAAAGAAGTGTATATTCACTATGTATGTGAGCCAAGAGTCCTAACACCCTGTAGCATAATTATGACGTGTACTTGAATATAAGCCTACCTAAATATATCAGTACAACCTCAACCTCTCCCACACGCGCACACACACACACAGCCCCCACCCCACAAACAACAAAAACATTAGCCTCCAACACCCCTAAAAAACACACAAAATTACCCCCACACACTAAACTCTCCCCTCATACACACTCACTCAAGACCAACTGACCTCCCCCACCCCCACCCAACATGTATATTTGATGAGAAACAAGCATATTGATAACTAGTTAAAAAGGACTCCATGAAAAAAAAAACACACTGAAGTCCTGTTAAATGTCCATCCTATGAAGTAAAAGGCTCTGTAAGTTTAAGTAAGGTAATATGTCATGAAACCCAAATCAATATTCATGCCATCTGCTACCATATTGAGAAATAAAATAATCTTAATCTCAAAAGTCTGTCTCTTTTGCGTATTTAAAAAAAAAAAGAAAACATTTAAGACCATTACTGACATATCTGAGATTGAGTGATCATTCTGAGAGAAGTGTCACCCACTGGTTTGTCTGTCATCTTCATATTAATGGTATGTCTGTGTGCATTCATTCTAGTGTTGAGAGCTTGGCTTGCTCGTCCAACATACTCTGTTTGTGGACGTTTCTTGCATTGAATGAAATAAACAACATTATAGATCGAGGGAGCACTCACAACCAATTGAAGCGCTCCTTTCTTCTGCGCTTGAGGCACTCTTATTGCGTGAAGAGCGTCTCACATGCAGATGCCCTGGGAAGTTTATTTTTTAAAAATATAGTATTGATTGCTCTTGATCAATAATATATTAATACGTCCCCCGTCACCACTTGTTGGTGAAAATGAGTGGCTTCACTTGCCTTTAGCTGGAGCCAGAACAGCTCAGCTTCACTTCACTGTTCTCACTCCCACTGAAGGCGCATGAAACCACTCATTTTCGGCAACGAGTGGCTCTGAGGGACATATAAACACATACAGTATTATGTGATGTACAGGTATAATTCCCCTGTATCCTGGAAAGTCTGTTTTGTGATGTAACCACACAATCTGAAGTGGAAATGAACTCACAAGTCCTACATCTGGGTTGATTACAGGGTCATGTACCATTTAGTGTCATGGTACCCTGTTCTGGTGCAAGTTTGCTCCTAACAATCAGATTGGCTAAATTAGGTGGTTATTTATAAGATAGCAGTGGTAGTTCTTGAAAAATACAATTTAGGGTCTCATCCTCACTAAATATAGTGTGGAGGTCCTTAATAATTTTATGTAGATGTTCAAGGTCAGGATGATAATGACTACTAAGGGTATTCTGTTGGTAGTGGTCCTTTCCGTATACTGAAGTACTTGTTCTCTAGGCACCTGTGTTATACATTCTGCTGCTCTATCTATTTCTCTGGAAGAGTGTCCCTGCTGCTTAAAGGTGTTTTTCAGCATAGCCAAATGTGTATCTCTGTCTTCCTCATTTGAACAGGTACGGTGATACCGAAGTGCTCGACTGTACATGACAGATTTTTTTGTGTGACTTGGGTGACTATTATTCCTGTGTAAGTATCTCTGTCTGTCTGTTGGCTTCCTGTAAATAAATATATGTAAGGTTCCATCCTTGATGGTAACAGTGGTGTCCAGAAAATTACCACTGGTGGCAGAATATTCCAGAGTAAGCTTTACGGTAGGGTGCAGGTTATTAAGTTCCTTATGAAAATCCTTAAGTGCATCAGTGCCCTTTGTCCAAATTATAAACAAATCATCAATGTAATGGAAATAAGCAAGTGAGTTGTGGGGACAGTGCCTTAAAAAGTCCTCCTCCAAATTCACCATAAAGAGATTAGGATACTGTGGAGCCATCCTGGTGCTCATTGCTGTTCCCATAGTTTGAACATAATGCTCACCACTGAAGTTGTCAGAATGAATTCAGAGAATGAATTCAGAGGGAGGCAGTGTAGCGCAGTGGTTTAAGGCTCTGAGCAGTAAATCTGGTGACATCCAGCAGACCAGACCTGGGTTTGAATCCCACAGCTCCCACTTGCATACTGTGTAACCCTGAGCAAGTCACCTAACTTCCCTGTGCTCCCAGGTCACTCCTGTAAAAAAGCTTTCAGCTTAGTATGCTACTCCTGGTTAAACAACTAAAATAACAAAAAGTTTCCCCACCACTTAAGGGTTGATGTTTTGGTCTAATCCTTTCTCATATAGATACTTAAGGCAGACTGAAATGCCATCCTCATGAGGAATATTAGCATAGAGGGATATTACATCTGTCGTTGCTAAAATGGTGTTAGGTGGTAAGTCCTTATAACCAGAAAGTTTATGCAGGAAGTGTGTGGTGTACTGGATGTAACTGTGCCTTTCCATAACCAGCAGTTTTAGAATGGTTTCTACAAATCCTGAGATCCCCTCAGTCAGGGTACCATTGCCGGAGACTATGCATCTCCTCAGATTGCCCAGTTTATGTATTTTAGGCAACATGTTGAATGTCCATAGCTTGGGTTCCAACAGGGATGAAATCCATTATTCTGCCTTGGATGTGGTTAAGAAATTATCTAAGTCTTGTAGTTCTCTTTTGCATTCTGTGGTGGGGTCACTTTCCAGTTCTCTGTAGTAGGTATGGTCAGTTAGCTGTCTATTGGCTTCAGTAATATAGTCCTCTCAGTTTCATATCACCACTGCAGAGCCTTAATCTGCCTTTTGTATGACAATGTTGTCATTTGATTTCAGTGTTTGTATAGCCCTCTGTTCAAATGGAAAGAGGTTGCAACAGGCCTGTTTTGCTTATTAAGTATCTGACCAGACACTCTTTGGCAAAAGCAAAGAATGAAAGGATTTGGTTGGTCCAAAAGCTTAGACATTGTTTTCTTTTGGTAACATCTATGTTGGTCCAATAAAAGGTATCAAACCATTTGCTTCTGGATCTGTTCTTACAAGGACCAATACGGCAACTAATCTATTTCTGTATGCCTACAAAAGAGCTGTATTTATGACAGAAAAGGTGGAGTGGAGTTATTTTGCAGTGTTACAATTTATGTTAAACTCTGTTGGTGGGATGATGGGGAAGCAGGGCTCATAGGAGCCAAATTCGGGGGGGTTGTGGGACTTGTCCCCCCCCCCCAAAATCTGTAGGTTCCTTTTTTGTTATCAGTAAGCCTAGCCTGTTTAGATGCCCTTCTGCAGGATGAAAAGTTGGATCCTATGGAAGGGCTTTACTTTCCATGGCTTCCATCAAATGTTAAAATGCAACTGTGAGTATATTTAGTAATTGTTTAACATGTATCTGAAACATACATTCATACATGTTTATTTAGGCTTTACAGTGCTCATTTCTCCCTTCCCAGGCCCTCAGGATGGCATTATAAATATTTCTTATCTGTGACTAGAACTTGGTCTTTTTGCCCTTTCCCATAACCTATCATCAGTTCTGACTCAGTTCCAAGAACTGTCAGACTGCCGTTTCTTTTTTTTATCAATATGAATTTTTTATTGCTACATTGGTCTTTGAAAATTGTTTTCTCTTTGCTTTGCTTCCCACTTTGCATATTATGAATTTCGGTTATGTCTATTTATAGAGCACTTACAGTATGAATCAACTTGTTTACAAAGACATGCTTTCTGTGGTGTTATATGTCAGTAACATGACAGTAAAAAATAAACAGAAAAAATAACCAGAAATCCTATAATGTTTACAGCACGAACTAGAAGGGGACAGGATCAGATCTGTTACAGTACAATAGCTTCTTTTTGTTGTTTTTACATTGTTTCTTGTGGATTCTACTAGGTAGAAAGTTATTTCTTTTCTTTCTTACTACTTCTAAGGGGCTAGCAGAGTGCTGTTTGGGGCTGTTGGAATTTTGAAACCTATTTTGGTAGCTATAAGTGGGCTCATTTGTTTGATGTTTCACTGTGTAGCAGGCTGCATTTGTAGAGGCCTATTTCTTCTGATTTAAAACCTATTTGGTGTGATTTAACTGGGGTTGTTTCTTTGAATTTGAGACCTATATCTTCTAATTTCACGCCTATTTTGATGTATTGTTGGTGAAGCTGTTTGAATTGGAGTCCTGTATCTTTTGGTAGCAAACCTATTTTGGGGGCTTTGAGTAGAATTGTGATTCATTTTTGCTGGCTTCACTAGCTGCAAAGTTTAGTGTATAGTGGGGGAAGGGTGCTAATGGTCTGACCAGGGGCCTCAGCTACCTGATTGTTCCTGGAAGACTTGGGCTGGTCCCACCCCAACCCTCACCCCACCCGCCCCTGGTCTGTGATTTCCTTTATACCAGAGGTTCTGACATCACTTCCTCAAACGGGCAAAGGATATGCACCTGTCATAGCAGAAACAGACAACCAGGAAAGGAACAGCAGCAAGTGAAGCGGTGACTGCTATATTAGTGGAAGGAAGGAAAGTAACTGCAAGTCTAGGAGCTTTCATTGTTACTTCTTTGCATTGCTATTGCATTAGGGAAAGGTGGAGTAGGAGTTTGAAGAAGGTTGTGCAATAGCTACTTAAAGTCTCTTTTTGAGTGTGGATAGGAATATAAAAAAACAGTTGCTCAATCTATCTAAGCATGTACAACAAAGGGGGTAAGGGAAATTAAGAAAATAATGTTTTACACTGAAAGAGGGAGGAGAGGGAGACTTTGGGGAGCATTTGGTATCCTGCTCCTGGAAGGGTGGGGGGGTCACTGGTGGGCAATGACAGCAATGGGTAGGGTGATAGGCTGCAACAACTGCGGTGCACCAATCTTTCTAAAAATTGCCTGGAGTGTGGGAGGATGTTTAGTGTGCAACCACATACAGAAACTTAGAAAGGAGATTGAGGGTCTGCAGGAGGAACTAAGACAAGCAAGGCAGATTGGAGGTGGATTTAGCCCAATACTAGAGGGAGGGAGGAAGAAGAGGAGATGAGGGAGGGTGATTTAAGCCAACAGTGGTGAGGAGAGGGTCAGAAGAAGAGAAGCAGAGACAAAGGGGCCCAGACCAGGAAGATTGATTGCTGGGGAAACCAGGTCAGGAGACAAAAGACAAATGGAAGGAGGAGATAGGGACTTGTGAGGGGAGGCGAAGAAGAGGTAAAAGTCATGGAGTGGAAAGAAGAGAACAGAGAAAAGAATGAAAAGAGAGGAAGCGAGCATTTGTGAAGGGTCTGCAGAAAATAGTTTTGCACTGCAAGAGAGGAAGAAGGTGGAGGAGGGAAATGATAAAATAAGAGGAGTAATTGATAAATGCCTGGACCAAACCAGAGTGGGGCGAAGTTCTGCTGGGAGAATTGCAACAGGGCAAAAGGGGGAAATAATCTGCAGGAGGAAGAAGAGAAGCTGTAAATGAGAGAAGGAGATGAATGGAAGCAAGCAGGGAGTAAGAGTGGTGGAATCTTAGTGCTGGGGGACTCAATACTAAGAGGAGTCAGGTGGCGTAGCAAGGGGGAGAGGCAAAGTCGCATTTGGGTGGAGGCCATGCCAGGAATTACAGCAGAAAGGGTGGGACAATCTGTTCTGAAATATGCTATAAGGGGTAGGAACAAGCCTCATTTAATTATACATCTTGGGACGAACGACCTGGCTGACAAGACTGTAGATATAGTCCAGAGGAGGTTTGAGGAACTAGGACAATTATGTGAAGGGCCAGAAAGATCAGTAACTTTTTCAGAGATACTTCCAGTGCCCAAGACAAGCACAACAAGAAAACTGAGAATAGAGGAATTCAACAGATGGCTAAGAACCTGGTGTTGTGCTAAAGGGTATGGGCTGTTGGGGAGGTGGTGAGGGACAGTAGTCTCTATGCCAAGGATGGACTACACTTGAGTGAGGAGGGAAAGAGGGTGTTGAAACAGAGGATGGAGGAGTACATAGAGGAAGTTGGGAATTTAAACTAGGATCGGAGGGGGCAATTGGGCAAGAGACATGCAGAGGCCACAGGTTGGGAAACCATATGAGCTTACCCCCATAACAGTGACAAAGGACAAATGGAAAGTACTTTTGGTGATGCTAGTAAAGGAGGGCAAGATGGGAGGGGGGAGAAAGAGTGGAAGGTGGTTACCCTTAATGCTAGGAGCCTTGGGAAGAAAACTGCAGAGTTACAGGTGCTCATTGCAGAGGGAGAGGTGGACATTGCAGCCATCATAGAAACATGGGCCACCCAATACAATGACTGGGACCTGTCTGTACCAGGGTACAGGTTATTTCGTAGGGGCAGGGTGATTGGGAAAGGAGGGTGTGTGGCACTATTTGTGAAGGAAGGACTGAAGTGTGTAAGGGAGGAAGGGGAGGAGGGTAGTACAGAGTCACTTTGGATGCAAATCCAGGATTCCAAGAATAGGATTCTTAGAATGGGAGTGGTGTACAGGCCGCCATCTCAGATGGAGGAGTTAGACAGGGAACTAGTGGGACAGATCAGGAGGACCTGTGAGAAGGGTAGTGTGGTGATTGTGGGGGACTTCAACATGCCAGGAGTGGACTGGAGTACCCCAACAACCAGGAACAGAAGGGAGCAGGTACTGCTGGATGCCTTTCAAGACAACTTCCTGCTGCAAATGGTCAGTGAACCAACCAGGTTAGGGAATACCCTTGACCTTGTGCTGGCAAATGGGGACTTTGTGAGAGAACTTACAGTGGAGGAACTGCTGTCAGGGAGTGACCACCACTCAGTATGGCTCACATTGGATATGGGCAAGGAAGGAGTGGAATCTGACACAAGAGTGCTGGATTTCCAGAGGGCCGACTTTGGGAGGATGGGGGAAGTGGTAAAAGGGTACCTGGCCAGAATTCAATCTAGTATGGACACTAACCAGAGGTGGTAACTCATAAAGCTGGGGATAGTGGAGGCAACCAAAACCTGCTGCATGGGCCATAGTAAGAAGACAAGTCTAAGAAACTGAGCTGGTTGAGCAAGAAGGTCATGGAAAAGATAAGGAGGAAAAGAGCTGCCTTTAGGAAGTACAAGAAAACAGAGAGGGAGCAGGACACAGAGGAGTACTTGACGGAATCAAAGGAGGTGACAAGGGCAGTAAGGGGAGCCAAGGCATCTACAGAACTCAGGCTGGAACAAGGAATTAAGAAGAGGGAGAAGGACTTCTTTAGATACATCAGGGAGAAAATGAGCTGTAAGGACCACATAGTAAGGATTAGGAAGGAGGGGGGGTTGGATGGAAGCAGGGTGCGATAAGGCAGAAGTACTAAATGAGTACTTCTCAGTATTTACTAAAGAGAAGAGTGGGGTGACACCCAAGGGGGGAGGAATGGCAGAAACAGGGGGAAGGGGTGACAGATGGGGAAATCATGGAGGGCAGAGTTCGGGAGGGTTTGAAGGCACTGAGGGTGGACAAGGCACCAGGCCCAGATGGCATCCAACCCAGGGTACTGAAGGAGCTGGCAGAGGTCCTTGCAGGACCTTTGGCAGACCTATTTAATGCCTCACTACATTCAGGGTGTGTACCTCAGGACTGGAGGATGGCTCATATGGTGCCCCTCCACAAGAGTGGCCCTGAGGATGAACCGGGAAACTACAGACCAGTGAGCCTCACATCCAGGGGTCAACCTAAACTTTTTTTTGCACTAGCCAGCTGGCCAAGTCGATTAAAAATTGCACTAGCCCGCAGATCGTTGTACTAGCCCACAATAATAATGGTCAATTTTGATCGGTTATACAGGAAAAATGCAAGCCAAGAAATACTCTGATTATTGCATATTTTTCCTTTTCCCACGTTGCTTCCTGCCCCAGCAAAAAAAAAAAAGACTGCAGTCTAATCACACGCAGTGTGCACCCCATTTGTTTTTTTTTACTCATGTGTCTCTTGCTTCCTCTTTCTTTACCCCCTCCCCGACAAACCAGAAAATACCATGATAGCAAATGTTCAACCAGGCAGTTCTAGCTCTGCACACACAATAGCCAACATCATCATGTACGTCACCACAGTCCCACCCTGACCTGCAGGGCAATGTACAGAATCAGGCAGAGAAAGACACTCTCATGCCCACCTGTGATTAACAAAACTGCACTTCTGGAAGTTTTCTTGCACTCTGCGAAGTGAGCCAGGGGCAGTTCTAGGATTTCTTTGGAGAGTTAAACAAACACAGGTGCTGGGATGTAGAAACTTTGACATATCTGTTTATATATATTAGGCACAAAAATATTGATTTAACATGCTCTGCCTAACAAAACAGATTTTTCATAAGAGTGTCCTTTCATCAGTCAAAACAGAGCAGTATGCAGGCATGATGCTGTACTACCTCTCTTTCTATATAGGATGATCTGTGCACACCAGGAATACCTATTTTAACCTTTCAAATGATATATTTTACTAAAGTTTTGCTTTTGTACCATACATGCTCCAAAGCATTGTTTTTAGGATGAAATGATATGCTGGGTGGTACTGCACTGATGGCATTGACAGGTGTGATCCATTAAGAGGAACTGAGACCATATATCAGTCAGTAATGGCACTGGGTCTATGGGTGGCCACTTCAGAGCCTAGTCTGCAGTGGTGTCCAGAGAAAGTATAGAGTGGACAGACCACCTGGCTGGGCAGACCTTGTATACATGACAGCATTCTGTCACTGCAGTGTTGGATACAGGCACTCAAAAGGTTGGGAAATGAGGCACACTGGTTTTAATATTGTGGGACAAATCAAAGGCAAGTTCAGCAAACTGGAAGCTAGTTACTTAACAGCACTCTGCGCTTGATCACAGCATGCACACTAGCTGAATGTCCTAACAATTGAGTGATAATGACTCACATTGAGTCTTTTGTTGGATCCCCCTCTTAAATTACCAGATAATTGCAGCTCTTAATGAGCTGTTAATCACACCAGGCCACCTGGAACACTGAGAGAGTATAGCAAAAGGACTACAACCTGCTAAAGTAGGGACTTTTTCAACTTCATTAACAGCAATGAAAAATCTGCACTAGTCCAGACGGGCAAGTAGAGGGTTAGCTGCACTAGCCCTGGCCAATTTGCACTAGGTTCAGGGCTAGTAAGACAATGTTAAGGTCGAACCCTGCTCACATCCATCATGGGTAAGCTAATGGAAACTATCCTAAAGGAGAGGCTGGTGGCCCTCCTAGAGGCCAAAGGACTACAGGACAGCAGACAGCATGGTTCATACGGGGCAGATCCTGCCAAACCAACCTGGTGGAGTTCTATGACTGGGTAACTAGGCAACTGGACAGGGGCCATGCAGTGGATGTCCTGTATCTCGACTTACTCACGAACATGCTAACATACTAAAATGCCAGCAGAATAGGCCTAACGGTCTTTCGTGTCTGCTTGTTTGGTCAGTCCCAACCCCGGGTGCTGACATTGCTGCCCCCCCTCGCCTTCTCTGGCTTCTCCCGTCCCAGTTCCGGATATACTTGCTGCATTGGATTTTGCTTCCAGAACCCTTCCCTGTACCTGTCCCACCCCTCTTGAACCCTCCACTGTCTCCGCCTCCACCAGCCCCCTAGGCAGTGCATTCCATGGCTCCACCACCCTCTCAGTGAAGTAGCACTTCCTCCTTTCTCCCCTGAATCTTCCCCCTCCAGCTTCCACCCATGCCCTCTAGTGGACCAGTCCTCCTTCCTTGGAAGCACCCTGACTGTTCCTCCCCTATTTACCCTCTTTATGTACCTGAAGACCTCTATCATGTCCCCACGGTCTCTTCTCTCTTCCAATGTGTACATATTTAGCTCTTCGAGCCTCTCCTCATAGGTCCTGTCCCCCAAGCCCCAAATCATTTTGGTTGCCCTCCTCTCGACCCTCTCCAGGAGTTTAATGTCCCTCTTTAAGTGTGGCCTCCAAAACTGCATGCAGTGCTCAAGGTGCGGCCTCACCAAGCAGTTATACAGAGGGAGTATCACTTCTCTCCTTCTGGAGGTGATCCCCCTAGCGATGCATCCCAGCATCCTGTTGGTCTTGGCTGCTGCCCTCCTACAGGTCTAAGAGTTGTTCATCTCCCACCACCACCCCCAGGTCCCTCTCAGCCATCGAGACTTGTAGCATTTCCCCCAGGGTGTACACTTGGCCAGGGTTTCTAGCCCCCAGGTGGAGTACCTTGCATTTTCCTGCATTGAACCTCAGTTCCACTTTCTAGACCATCTTTCCAGAGCCTCCAGGTCCCCCTGTAGGGCCACCCTCCCCTCTTCCCCATCCACCACCCCAGTTTTGAGTCATCTGCAAAGAGACTCATCTCACTCCTGATTCCTGTCCTTATGTCAGATACGTAGGCATTGAACAGAAGGGGCCCAAGGACTGATTCCTGTGGGACCCCACTAAGGACCTCCTTGGGAAGAGACTATCCTGTCACTCGACCCTCTGGGTCCAGTCCTGGAGCCAATTGCCTATCCATCTGATCATCTGGTTCCCCACCTCCATTTCTCCCAGCTTATCCAACAGGCCTTCAGGACTTCAGTAAGGCATTCGACTTGGTGCCGCATGGAAGGCTGGGAAGTAAGTTAGTAGGCACAGGGCCGGGTGCAAAGCTAGTGAGATGGGTAGGAAACTGGCTTCAGGGAAGGCAACAGTGGGTGGTGGTGGGTGGGGAGCTCTCACACCCAAGGGTAGTGATGAGCAGTGTTCCACAGGGCTCTGTGCTGGGACCAATGTTGTTTGGGATATTCATTGCAGACATATCATTGGACATCAAGACCAATATCAGTCTGTTTGCTGATGATACCAAGGTAGGAGCAGTGGTGGATGACCTAGGGGGATGGCAGGGGTTGCAGAATGATCTGGCAAAGCTTGAAACCTGGTCAGACACCTGGCAACTGGGCTTTAATGCCAAAAAGTGCAAGGTGCTGCATTTTGGGATGAAGAACCCAAGGAGGAGTTACCAGCTAGAGGGAGTGCAGCTAGCCCAGACAGAGGAGGAGAAGGATCTGGGTGTGCTCATTACAAGGTCAATGAACAACTTGGCACAATGTAGGAAGGCAGCTGCAAAGGCCAACAAAATGCTGGGTTGTATTGCAAGGGGTATATCCTTGAGGAGGGAGGAGGTGATTCTGCCACTGTATAGGTCATTAATTAGACTTCACCTGGAGTACTGCGTGCAGTACTGGCACCCGTATCTGAAGATGGACATTAAGTTACTGGAGGGGGGTGCAGTGCAAGGTGGTAAAGATGATCAAGTGGCTGGGGGATTTATCATATGAGGAGGCTGAGGGAGTTGAACATGTACTCACTGGAAGAGAGGAGGGACGGGGGACATGATTGAAACCTTTAAGTACATGAAAGGAATAAACAAGACAGGTACAGAGGGGCTGTTCAAAGTAAGGGAGGGGTGGGACACCAGGGGCCATGATATGAGACTGGAGGTTGAAAGGTTCAGGAGGGAGATGAGGAGACACTTTTTTACAGAGAGGGTGGTGGCTGTGTGGAATGCGTTACCTGCAGAAGTGGTATCCAGTAGAACAGTGGACTGCTTCAAAAGGGGATGGGACAGGACAGGGGGGAGGGTTAATGAAGGGGAAGGGTGGAAGGGAGGGGCAGCTGCAGAATAAGGGGTGCTAGCTGCACATTCAAACAGACTTGATAGACCTCTAAGCCTTTATCTGCTGGCAAATTTCATATGTTCGTATGGTCGAAACCATCACCATATTGTCTACTTAGAGGTCACTAACCTTTTAAAGCAAATGTCCATCTTCTCCTTTCTCTTCTGTTCTCTTATTCCTTCCAAAACAAAATTCCAGGCCTTTAGGCTTATAATTTTCCCTCTGCTTTTGCTATTGGGAGACGTTGAGATAACCCTGGCACCTGTCTCCAACTGTTTCCCCTCCAACATCCCAAATAGATTAAGCATTGTCGGTGTAAATATTCAAGCTTACTCTCTAAGTTGGATCAGCTATGGCTGTGGACCTTGCAACTCCAACCTAACAGTCTAGCAATCTCCAAATCCTGGCTTTCTGCCAAGATTAATGATAGAGATGCCTTTACTAAACCTAGGTTCCAAAATTTGGCCTTAGATTGGGCAAAAACTTGGTTACATGACCACAAAAAGCTGGTGCTTTTGCCTTACTAACCTTCTGAACAGGAAGTCTTTAGTAGCAATGGCAATAGCTCAGAAACTATTTCCTGGCTATGCAAGTCCTGCATAGCATGTTGGCGGTTCCAAGTCCTGCTGCTACAGCCAATGTCATTTTTGTAGTTGGCCCTGCTACCTGTCCTGAGATCAGGGAGCACTGCTGATGCAGCATGTTGGTGTTTGGTTTTTGCTCCCAGTCCTGCTGCCTGCCAGGATGTTGGGGAGCACTGATGACACAGCCCTGTTGGTCTTCACTTCAAACTCCATCATCAGTCCTTAGGTCATGGAGCACTGCCAACAGTAAGCACCTAATTTCTGTGTGGGGGAAGGAAGATTTGCTGTTATATTTGGATGATAAAAGTGAAACAGAAATGTATCTACTTTTGATTTTTTATATTTATGTATATGTATATTATGTAAATATACAATTATAATTACCCAAGGGTTAAGGGATTGAGTAAGGGAAGTGTAGAAGGTACTTCCAATATAACAGAACTCCACATATATAAAGTAGGCCTTTTTACATCATAGGATCAGTACAGAGATGAGATACAGTGGGGAAGTCATCAGTTGTAGGGACTGTGGGATGCTCTTCTTCAGGGTTATGTTCTGGAGGAGGGGAGACTGCCCCATCTGCAATACCTTTGTGGTACTCCATGCTCATCTGGTAGCAGCAAAAGATGAGATATCTCAACTGTGGCACCAGCTCAGCTGAGGTCCACACTCAACAGTCCCACTTCTCCAGAGGATCACTGGCCCATGGGCCTTGAAGGTGCTGGGAAATAGCAGGTGGAAGGGTGGCAGGGGAAGCCACAAGGGTTTCAATCAGTCTCATACCATTCAGACATCAAATTGCTTTGCAGTCCAGGAGGAGGTTCAGGAACCTGACTCAGTCAGGAGGGACTTCGGGTCTGTTGGAGGAAATGGGCAGGATGACTTGATGAGACCCAAGGAAGTAAGCAGGAAAAATTCAGCAGGAATGTCTTAGTGATTGGAAACTCAATGATAAGGGGAGTAGAGAGGGTGGGTGTCTGGCGAGGAAGGGGAGTTAAATGGTCAAATGCCTTCCTGATGCATCGACCATTAGGGATATAGATAGGATAGGAAGGATGCTGTAGAATGGGAATCTGGGGGTGGTGTTATACTTAGGTATCAACAATCTGGCAAACTAGCCTGTGGAGGCAGTAAAGCTGAACTTTAAGAGGGTAGAGGAACAGATTGAATGTGCACTTAGCTTCTCTGGCCATATTCGAGATCCTCCCTATGTGTAATAAGGGGAATGGGTGTGATAGAATAAGGAAGGAAGATATGTCAGGAAGAAGAGTACTATTTTGTGGGGGACAGGGTCACTTCTGGAACATGCAGCTCTTCAAGGGTGATGGCCTTCACCTGATGAGAGAGGGGGGCCAGTGCTCTGGGGCAAAAGCTTAACATTTACATTGGACAGTTAAACTGACTGCAGGGAAGATGGAGGCTAGCAAAACCACTTAGAAGGGAGAGCAGAAGGGAACATAGCTAGGGATCCCCTTGAACAGAGGACTAGTAGCAGCAAGGTGGATAACAGTAAGTTTGAAGTTCAAATTAGGCTAAGGGAGGAGGCCAGTGAAGGAGGGCTGACAAAGCCTACATTCCACATGAAAAATAAGGAATTAAGGAGACTAGGGAAGCATAAGGGAGAAGGAATAGGAAAAAGCAAGTGGGGATAAGAATGGAAAGGGGTCTGCCTTAATGGCAGGAGTCTGAGAAATAAAATTAATGAGCTCCAGACAATGGTAGCAGACATTTTGATTAATTTAGTAGCCTTCACAAAAACTTGGGCCACAAAGAATAACTGCTGGGATCTGACAGTCCTGGGCTACACCATAGTTAGTCAGGATAGTGGAAAAGGTAAAACTGTAAAGGAGGAGGCATAGCCCTGTGTGTCAGAAAGGGCAAACAGGCAGTGATGGGCTGAAAGATCAGGGGAGGTAATGGGGTAAAGAATCACTGTGGAATCAGCTCACAACATCTTCAGGCAAGAAACTGCAAATGGGGGTGATCTATAGACCTCCAGGACAGGGAAAAAGAGAGAGAGAGAGAGAGAGAAGGAGCTAGGGGCAGACTAAAAGAGTAGAAGAGGGGTGGCAAAGGGGGAGGTAGTGGTGGGAGAGCAAAACCTACCAGATATTGGTTGGGTCATTCCAGTGGAAAGGAGCTCTAGAAGTCAGGCTCTACTGGATACATTGTAGGACTGCTTGCTGGTGCAACTGGTTAAGGAACCCACTAGGCAGGCTGCCATTCTTGATGTGGTGCTCATCAACTCAGAAATGGTAGTAGGATTAAGGGTAGGGGAGTCACTGGGGTCCAGCAATCATAACTCTATATGGTTCTACCCGATCCTTGGGACACGTAAACCCTCATCAAAGACCAAACTCCAAGACTGTAGAAGGGCAGACTTCACCTGGATGCGAGAGCTGATCCAGGACAAGATAGTTGGAGTGGACAGCATCAGGGGTGTGGAGGAAAGATGGGGGGCAATCAAAGGGGCCATTCTTGAGGCAACAAAGTCTTTCATGAGAATGGTAATCAAAAAGAAATGTAGAAGAGACCAATATGGTTCTTTGGAAAGGTTGGGGAAGCAGTAAGAGCTAAAAAGAAGGCCTTCACCAAGGATAAAGTAAAACAAGGGAGGGAAGAAAGGGGAGAGTACCAAATGAGAACAAGGGAAACCAAAAGGGTGATCAGAGAAGCAAAGGCAGACAGAGAGCTGTGCATTGCAGAAGAGGTCAATGGTGGTGAAAAACAGTCATTAAGATAAATTAGGGGAAGGGGAAGGGAAGGAGGAATTGTCAGGCTAACAGATGAAAGAAGGGTAATTGAGGGGGAAGGGCAGAAAGCAGGCATTTCTTAATGAATACTGTAGCTCTGCATTCACAAGGGAAGACTGAGGGACTCTGCCAGAGAGTGGCATAAAGGCAGCTCTATGCGGGATTCCTGAGATGAGGCAGCAAGTATTTACCAGTGAAAGGGTTTGAAAAGGACTAGCAGCCCTTAAAATAGGCCCCAGGGCCAGATGAGATGCATCTGATGGTGCTCAAGTAATTGACAATGGAATTAACTGAACCTCTGGTGGGGTAGTCAATAGCTCAATTCTGACAGAGGTAGTTCCAAAAGACTGGAGGGTTGCAGCTGTAGTCCCACTCCACAGGTGGAGACAAGTAGCAACCGGATAACTACAGACCTGACAGTCTTACCTGTATTGTGGGTAAACTGATGGAGACACTGGTCAAAGAGGACCTAATAAACTACCTGAGAGCAATGGACTCCAAGATACTAAACAGCATGGGTTCATGGCTGGAAGGTAGCTCGATAGTATTCTTTGACTGGGTAACAAGAGTAGTGGATAAGGGCCATGCTCTGGATTTACTGTACTTTGATTTCAGCAAGGCTTTCAGCTTGGTACCTTGCAGAAGGTTGCCGAAGAAGCTGGGTGATCTAGGTACAGCAAAAGACACAGTTAGATGGGTGAGAAACTATTTGGAAGGGAGAAAGCAGAGGGCAGTGGTTAACAGAGTCAAATCTGAAAAGAGGGATGTCACCTGTAAGGATTGGTCCTGGGTCCAGTCCTTTTCAATATGTAAATTAGCAATGTGGGAGACATAATCCAAGGCAAGATGTGTCACTTTGCAGATGACACTAAGCTCTGTGGCAGGGTAGACAGTAAGGAGAGGGTTAGGGGTATGCAGACATTTTTAAAAGCTAGAGAGATGGTCAAAGGTTTGGCAGTTGAAATTCAATGCCAAAACTCGGACAACTCAGAGACCTGTAGGAGGGCAGCGGCAAGGGCAAATAGGATGCTGGGATGCATCGCCAGGGGGATTGCCTCCAGTAAGGTAGAAGTGATCCTTCCATTGAACATCTGCTAGGCCACACCTCGAGTATTGTGTGCAGTTTTGGGGACCACATTTAAAAAGGGACATTACACTCCTAGAAAGGGTCCAAAGGAGGGCAACCAGAATGATCTGGAGCCTGGGAGAGAGGACCTATGAGGAGAGGCTCAGGGATCTCAACATGTACACCCTGGAGGAAAGGAGGGATGGGGGGGCATGATAGAGGTCTTTAAGTACATGAAAGGGATCAATAAAGGAGGCCCAGTCAGGGTGCTCCAAATGAAGGAGGGTGGGGCAACGAGAGGTCACGGGTGTAAGCTGGAAGGGGGCAGGCTCAGAGGGGAAAGGAGGAGATGTTATTTCACTAAAAGGGTGGTGGAGCCATGGAATGCACTGCCCAGGGAGCTGGTAGAGGTGGAGACTGTGTACTGGTTTAAATGGGGATGGGACAGGTACAGGGGAGAGTAAATCTGACCAGGCCCAATACATGTGGAACATCTGGGACTAGGGACAGTATAACCCAAGAGGGAGGGGGGGACACCAAAATCAACCCTCAGTGCAGGTGCTGAAAATCGAGCAGACCCGAGAGACCGTTAGGCCTATTCTGCTGGCATTTTAGTATGTTAGTATGTAAAAAGTGCAAGGTGATGCACATGGGAAACAAAAAGTACTTGCTGGGGGATTGGGTAAAGCTGTGCATGTCCTCTGAGGAAAGAGACCTAGGTGTCATCATCAGTGACTTCCTAAAACAATCAAACCAGCATAACAGGGCCTACAGTAAGGCATGCAGTATGCAGGAATGTATAGGAAGGGGTACTGACAGCAGAAAGAAGCCAGGATTACTAGCTCTCCATAGATCACTGATGAGGCCAACATGGAGTACAGTGCCCAGTTCTGGAGTCTTCAACTAAGGAAAAATAAGGACAGGCTGGAGAGCTGGAGACAATGTAATGCAGGGTGACCAAATGATTCAGGGCTAGCAGGGCAGGTCTTATGAGGATCAGCTCAAGGAACTGAACATGTACTCACTGGAGACCAGAGGAGAGAGGGGAGATATGACAGAGACCTACAAGTTCCTGAAAGGAATGAACAAGGTGAACTGTGAGGTACTATTTAGCATGAGTTGTGGATCAAGAACACTGGGGTGCATTTGGAAACTGATGGGGGGACTGAGATTCAAGAGGGAAGTGAGAAAGATTTATTTTACAGAAAGAGTGGTGGAGCCATGGAACAGTCTGCCAGCTGAAGTGGTGGGCACCAGAACTATCAATGGTTTGAAACACAGCTGGGCCAGAGTGAAGGGCTTAGTGGTTGCTCAGGGTGACAGCAGTAGTAAGTAAGTAAAATTTTATTTATGTATAGCACCCAATCCCAGGGGCTCTGGGCGCCTCACAGGTAAAAAAGCAGGGTTAAACAGACAGCATACAAGACATGTAAATACATAATAAATTAATAAATGAATCCGTGATATTAAAATCAGCTTACTTTCTAAGAACGTTTTCCTAAGAAGGTAAGTCTTCAGGCCCCTTTTAAATGCCTCCACTGAAGGGGCCCCAATCTTAAAGATTTTGGAAGCGAGTTCCAGAGGGCTGGGCCAGCCACCTGAAAGGAGTAATTGTAAATGTAAATGTAATTGTAAATGGAGTCCATTCTGAATAAAGGGGGGTTACTAGTGGGATACCGCAGGGTTCAGTATTGGGTCCAGTCCTTTTTAATGTCTTCATCAGTGACATTGCAGAGGGACTGGAATGAAAAGTATGCCTTTTTGCAGATGACACAAAAATCTGCAACAGGGTTGATACACAAGGAGGCGTGGAAAGGATGAAAAGGGACTTGGCAAGGTTGGAGGAATGGTCAGACGTGATGGCAGCTAGGATTCAATGCAAAGAAGTGCAAAATAATGCACCTGGAAACAAGAACCCAGGGAAGAATACACAATGGGTGGGAGGTAGTAACAGCAAAAAAGGAAAGGACCTGGGGTAATCATATCAGATGACCTTAGGTTGCAAGCAATGTGAGAAGGCAGTAGGGAGGGCTGGGGTATACTGGGATGTATAGGGAGGCATCAGCAGCAGAAAACAGGAAGTTGTTATCCCTCTGTACAGACAGTTGGTGAGACCCCATCTGAGTACTGTGTCCAGTTCTGGAGACCTCATCTCCGCAAGGACATAGACAGGATAGAGGCAGTCCAGAGGAGGGCAGCTAAAATGGTGCAGGGTCTGCAAGAGAAGCCGTATGAGGAGAGACTAAAGGATCTTAATATGTATACCCTTGAGGAAAGAAGGGAGAGGGGGGACATGATAGAAACTTTTAAGTACCTCAGTGGAATCAACAAAGTCCAAGAGGGTAGCATTTTTCAGAAAAAGAGACTTGCAAGAACAAGGGGACACAATTTAAAGATAGAAGGAGGCGGTTCAGGGGCAATGTGAGGAAGTATTATTTCACAGAGAGGTAGTGGATGCATGGAACAGCCTTCCTGAGGAGGGTATGTGGGTCTAAAACTGTGGGAGAATTCAAGAATGCATGGGACAGACATAAGGCAATTCTTGGGGGGGGTAGGAAGAAATAGGCTGTTGGTTAACTAGGATCTGCGGCCTATCCTGTAGGTAGGGAAATGGGCAGACTAGATGGGCCTAGCGGTCCTTATCTGCCGTCAAAGTCTATGTTTCTATGTTTCTATGAGAGGTCTCCTGAGGTTTTCAGTCTGGCCCTCGGAACTGCTAGGAGGTCCTTGGTGGAAGAGTGCAGGGAACGTAACCGGGATGGCAGGTGTAAGGTGATCAGACAGATAGCCGGGGCCCAAGCCATACAGGACCTTACAGGTGAGCAAACCCACCTTGAAGATGATCCTCCACCTCACAGGCAGTCAGTGCAGATCTCACAGGACCAAGGTTACATGACCAGACCTAGGCATGCCCATCAGCAACCTGGCCATTGTGTTCTGCACCAGCTTCAGTCAGCGGAGGTTCCACTCCACTGATCCTAAAGTATAGATCACTACAGTAGTCCAGCCTGGATGTCACAAAGGCATGTACCAGTGAAGGCAGGTCTTCTGGCAGAATCAAAGGTTTAATCCAGGTGATGTTCCTTAAGTGGTAGAAGCCACATCAGACCTAAGATGACGCCTGGGCATCCAGTGTCAGTATCCAGATTTTTTACCTTGGGGGATGCCATCAATGGGGTAGATACCAGGACCAAACATGTCACCACCGCAGAGGCACTCCCATCATGCCAGCAACCAGGCTTAATCACCAGTATCTCTGTCTTGTTGGAGTTCAGCCTCAGCCAGTTAGAGGACATCCAGTCCTGAATTTCAGCCAGGCATTCATTCAGCACTTCAACAGCGCCATCTTTTCCAGGGGCAAATTACATATACAGCTGGGTTTTGTCTGCATAGCAGTGGAAACTGAGACTGTAATGTCTAGTGAGCCAACCCAGGGGCAAAAGGTACATCACAAACATCATCAGCAAAAATGATCAAGCCCTGAGGAACTCCACATGAAAGGGGCTTCAAGGAGGAGGAGGAGAAATTCCCCCTCACCACTCATTGCCTCCTATCAGAGAGATAGGACTCAAGCCATTGAATGACAGTTCCGGTGAGTCCACAATACACTCTAAGGTGATCCAAAAGCATGATGTGGTCCATGGTGTAAAATGCTCATGAGAGATCAAGAAGAACGAGAACTTGACCATTCCACTCTGTTCCTCACCTTGAGGAGGTTATTTTGCACCCTAATTAGTGACATCTTCATGCTATGCCTACCCCTAAATCTGGACTGGAATGGCTTGTAAATGTCAAAGGCCACAAGGTATACCTTGAGCTGCAGAGCCACCACCTTCTCAACAACTTTTCCTAAGAATAGGAGGTTGGAGATAGGTCTATAATTTGCAAGGAAGTCAGGGTTGAACGATGGTTTCTTCAGAAGAAGCTTCACCAATGCCTCTTTCAAGACATTGGGGAAAAGTCCTTCTGACAGCAAGCACTGTACAATCCTGGTGAACACTGGACTGATGGCCTCGGCACATCCCACTAAGAGAACAGGTCAGGATCCAGTTCATAAGAGGTGGGCCGCAGCTTCAAAATCACCTCAGTGACCTCAGCCACCTCCATCAGCCGAACTCCCCCCAAACAAAAGGAGTGCCCCTGCTTCAGCCAGGCTGACCACTGTGGGGCTGGACTTGCCCCACTGGAGTGATCCTGGCCTGAATAGAGGACACCCTGTCAGAGAAGAACAGAGCAAACTCTTAGCACAATGCGATTGAAAATGCACTTTTCAGCTGTAGACAGACTGGATGCAATAGTCTGTCCACAGTCCAAAAGAGCTGAGCTGGTCTGTTCCTCCTTGCAGCAATCTACCTGGACAGGAACTCTGCCTTTTTAAAGCTGATTACCCCATGCTAATCATTATAATGGTTTCTCAAGGCCAGTCTGTCTTCAATGTACGAAGTCCTCCGCCAACAATGCTCCAAATTCCGACCCTTGGTCTTCATCTTTTTGAAAGCCCCATCAAACCACGAGGGTCTCAAGCAAGAAGACCTGGGGCATATACAGACTAGTGCAATGGCATTGAGTGCCTTGGAAACAGCTTCATTATAGGCCACCAACATTTCACCCCGTGCCAATCACACATGCAGCACTCACACCAGAAAAGTCTACTACCAGCAACAGTCCCTTTAGCGACAGTCCCCTTAAAGGGTGGTAGTTGACCATCTCAACAGGGAGGGAACCTATCGAGGGGGCCCCAAATAAGAACTCCACCTTGCAATGATCAGACCAAGTGACCCAATCAGTCCTGAGATCAGTGACCTCAAGCCCCAGTGAGAATACTAAGTCCAAGGTGTGACTGTGATGATGGGTTACAGAGGCAACTGCCTGTGCCAAACCCAGCAGTGTCATCATCTGAAGGAGGACATATCCAAACTGCAAGGATTTGTCATTGACCCATGCATTGAAGTCCCCCAGAATCAACCATCTGGGCAACTCTAACACCTTGTCGTCGACAAAGTCTGCGACCTCTCACAGGAATTCTCCCCCCATCCCAGAGGACAATAAATGAGGAGAATTCTGCAGGCTGCACCTGGACCCCCATGCACCACTACACATTCAAATGATGAGGTAGAATCCACCGGATGCATGGAGAAGTTAAAGCTGGATCTAAAACAGATGGCCACTCCCCAACCCCTATATTCCCTTCTTGGGCAGTGCACTACAGAGAACCCGACAGGGACCGATGCCTCCAAAACTGGACCTGCATCGTTCCCCAACCAGGTCTCTATGATGTAAGCCAGGTCAACTAAGGAAATCAAGTCTACCATAATAGCAGTCTTGTTCCTTATTGACTTGGCGTTGAACAGTATAGCCCGAAGGGAACTAGCGGAGACTGCCGACCTTCTACCTACCTGCCCACGTGGTCCGTTGGGAGCCCTCAGGATGGGAACCAACCACATTGGGCCTCTTTCATGGCTCCATTTAACCCCAGGGTCCCTCCTGCTCCAAACCACCCTATTACTGTTCATATTCGTTGTACATGCAGTACCCTACCGCATGCTCACCTACCGCCTACTGATGCCAAGCTCCCAACAGCATCTCACTGCTGCAGCTGGGAGGGGGATATCCACAAAGGGGTGGAGGTCACACAGCAGGGCCGCTGTGTAGATGGTGCAAAGGGCCCTGGAACTCAAACACATTTTACTAATCCTACTCAAAACCAAAATATGTTAAAACTATTATTAAAACAACTTAATATAAGAAAAAACCTAACCTAAGCATGCATTCAACAGCCACACAATGAATACAAAACAAAGTCTAAGCACAACCAAACCACACTCATACACTACCTAAACCCACACCCCACCCCCAACAGCAAAATCAGTTTTATGTGGTGGAGAATCCTATTACTCAGAGTCCAGAGGGCTTCCAAATAGTCTGTTCGAAACAATAAATAATTGTGCAGTCCAGAGCCAGAAAAGTGATACAGGGTTCAAATCCAGCAGTAGTCTCACTACTGCTAAAAAGCAGTGTAAACCAGAAATGAGTACTCTCACCATTGACTTTAAGTGGAAATGATGGAGTCTGTGGCATTAAGTAGATATTGCTTTCACGAACACCTTTCCCCTTGAGATAGACCAACACGGAAATGAACAGTGCTCTCACCACTGACTTTGGTCGAAAACAGTGAGGTCTATGAAATTAAATGAGTATTGCTCTCACCAACACTCACTCAGATAATATCTGTGGAGTTCACAGCAGAACACCAGAGATGGAAAGGGGGAAGGAGAATGAAAAAGGGGAGAGGGTCAGGCACCAGAAACCAGTGAGCTGCCACTACAGTTTGCCGATTATTCACTCACCACGCCAGACCTCAACAGTAGTCCACCAGCCAAACCAGACAGCACCAAGCAAAAGGAGACAGGGCAACTGCCTCAGGACTCAATCCTCTGTTCTCCATACTTCCATCAATAGCCTGATATTAAAGCTTGCACCTGGCTGAGATGATGCAAGGGTATCTGGCCCAATCTTTGCAATCCACTCCATCCTGTTGGTAACAACCAAGCATGCAGATGACTTTGTTCTCTCCTTCCAACACTGTGCATGGATTTCCGGCTGATTTTCCTTCCCCTCAGAATGGACCCTTTCACCACAGGTTCCCGGCTAGGATAAACCAGTGCTTTTCTTCAGATTTGTCCCCAGTCAGATCCTTCAACTGGCGCAGGCAAGCAGCAATAAATTTAAAATAGTGATCCTCTGGAATTCAGAGCAGGATTCCTAAACTAAAAATAAAAAGGTAAACTCCTTTGTTACCTCATTTGTTTTCCCTTACCTACACCTTGTTCCCTAACTAAACACTAAACTAAAATTACCTACTTACTAACTAAAAAACAAATAAAACCCCCACAGTCACCCGACTGAGATGTGTGGGAGGAACTACTATCTAACTCAGGATTCTCCTTAAAAAAATGATCAAATGGAGTTTCAGGATGTAAAACCTTTGCTGTGCTAACAGGAGCACAGCCTACAGAAGCCCAGCCTGGTGGACATCTTACTCAACCTCTTACCTGACATGGTTTTAAAAATGCAGCCTTTTGTCCGATAAAGAAGTTACTATTCAGGTAAATCAAATGACTGTAGCTCCTCTCTGGCACCGTCCTAGGGAGGGCCACTACCTCTGTCTTGCTGGCTAATACAAGGTTAAGGGGGCCTGGGTTTCTTTGTTGACATTAACAGGGGTCTTTTCCCAAGAATAAAGTAAAATGGCAGTGCCTCCAACCAGATTACAACTAATGGGTCTATCCCCTGTCAGTACAACCACCTGGGATGTCGTACCGACCCACCTCCCCAAACATCCCCCCAATCAAACAGTTGGCATTTTGTATCTCAACTACATAGGTGCTCACTAAAAACCAGGCTCTTGATTCTGCTCTTCCTGACACAGTAACATCATAATTTATTTACATGGGGAGGGTTAGGATGGGGTAAGTGGAATAGAGGTTAAGCAACCGTTTTAAATTTGCATTTTAAAGATTTAGCATTTTCCCACAGTCATTTCCTGTTATTTTCCAAATCCACATTTCAAACAATGCAGCAACCATTCTATCTACCTAACTAACTTCTGCAGGTGTTACCATAACCCAGAGCCACTGGTACCAGTTCCAGAATGATGCCATGAGTTCTGTCCCTGGGTACCCAGATGGTAAGTTGCAGGCCTGAGGTGCAGCTGGTCAGCCCGCTCTGGCACACTTGCTGAATTAAATAACATTTTACATTTCTCTCTTTGACCCACTTTACTGGCTCTCCATGCCAGTGAACACACTTGAGAAATAACTATACACATCCCCAGGATGTAGCAGAGCAATTCCTGCTGGTACACACGGTTCTGCAGAATCAGGCCCTGGCTGGCACAGCTTGACTGAAGTCCTGGGGAGATGGAAACAGCACATGAAGAAATGGACATCATGCTTGAAGGGATGAAAATGCTACAGCTGGATATTCAGGCTTGATTGGAGATCTTGCAGCTTGTCACCTTTGGCCTATTGAGGCCTGTTGCAGAGCACATACACATGGCCTGCCAGCCACAAGAGACCCACACCTGGGAGTGGCCCCACGGCCCAGCTCCCTCACAGGTCCGAGCGCCCTAGCACTCAGGTATAAGACCTATGGCCCCCTGCAGCCAGCCAACCCCACTTGATGGGGGTTAGCGAGTTCCCCGCCTGGCTCTGAGCTTTGGATGGAATCTTTAGATCATTTTGCTCTGTTTCTTCATAACCTGCTAGGGTTTGTAGTCAAGCAGTCTCTGTTACCTTCCCTGTCTCCGAGACTCCAGGGATGAAGAGTCTAAAAACTCAGGATTACCTCAACAGCTATTTCTTGCTATATCCCAGGAGCAGACAACAGGCACTTGCTAGTCCTTCTGCTTTCAGTCTGTCAACTTAGAATGCAGACGCACTCTTGCTCTGGCTCACACACAATTCCAGAAACTCATTTTCTCAGCCGAGTTACAAAAAGTCCATTTTCCTCTCACCATACAGGTGCAGAACAATCTCTAATCTGAAGAACTTCTCTCTTCTCAGTTCTGTCATCACACTTCTTCTCACCCTTGCCTCACTGATGAGGTGCAGACAAAAATACTTGTCTTTTTCCATGCTCAGACACAACCTTTGCCTTTTTTCCAGGCTCAGAACACAAAGTTTGCCTTTTTCCAGGCTCAAGACACAACCTTTCTCTTCATCTCACCACTGTGGTGCATCTTCACAACATGGCAATCGTTTCTCAGGAACCTGCAGCTTTCTTCCTTTTCCAGAAAAACTGCTTGCACAAATTTTCTTCTCTTTACTCTCTTGATAGGGAAAGGCACTGCCAGCCCTGAGGGACAGAGTACTAGCAGCCCACAGCAGGCCCTTTCCCAGACTTGCAGCCTCATTCTCTCACAGGGACAAGAGCCCCCCACCCTGTGGAAGATCTCTCTCTCCCAGACTGACTCCAGAATCAAAAGTTGTCCTTTTGGGAGCTTTTTGGCAGCTCTCCACTGGCTGGAGCCATTGTCCTTTCAGATGCCTCATTGGTTGTTCAAAAAGGCGCCAGAATTGTCCCCGGTATTTTCCCCCAAGAGTCCTTTCACAAGCCCCATAATCTTCCTGGCAAATCCTGGCTTTGTGGTTGGTTGGCTGTCATCTCAACGGCTGCAATCATGGCTGCCGGAAAACAGTCCGACTACAGGTTTCACAATGTCCCAATTTCAAACATGACTTGCAGCCAAACCCTTTACTTTTATTTAGTTGTTTTCCCACAGAATTGTGGCCAACCCTGTGCCCTTCTAAGTGACTGCACTGTTATTTTTTTTTTCATTCACAGTCACTGGGGTCATTTTAGCAACCCCCTAGGCAGCTCACACATAGCCTGACTACAGTTTAGACAAGTCCCCACTTCCATGTCCTGCTGCAGCCAAACTAAGCATATTTATTTCCCAATGCCCCAAAGATCTTTAGGAGTCCCTGTGCCTTTCTACACATTGGCACCATTGACACATTTTTATTTATTTTATTTATTTATGGCATTTTGATAACCAGGTGAGCCCACTGAGACCAAGATTTCCTTTTTCAGGGGCAACACTGACTGCTAACAGGCAGATCATACAGTATCATTGCAAATTACATACTACAGAAGTGAAGACATCAAGAAAAGCGTAGGATTACAAACCAGTACACAGGAAAAATAATTTGTTACCCACATTAGTTGCACTTTAACAGTATCTCAGATAGAGCAACACAGAGAGAGATATGGAAAAAAGCTAGTGAGAGTCATAGGCTTACAGGTAGTTATAAGTACACATATTGACTTGAGACAGCAAACCTTACAGCAGGTAAACATTTTATTTATTTAGTCACCCATTGTTAGCACTATTACACTTTCCCCAGTGCTAGATGGGATTTCAACTTATTAATATGCATGAGCCACATCATTAATATTCATGTGGCGGCTCCAAATCCCCAAGGCGATTGACACTCACAAAAAAGCTCTTCCTGCTTCTCCTGCCATTTCTCTGGTGCTGCTTACGTCTCTGGTCCATTTTTGCTCCACCCAGATACCAGGACCACCAGAGAGAGACGGCACTGAAGGCCGCTGAAACAGCCAATGAAAGTGCACTTTTGTACAAGCACAGAGCTGGCCTGGCACCAGCATGCCATAAAACAGGCGGCAGCTTCATGCTACTGGCCCAGTCTCTTGAAAAACAATGTGGGAGCCAGCAGGAGGATACCAGTGGCTAACAGGGGACAGCCAGGTCCAGGGAAAAAAGAAATGAGGTGGAGTAAACCCAGGCAAAATGGGAGCCCAATGGGGGCAGTCAGGTAAGTCTCCAGGACAGGGGAGGTTACATGACCATTCTCCTGACAAATGCTGCCCAGCTCCACCCTGGTGCATTGGGAGGTGATTGGAGGAAAGGGAAGGGGAGCATCACTGTAGGACAACAGGTCCTGGGTTTGATAGAGTTTGTGGGCAGACTGGATGGACCAGTGGTCTTTTTCTGCCGTCATTCCTATACTTCTATGTTTCTATATTTTTATGTAAGTAATGAATTGTAAGGAGTCTGTTGGGGAGCATGAAGTTAGACAATCCAGCTTCAGTAAAACAGATACCTTCTGTAGTTTTAAAGATATACAGTAGTCAGAAAAATCTGACCCCTCGGGAAGAACTATTGGCTTCAAATAGTCCTACTGCCTTCAGCCTTTGGCTATGGCCAATTTAACCATTGTCAGGCAATAGTACCTATAGGCCAGCAGGGCACAGGACCCAAGGCAGCATGGATTCACAGCAGGAAGGTCATGTCAGACTAATCTAATAGATTTTTTGACTGGGTGACCAAAATAGTAGACCAGGGAGGGGCTGTGGACATGGTTTGCCTAGACTTTAGCAAGACATTTGACACAGTCCCACACAAAAGATTAATAAACAAGTTAGCCAGCCTAGGAATGGGTCCCAGGGTGGTAGCCTGAGTAACAAAATTGGCTGGACAACAGGACACGGAGGATAATAGTAAATGAAGTCCACTCTGAAGAAGGGTGGTTACTAGCAGGGTATCGCAGGACTCAGTACTGGGACCGGTCCTTTTTAATGTCTTTATAAGTGACATTGCAGAGGGAATGGAAGGAAAAGTATGCCTCTTTGCAGACAACACAAAGATCTGCAACAGGGTTGATACACAAGGGGGGTTGGAAAGGATGAAATGGGACTTGGCAAGGTTGGAGGAACGATCAAAGGTATGGCAGCTTAGATTCAACTCAAAGAAGTACAAAGTACTGCATCTGGGAAACAAGAACCCAGGGGAAGAGTACACAATGGGGGGGGGGGGTTACTAACAACAAAAATGGAAAGGGACCTGGCGGTAGTCATATCAGATGGCCCAAAGGTAAGCAAGCAATGTGAGAAGGCAGTAAGGAGGGCTGGGGGGAGGATACTGGGATGTACAAGGAGAGGCATTACCAGTAGAAAACAGGAAGTTGTTATCCCTCTGTACAGACAGTTGGTGAGACCCCATCTGGAGTACTGTGGACAGTTCTGGAGGCCCCATCTCTGCAAGGACATAGACAGGATGGAGGAAGTCCAGAGGAGGGCAACTGAAATAGTGCAGGATCTGCATCAGAAGTCATACGAAGAGAGACTAAAGAAGTGTAATATGTATACCCTCAAGGAAAGGGGGGGACATGGTAGAAACTTTCAAGTACCTCAAGGGAATCAATAAAGTCTAAGATGGTAGCATCTTTCAGAAAAAGAAATGTGCCAGAACAAGGGGGCACAATTTGAAGCTAGAGGGGGGGACAGCTCCGGGGCAATGTGAGAAAGTATTTTTTCATGAAGAGGGTGGTGAATGCATGGAATGGCCTTTCTGAGTAGGTTGTGGGATCAAAAACCATGGAGGAATTCAAGAATGCATGAGACAGACATAATGCAGTTCTGGTGGGGGTTAGGCTGTTGGTTAACTAGGATCTGCAGCTTATCCAATAAGTAGGGAAATGGGCAGACTGGGTGGGCCAAGCGGTCCTTATCTGCCATCAAAGTCTATGTTTCTGTTACTATGTTTCAGCCCTTGATGCTAATACTTTCTCACTATATCAGCTTCGGTCAGCACTTATGCACTGTTGCTGGCTTTGCCATCCACAGGTAGGTCCATGCTACATGCTGGAGGAGCATGTGGCAGTGCATGTGTTACACACCTATCCAAAAGGATGGTCTATGACCTGGCATAATAGACATCATTTGGGAATTAGTGGGTCTGTCCATTAGTCAGGAGGCCCTGACTTCAGGATTGTAGCAGTTCTTGGTCTAACTGGTGTGTGGTGCTTCCGCCTAAGGCTGCTATTTTCATAGGATTAGCCTAAAAGTGCTACCCTTGGGAAATTTACTGTTGTCACAGTGGTACTTGATGTTAGCTGTCCCCTTGGGGGTAGGGAGTCTCTGCTACAAGTTTTGAGGCTTTTGAATTTTTTATGACTTGGCACTCTTGATGCTTACAGAAGCATAGATAAAACTTCCTTAAACAACAGTATCCAATTTATCTTTAATAATAAATAATAATAATAATAATCTGTATTTAATTTAAACGCCTTTCAAAATATAAAGGTGCTATACAGTAAGGTTAAAACAACAACGATAAACTCAGCAAACACAACAATAAAATAATCTGTTGGCCTTCAGTTCAGTCCGAAGTACTATCAAGGCTCTGTTCACTGCATTTGGCAAAATAAATCAGATCATGAAAACTTCAAGTTGAAGTGGAACAAAAATCACATTTATTTACAAATGTGTGCAAGGCCATGATGGTAAATCTTTAATTCAGTGGATACAATGATGTTCTACTTCACAGGTACTTTATGTACATAGAGGAGCATGTGCTTTCATAACAATTTAGTTCAGTATCAGTTGTAACTTGGAATCACCACTCCTGTTAGGGGCTGTAACTCACAACTTTAGTGACAAAACCAGGAGTCTATAGTGGAACTTGTGTCAAGGCATACAATTATAGTGGGTCTCTACCTCTGTTCTCAATTTTGTGGTCAAATACCTGTCATAGGAGACTGTGGAAACAAAACCTCTGAACTGTCTGGGACACAGAGTACTTTTCTTTTCACATGGCCAAACAGCTTTATTCTTGTCTTTCACATGCTTGCATGCAGGTAGTTGTGTGAACTCATCTCCAACTCTCAGAGTTTGGTTAAACAGTTCTACTAGCACCTGGCACTATTCCTCGTCCCCAGTTTACAGACTCTGTGCTTTTGAAAGCATTTAGCTGTCACCATCTCAGTAATGTGGCTTAGGCCTTCACTTGCCTTAATCACATCTCTCTCTTGTATGGAGCTCATCTTACACAACGGGGATTTACCCTGTGGGCACCTTTCCATGCACTCAGGATCTATACCTGCCACTCAGCTACCCTGGTAATTGGGGATTTACCCCATGGGTGTTTCACTCAACTGGGATTGTGATCTTGGCCTTATGGAAACTCTGATCTAGCATTTCTCTCTAGACCTCAGCAAGTACACAGTTGTGTAACATAGTCTCTGGTTTCTGGGTACCTCACCCTCATTACCCAGCTCACCAGGCAGGTAAAACATGTCTTATGAGCTTGTGGGGAATGAAAATAATCTTGTCTGGTTGAGCTGTGCATTTGCACATGTAGGTGACCCCCAGCTAGCATACTTATATGCCAGACATGGAGGATTTCATCATCTTCCCACTCTACTTGGTCGCTACTCATAACAACCTGTACTTCTTCCTCCTTAGAACATGGAGCCAGACTCACAATGGCCAATGGGAACACCCTCATGAAGGGATCTTCAAGCTCCATGGGCAGCATGTCAACCACCCCCCCACCCACACTGAGAACACCAGAGACAAGACCTAATGGGGAACTTGTGCCACATATCTGAGTGAGACCATAGTGGCACCTGCCTCAAGCCAGGTAGGTTTCCCTTGGTCAGTTATAGTTGGTGCTTAAACAGAGCACTTTATATTTCTCCCTTTATTCTTTGGGAAAACTAAAACTCTATTCACACTGACTCCCTCATATATATCCCCTGTGAGCTCTTAGCAAACTGTCAGACCCTTTGCGATCCATTTTGGAGGTCGAGGAGGCAAGATGGCAGTGGAGTTGTGCTTGCCACTTGCAGCTCACTAATTTGAGAGCACTCCTCTGTTTTTTTCTCGCATTATTGAAAGGGTTTTAAAGTAAAGTAAGAAGCTAATTAGGTCAAGCTTGATCTCTGGTTCAATGTTTGACTAGAGATCCGAAAAATACTTTTCCGTTAGTGGTTAGTCTAGGGCTCCTAGCATGAGGCAGGGCAGGGAATTGATTTAGTTTTTAGGAGCTAGCTTTTTTATTTTTCCCTGTTAGCTGTTTTGCCCAGATCCCTACCTGTCAGAATGCTATTAGTGGCATACCAAAATCTCTGAGCTGCTGCAGGATTTTGGCTTTTGTGCCTTGGGCTGTAGTTCCATGGACTGTTTGGGACCATCGGTGGTTGGCAGTGACTTGGACTTTCATCAGCACTAGATGAGCACAAGTGCTCTTTAGCGCAGAGTGGCTGACGTTTAGGATCATCCAGGATCATGTGCTGTTCTTGCCATAGCAACAATTTTACACAGCACGGCTCATTGGTCTGTGGCAGTGCCCTGCTTACCATCAAACGTAGGGGCCGCTGTGAGTGTGCTGGGCCTCGCTGTGTCATTGACCTTCCCAAGACAGCATGGGTGTGGAGGCTATCCCTGTGCTCATTTTTCCAGGGGAAGATTGGTTGTTGTGTGCATCAGCAGTTTAAATATCCAACACCAGATTTCTGGACTGACCGGTGCCAGGTGTCGTCTGTCATGTGGCGTTTTGCCTCCCTCCATTGGATTATCATAAAGGGAGGTCTGGACTGTGGACCTCTGATGTTCTTTTGGGCTTCCTTTCTCCCCCCTCGGATTATTGTAAAGGGGAGGGAATTGGATGGTGTGGACTATTAAAGCTAAGCCTGTTGAAACTCTGAGGATTGCCAGACTGCAGCTATTTTGGTGACTTTTTCCTTTTGTCTATGGGTGTTTTCCCCTCCTCAGTAAAATCTGCTTTATTTTTTGTCATGTATTATTAAGCTAAATGGGATCTGGGGACATACTGCTCTTTGTAAAATTTTTTTAAGGCTTGCTCCTTATTTGTTGGTTGGGTTGGGTTGGGTGGGTTTGGGTATTGGTTTATTATTTTATGTCTGTGTGTATGGTGTGTGAGTGGCTAAGATTGCTGTTTGTATTAGTGGTGTGATTGTGCTTGAGCGAGTGGAGAAATTAGTTGTTAGAGGCCCTTTCTGGTTGGACTCTGTGCTGGGGGAGTTGGGGGGCCTGGGGCAGGCCCAGATAGTGTACAGTGTATCCCAGCTGCTTGATCTGCAGCCTTTCACTGACCCCCCAATCGCCATCACTACAGCACATGGCTGTCAAGAGGTCAGGATTAAGAGAAGGTGTACTGATCACTTATGACGTGATGCCCCATGCACTGTGGGAGGGGGTAGGATTGGGGTGGTCCTGTGCAGAAGGCGCCCTGGATATCAATGGGCCCCTGTGAGAGGTGAAAGGTACCTGTTTCCTGTTTTCAGGGTTCCCACCAGACCAAGTAGGCAGGTAGCTAGAAGGACAACACTGTCCACCAAGCCCCCGAGGGCAGTGCTATGCAATGCCAGCTCGATTAGAAGCAAGACTGCCATTATCGCGGACTTAGTTTTCTTGGTCAATCTGGTGTGCATTAATGAGACCAGGGTGGATGACGATGCTGGTCCAGTTTTAGAGGCTGCCAATCCCCCCGCCCCCGGGTACTCAGTGGTGCACTGACCCAGAGTGGAACACAGGGGCAGGGGATTAGCCATCTATTTTAGATCTGAGATTGGCTTCTCCATGCACTCAGTGGGAAAACAAGATTCATTTTAATGTGTGGCAGTAGATGGGGGTCCGGGCACAGGCTGCAGGATTATCGTGATTTACCACCCCCCTGGGGCAGTAGGTGAGTTCCTGCAGGAGGTAGCTGACCTCATCACCGGTGAGACATTGGAGTCTCCCTTGTATTTGGTTCTGGGGGACTGCAATGCCTGGGCCATTGACAAGGAATCTAGGCTAGGTTATAACCTTCTCCAGATTATGTCATCTCTGGCCTGTTGCAGGAAGTTTCTGCTGCAACCCACCGAGATGGACACATGTTGGACCTGGTCTTCTCACTTGGGTTTGAGGTTAATAACCTCAAGACTGACTGGGTCATTTGGTCCAATCACTGCATGGTGGAATTCTTGCTCAGGACTTCCCCCGAGAGCCCTCCCCCTGCTGAGACGGCCAGCTATCACCCTTTGAGAGGTTTGACTCCGGAGGGCTTTCTGGCGGTGTCTGACCTATCAAGTGTGGAGAGTGCATGTGTTTGGGGTTTAGGCACGACAGTTGCCACCTATAATAGGGTGATGACAGCTGCTCTTGACTCCCTCGCACCAGCCTGTGTATGACCAAGATTTTCTCACTTGAGGTCTCCTTGGTTTGATGGGGAGCTCAAAGCGATGGAAATTGTGAGTTGGAGGTTGGAGTGCTGCTGGTGGAAGTCTTGCCTGGATGTGGAATGACTGGCCCTGCGCTCATATTATTGTGAATGTCACGGGGCAATCACTCATAAGAAGGCAGAGTTCCTGTCCAGAGAGATTGCTGCTAGGAAAAACTGACCAACTGTGGTCTTTCAGACTGTGGACAGGCTCCTAAACCCAGTCTGTCTCCAGCTGAAAAATACTTCTTCTGATGCCTTGTGTGAAACGTTCACTCAATTCTTCCTGGACAGGGTGCCCACCATCTGGCAGGGTGTGCCACCAGTGAGCCTTACAGCAACCTACAGTGACTGTCTGGATTGTCCAGAGATTGCTCCACCTAGTTGGGGGGAGTTTAAACCAGTGGAGGTGTCAAAGGTCATTGGGGTTGCTTCTGGATTGAAGCACACATATTGTGAACTGGACCCTGTGCCAACACATTTCTTGATGAAATGTGTCAACATTGTTGGCCTGGCATTCGCCTTGGTTGTCCGGTGTTCTTTGAAGGAGGGGATTTTTCTGGATGCCTTGAAAGAGGTGCTGGTTCATCCTCTACTGAAAAAAAAAACATCATTAGACCCTAACGTTAAGGCAAATTACAGTCTGATCTCCAACCTCCCATTCTTGGGAAAAGTTGTTGAAAAGGTTGTGGTGCAACAACTTAAGGAGCACATCATGGCCTTCAATCTCTGTGGGCCATTCCAGTCTGGTTTCTGTGTGAGGCATAGTAGAGAAACCGCATTGCTTTGGGTGCATAATGACCTCCTCAGGGCCAGAGATTGGGGAAGGTGATAATTCTAATCCTTCTTGATCTCTCTTCAGCCTTTGAAACAGTATACTATTGTGTGTTGCTTGACCACCTGAGGGAATTTTATGGGCTCACTGGCTCTGTCATCTGCTGGTTTGAGTCATAACCTCATGAACAAGAGGCAAGGAGTAGTGATGGGGAATTTCTCCTCCTCCTCCACCTCCAGCTTCCTGTCATATGGAGTACCTCAGTGTTCAGTCTTGTCACCAATGTTGTTTGCTGTGTACATGCTGCCCCTGAGTGAGCTCATTAGGAAGTACAGCTTGGGTTTTCATTGCTATGCCGATGATACCCAGCAGTATTTTTCCTTTGCCCTGGGAACTTCTAGTGTGGTGGAAGCCCTAAACAGCTGCCTTGTGGAGATAAATGACTGGATGTCCTCCAGCTGGCTGTGACTGAACCCTGACAAGATGAAGGTACTGGTGATGGAGTCCAATAAAAGATGAAACAGGTTGCCTTTTGGCACCAAAACCTTTTAATTCCTTGGATCTGTGCCATTGAGGACTTCCTCTAGGGTGCAAAATCTTGGCGTAATCTTTGAGGGCGGATTGTCATTTGATTTTCAGGTGTCATCCATTGTCCAGACAAGCTTTCACCATCTTAGGAATATTGCCAGGGTCAAGTCCCTAGTTTCATCTATGGATCTCCCCACCTTGGTGCATGCCTTCATGGCATCCAGAGTTGATTATTGTAATGCGCTCTACCTCAGGGTCTCAGGGGGTAACCTCCACTAGCTGCAGTTAGTGCAGAATGTGGCCACCAGGCTGCTAACTGGGCAGCTGAAATTTTATCATAGCACCCAGTTTTGCACGATCTACACTGACTGCCAGTAAGGTGGAGGATTCTCTTTAAGGTGGGCTGGCTCACCTTCAAGGCCCTATGTGGGCAGGGTCCTGGTTACCTGTCAGGCCTTCTGACACATGCTCTCCCAGTCTGCTCCTCTGCTAGGAGCCTCCTGGCGATTCCCAGGATGAGGTTAAAAACCACCGGTGACAGATCATTTTGTGTTGCTGGCCCCGTCCTGTGGAATTCCCTTCCTCCATCAAATCGGGAAGCCCCTCCAGTTGAGGTTTTTAAGGACCGCTTCAGGGCCTTCCTGTTTAATCATCCCTTCCTGGACCATAGATATTAGTCCTCCCAGGGTACCCTGCTTTTCTGTTTGAGTTTCAGTTTTTACAGAAATATTTATTTATTATGTTTATCTATGCTGATATTTTATTGTTTTTATATTGATTTGTATTACTGTACTGATAGTGTGCTTTCATTGTTCGGCACCCAGAGCCTCTGGGATTGGGCACCAGAAAAATAAAATTCACCTTGCCTTGCCATTTTCAACCTGGCTTTACTGATATCAAGGTATAGTATGTCTGCTGCTTGCTCTTTGTCCACTACCATTGTCACATAATCAAAGAAATCAATCCAGTTTATCTGACACAACTGCCCCCCTGTGAAACTGTGTTTTTTTGTCCAGAAGTTTGTTTGCTTCAGGAAACTTGCTAGCCTCTCTCTTATTATGGTCTTTGGCAGCTTATCAACTGCAGACATTAAAATGACAGAGCCAGAGTTCTCCACTTCTTCCTAGCTCCTGACTTTGTGCGGGGGAATTACAGTGCATTCACTTTCCTCCAGTCCTGGGTACTATTCCTGTCTCGAGTGAGCTATTGAAGAGCTTGTACAGAATCTCCACTAGGACCTGCCCCATCTCCTTCAGCACATGGGGGTGCAGCACATCTGGTCCCATATTACTATCCACCTTCAGTGTGCTTAAGCCCTCTGGCACCCTTATCCCATTGAAACCCACTACCCTCTCTCCATTTGTCATGATGGCAGTCAGGCAACAACCCCTGTTCTCCCTTACTGTGGACATTAAACAGAAACATTTATTCTCAATGTCTGCCTTTCATTTATCACCAGCCTACTCATTTCCCTTCTTTAGTTTCACAACTCTCTCATATTGTCTTGCTTTTCTCATATACCAATGAAAATATTAATGCCTTTAGAGGTAGTATTAGGCCTTCTGGTACATCTTGACAACCTCCCCTCCTCAGTGGCAATTATTATTTTTATTAAACCCTTGAATATATCAGATTTATCTTGAAATGTGTTCTTTTGCTTTGTATTTGATAAAGTATTCCTGATCCCTATAAGTTTTTGTGTAGAAGATAATTTTATCTGTTCTCAATCTTGAACCCTTGATTTGTTTGTTGCATCCTCTAAGGTTATGAGTTGCTTTGTTTAATGATATTCCCATTGAATGCAGAAGTATTTCATCCTGTAGGATGTTGAACACTAATAATATATTGCCCCTAGTTATTCTATTTTCTACGATGGGTAAATCCAGAGTTTGTAATCTCTCTTCATATGGCAAATCATTTAGCCCCCAAATTGTTTAAGTAAACCTGTATTGTATTTTTTCCAACTTTGCCATATCCTCTTTTTATACGGTGACCATAATTGTAATCCCAAGTCTAACTGAGGATATACAGTATGTAGGTGTGAGAAACTCCTCCCCAAATGTTATTGTTTCTTATTGCTTTGTTTTGTGTTATGAGTTAGAGAACTTACTTTTTTGTAGTGCTTTTGCATATTTAATTCTTTACCTATAATTATGCCGAGGTCTTTATCTGATTCTTTGCTTTCAAGTTTCTGATTACCAAGATACAGTAGCAATTAGTTTTAGGGTTTTTTTTGTGCCCCATATGGATTAATAAATATTTTGAATCAAACATATTGTATGCACAAATCAATAGTTTGTCTGTGAAGTGTGTTGCCATGTGTTGGGGTAACAATATTGCCAATTTTGGTATCCTCTGCATAACAGGCATACCAGCTTTCTATGCCTTCTTCCATGTCCATAGCATAAATCTGGAACAATACAGGTCTAAGAACAGAACCCTGCAGAACCCCACTCATCAACTTGCATTGCTTCGAGAAGTATCCCTTTAAACCCACAATTTAGGAATGCAGGGGAACTACATATGTGCATCTTGAAATGTTGCTTATTGTATTCAGTTCAAGAGATGTCCACACACAGGGTTTGTGGGAGAGACAGGACAACCTCTCCACACCTGAATGAACTCACACAGACATGCTATTAAAATGAAGATGATGGAAAAAAAAAAACAGTGGACAACACTTCAGTCAGTACAATCGCTATATCTCAGATATGTCAGTACTGATTTTGAAAGGACATTTCAAAAATGCACAACAGAGGTGGGCTTTTGATGTCAAACTCATTTTACTTCTCAACATGGTGGGAGACGGGATGAACATTATTTGGGTTTTATGTCACATTACACTGCCTAAACTTTCACCTGCTTCAGGAACAACACATGGACATACAGTAAGGTAGAGGGGGATGGCTGTTAGGGGGGTGGAGGGGGAATGTGGGGGTTATGGGGTAAAGCATTTATATAGGCCTATGTTGATGCATGGGCATTTTAGGATAACTGTATCTCAGTTGCTAGGGAGTCCTTGTTAAGGCATGGGGGCGGGTGGTAGATTCCATTTTTTGTCTCAGATTTCTATTAACTCTTATATAAACAGAAGATTGAATATACAGAATTTCACTTTCAAGGGAGTCCTTGTTAAGTTTGATTTGTAATTGTACACAGACACTTGACATTGGTTACAAAGTTGCAGTGGGATCATGGCTGGGCTGGGGTAGGTTTTAATATTCATGAAAAATATTGACTAGTTGAGCAGAGGGATAGGACATGCATCTCCCAATAGGGCTAACACTGTTTGAAAGTGTGAACAGCTAGTGGATATTTTTTGTTCACACTAGGGCAGCCTGTCTCTAAACCCACTAATTGTCATACATAAAGGTAGTTTCTTATTTTAAAGACTTTTTTTAGCATTATATACTGTGATTTCTTATCCTATTCTAACTTGGTTTTAAAAGTACAGCTATTTTCAAATGTATGCACTTATACACAAACAAGGTCTTAATATAATTTAGTGGGTCCTATGTTTCCACCCAGATAAAGAGTTATTTATTTTGCAACTTTGACAGTACAATGTTTTTCTTTAAATGTGACTCTGCCTGTCTTTAATGAACCTCTAGTACGGTTTATGAGTGCTTCTTAGAAGGGAGTCTCTGCTGGGTGACATTTGACCTTGGAATGTTTTTCTGTGATATGCACAGTCTCTGTGTTCTCTCTATGTGGTGTTAAGTTGGCTTTTGAGTGTAATATTTTGGCCAGTGGGATCCTTTACAACCTGTTTTTCTGTTTTTCTTACGTATGATCAGGTCTTTAATAAGATGTATTCTTCCAAAACAACTGTCATTAGCTTCTGATGAAGGATTGTGTGTAATCCGAAAGCTTATGCACCAGTTTTCTTTTGTAACATCTTTTCCAAGAAAAGGTACCAAATCATCTTTTTTCTTGATCTTTTGTTACAAGGACCAATACGGCAGCAAAAATATTTTTATACTCACAGAATGGGTTCTATCTGCCAACTGCACTTTCACCCAGTTTACCAACCTGCCCTCTAAGCTAGGGGACTGAAATTTAATGATGATTCCATTGTGTGGGGCAATATCGAACACCTTACAGAAGTCCAAAAAAATGACATCAGTTGGTGTGCTAGTGTCCATACATTTGCTTATATTTTCATAGATGGCTATCAAGTCTGTGATGCAAGATCTTCCCTTTCTGAATCCATGTTGTATTTTGTCATTTAGCAGAAGGGGGTTCATCATTTTGTTCACTGTCTTTTTTAACAGTTTAGGAGGAATTTGGTCAGGCCCCATTGCTATGCTGCTCTCTAGATTTTTAATGTTATCTTTTTGCTCTTTCTCATATATAATGAATGAACATTTTGTTTCCCTTCCTTATTACCTCTGCTATTCTCAACTCTGTGTTTGCTTTCACCTTTCTCACAGTACTTCTGGTTTCCTTCATCCTGTTACAAAACTCTACCCTATAGCTCTCCTCTTGGTTACATTTGTATTTTTTAAGTACCTTTTCTCTGGACTCTCAGCCACCGTACCTCCCAAAAATGAAAAGCACAATACAACACCTGCAGAGCCTAATGTATACACAAAAAAAATATTTGTTATATAATTTATTGCACATACTGTATAAGGAATGTTTACATAGCAGTAAATTAAAGTGCATTCAGTGAAACTTGTGCAGAAAGCAGCATTGTAGATGCCATACAGATTTTGATGAAATTCATGGCATTTTCCTAGGATTGCACATCACAGCACAGCATTTCAAATGCAGTCTATCAAAGTTACTGTATTTGTAATTCAGTTCACAAAAGTGCATATGCTTCCTGGCTTACACTCCAGCTTGCTGACAAAGTGCTATGTATTCAGCAATGTGCAGATGAGGCAGAATGAACCACCTACCTCCCAGATACCACCACAATGGCTTCTTACCCCTCTTACTTTTCCCAATTACCCTAACACGGGGATTTGTGACTTCTGACTGCCCATTTTTATCACTTCCCACTTTGCTTCAACTCCCTATGCCCCTCTTACTCCTTCCAGTTTTCCCTTCAACGGCTCCTTTGTCCTATCAAAATCAACCTTCCTTAATTCCGGGACTTTTAAAACATAGAAACATAGAAAGCATCTACAGAAAGGGACTGGAGGGTCTGTTTAGTCTGCCTGTGTAACATCTACCCCACCAACTTGATTTGTTCTATTTAAACATGCATCCCATGCATATTTAAAACCTCTCACTGTGGTAGCTTCCACTTTCGTCTGGTGGTTTCTGGCTTCCTGTGGTCCAACACTGTGACCTCCCTTATGCTGTCCCTGTTTGTAAGAACTAAGTTGAGAATGGCCACCCTCTTGTAGGCTTCTCCACCCTCTGTACCCAGAATGAATCCTGAAAAACCTCCACCAGTTGCTGACTCCTCACACTTTCTGCTGCTAAGATCCTTGAGTCCCTGTCAGGTTTTTTGAAGTCATGCAGCAGCACCTCCCACTGACTTGCTGCTCTTTTAATCTCATTTCCCAGCTCCCAATCTGCTTCTACTTTTTGAGATGGTGACCTACAGTATATACCACCCTTATCCTGTGCCCCCCTCATCACCTGAACCCAGATTGTCTCTGTGTACTCACTTTTCCCCATATCCTCAATCCTTATAGCCATTATACTGTTCTTGTATAATGCCACCCTTCCAATTTCTTCCCTCCGTATCCCTCATGAATATTGCATATCCAGGGTTTGTTCAAGTCAGCTACCTCTTCAGCTTCTCACTTATTATTCCTAGGTCACTCTGGGAGTGGTGGACTTTACATCATAGTGAGGGTCAGGCTGGGGTTTCATTATCTCCTGGAGTTGGGCAATTACAGGAGTTCCTCAGTCAGTATCTGGATGGTTAGATCTAATCGGTCCACAACAGGAATGGGACACTGGCTGGCTTGTTGGGGCAGTTGATGGTGTGTGTATCATCAGTGGTCAGTTGCTGGGAAAGGGGTTCTCTTCAGCTGTGGTGGACCCTGGCCTTTGGACCCCAGAGCTGGGCCCTCTGATACATCCACCAATGCCATCAGCAACAACATGAAGTTCTTCTTGCACAGGAGACACCTACCACTACCAGCACACCTACCTAGCTGAATAGAGGACCCACAGATTTCAGGTTCAGCAGCCCAGATGTTAAGGTAAGGGAACCTCTAAGACATGAGGGTGAGGGAAGGGAGGAGTTCATTCTTTCAGCTATAGGGGTGAGGGAAGGGAGGAGGAGGTCTTTCTTTCAGCTATAGGGGTGAGGAAAGGGAAGAGGTCTTTCTTTCAGCTATAGGAGTCAGTTTTTAATGTACACTAGTGAAGGGAGGTTTTTAACATAGCTGGATGTAGAACTGGATTCAAATTCCAAGTCTGACCTTTTTTGGAATGAGGATCTTTGGCCTTCAATTCCAAAAATGCTAATTTCAAAATAAAGGCCAAAATCAGACCTATCCGCTTCTGTGACTAGATTCTGGTAAACCCTATATTACGCTTATTGAGGAGGAGAAGTAGGCAGAGCAGGCACTCTAAAATGCTTTTGAATAGGTTTGGAAAAGTATGCCACCTTTGCCTCAGCAGTTTTTGATTTAGAGTGCTCACCAGATTTTCTTGTGTGATCCTCTTGGTCTCCCCCGGTCTCTACCTTCTGTTTTTCTGCTTATTTGCCACAGTGAGTCTCAAACAGTGCCAGAGCGCTGAAGCAGACCTGAAAATAAAGTCCTTTGGGTGGATAGGGAGGAACAGCTCCTGGTGGAACGTATGGTAGTTGACTGGAGTGACTGAGTGGGTTAAAGGAACCAAGAAGGAGGAGGTGTGCTGTGGTGCTATGGAGTCATGAGACTGTGAACCATGAGCCGTGAGATGTGGGTTCATGGTGGCAGAACCACAGAGCTGTAGAGCTAGCTGTATGGTAGAACTGTGAACTGTGAATTGTGAACTGTGGGAGGCTACATAAGCTGTGGAATTGACTGATGGATGGAGGTGCTGAGGTGCTGATACACCTCAAGGAGTAATTTGAGGGACCTGGAGAGGATTCCCTATATAATTGTATTGTACAGTATATTGTATACTGTATAAGCTGCAAAAACTGTATAATCTGTATAATTTGTGCAATTTGTATACTACGAGTGTTGTGAACTGAAGGAGTTGATAAATTCTGACAGGGCAGATAAAATCAATTCATTAAAATCCTGAAAATATTTCTTTAGAAGTAAGCACAGTGTGCCCACCCCCTTCTTCTTTTAGTGAATCTAATGAGGTATTTAGATTTTATAAAAGTTTCATATAGTTTTATAAAGTTTAGTTGCTATGATACTGCATCATTGCGTCACTACGGCACTGTAACGCCAACTTTCTAGATAAAAGCCTAGCAACATATGTCCTACATCTTACGTAAGTGTAGGTTACAACCCAGTTAAAACATGCATAGTCAGTGTTAGTGGTTTCAGTGCACAGACTCAGCATTCTTTTAGCCATTACAATAAGGGCGTGTGAAGTAGTAAAGTAGTAAACCAAAAACCGGGAGTCGGTAATGCTCAATTTCTCCTTTTAGTACCTCTGGGTTTGAATGCATAGAGCATTTCTGGTAGGTGGCAGAATTTAAAAGATTTTTATACTCGGCCTACAAAAACTAGAAAGTGGCAGAAGCTGGATGCCTTGAGACTACAGCTTAAACACGCCAATAAAAATGTTATACAACTTCCCAGAAGGTAATCCAAAGATAGAAGCATAAACTTTTCTTGTGCCTTTTCGTTTTTTTGCTTGGCTTCCTTTGTTTTTAAGTTCTATTAGTGTTGAGCCTTTTTATTTTTTATTAATTTATCCATAGATGCAGCTGGAGGTCGAATTGCCTGGAATAGAAATAAAGGGGCACAAACCAGGAGATCCCCAGGCCCGTGGACAGAGTATTTTTAAGAGACGTGGAACCAGGTATATTTTCTTAGAAAATATTTAGAAAGGCTCTTGGTATAAACATTTAATCCACAGCTGAGATTGCTGGAAAATAAATGTTATCTTTATTTTTAAATTGCAGTATTGCTGGGATAAAATCAGAAGATAAAGATAAAGGGAAGTTGGAAGATAAAGAGGAAAGACGAGCTATAAAAGTAACTCAGGAAGAAAATGAAAGAGGAAATAAAGTGGTCAATAACAGTATAGACTACAAGCTGGAAAGGCTTTAGTACATGAGCACATGTACTTAGGGAAAACTTAGAAAATTAAGAACTTACTCAACATAGCAGACCTGGCTGAATATTATATTAAAATTGTGTAAGGGTGGATAAGATATTTGATAGCAAGCAGTAAATAAGTTTTTATGTGGAAATTTTAGGATATTGTTATTTTATGGTGAAGTATTCACTTCTTATATTAATTATCTCTAGTGTATCTTGCATGTTGTTAGTGTTGTATCCCATTTGCTCATCCTAGTTGGTATAGAATACATAAGAAGTAAATAATGATGACCAGGCTATCAAAAAAAAAATTAATGCAAATTCAATATGTTATAAAAATATGAAAAAAAAAAAACAAAGAAAAGTTTGGAAGGAATGGTAAAGAAACAGAGAGGAAAATCACTAGCTATATTCTAGCCCCAGGAAGTGAAATACATCTTGTGGGGGGAAAAGGAGATGTTAAGAATCAAGGGTTCAATTCTTCCCCCATAAGCTCTTCACCTATAAAAATGGATAGACTAAACTGTCAAAAGTTAAGTATGAATGAGCATCCCTTGATAAGATCTATATGGCTACTTAAAACAGAGAACAATTGCTCGATTCTACAAGAAGAAGTGCTAGAGCAAAAAGAATTAGAGGAACAACAGACTCAGATAAAGATGGGGACGTATACTAACACACAACAGCCTGAGGAATATATAGGAAAGGAAAGAAAACAGGAAATCCAGAATATACATCTGGAGCAGAGAAATGTTAAAGGTAATGTTAGAGATGCTTCACACCAATGCCCTAGTGCCTTATTTCTTTGTGACTTTGAGGCCTTCCTTATGCCATATGTACAAAGGCTTAAGCTAGATCCTCCATCTAGATTTCCACCAGATATGTCACATTTAATCCAGAATAGAACTGGAGAAAATTTAGAAGATGCACATGTGGAGAAAGGGAAGGGTAAGGATAGTAATAGAATGAATGAAAGTGAAATTAGCGAGACATCTTTACTGGAAAATCTAAAAGAAATAAAGAATAGGATTTTATTAAATAATGAATCACTGATTAATCTTATAACAGTGCTCAGTAGAAAATTGCAATACATTTGGAGGGTGAAAAGGATATTACTATGGAAGATAAAAAGAAACATGGAGAAAGAGATAGAAAGGAACACAATCAAAAGGAAAATATAAAGGCTACAACTATAGAAATTGGAAATATGGAAAAAGGAGAGATAGAGAAATTAGTGCAACATTTACAACGAAATAAAGTGACAAGGGAAAATAAATCCAAGGGAAAGACACAAAGGAGTAAAGGAAATGAGGAGACTCAGGATCAGAGGAAAATGAGGATGGGAAAAAAATAAAAAAGGAGAAAGTGGAAAGCATAATTTTACTGATGAAGGGAAAAAGATGATAAGGAAGACAGTTTGTACATGGAAAAAAGGGAGAGAAACAGATTGAGAAAGGAGACATATTCTAGGTTCGCGAGGGCCCTTGGAGGAAGCCAGCCCTCCCCTGCTGAATTGTGTCTGGACCCCCCCCCCCAACAGACGCTATCCAGATTCGGGATTCTAGGGTTGTGAGGGTCCTTGGAGGAAGCCAACCCTCCCCTGTTAAAGCATGTCTGTACCCCATCCCAACAGACGCTATCCAGATTCAGGATTCTAGGGTCATGAGGGTCCTTGGAGGAAGCCAGCCCTCCCCTGCTGAAGTGTGTCCAGACCCCCCCAACAGACGCTATCCAGATTCGGGATTCTAGGGTCGCGAGGACCCTTGGAGGAAGCCAGCCCTTCCCTGCTGAAGCATGTCCAGACCCCCCCAACAGACGCTATTCAGATTCGGGATTCTAGGGTCTCGAGGGCCCTTGGAGGAAGCCAGCCCTCCCCTGCTGAAGCACGTCTGGACCCCCCCAACAGACGCTATCCAGGTACGCAGTGTGATACAGGAGAATTACAGTAGCCGGGCGCGGTTCTGGCACCATTTTTGAACTTCAAGCTGCTGCAAACAATCAAGCCTGCTCTCTCAAGCTGCCTGTGTGCTTTTTACATGTCGGCACACAAATGCTGATAGTTTATTTTTTCTGTTTGTTCTGCCAGCGGTATACCCTCAGTTCTTGCTTTAATTCCTGGATGCCTTAAGAGGCGCTTATTCCCAGTAGTGTCCTCGTTAGCTGAGTTTATTTTTACTGTCTAGCTTTTCCAGAAATATCCCCACTGTGGCTGTTTTAATTTTGGTTGCCTTAAGAGTTGTGTTTGTCCTCGTTTAAGATTCAATTTTCCATTGTACTAGTGACTGATTCACTACCGCCTGTTTGTGCAGATCTATATTACCTTCTAAATTAATTCAGCATAAAAGAATCCTGCCAAATGTAGCATTAACCTGTTCACACTCCTAGTCGCATTAAGCCCTTCTGTAGTTCACTCCCAGTCGGAACCCAAAATGGGGGATAACTTATTTCCTGCTCTCCCTTGTGCCTGGAAGCTGCACTGCCTAAGCTTTGTACTTCCAGAGCCTGCTGGCTCATACTCTGCCCCTGCATTACCACAGCCACTTTCCCTACATTTCTATCAAGCCTGCCGGCTCAGCGTATTTCAGAGTAGCCCAGCAGCAAGTTGCCAGGCTACAGCCAGACTCCCCTTGAGGGAAACTGGACTGGAGACTCTCTCTCTCTCTGCAAACAGCACTTCCCCACAACTTAGTTACACCAACTGTAGGGAGGTTTGCCTCACTCGCTTACTGGGAAGTACTTAGATCTACCTGCTCTGCTGCTAGCATTCATGGAGGGTATCTTCCTCGCCATTTCCACTGTCCACAGCCCCTATACCAGGTCCACACTGTCAATTTTTAAAACTCCTCAGTTTTTCCATTTTAACCAATTGATAGGCTACATACCTTGAGCTATACTTACTCCTCCCACAAAAAGACGTATAAATAATCTTCTTTTCCCTACAGATTCAGGATTCTAGGTTTGCGAGAGCCCTTTGAGGAAGCCAGCCCTCCCCTGCTGAAGCGTGTCTGGAATCCCCCAACGGACACTATCCAGGTACGCAGTGTGATACAGGAGAATTTTGGCAGCTGGGCGTGGTTCTGACACCATTTTTGAACTTCAAGCTGCTGCAAACAATCAAGTCTGCTCTCTCAAACTGCCTGTGTGCTTGTACCCCGCTGGTGCTTCACGCCCGCTCCCCACCACCCCCACCACCGCCCTTGGTGAGTTCCTCCTTTATAGGCTGAGGTCACATGACTTCGAAAACCTATCAGCCTATTTTCCCATTTGCAGATTATCAGCTGCTGCCACCAGAGGGCACCAAAACACATTTTCAGTTTCTTAAGTATAATTTTCAGCACAAAATGTTACTGCCCACAGCTCTTATTCTCCTCTCCCTGGCCTCTCTGTCCTCCTTGCCCCTACTCGCCTCCCAAGACACGAACCACCCCATCACTACCCCCAAGGCAATCTCCCCACCCCTACTACACTTCCCACTCAAACTCACCTGCTCATCAGCTGTCTCCCGCTACTTCAGTTACATTAGTGCCTCCATCCTACCTCCCTCCTTTCATCTGGGACTTGTGGCCTTACACACCCCAGCCCACCACTACCCTCCTTTTTCCCCTTCCTCTCGTGCTACAAACACCCACCCTAACCCTCTGCGGTCAAAGTTAAAACATATCTCCTGCCTACTTTTACTCCTGGCTGGGGGCATTGAGGCAAACCCTGGCCCTACCCGCTCAAATTCTAATTCCCACCCACTTTCTCCTACCCCAAAGGCCTCCGAATCCTACACCTAAACAATTGTAGCTTGCTAGCTAAACTCTCGCTGATGCAACCAATAGCGCTCACACAGCGCCCTGACATTCTTGTCATATCTGAAACCTGGCTGAAACCTCAACACAGTGATGCTGAAGTATCTGTACCTGGGTACACAATAATTAGACATGACCGGCCTGGCAAAAAGAGAGGTGGAGGCTCAGCTATGTATATTGTCAATAATCAACAGTTTTCAAAAGTGGACATCCCTTCACTCCCTGGAAACATAGATGCCACACTCATAAAACTTTCACTCCCATGCTTTACCCCCATATATGTGGCAGGCTCATACTGCCCTCCCTGCACATCCCCCGAGGACATCCTCTCCCACCTGAACTCTTTACTGTCCCTGACGGCGGGGGATGAGCTCCACACCACAGGTGATTATAACACAAACTGGCTAGGGCCTGACAAAGCCCACCTAAAGTCCAAAATTAAGGCCCTTAACCTCACCTAGCTCATTGCCGATCCCACCAGACTAAACCTCAAATCCCAAAATCACTCATTACTGTACTGGGCTCTCACCTCCCACCCCCACAGGATTATAAATGCAGGCCTACTACCCGGCTCCATAAGTGATCATCACATGATTTACCCGATCAGGAAGGTGCACGGTCCCACCACCCCCTCCCCCAAAACACTACGTACCAGGTCCTGTAACTCCCTCAGCTTAGCATCCCTCCTGCTAGACCTAGGACAAGTAAATTGGTTCTTTATCTCTGGAGCTTCCTCCATTGGCTCCGCTTTCGAGGGCTTCAAAACCAGCTTCCTAAAAGTTTAGTACAAACATGCCCCCCCATGCACGAAAAGAGTCAGAGGTGCACACCTCCCTTGGATTACGGTGACTTAATCAAACTATGCCACATCAGGGACCACACCTGGAAAGCCTACAAAAAGTTGGGATCACAGGAGTCACTCACTACCTATAGATCCCTACGGAATACTTGCACTAACAGCATCCGACTAGCCAAGAAAAACTATTTCCTCTCGGCTTTTAGCAAAAACATAAATCACCGAATGGATTTTTGGAAATCACTTAAATCCTGATCCCACCCCCACAAATCCCCACCCCTACACCATCTGTTCAGGGCTCCCTCATCTCAGATCCCAATGGTGAGCTGAAGCTTTAATACCCATTTCTCCAGCTGTGCAGAAACTCTCCTGTCCTCCCTCCACTCCACTCCCCCAACCCCCATCCGCCCATGTCCCCCAAAACCTACCAGCCTGGTCCTCCCGTTTTCATTCCACCCAGTAACCAGAGAAGAAGTCCTTATGGGCCCTGAACCCAAACAAAGGCAAATGCCCGACGTCCATGGATGCAAAGATGCTCTTTCTATCTGCCCCAGCCATTGCCGCTCCTATGGCCGCCCTTTTAAACCTCTCCTTCTCCTTGGGCAAACTCCCTACAGCCTGGAAGGAGGCCACTATTATCCCACTGCCAAAAGGAGATGATCCTTCCTCCCCAGGTAACTACAGACTCATCTCCCTACTCCCTATCCTGGCCAAATTACAGGAACATCTATTCCTGTCCCAACTCACTCCATTCCTGGAAGCTTCTTCTTTCTTCACTCCATTCCAGTCAGGATTCCATAAATCCCACTCCGCCATCACCTCCCTGCTACGTGTCACCGGTGACATTCTGTCGAATATGGACAAAGGACACATCACCACCGCCATCTTTATTGACCTAGCTAAGGCTTTTGACACCATCTCCCATTCCCTACTCCTCTCCAAACTCACTGACGCAGGGCTGTCTAAACCAGCCGCAAACTGGTTCCTGGACTATCTAGTGGGCAGGACCCAAATGGTCAAAATTGCTGCACATGCACCTCTAACCCCCTACCAGTCTCTGCCGGTGTCCCACAAGGATCTGTCCTAGGTCCCCTACTGTTTTCCATTTTTCTAAATGACCTCCCATCAACCTGCCAACACTCATCCATCCAGATGTACGTGGATGACATTGTTCTTTATGCTTTGGGCCCAAAAATATCAAGCATAGCAACCCTCCTGCAGGAAGATTTCTATGCCATCCAGCACTGGTTCAGGTCCAACCAGTTATTTCTAAACCCAAATAAAACTGTATCCCTAACATTTGGCACCTAACAAAGACTCTTTCATCAATCTCACACCACCCCATTCAAAACTTTGGACGGGACTCCTCTTGAGAATTGCACTAGTTTCAGGCACTTAGGGGTCTGGCTGGACCAACACCTAGACTTCTCCTCCCACATTGACTCCCTGCACAAAAAGCTGCTCCCAAAACTTGGTGCTTTATACCATAACGAAAACAGCCTCCCCACACAGTCAAGGCATGCCATTGTCCAAAAAATTATACTGCCTACACTCAATTACGGAGACATAGTATATACCATAGCCCCTGCATCTGCCCTGGCCAGCCTCAACACTTTGTTCCACTCTTTCTGTCACTTTATCCTCGATTGCCCACATTCTACACACCACTGCTACCTTTACAGTGCTCTAAACCTGCTGTCCCTTCATGACCATAGACTTACAAACTGTGCCAGATTCACAGCCAAGTACTGGTCCCTCTTCCTCCCACCCGACCTGTCATCCTCCCTCTCCAAACAACCTTCACCAGCGTACTCCCTCAGGAGCACAGACCCTAGGCTGCTATACGTCCTGTTCAGGTGAACCACTAAAGACCAGGCCGCTTTTAACTACCAAATTCCTCAAACCTGGAACATCCTGCCTGCCCCCATAAGACACGCTCCTAACCCCTACCATCGCAACCGCCTACTCTGAGCACATATCTCCTCCAGCTGCTCCTGTTTCAACTAAACTAACACTACGCTCATGTTACAATTTCTAACTGGTTTTACAACTTTTTATTCAATTGTATGTCTACCACTGTCAATAATCACTCTCAAAATGTTGGAGCACGTTTGTTTATTGTTTACTCTGTATACCATGTATGTAAAACAAAACCAAAAAAACAACTGTTTTGATGTAATTCCTATGTTGTAATTGGGTCTCGACCCCCCAGGTCACATCTGGAATTAAGCATTTTGCTCAGTATGTCTTCCTGGTAAAACTTGTAAATAAATAAATACAATATTTTTCAAAGGCATACCTCGAGCAAAAAATGAAAATCATGTAACCCTAAAATTGGTTGTATATAATGTATGCAAAGGTGTTCTAGGAAAAAGGTTTACATGGAATGATATAAATTCTACCTATAGACATCATGGAGGCAAAGAAAAAGGTTGTATTTGTTTGGTTGTAAAAAGTAGTAATGTTAGGAAACAAATACTGACTGTGAAAGAACAGTTCCGGGAGAAAGGAATAAAAGCAGATGCAACCATAGAAGAAGGGAATATTAAGAAGAAGATTGACTGGTGAGAAAAGGAGAATAATGAAAAAGGTAAAAAAACAAAAAGGTAAGCTCCAACAAAGAATATCTCACTATATGAAACCAGCAGAGAGTGAACATGTATTAACAGCAGATGTGGAATATAAGAGAGTGATACAAGGTAGATTGCAAAAAGGGCCTAAACTAAATAGTATTGTGGTTTTGGATGAAACTCAAAATGAGGAAGTATTGGACAGCTACACGAGTGTGAACGCGTGTAGAGTAGGAGAAGAAAGTATGGAATATATGAACAGAGGAAACAATAGAAATAAACTGACATTATGACTATAAGAAAACTGATATAGAAAAGCAAAAAGTACACATTTTAAATTGGAATATAGCAGGAGCTATTGGAAAATTTGAAGATAATGGACTACTTAGATTTTTTAATGAAATACATGTAATTATGTTACAAGAAACGTGGGTTAATTCCTTAGAGGTTTGCCATTTGGAAGGATATCAGGGATTTCATATTCCTGTTAAAAAGACAAGTATTTATGGGTGCCCAGCAGGAGGAATTGGCACATTTATTAAGACAATGTCTGGTTTAATATGTAAATGTATTTGGAATTATAAAAATTTAAATATTCTGGTTTTTGAACCTGTGTGGAAAACAAAGAGAAATGGTTATTGGTAAATGTGTATTTCCCCCCGGACACCACTGCTGCTCCCATTATACACTGCATATGTAAATATGCAGAGATAATCTCTGAGATATTAGAAGAATTACAGACACAAGACACAATATCCAGATGCTATGATTATTGCTGCAGGGGATTATAATCTAAGATTAGGGGAGGATCAAAAATAAAAGGGTAATAACTGGCATCTGGATGATATTTTTGAAATACCTATTAGGAAATCAGGTGATAAAAAGAAAAGTAAAGCGGGCAATAGATTTTTAACTGAATTATGCAAACTGAACATGTGGATTGTGAATAGGAGAAGCAGTAGAGATACAACTGGTATATGTACCTTTTTTCATAAAAATGGTACTAGTTTGTTGGACTATATAATTGTAGCTATATATTCCTATCAGAAGATCTGTAGTTTGGAAATTATTGAAAATTGGGATAGTGATCATAGACCACTACAAATGTCCTTGAAATGTCCAATTACAAATGTTAAAAAGGGTGGGAATAGAAGAAATTGGAATGATCACAACATGGAAGTAAAGAAAAGTAAAAGAATACAATGGAATAAAGTGAATAAGGAGCAACTAAAGGGTTATATAAACTCAGCAGAAATAGAGGGATTAAAAAATGCTGTATGAATATATTACAGACAAACTAGATTTAGATTTAAAACAAGATCAGAAGGAGATCTGTTTTTGGAATACCTGGCATTAGAAGAAATAATATAGAGAGAATTGGAGAAACAGCAAAACAGAAGCAAAACCAGAAGATCTTTTTTGGTGCCAAATGGTATGATAGTGAATGTATTAAAATGAAAAAGTTAATAAATCAAATTGGTAGGAGAATAGCGAAAATCAGTAACATAGAAGACCGAAAAGCTTTGAAATTATTAAAAACTGAATATAAGGCTCTGATAAAAGTCAAAAAGGATAGATATAATTATGAATTGTAGAACAAACTTCAAATAGCTATTCAAGAAAAAAATGGGAGTGATTTCTGGAGACTAGTGGCATTTGGTATGGATGACATATGATATACTATAACAGCAGTTTTCCCACCAGAAAAATTGATATATTATTTTATGACAATGTTTAATAGTAGAGATAATATGTATGAACAACAGACAAATATAGAGATTGATACTTGTAAAAAATCAAACTGGATGGAGTTTACAAATGAGGAGATAGTATTGGCAATAAAAAGACAGAAAAGGAATAAAGCCCCAGGTATAGATAACCTTGGGGCGGAATTATATCAGACAGATGTTGAATGGTGGGCTGAAATATTATTAAAACTATATAAGAATATATTAAAACATAAGAAAATACCTGAGAATTAGAACGTAGGTGTAATAGTATCCCTTTTTAAAACAGGGGATATGACAATGCCAGAAAATTACAGGCCAATAACACTATTGAATATTAATCAAAAATATTTACTAGACTTATCTTGAATAGGTTACAATATTGGTTGGAATATAATGATATCCTGTCTCAATTTCAAGCAGATTTTTGTAGAAATAGATTGACTGTGGACCAGATGTTTACACTTAGATATATTTTGGATAAGTATGTTGGTTTATGAAAGGAAAAGATATACACTGCTTTTATTGATATCAAGTCTGCATTTGATTCAGTTTGTAGACCAACAATATGGAAAATTCTAAGAGATTTGGATATTGACTTAGAATTATTGAATATTATTAAGATTCTACACCAAGAAAATGAAGTTGTTGCTAGATATGATAAGGAAGGTGACATAAGTGAAGCAATAAAAGTTAATCGTGGGGTGAAGCAGGGGTGCATATCGGCACCATCATTATTTAATTTGTGTATTGATAAAGTTGTGAGGGAGAGGGGGTGGATACCTTTGCACCAAAGATAGAGGAGGCCAGAGTACAAATATTACTAAACACAGATGATGCAGTGGTAATATCTCAAACCCCGCTGGGTTTACAAAGAGCTGTTGTAGCAATAATACAATCCTTAGATATGTTGCATATGAAATTAAATTGGGAGAAAATCAAAATAGTGGTATTTGGAAGCAAATCCAAAAATAAATAAAATTGGAGAATTGGGAATATGGAGCTTGAAGAAGTTAGAGAGTTTACATACTTGGGGGTAATCTTTAGTGAGGATTTAAAATGGAAAAAAACAAATGGAGAAAATAAATGAAAAGCACTAAAAACTTTAAATGGAATTAAGCATTTAAAAAATGGGTGGGAATTCCTTTATAGCTCAGTATAGATGCTTAAAAGCAAATGTTAACTCTCAAATTCTGTATGCCTCAGAGGCATGGGGACTCCAGGATAATTATAAAAACCTGGAAATTGTTCAAAATAAGTATTTTAAAATATCGTTTTGGTCTACCAATATGGGCTTCTAGGGCTAGAGTAAGACTAGAAACAGGAACATTATCAATCCAAGCAGAAATTGTAAAATGAAATATAACATAGTGGAAACAAATTATAACAGCACATAGAGATAGCCTGATACATGTTGGGTAGATGTAAAAAACAGTGATGTTGGAAGGGGTACAAATTGGCTTAGTATATTGAATCAAGTGTTAAACAAAGTTTGACTACCTTATAATTATATTCTGGATGCTCAAGGTGTCACAAGGGGGGTATATCAGAGTTTATACAAATGGCAGTCCAAAGAATAGAAGATCAAGCTATACAACTTGATTTTGGAAGGATGAAAGACTCATGGAATGGTTCTCCATTTAAGAAAATCAAAACAATTTACTAAATGTGAGAATGAGAAGCATAGAAAAGCAATTACAAGATCAAGACTAGGTGTATTTGATAGATGGGGGAGGAGCACAGTGGTTTTAATCAGAAAGTTACCTGTGTATGTTGTAATAATGCTGCTGTGTCTAGTGCACATTGAATTTTTGAGTGTAATGCACTTAGTGATGTAAGGAGACTATACATTGAGCAATCTTTTCAAAATCTATCAGGTTTGTATAAGGATGAGCAAATAAAGGAAATTGTAAGCTGTAAGAAACTGAAAAAGATATTTGCCTTAGTGAATTTTGCACACAGAGTGGCAAAAAAATTAAGTGGAATATCTAACTCAATATAGTGTGCATATGGATTTAATAAGTGTCCATACTGAAAATTAAAGATACTGGAGATGTAATATATAAGTAGTGTAAGAGATAAAGAATGTTAAACATATGTGTATGTGGATTTTAATATTTGGTGTGTAACAAATGATCTTTTTTATACATACTTGGAAATAAACTTTACTTACCTACATGCAACAGCTAAGATCTGCAAAAACTGGTAAACAAAGAAACATAGAAACATAGAAAGTGATGGCAGAAGGAGACCAAAGGTTCACCTAGTCTGCCCAAGATTTTCCAAGACCCACTACAGGTCCTGGGACCTAGCCCCCCCCCCACCTGGCTTTTGTCTCTTGTTGATCCCTTGAGTTTCTACTTGAGCCCTTGCTGTATCCCACCCCTGCTTAAATGTTGCCATGGCCCTTATACCTACCACCTTGACAGGCAGACTATTACATGGTTCCATGACTCTTTCCATAAAATAATACTTCCTTAGATCCCATCTGAAACTCCCTCCCTGTAGCTTCCACTCATTTCCTCTAGTGGTTGAGCTGGCTGCCCTATTGAATAATTCTGAGTAGGGAACCTTATTTATGCCTCTCAAGAACTTGAACATCTTGATCATATCCTCTCTCTCTCTCTCTCTCTCTCTCTCTCTCCATCTACCCTCTAGTCTCCAGAGAGTACAAGTTTAGTGCTCCTAGACATTCCTCATATGAGAGCCCTTGGAGGCCCTGTATCATCTTGATCATCCATCTCTGCATGATTTCCAGACTATCAATGTCCTTCCTAAGGTGTGGAATCTGAAACTGGACACAGTACTCAAGATGAGTCCTCACCAAGGACCTACTGAGTGGGAGGATCATCTCCTTGTTCCTACTGGCATCTGATGTCTTAGCTGTCTCAGAAATCTGGCTGAAACTTAATGTCCTTCCACATGAAATGTCCATCTCATGGTACTTTGCTTGTTGAAGGACCCATGCTAACCATAAAAGGGGGAGTGTTTTGATATACTGTATATTCAAGGGCCTTATTTAGTATAGCTGAAATCCCAGTGGTATGCTGAGATAACTCCCATTGTGAGTATTTATTTGAGGAAGTTGTATCTGGGAGGTACTAAACCCCTCATAGTCAGCTGTGTTTACAACCCACCTTCCATAGCTTGGCCTGCTTTTGAAGATCTCCTTGGGATGACAGGGCTGAATAAGGCCTTGTCCCATTTGTTATGCAGAAAGAGTTAAATGCAATGAGCTGTTCTATCCTCTCCTTTTCTGTCTCTTCTCTGTTTGGTTGCACAACCAAATTTTCTTGTGAGACCCGAGAACTGATCACTCCGATGGTTTCGCAGTTCTCTGCTTCTCACTATATTTCTGCCTTCCCTTGCTATTTATGTCTTTTCTTCCCCCTTGCATATCTGTGAGTATAAAAATATATGTGAATCATTATGTGGAAATGTCACTAATACTGGAAGCCCTTTGTTTAAAACTGTATATAGTTATGCTGTTGAAATGATTGCAAAGCTATTTGGAACCCAAGAGGTTAACCTAAGATGCAGTTTTTTTAAGCCTTTTTGAGATGTAAACAAGAGGTCAGTTCCGGGTCACTATGTTCTTTTTGCTGCACCTGCATCGAAAATGACAAGCACATTCTGTAAACCTACAGGAACATTCTGTGAGAAGCCAGCTTTCTTAACGAGTTCCCAGACAAAGACTTATAGAAAGAGCAGCAGTGCTTTTGCTGGAGAGACAAAGAGAGTGACAGACTGAGAGACTGACACTTGGAATTAAGAGATACCCTCAGAAGGACTTAGTTTTCTCTGTTTGTACTGCCTTTGTAAACAGTTACACTGAATAATTTTAATTTTTTTATTTTGCTGTTATTGAGAAAAATAGAATGCTATTTGTGAAGTTTGAAACTGCACCTGGTTTTCCTATGCTTACTGACTTGTGCCTCAGTGACAGATGGTGTCAGCCTAAGTGGGATTTACACTGTGCATACTCTAAGCCAGGAGTTTTGTGTGTGGGTACTAGACCTAGTACAAGGGAAGCATAGAAAAAAGGTATGGATTCTGCAGCAGTAAGTCCAGGAGTGATTACTAGAAGAATGGCAGCCAAATTAGAAGCAGAAACAAAAGTTGAAACTGTGACTGTACAGCCAGCACCAGTTATGGCAAAAAAAGGGCAAGCAGTGATAGAACCTTAAAGCTTGACTGCCTTTTTCCAGTGGTGGGCTATAAAACAAAAAGAGAAGGAGAAACAGAGAAAAGAAGAGATGCAATGACAGGGCCAGCGGAGAAAAGAAGAGACGAAGTGACAGGAGCAGCAAAGAAGAGAAGAGATACAACAATGGATAGATGCCTTGCAGGTTATCAAAGCTAGAGGATCTGGCACTGGTCTAGCAGAGCAACAAGACACAAACAGCTTAAAATATGTTAAACTTACTTGTAATGTGGGGAAGAGAAAAGGTTGCATGGGATTGGTCCAACAGCATCAGGTGACTATTGATTAATTCTCAAGTAATGCTTGGTTGCCAGAGAATTAATCAATGGTAAAGTGCACCCACATTCGTTTCCCCATATTGGTGTCCTGTCCCAAAACAGTTTAGCCTGTAATTCACAGTCGACCAACAGATGTCTGTCAAACAAGAATAGATATGCTTATGTGAAATTTCTTGCAATTCCATCATACGTAACTTGAAAACATCTATATGACTATGTAATATTTTTTGTTTGTTTTACTTGGTCTATTGGCTCAGAAACACATACCTTTTCAGTAACTACACAGTAATGTATGCCACATGTGATTTTCCAGATTGCCTCCATGTCTTTGGTAAAATATTAAAAAAAAACTACTTTAACAGTGGAACCTAAAAACCACAAAAGCACACACCTTGGACTAATGTCTATCAAACCAGACAATTTCAGGTTTCAGAGTCTCCTATTTTTTAGTTATTGGGTAGCAAAAAAAGTTTAACATTTTAAAAAACCGAGACTTTTACATTTTTATTGCACCTCTGTAACTTTGCCTACCCTTAACTGATCTATATGGAATTTACAGGATCAAGAGTTCCTGACACAGAGGCTGTGCTTTCTTAATTTCCTGTAAATAAGTTGAAAGGGGGCAAAGTTATTAATGTGCAATGCTGGGTGTAAAAATCATAGCTGAAAAAATAAGTAAGCCTCAATTTACTACCATCTGTAGGTCAGCAAGGGAATTGCAGTTACAACTTGAACCATTGATGGATGTGTGCACTGTCCACTAAAAATGCCTGAGTCCTGTACCCCCTGAGGTGAGAATGAACCACTGCTGCATGTGTGCACTGTCCACTAATAATGCCCAACTTCTGTCCCCTCTGATGTGAGAATGAACAAATGAATTTCTGTGCCTTCTAAGGAGAGAATGAACCACTGATGGATATGGGCACTGTCCACTAATAATGTCTGAGTTCTGTGCCCTCAAGGTGAGAATGAACCACTGATGCATGTGTGCACTGCCCACCAATAATGATCGAGTTCTGTCCCCTCTGATGTGAGAATGAACCACTGATGCATGAGTGCACTGACCACTAATAATGCCAGAGTTCTGTTCCCTCTGAGGTAAGGATGAATCATTGATGAATGTGTGCACTATCCACTAATAATACCTGAGTGCTGTGCCCTTTGAGGTGAGGATGAACCATTAATGGATGTGTGCACTGTCCAGTAATAATGCCTCAGTTCTGTGCCCTCTGAGATGAGAACGAATGACTGCTGCATGTGTACACTGATCACTAATAATGCCTGACCTCTGCTGGCCTTGTGGCACTGAGGGTTGAGGCGTTGGATGTCACACCTCGTGCCACACCGGTGACCTGTGTTTGGGAATGGGCACAGGCCACAGGGGAGAGAAAGGATCAAGCATCTGGAGGACTGCTGTCCTTCTCCAGGGAGGGGGAACATGCAGCACCGGTGCCTGGTTGCCTCCTGGTAGAGGCTGAGGAATAAGGTGCCATGCGAGAGCATGGGGGGAGCCGAGTGCAGATGCATTGAGGGGAGTGCACACAGAAGCATGCAGGTTCTTCCTCAGCTTGTGTCATTGCATGCACTCAGCTCTGAGGGAGCAATCTCAGAAAAAAATTCCATCTCCCTGTGTATGAACCACTCCTGGTACCTGTCCCCTCTGGCCATGAAAGTTCCACCCTTGGTGGCCCCACTCGGGGCTTCCCGAAGTATGAGGGGGCAAGGCTACTGGAAGACAGGTGAGCCCATTCATGGGGCTAGGGGAGTCCGGACCCAAAAGGAAAAAAAAATAAATAAATGATGCCTGAGCTCTGTCCCCTCTGATGTGAGAATGAACCACTGAAGTTTTGTGCCCTCTGAAGAGAGAATGAACCACTGATGGATGTGGTCACTGTCCACTAATAATGCTTGAGTGTTGTGCCTTCTGAGGTGAGAATGAACCACTGACAGATGTGGGCATTGTCCTCGAGAAGCCTTCACCTGACTCATAGAAATCCTTATAAGTGATGCCAACCAGAGGGCAAAGCAGCCCCTCAGATCATCAACACATTTATAATGGAGCAATTCCTCAACATCCTACAGCGTTTGATAAAAGAACACCAACCAGAATGTGGGGAAAAGGTTGTTTCTTTGGCCGAGGACTATTAGATGACCAGACAGATCATGCAGCAGTGAGGTAAATGCCAAGAACTGGTAAGACAATCTTTTTCCCATTTAAACTCCAAGTCTGAAAAAAACTCTGGGAGGGGGTAACAAATCTGCACCCAAAGACTTTATTTGTTATAACTGTAATAAGCCAGGTCATATTGCAAGAAATTGCTGTAGTAAGAAGAGTGACACTTGAGCAGATTTGTCCTTAGCAAATTGGGGCAAGTACTTAACAGATGTGAAGGTGGGAGATAAGACTGTGAAGGGACTTTTAGATTCAGGAAGCAAACAGACCCTAGTGCATATTGAAGTGCTGGGAAAACAATGTCCAAAAGGATCAGGTACTGGTGTCATCTGCATCCATGGGGTCACTCAATACTATCCTACCAGCCAAGTGACTCTGACTATTAAGGGTGTGTCACACCAAATGAAAGAGGGGGTAATACCTAAGTTACCTGTACCTGTGATTATTGGAAATGACTTTCCAGGATTTACTGAGTTAACCAACAACAGAATAAATCCTGATGTTTCAGAAGGTGTGGTGACAAGAGCTCACGCAAAGAAAATTTCAGATGGTGGGGACTCTTTTCCTTTTGCTGATTTTGATTTGGACTTGTTTGACCACAGCTCCTAGATCAGGAAGTCCAGAAAAGAAAGACAACACCTGAAGAAACAGTGGCAACAAAAGACTGATGGACAGAAGAGGTTAATATATGAAAATGTTTAAATTGAACTGATCACTGATTGTGATTTTGTTTCAGAACAAGCTAACAATGTTTCTCTCCAGGGATATTTTAATCAGCTGGGGGTGAAACCAAAACAGGGTGAACTTATGTTTAAAAAATGTAATGGGCTACTGTACAGAGTTTGGGTTAAAACCTCAGACACAGGACCAGATAGAACAATTGGTTATACCACAAAAGTATAGATCTGAGTTGTTACAGATAACACATGATAGTCCGATGGCTGGTCAATCAGGTAGGGATCACATCCTTGCCAGATTGCTGTACAGATTTCACTGGCCTGGAATTCATGAAGCTGTTGCTACTTATTGTCAGTTCTTGTGCTAAATGTCAGAAAGTAGCCCCAGTGACTAAAAAAGACAAGATGCCCCTGGTGCCCCTACCCGTGATAGATGTGCCTTTTGAAAGAATTGCAGAGGATGTGGTTGGCCCCTTAGACATAAGTTAAAAGTGTAATCAATTCATTTTGGTAGTATGTAACTATGCTACTCGATAGCCAGAGGCAGTTCCAATGCGTACTGTTACAGCCCCAAATGTTGCACCAGAGTTTGCCAAAATTTTCGACAGGATGGGCATACCTAAGGAGATTATTACTTATCAGGGTAGTAATTTTTGTGCCGCATTACTGAAGGAGCTGTACTGACTATTAGGTTTCACTGGCATAAGAATCTCCCTTTATCATCCTCAGACAGACGACCATGTGGAACTTTTCAATCAAACCCTAGAACACATGTTAAAAAGATTTGTAAAATAGAAAGGGAAAAACTGTGACTAATACTTACTTTACCTGCTTTTTCCTTACAGAGATGTGCCACAGGCATCAACAGGTTTTTCACCACTTGAAATGCTGGATGGTAGACAACCTAGAGGGCTACTAGATGTAGTAAAAGAAACATGGGAAGATACCCCCCATCAGAAACAATCTGTTACATCTTATATGTGTACCCTGAGAAAGAAGCTGGTAAAATATGCTGGAATCACCCATAGTAATCAGGAAGAGGCCCAAAACCAGCAGAAGGTGTATTTTGACCATGGGGTAAAAGTAAAAGTTTTTGAGCCAGGTGAAAAGGTCTTGCTACTGTTACCCAATACAGAAAATAAACTGTTAATGAAGTGGCAAGGGCCTTATAAAGTGCTTAGATGTACTGGCACAGTTAACTATGAGATTGAGACCCCTGATAGGAAAAATCCTACTAAGATATACCATGCTAACCTCATCAAGAAATGGGCTGAAAAAACACCAAAAGCTACTTTGCTAGTTTTACCAGAAACTGACAAAGAAGATATAGATGTAGCTAATGATAGACTGGAACAAACTGTAATTGCTGATACTGTAAAGGTGAATGTTTCCTTTACCTCCTAACAAACCACATAAATTCATAACTTGCTAAAGACATTTAACAATACTTTTACCACATTACCAGGCCAAGCAAAAGGGGTTGAGCACATAATAGTGACAAGGAATGCTTGCCCTATTAGATAAAAGTCATACAGATTACCAGAGCAGTTAAGAGCTGACGTGGTTAAGGAAATACAAAAAATGAAAGAATTGGGTATCATAGAAGAGTCGAGAAGTGCTTGGTCATCACCAATGGTGATTGTAAAAAAAAAACACAAGGGGGTATAAGAATCTGCTTTGATTTTAGGAAACTTAATCAAGTGTCACAATTTGACAGTTATCCTATGCCCAGAATAGATGATTTGGTGGATAGACTAGGAAGTGCCAAGTACCTTCAATCTCATCAAGTGTTTATGGCAAACCCCCCTAGCTAAAGAATCCAGAGACAAAACTGCCTTTGCCATTCCAATTGGATTCTATCAGTTCACCACCATGCCATTTGGTTTACATGGTGCACCTGCTACATTTCAGCAGAACATGGATGTAATTTTATCCCCTCACACAGGTTATTGTGCTGCATACCTGGATGATGTTGTGGTGTACAGTCCAAACTGGAAAAGCCACCTGGAATACCTATGAGCAGTTATCCAATCAATCAAAAAGGCAGGTCTGACAGTTAATCCTACCAAGTGTGCATTGAGCATGCAGGAAAACAGATATTTGGGCTATGTTTTGGGAAATGGAGAAGTCAAGCTAGAGTTTTCCAAGATAGAACAGTAGCTAACAGCCCTGTCCCCAAACCCAAGAAATGTGTCAGGTCATTTTTAGGGCTAACTGGTTATTATCGGAGATTTGTTCCCAGGTTTGTCAAGTTAGCAACTCCCCTCACTGAACTCACAAAGAAACAGTTCCTGAATAACGTGAAATAGACACCAGAGTGTGATGAGGCTTTTGGGGCCATTAAGGCTGCATTATGTTTAGCCTCTCTTTAAAGAAGCCCAGACTTTGAGAAACAATTTTGTTACAGACAGATGTATCTGAGGTAGACCTTGGTGCAGTCCTGAGTCAAAATATGGACTGGAAAGAACATCCTATTCTATACATAAGTAGGAAATTGCACGACAGAGAGAAAAGGTACTCCACCATTGAAACGGAATGCCTTGCAGCAAAGTGGGCCATGGAGTTCCTTAAGTTTTATTTACTAGGGGCTGACTTTCTACTTGTAACAGATCGCAATCCTCTGTGTTGGCTTAACCCAATGAAGGATAACAATTCTAGAATAACACGGTGGTACCTGGCACTACAGCCATTTACATTTAAAGTGATGTACAAATCTAGAAAAGAGACTGTCAATGCTGATTTTCTGTCAAGATGTGGATCAGGAATTGAGAATTCCAAAGGTTGAAAAAAATGTGAGTTGAAACTTCTCTGTTTGCTACACTGCATATGCACTAAACTGTAAAAGTTATAATCTAATGCTAGAAGATAATTAAAATAAAGTTTTGGAAACCTGTTTTTGTAAAACAGGTTTCCTCTTAAAGAGGGGGTTATGTGACAGGTTTGAACAAGGCCCTGTCCCATTTGTTATGCAGAAAGGGTTAAATGCTAGGATCTGTTTTTCCTCTCCTTTTCTGTCTTTTCACTGTCTGGTTGCGAAACCAAATTGTCTTGTGAGACCTGGGAACTAATCACGCCGATGGTTTTGCAGTTCTCCGCCTCTCGCTATTTCTCTACCTTCCCTTGCTATTTCTGTCTTTTTTCCCCCTTGCATATCTGCAGATATAAAAATATATGTGAATTTTTATGTGGTAATATCACTAATATTGGGATCCCTTTGTTTAAAACTGTATATAGTTATACTGTTGAAATAGTTGCAAAGCTATTTGGAACTCAAGAGGTTAACCTGAGATGCAGTTTGTTTAAGCCCTTCGCAGAAATGTAAACAAGAGGTCAGTTTGGCTCACTATATTCTTTTTGCTGCATCTGCATTGAAACTGACAAGAACATTCTGTAAACTTACAGGAACATTCTGTGAGAAGCAGGGCCTCTTAATGAATTCCCAGACAAAGACTTATAAAAAAAGCAGCAATGCTTTTGCTGGAGAGACAATGAGAGTGAGAGACTGAGAGACTGAAACTTGGGATTAAGAGATACCATTAGAAGGACTTAGTTTTCTCTGTTTGTACTGCCTTTGTAAATAGTTATACTGACTAATTATTATTTTTTATTTTGCTGTTATTGAAATAAAAATGCTATTTGCAAATTTTGGAACTGCTCCTGGTTTTCCTATGTTTTCTGACCTGTGCCTCGATGACACTTTGTTGTACTAAGAATATTGAAAAGTGGAGGCTGATTGCTATTGGTGACTTCTACATTTATTGGTTTGATGGAAATTAAATTTAACTAAAATCTGTTCTTGCTGAGGTCAATCTCAGCTAGGTAGTTAATGAACTAACTCACCTTAATATGAATTTGGGTAATCACTCCCTACTAGACTAGGTCCTAGTTAATAGACGTAATAGGGTCAAGGCAGTGGGCACTATGGCTGACACACTCAGTGACCACTCACACACTTTCTGTGTCTGGAACAGCTGTTTTCTTAGACCCCTTCAAGGTCTATTATGGTGAGAAATTACTCTCATTTTAATGGTGATGCCTTCCTTAGAGTCCTTGTCTCAGTACAATGAAGCAATATGTGTAGGTGTGCAAATGTTAATGTGGCACTGGATTTTCTAGTAAACAGCTTACTGAGTGTAGTTAATGTTAGTGTCCCTTTTGTCCAGAGGCACAACAAGGGCCTTTTTTCTCAGTGGTTTACCCCTGCCCTCCATCAGTTAATGAAACATTGGGACTCTGCATGGGCCATATATAGATCAATGGATCTGACACAGGCTTGGCAAAAGTACTGTGCCCTGTGAAACTCATGTAAGAGTAGTCTCAAACAAGGTAAGGTAACCTATATAAAACAATCTGCAATCCAATAACTTTAATGACCCTAAGAGGTTCTGGTCGCAAGTCAATTGCTTTTTAAAGGGTGGAACAGTGTACCCTCAGGTGATATTTGCACAAATGTTAAAATGTAAAGTGACCACTATTGCTGCAGAAGCCTTCAGCAGGTTTTTCATGGGCCTGAATAGATTTACCTATGCCCAGGGCAGTCCCACTTAGGGGTCCACCCATCTTGTCTCCTCAGTTCCCCCCCTGCTAAACTACTCAGAATTCCATCTCAAACCGTTCACTAAGAAAGAAGCCCTTTTCCTCTTACTAGGCCTAAAAGAGGATGGCTCACCGAGCCATGATAATCTGGAACCCAGGCTACATGGGCTCAGTGCCCCTGTACTTGCTGGTACTATTACGTCTATATTCAATATGTCCCTCCTAGAGGGGGACTTACCCCTGGAAAATTGTGCAAGTGGTCCCAATACATAAAGGTGAGGAAAGGAATCCATTGCAAACTATAGGTTCATATCATTGCTATGTGCCCTGGCCAAGATCCAGGAAAGACTGATTTACTATCATGTATAAAAGTACCTAGAGGCGTAATCTGTTCTAACTGAGGTCTGGCACAGCTTCAGGAAACGGCATGGCAGCAACACTACCCATGTTCGACTCACCTCTGATGTCTTCACTTCTTTGGAGGATGGGCAGGCCACGGGTTCTGTTTTTATTGCTCTCATGAAGGTATTTGACCTTGTGAATCATGATCTTCTGTTGGGTAAATTAAGGGTCCTGGGCTTTGATCACCACTCTTGTCTGTGGTTCACAAATTACCTGACAGGGTGAAAACAACTTGTGAAATGGGAGGGGGTAGGAGGTCCTTCCTGCAGCTAATCACTGTTGATATATCTTAGGGCTCAATCTGAAGCCCCCTATTGTTCTCACTGTTCATCAATGATCTCCCTGATAATTGTGGTGATACAAAACTCTGATGATGCGGTGATGTATAGGTTTGATCCCAACCCCCTTCTGATTCTGTCTGGCTCAGGGGGAATTTCTAACACTGGAATCCAGGCTCATCTCCAACTTACTTATACTGAATATGAAGAAAAATTAAAACTGTACTCTTTGGATCTCACAGACTCGGTCCTGGCATACAAAACCTACCTAATTATCTACATTGTAGTGGAGGCATGTGTTGAAATGGTGACTGCAGTAGAATATTTAGGAATCCAGCTGGATTCCTAGCTTTCCTTCAAGGCACCTACTGAATGTGTTGTCCAAACCCTTCATCAGAAACTGCACCTGCTGTATAGGCTGCATCCCTACATCACCAAGGAGGCTACATTTTCCACTACTAACAGTATCCTCATTGCAGCCATTATCTGTGGAGCTCCATTACTCTCATCAGTCAAGGAGTCTGAACTTTCAAGCAAAAATGTGCTCATCACTGCATCTCTTGCTTTGCTGCTGCAACTAGCAACAGTGAATATCATTGCAGGGTTCTTGCTCAGTTGAACTAGTCCCCTCAGGAGGGGAGTCTAAATTACTCTACACTGTGCAAAACCTATAAACTCCTGTACTCCCACCCACAAAACCTGCCTAGTTTAATGGGTTTCAAACTACAAAGCAGGACTCTTCGATCTACTGCACTAAAACTAGTTAAGGTGTCATGCCCACTCACTGCTGCTGGTCAGCAATCATTTGCTGCAAGGGCTTCAAAGCTGTGGAATGCTATCCCAGGGATGCCAAACCCTATTATACTTCAACTCCTCCCTCATGGAGCTTATTTACAGGCATAGCCCTTGAGAGTACTACTCTTAGCAATCTACTGTTTTAATCCTGTATACTCCTACTAGTGCTGTCAATTGTCTAGTTAGCCAATATGACAATTGTGCCTTTGTTCTGTTACTAATTTCTGACCTTTGCACATGTTCATGTTCTTGTTTACTGTACATCCTGTATATTCAATTAATTAAGTTTGTTTCTTATATTGCCTGTAACTAATTCTGGGTCACTGCTGAGAAAGGGACATTTTGTGTCAATGAGCCTACCCAGTTACCAAAATCCAATAAATAAATAAACATATTAGATACACTTGTAGTTTTTTTTTCTGGGGAAGGGGGGCAATGTTAACTTTCCTCTTTGGAAATCAACAGCTGCGGCACTGTTGAACAGTCCATCTGCATAGGCATTGCTCATTGTTTTCAAGTTTCCAAGCGCTGTCATTTTCATGCGTTTTCCATTGTGGCAATCATTTAATGTAGTATGGGGCATTCACATTGTTGCACTATAGTAGAAACAAATAATTATAAACATGAAGTCCTGCTGAGCCTCTGGCATATCTGGGCCACCCCTATAGAACACAGAGGGCAATGTTACCCTCCAATTAGCTGGTAATGATACCTCAATTTATAATGAGATATTACAGACCTCATAATTCAAGTAGGGATAAGGCTAAATCAGGTTAAAACATGTGATACCAAGATCTGCGAAGCAGGGGATTGTGGGATATCATGGGTCCCCATTTTTTAAAATGTTGGATGAATGCCCAGGTGTCTGCCCCCAGCCCTCCCTGCCTGGCAAGAGAGCTGGAGCAGCATGGCAGGGGGGTCCTGCATTTCCCACCACTGGAGGGTGTTCCCAGTGGAGGGGTGCAACACTTACAGCAGGGTCCCTGCCAATGCATCCTTTTGCACTCCTCACCCCAGCACTCCATGCCATTGTGAATGGTATAGAGTGTGGACACACCCTAATCCTCCCCCAAGATTGCTCAAATCACTTCTATAACAATTTAAACAATATAGACAATATCATTATATAGTATAGACAATATAGGTATATAATGCAGAGAGTTCCAGATAACAGGGGTCACCACCAAGTAAGCTCTGTCTCCAGATTGTTTGAGATGGGACCTCAGGACAGCCTATAAAATCCACTAAGTGGAGCAGAGGAGGCAACTAGGAATGTAGAAAGTCAAGAGTTCTTTAAGGTAGCCAGGGAAGAGTAAGAGTCCCTTTGATGAAGCTAATACAATCATATCTGTAATCATATCAGAAGTCTCTGTTAAAGTATTTTGGTCAGACGTCATTTATACATACATGAGCTGTGGCATTCTATGAGGAAGGAGGGTGGGTGGGTAGGAGGAGGGGATCTAGCGTGTTGTTATCCAATTTGATAGATGCAACTGTCCTACACCCTACTCTAATGTGGTGCCTTAGGCCCATACATTTAGGCATGATTATAAGATACCTAGATAAGCTTAAACTATATTCCCACCTTTGTAAGACCATGGCCACTGACCTATCTCACCTCTGGTATGCAGCTCTCTCCTTAATTCTTTCTGGAGATACTGTGTGAAAACTAACCCTGGGCCTTCGTGTAAGATAAGCCCCAACAGCCCATCCCCATGGTCTTATCTGAAGGGAATAAAGGTGGAGCACCTTAATATGAGGAGACTTAAGGCCAACCTTTCTGAATTGGAAGCCTGGGTCTCTCACTATGGCTCTGACATCCTTGGGATCACTGAATCTTGGTTAAAACCCACGGTCCCTGATTCCATGTACTCACTTATAGGATACAAGTTGCTTTGAGCTGATCTCACTTCTAAAAAAAGGGAAGGGGGCATTGTTCTGTATTACAAGGCTGACCTGAACCTAACTATTCAGCCTGAAGCCTCCCTACCCTCTTATGAAGTTCTTCACTCCCTATTGGTCCTAGGGGAGACCAAAAAAAATCTTATCATCTATGCCTATAATCCTCCCAGAGGAGGCAGAGCAGGCCTAACTATTGACTATCTGCTACCTGCCATAGGGAAAAAATAATCCATTCTTATGGGTGATTTTAACCTGGACTGGCTTGGTGTTAACTCCAAAACTTTCAAGTCATTCCTAAGCAAAGCTCAACTCACCCAACTAAGAACTGGCCCTACCAGATATTCCTCTAAAGGCAACGCACCAATCACTCTTAGACTGGGTTGTAATAAATAGGAAGGACAGGATCATTGCTGCAGGATCTCTTGCTGACTTTATTAGTGATCACTCTACAGTCTTCTGCATGTGGAGAGCCCACACTCCCTCTTGCCCCCGTAAAGAATTAATCCTGAGAGATTGTTCTGCCCTCAGCTCTTATATATTCCTTGCTGATCTCAACTGCGATGACTGGTCCCTACTGTACTTCTATTGTGATGTGGACTCAGTCTTTAATTACTTCACCTCCGCCCCTCAATCCCTCCAAGAAAAACACATCCCCTTAACCAGGTGCTGGGTTTGAGGTAAACCCACTAGATGACTGGACAATACCCTGCTCTTCAAGTTAAGGCTAGGAATAAATGTTGGTCCAAATTGAAATCCACATTCCCTAGCTCAGACTGGTTGAATACTGGGCCTTGAGGAATGCCTGCAAAAAAGAAATTAGACTGGCAAAAAGCAAATATTGCAGAGAGCTTCTACATGCTTCAGCCAGAGACTCCCAAGAGCTTCTGGTCTCAAAATAAGGGGCTCTTGGGTAAGAGTAGAACCGAAAACCCCTCCTGACATGACTATAACTCTAACTGCAATAACCCTGTCACCATCTCTAGGGCTTCCACTTCTCTGACTTCACCAGGTTTAAGACCCTCATGTCATGTACCTCTGAGGTCCACTCCACTCCCAACTGACCTTCCATCCCACTACTGTACCTCCATACAGTCTCTCTCAGAGAGGTTTTGCATTTCCTAAATTCCATCTATCCCCTCAGGAATGTCAACTCTGATAGGACTGAACCTAAAATACTGAGGCTGACTGCCCATCTTCTTGCATCTCCAGTCACCCGACTTTTTAACCTGTCACTCTCTACAGCCACCGTCCTCAAAAATTGAAAAGTGGCAAAGATTACAATGGTGTTCAAAAAGGGCGACACCAAAGCCATAGAAAACTATGACCGGATTTCTATCCCGCTCACTCTAAGCAAATTTCTGGAAAAACTTGTTTCCTCCCAAGTCTTAGACCAACTTCAAACATATAACTTGCTATCCCTAGCCCAACATGGATTCAGGCCAGCTGACAGTACTACTACTACTGCTCTCATTCAGCTCACCAATAATGTAAAATCTTGTATGGATAAGGGCATGCATTCTGGGGCCATTTTCTCTGACGTTACAAAGGCATTCAATCTGGTAAATCATACCCTTCTGATACACAAATTGGCATCCCTAAGTATCTCCACTGTAGCCGCAAGTTGGTTCTCTAGCCACCTCTGCAACCGCCAGCAATGTTTTGTGTTTTACAAGGCCCAGTCTACCCAAATTACTATTAATGTTGGCATTCCCTAAGATTCTATCCTGTGCCCTCTGTTATTTTCCCTCTTTATCAGTGACATCCCAAACACCACTTCCTACTGTGATACCCTTCCATACACTGACAGTATGGTGCTTTACTCCAGCTCCAAGTGCCTGAATGATATCAACACAAGGCTCAACTCTGATTTCTAGTGTTCAGAACTGTCTAGTTCAAAATTGCCTGGTTCTGAGCACCAGAAGGACTCAGGCCATGCTCTTTGGGTCCTCTCAAAAGGTTTGAGCTCGCACAACTGTTCTAAACATTCAGTACCTTGATGATCCCAGTAGCTGACCACTTCAGACATCTTAGTATCACCCTTGATCCCGCTCTGGGCATTCTACAGCATATCTCAAACATCTGTAAGGCTGTAAATGCCAAACTTGGGCTCGCCTATAGGGTCCAATATGCCTTGACTCCTGCAGCTACAGTTGCAATTGTCTAGGGTGTCCTGCTTCCCAGCCTCCTCTTTGGGCTCATCTATTTTTATCAAGATGTTTTTTTAACCTCCACAAATGGAATGTCCACTAAAATAGTGTTTGTCAGTTTGCTCTATTGGCTCCTCGACTGACCCACCACTGCATGCACTATTCCAGTCTGGGCTGGCTCCCCCAACCCCCTCGCCATGCCTCTATCCCCTTAGCTGTTCGATTGACAACATCCTTTGGTCATACAAACCTTCCTCACTGGCATCCATTTTAGCACCTGCCTATCATGTCTACTCCCTGTGGTTCAATGATCAGGCCCTTTTGGGCCTACATAAGTGATCCTCCAAAATGGGTGAGCAGGCTTTCACCTATTTCGCCCCTGGGGTATGGAACTCTCTACCCCCTCACCTACAGTTTTGCCAGTCCCACCTTACATTCAAAAGAGAACTGCTTGTCTATCTCAGTTCCTCTGACATATGCTCCTACTCCTAAATCTGCTGATGGTCTTTTACTATTCAAATGATGTATTTTGATTTATGTTCTTCTGCTTTGATCCATAGCTACCTTTATTTTTATTTATTTTATTTATTTATGTTTTTGATAACCGGGTGAGCAAACTGATCCAGAGGATCATTTTCAGTTGCAACCCGAGCCACCAGGGTGGCAAACACAACAAACAGTACAAAACAGATATACAATTACAACAAAATAGGACTGCCTAAAATATTTGGTATGAGGTCACATTACATAGTACAAATATTTCAAAGAAATCAGTACATACAGTACTGGTGTAGTGACATACATTAAGTGGCTATGCAATATAACAGGCTTAACATGGGGATTATGGTAAAGTGTTACATGCAATGTACATACTGTCACTGGGGAGCCAAGTAAATAAATACAGTTAAAATGAAGGTTCAGTCTGTCACCAGGAGTGATAGAGGCACAAGTCATATTCAGAAATGCAACTTAAGTTAAGTTGCAGAACCTGCTAACAGTTCAGAATAAAACAAGTAGTCATATCCAGATTGAACAGAGGAGGAGGAGAACATTGCAAGAGGGTAAGGGCACTGGAAGTAGGGTGAGGGCACGAAAAGGTGCTATGCTAGGATATGGGCCCTGGTACGACCTGGGGAACAGCTGCATATACAAGCAGCCTCAGTCAGGAGCCACACCCTTAAGTTTGCCTCAAATGACTGGGAGGGGGATGATCGGATGGACAAAGGAAGTCTATTCCAGAAGGAAGGGGAGAGACAGAGAAGGTTTTACTACCCATGGTAGTAGTAGTGCTAGGGACTTCCAGTGGGGGAACAGAGGAGGCACGGAGACTCAGAGAGACCACTCTGTCAGTGAGGAGGGAGGCGTAGGGGGAAAGCTGATGGTTCCTGAGTGCACTGTCAATGAGGATGCCCATAGCGAAGTCAAAACAACCTTGCAGAGAGAGCCTCCCTGACCCTGCAGAGAGAGACACCCCAGGGACTGGTATAGTGAGCAGTGATGGGTGGTAAATGGGGCTTGAAGGAAAAAGCGGCAGATGTAGTTGTATGTGGTGTGTATGGTCCATAGGGAGGAGGATGTAGTAGAGTATATAGGGGAGCAGTAGTCAAGGAGGGGTAGGAGGTTTCCTTGAGCAATGGCTAGGCGAGCTTCAGGGGACAGAAGTTGATTTTGGCGGGAGGCAATTTTGGTAGGCATTTTGGATTTACCCACACCTTATGTTATTATCCATATTTGTTTTGCCATCAGGGACTTGCTGACTGCCAGCCTGTATCACTATAATATATATATTGTTACTTAGATTTTATGCTTATTGCTTGTGAATCTACTAGTGGGTAAATAGTTACACTTATGTCAGCTTGTTTAGTGCTCTTCTGCCTTGACCATATGTTATTATTGTTCTTGCCTATATTGTTATTTTGTACTATTCCCTATCATTTTGCTGTTTGTTGATTCGCTGATGCCTGCCTGACCTAATTCTAATGTCCACTTTGTTTGTGGAATTTGTTGTATCTTTCTGTTTTGTCTTTCCTCATGACTTTGTAATCTCACAGGTTGTGCCTGAAAACAGGCATTTTATTGCCTTGTACTCTTAGCTGGTCAACAAAAACTAAACAAATAAAACACGTAACCACTGATCCAACTCGAGGAGCCATTATTAGAGCGAGACAGAACATACATATCTCAACAGATGAAGGGCTTGCAAGACGTGAACAGAGACCTGCCATGTCAATCTCCACTGCTGATGTCCCAGTGTCAGGACACTAACTATGTTCCCAGCTGTACCACCACCACTTGGTACCAAAGAACTGTATGATTTGTAGGACATATTCTGTTCAGATGTCATTTGTTATAACAAAATATACACAGTGTAAACTATCCATGTAAGATGTTCTTTCTTTAGTAAAACTTTTGTTTTCAGTATTACATGGATTGTTTGAGTGTTGCTATGTATAAATGTTGGCAATTATTGTTTGTTATGTGCAGTATTTTTTATTTATTTATTCACTAAACTCTAGGATTACAAATACATTTATAATCCTAGAGTTTGTATTGACTAGGTATTACAAAGCTATTAAATATAAAAGTAAAGATCTCATATTTAGATAGTGTTTGCAGCAATTTACAGATACACTGAAATTGTTTTGTACAGTAATTCCCCCTTTGTGGGGCTTACTTTCAATGCTCCATTGTGCCTGTTCTGCAGCACAGCCAACACTGTTATGCTCTTTTCTGATCATGATGGGTTTCCCCATTGTGTAGTACTGGAACAGGAACAAAGAGGAGGATTCATGATGGACAGTGGGAGTAACATTCTGAAGGCCATGAATAATGGGGATTTTGGCTATGCACATTGTTTTGCACTTACATTGAATCTGCTGGTGAGTCATACTTGACAAACATGAGCAGCTAAAAGAAACAGAAACCTAACAAGCATTTGTCAATGCCGAATGTTTGCTTGCCTGCATTGGCATTGGTAGTGTAGGAGTTACAGAGCTGCATAACAGGAATAGCAGTGAAGTATTTAACTGAAGCCAACCCCACCAGCACCCTGCAGAGACTGACAGGCACTGGGGTGTGCCTTTGGGTTATCAGGCATAACGGCCATGCCATTTCACCACACTCTACCGTGCAGACACTGACAAGTGTCACGGTGTGCCTTGGGGTCTTTGGCCCTTATGTGCACCCCATTCCACCAGGAAATATTGTGAGATGGGTGCGGTATAGAAGAATGGGGTGAACTTTGGGGCCAAAGAGTCCAAGGCACACCTCGATGCTTCTCAGTGGCTGCAGGGTGTGGGTGGGGGTGGAATGGTATGAGCACTGCAGGTGACAATCCCAAGTCATAGCCCTGATGCCTGTCATTCTCTACAGGGTGGGGCATTAAGGTCAGAAACCCTAATGCCTCAGGCATTCATTGGTACTTTCACTCCAAATTTTCAACATGGTTTTTTTGTGACCCCCACCTCATGAACAGTGGCAATATAAGTTTGTTATCCGAAAGCTGCTTTTGCACATCGACTTTGGCATTTGTCACCACAGGTGCAAAAACACATTCTGAACAGGATGTGAAAAATGACAGCTGTACTGTTCATGGGGAGGTGTAAAAAATGGCAATGTTGAAAATCTGCAGTGAAAATATTAAAAAAACTGGTGAAGTCATGAGCGTGGCTAGAAACTGTGCAACGTGCACCCGTAATGTAATTAGTTTGGGAATTGTTTACAGCAGATTGTCAACACAGGCATTTTGGGACCTCCGGTCATGAACAGTGTCACTGTGATTTTCTTTATCTGTCCCGAAAAATTATTTCCCACAGCGACCATGCATTTCTGTGCTGAAAGTGTGAAAATGCATTTCGGCCATATTATGAAAAATGACAGCTGTACTGTTCATAAGGAAGTGTGGAAAAATGCCACTGGTGAAAATCTGGACTGAAAATATTACAAATTCATGAACTTAAGAGGGTGCGTGGAAACTGCTTAGGAATTTTTTCACCAAATTTTCAAAATAGCCATTTTAAGACCTTTGCTCATGAACAGTGTCACTGTGATTTTCTTAATGTGTCCCATACATTGATTTACTTTGACTGTGCCATTATGCGCTTCATAAGAAGCGGAAACATGTTTTAGTAGAGATATGAAAATAACAGCTATACTGCTGATAAGGAGTGTGGTAAAATAGCAATGTTGAAAATCTGGGTAAAATATTGAAATTCGCAAACTTACGAGTGTGCGGGGACAAGGCAACGATGCTCGTGAAATTGTCATTTATGGGAATTTTTTCACCAAATTTTTAACATAGCCATTTTAACACCTCTGCTCATGAACAGTGTCACTGTGATTTTCTTAATGTGTCCCAAACACTGATTTTGCACACCGACTGCGCCATTGTGCACTACATGAGCGGAAACACATTTTGGGTGTGATGTGAAAAATGACAGCTGTACTACTCATAAGGAGGTGTAGTCAAATGGTGATGTTGAAAATCCGGAGTGAAAATATTGAAAATTCGTGAATCTAGGAGTGTGCATAGGAACAGCACAACCCACGCTCGTAAAACAGCCATTTTTAGGAATTTTTTCACCAAATTTTCAACATAGGCTTTTTGAGAGCCCACCTTATGAACTCTGGCACTGTCATTTCATTAATCAGTCCTGAAAGATGATTTCGTGCAGTGATGGAAAAATCACCCTTCGGGCCCGGTTAACACCATGACAGTGACAGAATTCATGAGGAGGGGTCCCAAAATCCCCATGTTGAAAATTTGGTGCCAAAATTCCAAAAAATGCCTGAGATATGCAGCAAAGTTGAAAAAACCCTATTCATTACATTATACAGCTTAGCGGCATTTCCTCAGTTCGCGGTCGGCTTTGAAGAGTGCAGATGTGTTCCTGGTATACCGAAAATCATCGTGCGAGCTCTGGAGGTAAGTATGAGGTGAGGTGGGGTTATGGGAGGCAGGTGCGCAGAGGGTGGGCGCGGGTGGGGAGGGGCAGGGAGACTGCGATGGACCATTTTGTGTTTTCAGGTTTTTTTTTTTATTACGACGTGGGACGTTTGCCATGCTGGGGTGGGCTCCCAGCATGGCAGTTACACTACGCAGGACATTTGCCAGGCTGGGGTGGGCTTCCAGCATGGCAGCTGGAAAACTTTGGAGGGGTAGTGGAGCCGATGGGGATTGGGCACCCCAGTCGGCTTGGCACCTGGAAGACTGTTTGGGGGGGGAGAGCACTTCAGTGAGCACTTCCCTTATCTGATCATGCTCACTGAAGCGGCTCTCTCTCCCTTTCAACTGTAAGCCACTGCATTCCGAGTGCTGTCATAGACAGCTGCAGCATGCATTGGGCAACTGTGGCCACGCCTGCAAACACACGGAGGGAATTGGAAGAGGAGGTGACACACCTCCAGAAATTTGGATGATGGCACTATGTTTCTTGCACATGCGTGCAAGCAAACATAAAAACTGTCAGTAGAAAAGGACTGCTTGGCCCATCCAGTCTGCCCAATGACTCCCTACCTATTGTCATACTTAATGTCTGGTATGGTAGTGTTAGGCCCTGTGACCCAGCATAGATACTACCCCCACTTCTCAGTGGCAGTGATTTGTTAGTCCCATTATTTTGTCCAGCTTGTTTTGAAAGTTGTCTTTGTTTTTACTGCTAAAAAGGTTTTCAGGCAATGAAAAATATAATTATTTGGGTGAAGAAATATTTATTTTTGCCTGTTTTAAAGTGTTGACCCTTTAACTGCTTATTACTACCCCTAAAATTATGAACAGTATGATTTATTGATATTCCCATCAGATTAAGCAGAGAATTATCTTGTGTAATATTTTACATTAACAGAATGTCTCCCCATGTTCTTCTGTTCCCAAGACTTTGTAGGCTTAGTTGTTTTAACCTATTCTTGTATGACATGTCATACTTCAGCCACCATGCTGTCTTAGTAAATCTGCACTGGGCTTTTTCAACTTTTGCTATGTCCCCTTTTTTGTATGGCAACCAAAGCCAGGATCCATAATCTAAATGTGGTCTGATGTATGTCTGATATACAGTATACCTCCCTATATTTTAGGTTTCCTAGATTTGATTGCTCTTTTTGCATTTAATCAGATAGTTTGCTTTCCTTATTATTGTATTAAAATGCAGCTGCATGCTTAATTCATTATCTATTATTATACAATCCTGAGCCAATCAGAACACAGGAAAAGTGTCAGTTATTGTCCCACAAACTACTACAATTACATTTTAGACCCGCCCACAGTAGGTTATCCACATTCTGGTGATGCCCACAGTAGATTATTCACTTTCTGGAAATGCCCACATTAGGGTTTTACCTTTCTGGCAATGGCCACATTAGGTTATTCACTTTCTGGCAATGCCCACAGAAGGTTATTCACTTTCTGGTGACAACCACAGTATGTTATTCACTTTTCACTCACACCCATGATAGGTTATCCATTTAGTCCACAGGAAAAAAGAGGGAACAAAGTCATGTTTCTGTTCAGTTGTTCCCTGGCAGCCAGTATAATGCAGAGGTTAAGAGCTCTGAGCTGCAAATATAGAGAACAGGGTTTGAATCCCACAGCCACCACTTGCATACTGTGTCACTACAAGCAAATCACTTCAAATCTAGCATAGCACTTTTAAAATCCTGTGAAATTTCTAATCATATAATAGTAACAACATTCAATTAGCCGGAGTATACTCAGAATACCCGATTTCAGTGGTCTCTGCCTTTGGCCTCGGCATTTAATCATCCATTTCAGCTGGTCATTCCTTCGTATACTCCAGCCAACTGAATGTTATCATTTAACTATTCCTAGATTCCTATCTGGCCCCAAGTTTGTTAGTTTGTTATTACCAAGATACTAATCAGTTAACAGATTGTTACTGCCAAAGCATTTAGATGTGTTGAATTTCAGGCCCCAAGTCCATGTCCAAGTCATGAGCTTGTTCATGTCATTTTGTACAGTGATACATTTTTTAGTGATGTGATATTCCTGATTTTGGTGTCATCCGCATAGTGGGTTTATGAACTTTGTATCCCCACTTCCGTGTCCATAGAACAGAATGAAAATAGGACTGGTCTGAGTATAGAGCCATGTTAGACCCTGTTTGTGACTAACTCCTCTGGTATGTGTCCCCTTACACATACTGTTTAAGTTCTAGTCATTAACCATGCCTTAATCCATTCAACTATGGTATATTCAGATCGAGTGATTTAAGTTTGTGTATTATACCAACATGAGTGGTGATATCAAACACATTCTTAACGTCAAGCAGTATTACGTTAGTTGAGGTACCATTTTCCATGCAGCAACTAAGTTTTTTCACAGTAGGTCAACAAAATTTGTTATACAGGACCTGCTCTTCCTGAATCCATGTTGTTCTAAATTATTTTATACCATTATTCTCCATAAATGTTTATATATTGTCCTTCATTATCAATTCCATAATTTTGCTGCAAATGGATATAAGATACTGTATATAGGTTGAATAAATGGCAAGGCAAGGCAGATTTTATTTAAAAAGATACCCAATCCCTGAGGCTCTGGGTGCCGTACACAAATCAATAAACAATAACATTTCAATAAAACACAATAATAATTAAAACTAACTTAGATCACACACTTATAAAAAATACAAATAAATCTGAACAGCAAAACTGTATACATAACTAAATAGGTGGCCTTGGGCAAGGCTGGAAAAACAGAAGTCAGACCAGGACAGAATTATAAAACAACATCTGGTAAAGCTTGAGTATACAAGAAGGCCTTGAGGTGGGTCTTGAATACCTCTACTGAAAGAACCTCCCTGAAGGGGCCTCCCTTACAGCTGGAGGTAGCAAATTCCACAGAATGGGTCCAGAGACATTAAAAGCTCTGTTGTCAACTGTTCTTAACCTTGTCCTGGGAATTGCAAGGAGGTCCCTAGAGAAGGAGGAGTGGAGGGGGCAGACTGAGACAGCAGGTGTAAGAAGATCCACTGGGTAACCAGGACCCAGGCCATGTAGGGCCTTAAAGGTGACCAACCCACCTTAAAGAGGACCCTCCACCTGACCAGCAGCCAGTGCAGTTCATGCAGCACTGGGGTGATGTGGCAGGACTTAGACTGCCCCATCAGCAACCTGGCAGCTGCATTTTGTACCAGCTGCAGCCGTCGGAAGGAACCTCCCAAGATCCCGAAAGTGCATTGCAGTAATCAAGCCTCAATATCACAAAGGTATGCACCAAGGTGGGGAGGTCTGGGGCAGAACTAGGGGTCTTATCTTGGCGATATCCCTCATATGGTAGAAGCTGGTATGGACAATGGATGACACCTGGGCTTCAAGCGTCAGTCCGTTCTCCAGAACAACACCAAGATTACACACCCTAGAGAAGGCCTTCAATGGCACAGATCCAAGAAAAAGCCTCGTCTCTGCACCAGAGACCATCCTATCACGCCTTCTGTTCGACACCACTACCAGTACCTCCATCTTGTCGAAGTTCAGTCGTAATCAACTGAAGGCCATCCAATCACTGATCTCAGCAAGACAAGAATTTAGCATGTCTGCTACGTTGGATGTCCTGGGGCAAAGGAGAGGTACAGCTGTGTACCATCAGCAAAGCAATGAAAGTCCAGACTGTACTTCCTAATGAGCTCTCCCAGGGGCAGCATGTATGCAGAGAATAACACTGGTGACAAGTCCGAGCCCTGGGATACTCCACACGACATAAGGCTAGGGGAGGAGGAGAAATTCCACATCACTACCCTTTGCCTCCTGTTGGGGAGAAAAGACTCAAACCAGCAGATGACAGTGCCGGCTAGTCTGCAGAATTCCCTCAGGTGAAGCCTTCCACTGTCTCTGTTCATCTGCTATAATGTTGTTTATATTTTGTGGACCAATCATATTTTCAGAACCTTTTTGTGAGCTTATATAGCTGAAAAAATTCCTTTTTGTTATTCCTTTTGATTAATTTGTTTTCTAATATTTGTTTTTCTTTCCTTATTCTTTATTTATTCTTTTTAACTCCCACTTTGCACTTTTGTCTGCAGTGTTTTGTGTTTTGATAACGATTCTGTATGTCTTTTCTTTGTGTCTTACTGCTTTTTTAATTTATTTATTTAACCATAATGGGATTCCCTTCTTAGTTTATAGTTTTTCTTCTGAGGTACGTATTTATCTCTCAGTGACTATAACCATAATCTTTTTGAAAATAAGCCAACTCTGTTCAGTATTTGTGTTATTTAAGTGTTTATTGTAATCCCAGTTTCTTAATTCCTTATTAATACCTTCCCAGTCTGCTGATAACCATAGACTACAGTGCTCCCATTATTTTTTTTTTCTGTACCCAAGTACAATTGTGAAATGGAACCTACTGTGATCATTTCCTCATATAGGTGAATGTACAGTACAATTTTTAATAGCTACACAGACCAGGTCCAATATGCTGTTTCCACGTAATTGGTTCAAACACAGATTATGATAAATTACTTCCCCTTATGGAAACATAGACTTTGACGGCAGATAAGGACTGCTTTGCCCACCTAGTCTGTCCATTTCTCTATCTATTGGATAAACTGCAGACCCTAGTTAAGCAACAGCCTACTTCCTCCTACCCCCCAGCTATAATTGCCTTATATCTGTCCCATGCATTCTTGAATTCCCCCACTGTTTTGGACTCCACAACCTCCTCAGGAAGGCCATTTCATGTGTCCACCACCCTCTCCATGAAAAAATACTTCCTCACGTTGCCCCTGAGCCATCTCCCCTCTATCTTCAAATTGTGCCCCCTTGTTCTTGCACATCTCTTTTTCTGAAAGATGCTACCCTCTTGGACTTTGTTGATTCCCTTGAGGTACTTGAAAGTTTATATCATGTCCCCCTCTCTCCTTCCTTTCCTCAAGAGTATACATATAAAGCTCTTTTAGTCTCTTTTCGTATGGCTTTTGGTGTAGACCCTGCACCACTTTAGTTGCCCTCCTCTGGACTGCTTCAATTCTGTCCATGTCCTTGTGGAGATGGGGTCTCCAGAACTGCATGCAGTACTCCAGATGGGGTGTCACCAACTGTCTGTATGGAGGGATAACAACTTCCTGTTTTCTACTGGTTATGCCTCTCCCTATGCATCCCAGTATCCCCCAGCCCTCCTTACTTCCTTCTCACATTGCTTGTCTACCTTAAGGTTTTGTTATTGTTAGTACCCCCCCCCCCCATTTTGTACTCTTCCCTTGGGTTTTTGTTTCCCAGGTGCATTACTTTGCACTTCTTTGCAGTGAATCTAAGTTGATGTACTTTTAACCATTCCTATAACCTTGCCAAGTCCCTTCTCATCCTTTCCACCCCCCCCCTTTGTGTACCAACCCTGTTGCAATGTCACGTATAAAGACATAAAAGGGGACCGGTCCCAGTACTGAACCCTGTGGTACCCCACTATTAACCCCCCTTTCTTCAGAGTGTACTTTACTATTACCCTCTGTGTCCTGTTGTCCAGCCAGTTTGTTACCCAGGCTACCACCCTGGGAATGAGGACCCACTCCCAGGCTGGCTAACTTGTTTATTAATCTTTTGTGTGGGACTGTGTCAAATGCCTTGCTAAAGTCTAGGTAGGCCATATCCATAGCTCCTCCCTGGTCTATTACTTTGGTCACTCAGTCAAAGAAATATGTTAGATTCATCTGACATGACCTTCCAGCTGTGATTTCCTGGAACATCTTTTTGTTGCATCTCTTGGTATATTCTGGGTAGTTCCAGCTTATTTCAGGGAACTTGAAACCCCCTAAAGGATATTGTCCCCTATGTGTGTAGCCTTAATAGTCTCTTCATATATGAGCTGGCTATGGCTGTGATTATTGTCTGGTGACCTGTATGTTAGCCCTATAATCAGTGATTTTGTGTTACTTATTTCCATTTTAATTCAGATTGAGTCAATATTTGTTCATTTTGTTATGTTGGCTTGCGCTTGTACACCATTCAACATATTGCATTAGAAGCAGATTTGGAGGTGCGGTCACTGTGGGTGAATGCAGGGCATGGATCAGTAGGTGCGCCCCTCATTCCCCAGTAAGACAGCATGCAGGCGCCACACCAGCAAGACATAATGTGGCGACCACATCTAGGAAAACGTCTACTGCAATGAGAAGCAAGCTTCTCATTGCAGTGGCACAGCCTCCCCGCGTAAACATGGCAATAGGGGTGCCTCATCCCCCTGTCACATTCCCTGACCCACTTCATTTGTCGATGGGGGAGCCCAACCCCAGTTGGCATAATGACCCCCCCAAGTGTGTGCCTTGGTATCATGTGCTCCCCCTCAACAGTCTTCCTTTGCCGATGAGGGACCCAATCATCATTGGCTACAGTCCCCCCATCCCTGTTTATTTAGCCGATGGGGGAGCCCACTCCCCATCGGCATAATGTCTCCCCCCCATCTGTTCTGTGCCTAGGGGCATGCTCAGTCCCCTCAGCTCTTGCCCCACCATGTGCTGATGGGGTGCCAATCCCCATCAGCTACAGACGCCCAAAACAATCAGGTGACACGCTAGGAGCCCACCCCAGCATGCCAAATGTGCCTGAAATTACAAAAAACATCCCGCGATGTTCCCTTTATTTTTTTTACCCTGTAAAAAAGAAAATGGTCCCTCACGGTCTCCCTGCCCCCTCCCACAACCTGCACCCACCCACTGCACACCCTGCCTCCCCACACCCCCCCTCACCCCATACTTACCTCTGTAGTCTGGCGTGATGATCTTCAGTGGACCAGGAACACGTCTGCACTCTTCAAAGCCAACTGCGAATTGAAGAAATGCCGGTAAGCTGTATAATGGCATAAATAGGGTTTTTTCAACTTTGGTGCATATCTCTGGCATTTTTGGGAATTCTGACACCAAATTTTCAACATGGGATTATTGGGAAACCTCCTCATGAATTCAGTCACTCTTGTGGTGTTATTCAGTCCCAAAAGATGATTTTGTGGTCACTGTGCGGAACACCTTTCAGAACTGATTAATGAAATGACAGTGCCGCTGTTCATGAGGGGGGCTCTCAAAAAGCCTATGTTGCAGATTTGGTGGAAAAAATAAAAAAAAATGGCTGTTTTATGAGCGTGCGTTGTGCAGTTTCCACACACTCTCGTAACTTCATGTATTTGTTATACTTTCACTCCAGATTTTCAAAACTGGCATTTTCCACACCTCCTCATGAACAGTACAGCTGTCATTTTACATATCCTGGCTGAAATGTGTTTTTGCATGTCTGGCGCAGAATAGTGAGGTCGCTGTGCAAAATCAGTTTTTGGGACAGTTTGATGAAATGACGGTGACACTGTTAATGTGCAAAGGTCCTAAAATGCCTATGTTGAAAATCTGGTGATGAAAGTCCATAAAATTACTGTGTTATAAGCGTGCATTGCGCAGTTTCCACGCACCCTTGTAACTTTGCAAATTTGCAATATTGCCATGCCACATTTCCAACATTGCCATTTTTTCACACCTCCTTATGAACAGTACAGCTGTCATTTTTCACATCCTGCCCAAAATGTGTTTTCGCACCTGTGGCACACAATGGCATGGTTGCTGTGGAAAATCCAATTTTGGGGCAAATTAACAAAATCATAATGCCACTGTTCATGAGGGGAGGTCCCAAAATGCCTATGTTGAAAATGTGGTTAAAAAAATCCAAAACATAATTGGGTTACGGACATGTGTTGCACACTTTCTATGCATGCTCATGACTTCACCAGTTTTTAATATTTTCATTCAAGATTTTCATTATTGCCATTTTTTTACACCTCTTCATGAACAATACAGTTGTCATTTTTCACATACTGCCCACAATGCATTTTTGTCTCTGTGTCACCAAATGGCATAGCTGCTGTGCAAAACCACCTTTCAGCTAACAAACTGATAGTGCCACTCTTCATGAGGTGGGGTCACAAAAAGCCCATGTTGAAAATTTGGAGTGAAAATACCAACACACACCTACTGCGTTAGGGTTTCCAACTGTAACACCCCACCCTGTACAGGCTGACAGATGTCAGGGGTGTGACTTGGGATCATCGGCTGTAGTGCTCACATCATTCCACCTCCACCCACACCCTGCAGCCAGTGACAGGCATCATGGTGTGTCTTGGAGTGTTCGGCCACAAAGTTCACCCCATTCTCCTATACTGCATCTACCTCAGTGTATTTTCTTATGGAATGGGGTAAGTATAATGCCCAAAGACACCACGACACTTGTCAGTGTCTACAGGGTAGGGTGAGGTAAAATGGCATGAGCATTATAGCTGATGACCTAAAGGCACACCCCAATGCCTGATGGTTTCTGCAGGGTGGGGTTGGGGTTGGCATCACTTCAATACTTCACTGCCATTCCTATTATGCTTCTCTAACTCCTGCACTACCAATGCCAATGCCAGTGAGACAACATTCGGCATTGACAAATACTTCTTTTAATTTTGTCACACATATCATGTGAAGTTATTTCTCTGTTTGCAAATAAGCATACTCCCCAACCATTTTTATGTTTGCTTGCATGCATGTGCAAGAAACATAATGCCATCATCCGAGATTTTGGATGCAGTGGCATACAGTTGAAAGGGAGAGCTCCACTTCAGTGAGCAGACCTCTCCTCCCATGCATGCAGGTATGCAAGCACTGCATTTTGCATGCTCATACGCATGCATGCTCCCCCTGATGAACGCACTGTATGGCTGATGGGGTGCCCAATCCCTGTCGGCTCCAGGGCCCCCCCAAAAAAACAAGCTTTCCGGTGCCATGCTGACAGCCCACCCCAGCATGGCAAACAATGTAATGGCCAATGGGGGTGCCAAGTCTCCCATCAGCTCCACGTCTCCAGGCCCCCACCAAAACGTTTCCAGGTGCCACGCGGGGAGCCCCCACTCCAGTGTGGCAGAAACTGTTATGGCCGATGGGGGTACCCAATCCCCTGTCGGCTCCATCCCCCCTAAGCAGCCTTCCTGATGCCAAGCTGGGAGCCCACCCCAGCATGGCAAACGTTCCACGTCGTCCTCCTTTAAAAAAAAGTCCCTGAAAGAAAAAAAGGTCCTCGCTGTCTAGTTGGCCCCTCCCACCCTCCCCACCCACTGTGCACCCTGCCTCCCCACCTCCCTCACCCCATACTTACCTCCAGACCTTGGTGCGATGATCTTCGTGGACTGGGAACAGGTCTGCACTCTTCAAAGTCGACCGGGAACTGAGGAAATGCCGGTAAGCTGTATAATGTAATAGATAGGGTTTTTTCAGCTTTGATGCACATCTCAGGCATTTTTGGGAATTTTTGCACCAAATTTTCAACATGGGGTTTTTGGGACCCCTCCTCATGAATTCTGTCACTGTCATGGCTTTAATGGGGCCTGAAGGGTGATTTCACGGTCACTGTATGGAATCACCTTTTGGGACTGATTAATGGAATGACAGTGCCAGTGTTCATGAAGTGGGCTCTCAAAAAGCCCATGTTGAAAATTTGGCAAAAAAATTCTTAAAAATGACTGTTTTACAAGCATGCATTGCGCAGTTCCTACGCAAGCTCGTAAGTTCACAAATTTTTAATATTCACAATCTGGATTTTCAACATTACCATTTTAACACATCTCCTTATGAGCAGTACAGCTGTCATTTTTCACATCTTACCCAAAATGTGTTTCCGCGCATGTAGCACACAATGACATAGTCGTTATGCGAAATCAATGTATGGGACACATTAAGAAAATTCCAGTGACAGTGTTCATGATCAGAGGTCTTAAAATGGCTATGTTGAAAATTTGGTGAAAAAATTCCTAAAAATAACTGTTTTACAAGCATGTGTTGTACACTTCCTACGCACACGCGTAAGTTTGCAAATTTTTTATATTTGCACTCCAGATTTTCTACCTTGCCATTTTACCACACCTCCTTTTGAGCAGTACAGCTGTCATTTTTCACATGTCTCCCAAAATGTGCTTCCATGCATGTACAACACAATGGCACAGCCGGTGTGTGCAATCAATGTTTGGGACAGATTAAGAAAATCACAATGACACTGGTCATGAGCAGAGGTCTTAAAATGGCTATGTTGAAAATCTGGTGACAAAACTCCATAAAATGACTGTGTTATGAGTGAGCATTGCGCAGTTTCCACGCACCCTCATAAGTTCATGAATTTGTAATATTTTCAGTCCAGATTTTCACCAGTGACATTTTTCATTAATTTCTCGAACAAAGTACAGCTGTCATTTTTCACAACATGGCCAAAATGCGTTTTCACACTTTCAGCACAGAAATGCGTTGTCGCTGTGGGAAATCATTTTTCAGGACAGATAAAGAAAATCACAGTGACACTGTTCATGATCGGAGGTCCCAAAATGCCTGTGTTAACAAACTGCTGTAAAAATTCCCCAAACTATTTACATTATGGGTCTGTGTTGCACAGTTTCTACGCACGCTTGTGACTTCACCAGGTTTTTTAATATTTTCACTGCAGATTTTCAACATTGCTATTTTTTACACCTCCCCATGAAAAGTACCGCTGTCATTTTTCACCTCCTGTTCAGAATGTGTTTTTGCAGCTGTGGTGCCAAATGCCGTAGTCGCTGTGCAAAAGCAGCTTGCAGCTAACAAACTGATATTACCACTGTTCATGAGGTGGGGGTCACAAAAAAAACATGTTGAAAATTTGGAGTGAAAGTACCAATGAATGCCTGAGGCATTAGGGTTTCCGACCATAATGCCCCACCCTGTATAGAATGACAGGCATCAGGGCTGTGACTTGGGATTGTTGCCTGCAATGCTCATACCATTCAACCTCCATGGTCCCAAAGTTCACTCCATTCCCCTATACAGCACCCATCTCACTGTATTTCCTGATGGAATGGGGTGCACGTAAGGGCCAAAGACCCCCAAGGCACACCGTGACACTTGTTGGTGTCTGCAGGGTAGGGTGTGGTGAAATGGCGTGGCCGTTATGCCTGATGACCCAAAAGTACACCCCAATGCCTGTCACTATCTGCAGGGTGGTGACGGGCTTGGCTTCAGTTCAATACTTCACTGCCATTCCTAGTATACAGCTCTGTAACTCCTACACTACCAATGCCAATGCCAGTAAGCAAACATTCAGCATTGACAAATGCTTGTTATGTTTCTATCTCTTCTGTAATGCATGTATCCCTCTAATTCTGTATTCTGGGTGTCCTTTTCCTTCAACCATGTCTCAGTCAATCCAGTCACCTGAGGGTGTTCTGTGCTTTCTAGCACTTGGCATGTCTCCTGTTTGTTTTTAATGCTTCTAACATTATTAAGTATCCCCTTATTATCATCTCTAATTTGATATTGGTTATTTTAATGGGCAAGTTATTGTTGTTGTCAGCCTTGCTCTTGCCCTTTCCCACGATTGAGACCCTATTGTCTTCTTTCCTATCAGTTTATAGCTTCAATAGTGTGATTTCAAACTTTTTAGAATAGGTGTTTTGTCCCTTTACTGCTCAAGTACAAGCCATCTTCAGCAAAGAGGTCTTGCCTGCTCCAATAACTATCCCAAGTGTGGATAAACAACATTTGTTTTTTAATACAAGTCGATCTCAGCCAACCATTTATTATCCTGATTTTGAGATGGTGATTAATGCCTTGGGCACTGGCAGGATCTATGATACAGTGACGTTACAATTTGTCTGACATAGTTTGTCAAATAGCTTGATGAAATTTATTTTTTCTTGATGGACTGGTTTGTGACCCACATCGTTAATGCCCATGAGCACAATGACTTGTGGATTTTCTCCCAAGTGCTTAGTGATTTCATTTACACATGGCACTAGGTCACTTATTTTTGCCCCATCCCAAGACTAGAGACTGTAATTGCTCTTTGTTTTATTTATGCTTTTCTGGATCACAGAATTTGATCATAGATTCTCCAATGACAACTTGTTGAGGAAGTGTGTTTGGCCCATTATTAATTTCCCAGATGGCTCAGTGTTTATTACCACCTCAACACTTTCAAGTGGTAGAAATCCATTTTCAGTTTGGATAGGTGTGATTTTATGTGTCGAAGACAGTGCCTCTGCATGACTGCCACACCTTGCTGCCCTGGTGGGCTGGATCACTGCCCAGTCATTTCCCACTTCTTCTGCCTTATCATCCTCTTGATCTCCATATTGTTTTCTTGTTTCCTCTTGTTTATTTTGCTCTGGTTCATTTATCCCTATCAATGTGTCATCTATAAAATGTTCCAATTCTCGTATATTTTTTATTTTTATTAACTCTTCTTGACAGGATTTATGGAAGACTTCTACATCTGACAGTTTTTGATATTCTGGGCAGATTATTGTTTCAGGGTAGTTTTGACATTTAAGGTTGGATCACAAAAAGCAAGATGAACATTTATACACTGGGATACCACTGCCATGATCACTTCCTTACTAATGTTAATAGTATTTATTTCTGTTCCTGAAGACATAGAAACATAGAAACATAGACTTTGACGGCAGATAAGGACCACTTGGCCCACCTAGTCTGCCCATTTCCCTACCTAGAGGATAAGCTGCAGATCCTATTTAACCAACAGCCTATTTCTTCCTACCCCCCACAAAAATTGCCTTATGTCTGTCCCATGCATTCTTGAATTCTCCACAGCTTTAGATCCCCAACCTCCTCAGGTGAGACAGTTCCATCGTCACCACCCTCTGTGAAAAATACTTCCTCACATTGCCCCTGAGCTATCTCCCTCTATCTTCAAATTATGTCCCCTTGTTCTTGCACATCTCTTTTTCTGAAAGATGCTACCCTCTTGGACTTTGTTGATTCCACTAAGGTACTTAAACATTTCTATCATGTCCCACCCTCCTCCTTTCCTCAAGGGTATACATATTAAGCTCCTTTAGTCTCTCCTCATATGGCTTCTCTTGCAGACCCTGCACCATTTTAGTTGCCCTCCTCTGGACTGCCTCCATCCTGTCTATGTCCTTGTGGAGATGGGGTCTCCAGAACTGGACGCAGTACTCCAGATGGGGTCTCACCAACTGTCTGAACAGGGGGATAACAACTTCCTGTTTTCTGCTGGTGATATCTCTCCCTATGCATCCCAGTATACCCCCAGCCCTCCCTACCGCCTTCTTGCATTGCTTGCCAACCTTAAGGTCATCTGATATGATTACCCCTAGGCCTCTTTCCATTTTTGTTGTTGTTTCTACCTCCCCCCATTGTGTAATCTTCCCCTGGGTTTTTGTTTCCCAGGTGCATTACTTTGTACTTCTTTGCATTGAATCCAAGTTGCCATACTTCTGACCATTCCTCCAACCTTGCCAAGTCCCTTCTTATCCTTTCCATGCCTCCTTGTGTATCAACCCTGTTGCAGATCTTTGTGTCATCTGCAAAGAGGCATACTTTTCCTTCTAGTCCCTCTGCAATGTCACTTATAAAGACATTAAAAAGGACTGGACTCAGTACTGAACCCTGCAGTACCCCACTAGCAACCCCTCTTTCTTCAGAGTGGACTCCATTTACAATTACCTTCTGTGTCCTGTTGTTCAGCCAATGTTTTACCCAGGCTACCACCTTGGTACCCACTCCCAGGCTGGTTAATTTGACTACTAATCTTTTGTGTGGGACTGTGTCAAATGCCTTGCTAAAGTCTAGGTAGGCCATGTCCACAGACCCTCTCTGGTCTACTACTTTGGTCACCCAGTCAAAGAAATCAATTAGATTTGTCTGACATGACCTTCCCACTGTGAACCCATGCTGCCTTGGGTCCTGTGCCCCAGTGGCCTCTAGGTACTCAAAAATTCTTTCCTTCAGAAGTGATTCCATCACTTTCCCTTCCACAGAGGTCAAACTGACAGGTCTGTAGTTTTCTGCCTCCATATTGGTCCCACTTTTGTGAAGGGGAATCACATCCACCTTCTTCCAGTCCTCAGGTACCACATCATCCTCCCATGATTTGTTAAAAAGTGTAGTCAGTGGTGTCACTAGTTCTCCCCTTAATCTTTTAGAATTCTGGGGTGAATTCCAACTGGCCCCATTGCTTTGTCCACCTTCAGTTTTAGGAGTGCTTTCAGAACCCTTTCTTCTGTGAAAGGACTGGGATCACCCCAGTGCTTCTGTTAATTGGATTAGGCACCTCCCATCTTCCTCTTCTGTGAATACTGAACAGAAGTATTCATTTAGTATCCTCTTTATCACTGTCACTCTCTGCCCACCCACCATCAATTCTATTCAGCCTCACTATCCCTCACTTTGTCTTTCTTAGCTCCCTGATATACCTATAAAAGGTTTTATCCCCTTTCTTAACTGAGTTAGCTATCTTTTCTTCAGTTTATGTCTTTGCTATTCTGACTACCCTCCCTGCTTCCTTCTGCCTTAACTGGTACAGTTTTCTGTCCTGCTCCTTCTGTGTTTCCTTATACTTCCTAAATGCTATCCTTTTCTCCCTAACCTTCACTGCCACCTCTTTTGAGAATCATAGTGGCTTTTTCTTTCATTTTGATTTGTTTATTTGCTTCACACAAAGGCTGGTTGTCTTTGTGATGGCAGTTTTGATATTTCCACATTGTTGCTCCACCCCTCCTTCTAGCCTGTTTGCTAGTGCTTTTCTAAGGCAGTCTCCCATCTTGCCAAAGTCAGCCCTACTGAAGTCCAGAACTCTCACTTTTGTATGGCTTGACTCTGTAGCAGAGTTTATCATGAACCTCACTGTTTGGTGGTCACTTGTTCCCAAATGGCTTCCCACTTCTAGATCTGTGATCCTCTCACTATCCCCATTTGAGAGTATGAGGTCTAAGATTGCTCCCTTATGAGTGGGTTCCAAAACTAGCTGTTTGAGGTATGCTACCTGAAGGGCATCAAGAATGGCCCTGCTTTTGGATGTGGCTGCCGCAAAGGTGCTCCAGTTAACATCTGGCATGTTAAGGTCCCCCATCAACAGTATCTCCCCTTTCTCTGACATTGAGTTAGGTAGAACACTGTGAACCTCACCTCTGCATACCTCTCAACTGTCCCTGATTTTCAGGGATGTCCCTGATTTTGCCTCAGAAATTTCTTCTGTCCCTCCTAAATTTGGCATTTCTGTCACTGAAAAGTAGGGATTTGAATCACAAAATAATGCCAGCCATTGGTGTTACAGTCTAGTTCTCATTAAGAAAATGTTATTCACACTAAGAAGCATGTTGTATGCAGCTTCTGGGACTAATATTACTGTTTTTTCAGATGTGTCCCTGATTTTGGTCATTTGTCCCTGATCATTTTAAGCTTTGTCCCTGATTTTTGATGAAGGAGGTTGAGAGGTATGCACCTCTGTTAAGCAATAATCAATATGTCTAGGCCTGTTTGCTTGCTCCCTGACTGACACAGGAGACACACATGACTGTGCGCTTGCCTCTAATGTGCTTTGCCTCCACATGCACTCTCAGATGCTCATTGAGTATCTACCTTCTATACAGCTGAAACCAAAAGTACCGTGATTCCAGACTTACAGTTTTGTGAGTGCAAGCTTATGTTTTTAAACACCCCAAACAGAGTTTAAGTGCAGCACTGAAGCTGCTGAACCTACACTAAGGGTATGTTATCCTTACCTAGTGCACAGAGACTGGTTTGGGGATCCTAAATGTTGTGGTGCCTGTGCAGGTCCTCCTCCAATCCACAGTACCTTCTAGCTCCAGACAGAGATTTTAGACAGACAAAAGAGGGACAGGGATCAATTTCTTGTTGGACTTTCTTTGTTTTTTCACAGCAGAGAATACACAAGAGAGTTACACACTAAATAAAACAATATACTGTATCTGAAAAGCAGTCAGCATGTCTCACACCTATCTCACATTGCCTGTTGTACCTCCATGGACCCTATGTGATTCCTGGGTTCCCTCCCTACTTTTATTTTATTATGCCCTTATGTATATCCCATGCATCCTTGAAGCCTGCCACTGTTCTATCCTCTACCACTTCAGCTGGCAGTTGATTCCATGCTTCCACCACCCTCTCAGTAAAGAAGAAGTTCCTCAAGCTCCTCTTCAACCTGCCCCCTTACAACTTCAAGGCATGCCCTCTAGTCCTGGTGTTTAACATCCCTTGGATGAGGCTCTCCCCTTGCACTGTTTACCCTTGTGAGATGCTTGAAGATCTTGATCATGCCAACTCTCAGTCTCCTGTTTTACAGAGTGTACATGTTGAGGTCCTTCAACCTCTCCTCATAGGATTTCCTCTGCAGACCCTGCACCTTCTAGGTTCCTCTTCTATGGACTGCTTTCACCTTGTCAATGTCCTTCAGGTTGTGAGTTCACTTGAACTGTACACACAGCTCCAGTTGGGAACATACCAGGGAGCGGTGCAGCTGCAGTAGAACCTCCTTCCTCATGCTGATGATGCCCATTATGGTACAACCCAGAATCCCACTAGCCCTGCCCATGGCCTTGTCACATTGAACTGCCACCTTGAGGTCCTTCAATATAACAACCCTCCATAAGGTCCCTTTCCATGCTAATGACTGCTGATATCTCCCCCCATCTTTGCACTTCTTGGCATTGAACCCCAGCTGTCATGTCTTTGACCACTCCTTGAGTTTTCTCAGATCCCTTGGCATTGTCTCTACTCGCTCCTGGATATCTACCCTGTTGCAGATTTTAGTGTTATCTACAGAAAGACACATCTCCTCTGCCAGCTCTTTTGCAATGTCCCTTAAAAAGACATTAAAGAGCCCAGCACCAAACCTTGTATACCCCATGTGTCATGCTCCTATCACTAGAATATGTGCCATTTACCACTACCCTCTGCTTTCTATCCTTTAGACAGTTGCACACTGAGTTACCATTTTGTCCACACCCCCAAATTGATCAGCTTCCTGAGCAACCTCCTGTGTGGCACTATTTCAAAGCCCTTGATAAAATCCAGATAGGCCATATCCATTGCCCCCATCTATCTGCTTGGCCACCCAGTGAAATAAATCAATCAGATTTGTTTAACCTGACCATCCCCCCATGAACCCTTGCTGCATGTAGCTGTTTTAAGTGAATTATAACTGCATAAGCTGTGAACCCATGTAACTTAAGTATCTTTATTGAATATGCTTGTATATGTATGTAGAAGAAGAAGAATCAGAATTTATATAGCACTTTTCATACATCCAAAGCGCTTTACAAGCAATGCTAGACTGGTAGTGAAGTGACTGAATGTGTGGTGGCGGCCATATCGCACATCATCACCCACACACAGCCTGGATAATTGCATGAACCGGTTTATGGGAAGGAGAATGTTGGCCAGGACACTGGGAATGTTCCCTACTCTTTGCGAAGAGTGCCCTGGGTTCTTTTACTTCCACCTGGACACCCACCAGGGCAACACCAGGATGGGCAGAAGGGACCTCGGTTTAAAGTCTCATCCGAAGGACAGCACACCCCAGCAGTACAGCACCCCCCAATACTGCACCTGGATGCCAGCGATTTTTAGGTGCAAGTCCAATCCCGGTGTGGGACGAGAACCCACAACCTTCTTGTCCAGAGGCGGATGTGCTACCAACTGAGCCACGCTATGTATGTATGTTTTATCCTGATGGATGCAATTGTAATGAGGGATCTTCTCTCAAATTTGCTTTCCAATAAATTGATAGTCCTGCAGCCTATTTCAACCAGTCTCTGGTTTAATAGGGTCTCAGTTAGTTTCCCCACCACTGAAGTTAGGCTGACAGGCCTGTGGTTGCTAAATTACTCCCTGACACTGTTCTTGTGCAGAGAGACCACTTCAGCTCTTCTCCAGTCTTCTAGAACCACTCCTGATTCTGGCAAGTGGTTGAACAAGGTTGCCAACGAAGCAGCTAGCACCTCCCTAAGCTCCTTCAGTAATCTCTGGTGTACCACATCCAGTCCCATAGCTTTATCTTCTTTCAATGCAGCAAGTCCTTTCAGTGCTCTTTCTTTAGGAGAGGGATCTGTATCCATCCCCCTCCTCTATCTTTAATGCTTCTTGGTGGCCCACCCTCTCCATTCTCCACTGTGAAAACTGAACAGAAGTACCTATTCAAAATGTCTGCCTTTGCCTGTCCTTCCTCCCTCTGCACAGTCTCCCACTTCTGCCCTTCTGATCCACACTATCCCACCTTCTGCTTTTCTCTTCTTCCTGACATAGAAGGAATGTCTTATCTCCATTGCTCACTTCCCCTACTATTCTTTCCTCAGCCTGTGCCTCAGCCCTCCTGACTGTCCTTCCTGCTTCTTTCTGCCTGACCAGGTACACTTCCCTGTCTTCCTCCCTCTGAGTTTCCTTGTACCTTTTGAATGCTATATTTTTTTTCCTTACTGCTGCTGCAACCTCTCTGAAGAACCATCATGGCCTCTTCCTACCTTTGATAACTTCCTTTACACAGAGGCTAGTTGTCCTGATGATATTCCCTCCTAACTACCTTTAATAATGCTTACACCCCTCTCTGGCTATCCTCCCTACTGAGTGCTTCCAAGAAATACTTGACACTATATGAGAACATCACTAGATGTAGCCATCATTCCCCCAAATGTGCTGAGCTCCTCTATCACTACCAACAGAAGCACAATGCTCTATAACATTTCTCAGTTAAAGAGATAGCAACAATGTGGAACTTCATCTGTTATATGCCGCATAGACTGGTGGAACAGAATGCTGTGTTTTAGGCAATAGAATTCCACAATGTGGTCTGTGGGAGATATATGCCGACAACTTCTACTTCAGGAAACAACAATCAAAACTATCTCTCAAAGAGCTGCGACTCTGCTCCTTAAAACTCCTGCTCCTCCTCCTTCCCATCTAAGGCAGCATCCATCCCAATCCTGGCCCTAGAAGTTCAGGCCACACACAAACTCCAGGTGCCCTTATCCTTGCAACCATTAATATCTGCAGCCTACTACCAAAGCTGGATGCACTCCAAGCCTTCATATGCCAACACTACCCTGACATCCTTGCAGTGGTGGAAACTTGGCTGACACCTAAAGTTCCTGACTCAGCAGTAACAATACAGGGCTACAATGTTCACAGGCCGGACCGGATATCCAAAAAAGGTGGTGGTTGCACAATCTATATCAAAGACTCCCTGTCTTGGCACCCTGTAGCAACTCCATCACTTTCTGCCTCAGCCCAGATTCTGCCTATAAAAATCATCTTAGGTCCCAACCATAAAGCTCTGATTATTGTCTCCATATACATCCCACCCAGGGACCCTAAACATGGATTCAACGATATTCTAAACTTTATCAACTCACATCCTCCCGAAACTGAACTTATTCTACTAGGGGATTTCAACATAAACTGGTTAGCATCGAGTGCCAGTGCCTATAAAGACTCCATCTCAGCTGATAACCTCACGCAAATGGTAAACTCCCCTACTAGGATTAACTACAAGACTGGCACCAGTACCCTCTTGGATTGGGTCCTCACCACTCACCCCACAAGGATTTCTCGTACTACCATTCTTCCAGACTCACTCAGTGACCACTCCCCAGTCATGTGTGCATGGTCTAACAAATTCCTTAAGCCCCCTCCCAAAATTATCACTAGCAGAGTCCTTCCTCGTGGAAAACTTCCACATCTCAAACAACATCTGCTTCTACAAGACTGGTTACCCATCTATGAAGCAACAGATGTTAACTTGGCTCTTGATCACTTCATCTCGATTTTCAACAAAGCCTGCGACCTCTTTGCCCCTGCTAAAAGGCGCAAAACAAAATCTCTCTCTAACCCATGGGTCATAGCAGCTCTTCTCTCACAGCTGAAACTAAGGGATCACCATTGGGCAGTTGCCAGGGCCACTGGCAAACAACTGGACATCCAAAATTACAAACAAGCACAAAATGCCTGCACAAAAGCCATACGGCTAATGAAATCCACCTATTACAAAGACGCTCTCACCAATACCTGGGGAAATGGTTGTGTTTTCTGGGACAATATCAAGGATGTCACAGGGAAGCAGCCAAAAACCTCTCCGGCCATGTTAATGGTTGATGGATCCTCAACCCTTGACCCCAAGGTGATCGCAAACATCTTTAACACGGCTTTTTCAGACCTTAGTGCTGTTCTACCCCATGACTTTTTTGAAAACAGGGCTTACTCTCCAAATACCTCAGCTCCTCGGTCTAACCATCCCCTCTTCTACTTCAGGAAGGTAAGGCTGAATGAAGCTCGCCGCTATATTACTGCAGCTATCTCTAAATCTAGATCTAGTAGCGACACCCTGGACCTTAGCTTCTTTGCTCACCCTCGATGAGGTAATTCATCCATTAACAAAATCCTAAACCTCTCTCTCAGCTGTGGAAAATTCCGGACCTATGGAAAACAGCCACTGTGACACCCATCCATAAAAGTGGGGACAAGACGATTCACTCAAATTATCACCCTATCTCCATACTGCCCCCACTCTCTAAGGCACTTGAGCGCATCGTGGCTGATCAACTTACTGACCACTTGGATAAATACAATATACCTTGTCCACAACAACACGGCTTCTGGAAAGGTCACAGCACCACCACAGCCCTTCTTGAGTTCACTGGAGCTTTGCACAAATCCCATGACAATGGCCTTCTCACAGGGGCCGTTTTTGTCGACCTCTCCAAGGCCTTCGATACAGTACACCATGGATTATTAACACACCAACTACTGAATGCCAGGCTATCACCTGACTTTTCTCTCTGGCTTAAAAGCTACCTAGAAAACGGGTCTCAGAGAGTAAAAATTGTGGACGCTCTTTCTAACACCCTGCCTGTTCGCTCGGGTGTCCCACAGGGATCCATACTGGGACCCCTCCTTTTTAGCCTTTTCTTAAACCCCTCCCTTACCACTGCTCTGAGCAGATCATACTATATGCCGATGATGCTGTTGTAGTCTCCACTCACAAAGATCCTGCAACTCTTCAACACAACCTTCAACTTGGTTTCAGTTCTGTAGAGACATGGTTTCTTAATCATAAACTGGTCCTCATGACAAGAAAACCAAATCCATGCTCTTCTGCAGCTCTCATAACCCACACAAGCTACACCACTTGGCTATCTCAACCACCCAGGGGAACACTCTAGATCAGGTGGGGTCCTTCAAATATTTAGGGATACAGCTTGACCCTAATCTCTCCTATGGACTTCATGTAGATAATGTAGCTAGAGCTGCTAATACACGGCTTGGTCTCCTCTACAAACACAGACCACACCTCACGCCAGAAGCTTTGAAGGTTGCAGTCCTGAGCTCTGTCATCTCTGTAATAGACTATGGTCTCATCATTTACGGCTTGGCCACAACCACAACCCTTAGATGCCTCTCAACTACTTTAAATAAAGCATGTCGGCTCATCACTGGTGCTCACCGTCTCACCCACACATGTGACCTGTACACTCAGACTGGCTGGCTCCAACTATCAAACTGCATAAAGTTTCTCACCTGCTCCATGGTGAAAAAAATCTACCTTGGTCTTGCACCTTCTGGGGTCTCAACTCTGTTACAACACCGAATTAACAAATGGCACCTTAGGAGATCCACGCTACAGCTACTGAAAGTCCCCCACTGTCACACTTCACAGGGACAACGGTCTTTTGCTTATTGAGCGCCACTCTGGTTCAATGGCCTCAGCCCAACCATCTCCTCTGCCCCAACTATTGGTATGTTTAAAACTAGGCTCCCGGGACTATCTCACTACCAACAGCTCCTGTGACTGCCCAACTTAACCTTGTTCTCCACTTCCTTTTCTGTTCTAGTTGTCCCCCCCACTGGATTCTACCCTCACATCTTGGTATACCCAATGCTGCACTTTTCATCCTCTTGCCACCCTTCCTACATTCCTTCTCCTCCCCACCCTCTTCCCTCTCCCTATGACTCTGGCACTTCTTATTCTGTTGTCTATCTTCTCTGACAAATGCTGCTGGCTGCCTTGTTACAATGCTACCCTTGAACTGTATTAATCTGTACTCTGTTTGCAATGTCCACATTGTTGTAATGCCTGTCGTGATGTTCCCCATAATTTGTATTTCTCTGACGTGGAACCTTTGTAAAAGAGCCATGGCTCAAAGGTATTTGTAATCCTAGACTTCATAAATAAAATAAAATATGTCTTGTGTACAGTAGTGTGCGCTACAAAAGCTTGGTCCATGTCTGAGAGCTTATAAACATGCCAACAAAAATGTCAGTGCTGAATCAGTAACCTTTAGCATGGCCCTTCCTTTGGTGGGTCTACTTGAGTAACACATATGCCATAAGTTGAGACCTTCTGCAGCAGCCCGTCAAAGCAAGGCTAGCGATGGTGGTAACTGAGGCAGAGGTACTGGTGGCAGTGGTGAGAGTGACAACAATGATGATGGTGGTGGAGGAGGTGGTGGTGACATCATTAGTTCATGTGAGTCACCTTGACTGTAGCACAAGTAGAACTACTCTATATTTATTCATAGAAACAGAATGTGTCAGCAGAAAAGGCCCACCAGGCCCACCAGTCTGACCCAAATTCCCTTCCTAAAAGTCATCTGTTAAGGATCTAGCCTTCCATACTAAGCCACCTAATAATTCCCTTGTACCTAGCCCATACCATTTTAAAGCACCCCACAGTCTTAGCCCCTCCCACCTCCCCCAGAAGTCTGTTCCAGCTGTTCACCACCCTCTCTGTGAAATAGAATTTCCTAATGCTACAACTGAATCTCCCCCTCCCATCTGCAACTCATGACCCCTAGTTTTCAAGTGTCTCTTCAGCTAGAAAATGTTGCTCACTGGTACCCTATTTATGCCCCTGAGGTATTTAAAGTTTTAAGTCATGGCCCCTCTCTCCATCTTTTGCTCCAGGGAGTACATGTTAAGGTCTCTCAGCCTGTTTTCATATGACAACTGACTAAGACCCCCCACCATTTTAGCTGCCTTCTTTGGATCCTCTCCACATCCTTCTTGAGGTGCGGCCTCCAGAACTGGACTCCATATGCCAGGTGTGGGCTCACCAATTGCTTGTAAAGAGTCATTTTGACATCCTGCTTTCTACTAGTGAACCACCTGCCAACACATCCCATCCCAACCTTCTACTGGATCTTGCCACTGCCCTGTCACACTGATTTGCCATCTACAGGTCTCGTGAAAAGATTATGCCTAGGTCCGTTTCTACCTCAATTGCCTCCAGGACCTGCCCCCCATCCTGTATTCTGCCCCTCGGGTTTTCCTCCCTACATGCATGATTTTGCACTTTTTTGCACTGAATGACAATTACCACGATCTTGACCACTGTTCCAGTTTATCCAGGTTCCTGCACATGTTTCCAACCCCTTCCTCGGTATCCTCCCTGTTGCAGATCTTCGTATAGTCTGCAAATAGACACACCTTCCCCTCTAGCCCTTCCGCTATGTCTCCTATAATGATGGTAAATAGGAGTAGCCCTAGTACTGACCCTGGAGGCACTCCAGTAGTAACTGAGCCCTCCGTTGAGGGCACCCCATTTACAACTACCCTTTACCTTTTCTCCCTAATCCATGTCCCAACCCACCTTACTACTACCGGATTTAGCCCTAAGCATCTCATTTTGTTAAGCAGCCTCCTGTGTGGCATGGAGTCAAACACTTTGCTAAAGTCAAGCTATGCAATGTCCACTGCCCCTCTCCCTCCCCCAATCCATTACCCTGGTGACCCAATCACCGAACTCAGTCAAGTTCATTTGACACAATCTGCCTTCTGTGAACTCATGTTGCTGATAATTTTGTAGACCATTGGCTTCAAGGTAGCTACTTATCCTTTTCTTTAGCAGTTTTTCCATAAGCTTCCCCACCACCAATGTCAAGCTCACCGGTCTGTAGTTGCTTACTTCCTCTTTTTCACCTCCCTTGTGGAGGGGGACCACATCTGCCCTCCTCCAGTCCACAGGAACCTCCCCTATTTCCAGGGACCTATTGAATAGGCTTGCCAGAAAGTCAACTATTTCTTTCCTGAGCTCCTTTAATACCCTGGGGTGCGCCTCATCAATACCCATGACCATGTCTACCTTCAGTCCATCTAATTCACTCAGGACTTCTTTTTCTAGGAATGGACTAGTGTTCATCACCCTTGTTGCCACACCCCTATCGCTGATCCTATCACCCTCCCTCACCCGTGAATACAGAACAGAGGTAGCTGTTTAATATTTCTGCCTTCTTTTGGTCATCCCCCACCAGCCCTCCACCCTTGTCCTTTAGCCTAACTATCCCCCCTTCAACTTTCTCCTCTCGCTCACATACCTGAAGAAAGTTTTATCCCCCTCCTGGACAGATCTTACTATATTCTTCTCCATTCTTGCCTTTGCTTTTCTGACCTCCAATCCTACCTGCCTCTGCCTTACCTGGTATTCCACCCAATGTTAATTTTTCTGAGTCTGTTTGTATCTCTTAAAGGTGGTTCTCTTTGCTCTAACCTTCTCTGCCACCACTTTGTTCTACCATTGTGGCTTCCATTTTTCCCCGTTCTTGCTGACCTGCTTGATACAGTGATTTGTGGCCTCCAATATTGCCCCCTTAATTGCCACCCACTTTTCCTCCACCCCTGTCAGCATGTCCACCCCGTCAGTGATTTCTGGAGACAGATGCTCATTTTTCTAAAGTCTGCTCACCTGAAATATAGTACCTTCACCTTGGATTGGCAATGCACAGCAGCAGTCTCCACCTTGAACCAAATTGTACTGTGGTCACTTGTACCAAGGTTCTCTCCCACTTAAGACTTCCCTCACCCAGTCCTCATTTGTAAAAAACAGGTCTAGGATATCCCCTTAAAAAAAAAAGACAAAGGGTGCTGCACTGCAAAGCTGGGCAGGGTGTGAGTGGGGGCTTGCCAGCCCAGAGTAAGCAACAAACCACATATCTTACACTTGCACTTCAGAGCCAGGAGAATGTTGTATTCTTCAGTGAAGTAGGAAAATCCAAGAAAGATATATCTACAGAAAATGTGTTCCAAATGTCTTTTGTTTGATACAACACTCAAAGGCACAGCAGGTAAATCTGCTCTCAGGTACCCCGGCGCTTTGCCAATTAAGGCTTCATCAAGGAACAGCCCTTTCCCTGGTTGGTTCTTTTACCAGCTGTCTCATCAGAGGCCCCTGCAGTGAGTCAATGATTTCCCTACTTCTTGTGGATGCATCTGATGGGGTACCCCACTCTACATCTGGTATATTGAAGTCCCCCATCAGCAGCACCTCCCCCATTTGCTATCCTCTGGATTTCCTCCAACATTGCCCTATCCACCAACTCTTCCTGCGAAGGTGGCCTATACACCACCCCTGCACTTATGACTTCCTCTTTTCCTGACTCTACTGATACCCAGATAGCTTCAGCCCCCCCCATTTTCCCTGCACTTTCATAGCCTTAATGTCTTCCCTTACATATAGTCCAACCCCTCCCCCCTTTTTTCCCTCCTGATCCTTTCTGAAAAGTGCATACCCTGGTACTACCATGTCCTATTCCTGACCCTTGTGACCCCAAATCTTGGTGATTCCTATTGTATCTAGGTCTGCCTCAGCCATGACAGCAGCCAAGTCAGGGATCTTGTTTTCCAGGCTCCTGGTGCTGATGCACATGGGTCTCCATACATCAGATCTACTCTTACTCCCCCACCATGTGCATCCTTTTCCCCTCTACCCCCTCCCCGACGGGTTACCCTTGGCCCTGGTTAAACATTAGAGAAGTTAAATGTAATCACCTAAATTAATAACCTTTTAATTTGTGTTGATGTTCATTGGTGAATTACTTTTTTGTGTGTGGGAGGACTACTATAAATTTTGAAAATATATCGGGCCAGTGAGAAGGTAGTAATTAGTAAGGATATAAAATAGTGACTATAGATAGCAATCCTGGAGTTCAGAAAACAATACTAACCATTACTGTAGCTCAGAGCTGGGATGCAGCAGTTATAGTCATTGTGGACTGGATCACTTTGCCACAAATACACCAATACACAGCAGTGGCATGCACATACCACCTACTGCAAGTAAGGTATTGTAATAAATATTCATTGCTGTTCTCAAGGCTTCCCCCAATTTTTCATCTGTTTTACCTTATGCCAGTTACTGCATTGTAATCCAAAGTGGATGAATCCAAAATGAATATTAAGACCCGACTTGAGGACAAACCAAAGATGAGTCTGGCTCACTTCTCTCACTGTTACTTTGTGTCCAACCTTCAGTTGTGCATTCAGACTAAAGTTCAGTGATCTGTATGCAACCAAAGTGAGGAGTTATGCTTGTGCAACATCACTGATAGTCAGGAGAGTAGATGAGTGGCTGAGCTGTTTGACTGTTATATGTGGATGCTTTGGACAGTCACACTATCTGCACCTATGGGACAATCACCCTGTTAGGCTATAGAGATGGCAAAGGAACCCCTTGAGAAGGGTTCCACTCTTAGAGGTGCCATAGGAACACAATTCCTTTAGGCTAAAAGTACCATAAGGAGGAAGCCCAAAAGAACTGCATAGAACATGCTACATAGACTCATTTATTTATTTAGATTTTGTTGACCAGGAAAGGAGGGCTAGGCAATTCTGTCTATTTTCAGCCTCGTCTCTAGGGGGATGGTGGGAAAGATACCAGATGCAAACTTACATACTGAATCAGGTTAAGCTGTTGGTGGTATTTTAGTGCATGGGGGGAATTTTGTCTGGTACACTGGGGAAACTTCTCTTCTCTTTTTGAGAAATGCCATGGGAACTTTAACATCCATGTGAGCAACCACCAGAACAGGCATACAGAACTCTGATTTGACATCTCATCCAAAAGATGGCACCTCAGAGGTGCAGTACCTCTCATGCCATACTACAGTATCAGTATTGGGATTCAGCTCAGGTTCCTGGTGTGGGGCTGGAACCTACAACCTTTCAATCTTCTGGCCTCAGAGGTGAGGGTGCAACCTGCTGAGCCACTGACACTTGGCATGGACACTGACAGGTTGGAGTAATGTCTTAGACAACTGATTGCTGATAGACAACAGCTAGCAGACTAAGGCATAACTTCCAGAAGGAGAGAGGGAACAGCAGGATTGTAGAATGATAAAAGGCAAGCCGCAATCCAGCTCTAATTTACAGCAGAAATACTGCTACTAAGGCAAACAATATAATTCAAAATTTACATGTTGTATATCACATTATGTCCTTTGGTACTAAGGAGAGAAAAAAATGCCTGTGGAGGAAATCTCTGGGGATTCATGGCCTTGACCACCATCCCTCCTAGCATGAATGATCATTATTATGAAAGCTCAGCTTGGCTAATTTTGAATTCAGTTTGGGGGACATTTTGGAGGAATAATGCTTGCTCTCTCTCACTAATGGGGTAACACTGTGAGGTGCCATGAGTTGTTCTCAGTAGCTAAAGGAAGTTCTCCTACCAAGGACACTTATTCTTATCATTATGGCAAGTACTTCATTTCCTTATAGCCTTTCTCCTCCTTCCTTTTGCTTTCTAACCTCATTTTATTTTTTTCTCTCACTCTCTTCTTCCATGTTTGTCAGATGTCTTCTGTCTGGCTTTTTAAGTCATGCTACTTTCAGACCAATGTAAAGTTTTGCTAACTGTTGTTAACAATATTAATTGTTAGTTTTAACATATAGTTTAGTTCTGCTCAGCAGTGATCCCTTCTTGATATATTCTTGTTAATGATAGTATATTGATTCTATTCTGAAATATAGGTTGGACTACTTTATTATTTTTTTTTTCATATTTTGATATTCTATTTTTATCTTATTTTATGTATCAGTATATAAGATGTTTTAAGAATTGTTATGGTTATTGTTTTTTATGTAATACACTTTTATTGACAAAACCAAAAAGGATGCCCATCCTGGAAAGCATGGCATGAAGAGAATAGTGACTGCTGAATGGCTAGCACCCTGCCTCAAGACTATAAGGTGGCCTAACCTTGACTGAAAACTAAAAGAAGGGGCTAGGAAATGATACTAGGTGGACCTTAGGCATTTAGAGGGAGAACAGCTTTCAGAGGGGCTGTTGATGTAATCTGCACAGCTAAGGGAACCCCCATGAGCATAGGACTCCGCCCTCCATTAGTTAGAGTCTTAAAAGGTATTCTGTGAGGAGCCACTGTCCAAAGATTAGCATGGCTAAAGTTTCCCTGGGAACATTGGAATTTATAACCTGGTGGTGCTGCCAGGTGTTGTCATAGAAGACAAGTAGCCCATGGAGATGGACCCCCACCCAAGATGAGGGACTCGCCCTCAATATGTGGACTTTAAGGTGAGCAAATGAGTATGTCTACCCACAGGGAAAGCCAGGAGGGCATGGACTCTGGTAAATATGATGATGGCCAGTATGAAAGCATTTATAGTGCCTGATGGCATGGAGGCAGAAACTGGCTGACTGAATGATGACTGCCGAAGTAATGGCTGATACTGACTGAGAGTGAAATGAATGAAAAGTTATTGAAAACATGCACACATTTCAAAGGCCAAAGTCATAGATAAATCTCCCACCACAAGCAGGAAAAGCAAGTACATGTGCCAAACTAAACTGAGGTGATAATGTTGAAGCAAACTTATCGCGTAATAGAGACTGAAATGACAGACTGAGGATGAGTAAGTGCAGCTGTTTGGCCTGTTTGGCTAGGAAGCCAGTTGAAATTATTGAGGAGGAATGCAGTAGAACTGAGGGGAAGGTTTGCAAATGGCTTGGTATAAATAATAGGTAGAACAGACTGAGAGAAAAACAAGTTAAAAACAGCAGTATAAGATAGGTAGACATAGAAATTAGCAAGCGCAACAAAACCAAAACTGAGTGAATAAGCACAGGAGTTGCATGAGTATAAAAGTGCTGCATGAGTGGCTGACCTAGAGAACAGAAGCTGATAAAAGACAGATAGTAGGCCGAGGCACGACCTCAGAAAAGGAGAGAGGGAAAAGGCAGGATTGTTGAAGGATAAAAAGCAGAGCCACCATCCTACCCCAACTTACAGCAGAAATCCTACTACTAAGGTTAGTGTCATAATAAAATGTACATGAGATATGTCATTGGTGAGTGTGAAATAGTAGAAATATCTTCACGAGCTATAATTAACCTCCTGAACTGAGGTCAGAAGAGGTCAAATGTAATGAGTGAAGGTATTTCTACAGTCTTACTCTCTTATCCATGTCATATTTGATTTGTACAATGGATGTTTAAGTGGCTTTGTGATAAAAATGATAATAAGGTATAAAAGTGGTTCAGTGGTATGGATGGTTGAGGCGATGTAGTGTCACACCTCCCGCCATGCAGACAACCGGAATTTCACTCATGGGCTAGCTGGGGGAAAGAGGGTTGAGCCTTAATTGACTGCTATCATCCTTTGGGGAGGCGGACCAACAAGTGCCATGACTTGGCTGCCACCTAGTGGAGGCTAGGTGGCAACGGCAAGTGGATGTCAATGTTCATTAGCTGAACATAGGCACTGAGGCAAAAAGCATCTTCATGCTGTCCGTCCACATCAATTCACAAGCACCAGCCCAAGCCAGCTAGGGAGGAGGAAAATGGAAGCTATCACCCTTTGGCAGCAACATGATCCCATAGACCTTGCAGGCTCTGCATCACCTACCAGGACCCACTCTCCCAATGAGATACTATGAAGTAAGGCACCCTGAGGATGGTGGGTGATGGAGCTGGAAGTCAAGGAGGAAGGGAGCAACCAAAGGCAGAGGGAGTATATATCAAAATAAGAAAAAGTTATAAAATGAAAAACGTACAAAATGTAAACTGTGCCATGTAAAGCATCTCAGTCTCACCCGTGTCATAGTTGATTTGCTTAACGTGTGTTTAGGTGGTTTTGTAACAGAAATGATGAAAAAAAAATTATGAAAGGAAAAAATTGCAAAATTTAAACTACACTCCTTAAAGCACCTCACGTCTGCTAGATTCAGTGCCATGCAAGGTTATTGCAATGTAATCAGCATTGTTAAAACTGCTGTCTGATTGGTTCAATATTGAACTGTAACGTATCAGCTTGCAAGATAGCATTACTATCTTCATAGCAGCCAGTGAGATAGTAGTGATGTCTTGATCACATTTAACACATGCTGTTTGTATAAAAATATCTGTCTGTCTATCTATCCATCCATCCATCTACCCATCTATCTGTCTGCCTGTCCGCCCGTCTGTCCATCCATCCATCCATCCATCTATCTATCTATCCATCTATCTATAAATCTATCCATCTATCTATCATTCAGTAGAGTGGAGGCAGTTCAAAGGAGGGCAACCAAAATGGTGCAGGGCCTGCATCAGAAGCCCCTATGCCTAGGTTGTTAGGCTTGCTTGTAGAGCAGAAAGCAGCTAACTAAAAGAAGCTACATTTTCTTATTAATTTAAAACTTATATCTCAGCAGGAGTCATTGTCTGTTAAGATAAAGTAGACAGATAACTTTATTAGAAGTAGAAGGGGTCTTATTTAGGGTAAAAAAAAGAAAGAAAAGAAAGAAAGTCAGTGTGTGTTCTTTGCAGGGAAGGGTACTAATCAGCTGACTTTACTAAACCAGTAGGAGGAAAGGGAGCTTACCTGGGGGAGTGGTTTGGACACTATAAGAGCAGGTGAGTCAAATTACAAATTCCTGTTGCTAGCCTTTTTTCTTATTAATTGCCCTCCATCCCACCCACCCAAAGCCAGTTCTACTTTTATAGCCACTGGATTTGACTGTCAACAGGAACTTCCTGTTTGGCAGTAGGAAGGAAAGGATCATAGAGAAACATTGGTTTTGTCAACCCTAAAGGAAAAAAGTAGCTCACTCTCCCCCCCTAGCTGCTGGTGGTCTGATATTTAGCAAGGAAGAAGGAGGCTACTGAAGAAGATAGGAAGTTGCTGTCCCAGAACAGGAAGGGTGAGAGTTGTGAGGAGAGGAGAGAGTAAGCATCCAGAGAAACAGTAGTGAGGACACAAAATAAGGCATGATAGGAGTGGTGCAGTGCAATGGCTGTGGGGCGGCAGTGTTCCGGGAGACATTCTGGAGGCTGCGATGCTGCCCTATTGCAGGCACCTCTCTGGTCTGAGAGAGGAGGTTGCCCGTCTCCAGGCTGACCTGGCTAGGATTCGTGAAACTTCCTCCCCCACCCAGGGACCACCAGGGCCAATGCCACTACCTCAAAGGTTGCCAAGAAAAGGAGAGGCTGGACCAGGGTGAGCTCAAGGAGGAGAGGGTGGTGGTACAGAGTTGTATCCCTCCAGCTGTACCTCTCCACAATTCATTCGCTTTTCTGGTGGATAGTGGTTCCTCTATGGAGGCACCTGCAGTGGAGACCAAGGAGGATGCTGGGAACCTTCACAAAGGAGACCCACAGGAGGGTGGCATGGGACCCCACAGGGGAAGGAAACAACTCCTGGTGGGGGACTCAATCATTAGGGAGGTAGAATTGGGGAAGGAAGGGGAGAGGGAGGTAAGGTGTCTTCCTGGCGCCACGGCTTGGAGGGACAGGAAGCGAATCCTCAGGCTCATGGGAGAAGCTGCACGAGGGAGGGAGCTGGATGTCATTGTCCACCTAGGGACAAAATGACCCTGGCTAGGAATGGCCCAGAGCAGTGCAAGAGGAGCTTGAAGAGTTGGGAAGGGGTCTTAGACAGCAGCAGCGTGACACGGTAACCTTCTCGGAGGTGTTGCCTGTTCATGGCAAGCGAGATGCTAGGGCACTTCTCACCAGGGAATTCAATGAGTGGTTGAAAAACTGGTGTGGAGCTCAGGGTTTTGGCTTCATTGGGGACTGGGAAACCACCTGGAGGGATGCAGACCTATACTGGTGCGATGGTCTGCATCTGTCCAGGGGGGAACCAGGATCCTAGGTGAGAGGTTTAAATGCTTCATTGGCAAGCACTTAAACTCAGCCAAGGGGAGGTACTGAAAAGGAGCAGGGAAACCGAGCCTTCACAAAACATGGTGATTAGTGAGGTAAAACACCAAGGTACAGAAGTTATTAGGGAGCAGAACAGATTTAAATGTAAAAAAAGGCAAAGGCAGTAAGGACAGAAATGGGGGCTTAAAGGGGTAAGGCTATCAAAAAGTGGAGGGTGATGAGTACCAATGCCCATAGTCTGTGTAACAAGCTCCCTGAACTAGTGGCCTTAATGGAAGAGGGTTGCCTGGATATTGTGGCAGTCACAGAAACATGGTACACGGAGAACCATGACTGGGATGTCAACATACCAGGATACACAATCTACAGGAGGGACAGGGAGGGTAAAAGAGGAGGAGGAGTAGCTTTCTATGTAAAGGAAAGGATCAAAGCAACAGAACTAAAGAGTAAACAGGGAGCAGATGAGGCACTTTGGGTCACCCTGGAGACAGGAAATGGCACCATAATCCGCATGGGGGTTGTATACAGACCCCCATCTCAGAGGGAGGGAATGGACAAGGAAATGGTAGAAGGCTTTCTTACAATGGCAGAAAAAGGGGAGATATTGTTGATGGGGGACCTGAATATGCCAGATGTTAACTGGAGCACCTTTGCTGCAGGCACATCCAAGAGCAGGGTCATTCTTGATGCCCTACAGGGGGCATGCCTCAGACAGCTAGTATTGGAACCCACTCGGGAGGGAGCAATCTTAGACCTGGTACTCTCAAATGGAATGGAGAAAGAATCTCAGATTTAGAAGTGGATAGCCATCTGGGAACAAGCGACCACCAAACAGTGTGGTTCACGATAAACACAGCCACAATCAACCATACAAAAGCAAGAGTACTGGACTTTAGGAGGGCAGACTTTGGGAAAATGAGAGTGCCTCAGAAAAGCACTAGCAAACGGGCAAGAAGAAGGGGTGGGAGGAACAATGGGAGTGATCAAACAGCCATCACAGAGGCAACAAGCCTTTGTGTAAAGCAAATCAATAAAACACAATGAAAGAAAAAACTGCTATGGTTCTCAAAAGAGGTGGCAGGGAAGGTTAAGGAGAAAAGGACAGCATTCAGGAAATATAAGGAAACACAGAAGGAGCAGGACAGAAAACTTTATCAGTTAAAGCAGAAAGAGGCTGGGAAGGCAGTCAGAATAGCAAAGGCCCAAACTGAGGAAAGGATAGCCAATTCTGTTAAGAAGGGGGATAAGACCTTTTATAGGTACATTAGGGAGCGAAGAAAGACCAAAGGAGGGATATTGAAGCTTAATAAAGGGGAGGGAATGTGGGTAGAGGGTGACAGTGAAAAAGCTGGGATACTGAACGAATATTTCTGCTCAGTATTCACAAAGGAAGGGGGTTACCTAAACCAAACAAGAGAAACGCTCTGAAGACAGGGGTCGATACCAGTCCATTTACAGAAGAAAGGGTTCTGAAAGAACTAATAAAACTGAAGGTGGACAAAGCAATGGGGCCTGATGGGATTCACCCAAGAATTCTAAAAGAACTAAGGGTAGAACTAGTGACACTGCTGACTACTCTCTTTAACAAATCATGGGAGGATGGGGTGGTACCCGAGGACTGGAGGAGGGCAGATGTGATTCCTCTTCACAAAAGTGGGAGCAGGACAGAGGCAGGAAACTACAGACCAGTTAGTTTGACTTCAGTGGTAGGGAAAATGATGGAATCACTTCTGAAGGAAAGAATTGTTGAGTACCTAGAGGCCAGTGGGGCACAGGACCCAAGGCAGCATGGATTCACGATGGGAAGGTCATGTCAGATGAATCTAATAGATTTCTTTGACTGGGTGACCAAAGTAGTAGACCAGGAAGGAGCTGTGGACATGGCCTACCTAGATTTTAGCAAGGCATTTGATACAGTCCCACACAAAAGATTAATACACAAGTTAGCCAGCCTTGGAGTGGGTCCCAAGGTGGTAGCCTGGATAAAAAAATAGCTAGACAACAGGACGCAAAGGGTAGTAGTAAATGGAGTACACAGTGAAGAAAGGAGGGTTACTAGCGGGGTACTGCAGGGTTCAGTACTGGACGGTCCTTTTTAATGTCTTTATAAGTGACATTGCAGAGGAACTGGAAGGAAAAGTATGTCTCTTTGCAGATGACACAAAGATCTGCAACAGGGTTGATACACAAGATGGAGTGGAAAGATGAGAAGGGACTTGGCAAGGTTGGAGGAATGGTCAAATGTATGGCAGCTCAGATTCAATGCAAAGAAGTGCAAGGTAATGCACATGGGAAACAAAAACACAGGGGAAGCATACACAATGGGGGGTGAGATACTGACAACAGTAAAAATAGAAAGGGACCTGGGGGTAATTATATCAGATGACCTAAAGGTGGGCAAGCAGTGTGAGAAGGCAGTAAGGAAGGCTGGGGGGATACTGGGATGCATAGGAAGAGGCATCAATAGTAGAAAACAGGAAGTTGTTATCCCTCTGTACAGACAGTTGGTGAGACCCCATCTGGAGTACTGTGTGCAGTTCTGGAGACCCCATCTCCGCAAAGACATAGACAGAGTGGAGGCTGTCCAGAGGAGGGCAACCAAAATGGTGCAGGGTCTGCACCAGAAGACATATGAAGAAAGACTAAAGGAGCTTAATATGTATACCCTTGAGGAAAGAAGGGAGAGAGGGGACATGATAGAAACTTTCAAGTACCTCAAGGGAATTAACAAAGTCCAAGAGGGTAGCATCTTCCAGAAAAAGAGATGTGCAAGAACAAGGGGTCACAATTTGGAGATAGAAGAGGGACGGCTCAGAGGTAATGTGAGGAAGTATTTTTTTCACTGAGAGGGTTGTGGATGCATGGAACAGCCTCCCTGAGGAGGTTGTGGAGTCAAGAACAGTGGGGGACTTCAAGAATGCATGGGACAGGCATAAGGCAGTCCTAGTGGGGGGTAGGAGGAAGTAAGCTGTTGGTTAACTAGGATCTGCAGCTTATCTGTTAGGTAGGAAAATGGGCAGACTAGGTGGGCCAAGCAGTCCTTATCTGCCATCAAATTCTATGTTTCTATGTAAGAAAGGCTTTAGAATTTAAATATGTACTCCCTAGAAGACAGGTGGGAATGGGGCTGGGGGTGGGAGGTATGACAGAGACATTCAGTTACCTCACTGGAATAAACAGGGTAAAGGAAGGGAGCATTTTCCAAAAGAAAAGATGCTCAAGGACATGGGGTCACAATATGGAGCTGGAGGGGGTGGGGGGGATGCTCAGAGGAAACATGAGGAAGGACTTCTTCACAGAGAGGGTGCTGGACACTTGCAACAATCTCCCAGAGAAAGTGGTGGGGGCTAGAATGGTCACAGGATTTAAGAATGCATGGAATAGACACATGGGAATCTTACAGGCAAGAGGGAGGTGTAAGCCAGAGTCCAAGTAGGGTCTCCAGTGGCACCATAGGTAGGGAATTTAGTGCAGACTAGGTGGGTCAAGTGGTCCTTATCTGCTGGCAACTTCTATGTTTCTATGTTTCTATCTGTCTGTCTGTCTCTCTCATTCCATCTATCTACAATAACTCTATCTATCTATCTATCTATCTATCTATCTATCTATCTATCTATCTGTCTGTCTGTCTGTCTGTCTATCTATCTGTCTGTCTATCTATCCATCCATCCACCCATCCATCCTTTCATTCATCTTTCTATATATACACACTACATTATGGCCTTTTGCACTCAGAAGATAAAAATACCCTGTGAAAGAAATCTGTGGGGATCGATAGTCTTCGCTGCTATCCCCTCAGCAGAGGTAATTATTATTTTACTTTACTAATGGTATATTTAAAATGCATTATTTTATGATTCTGTTTTAATATTGTAAGGCTTCTTGATACTTGAAAGGCGCTTAATAAATAAAATTATTATTATTATTATTATTAAAACAGGTCAGCTTTGCTAATTTCAAAGGTGCAAGTACAGAAGGGAGGAGGCATAGCACCACAAGACTGCAGGCTGGAGACATAAACCACATTGTTTCTGGCATTTTTTAAGCTTTTTCCACTGTATTTCACTTATTGGTTTGTTCCCAGATAGGAACAGGAAGAACGGCCATATTGGATGACTGGAGGGTGCCAGGAAGAGAGGCAGAGTCAGGTAATCAGCAAGGATTAATTGGCTGTCACCAGGAAGCTGCAGGGAGGGTCTAAATCTCCAACTTTTTGTTTGCTGGGTGTGTAAAAGGGTGTAGGCATAGCACCCCAAGACTGGCGGCTGGAGACGTAAACCACATAGCATCTGGCTTTTTTAAGCTTTTCTAATGTATTTCACTTACTTTTTTGTTCCAGATACAACAGGAAGTGCAGTCATATGGGATGGTTGAAGAATGCAAGAAAGAGCGTCAGAGTCAGGTGATCTGTCAGCACCAATCGGCTATCACCAGACAGCTGCAGGGAGGGTTTAACATCATTTCCTTACTAGCATGTCCAGCACGCTCATGACCCAGCATGTGAGTGAAACATCACAGGAGTGGAGCATCTGCCTTGAAGGCGTCTGCATGACATCCCCTGATAGTTTGCAATCCTTTGGAAACTCTGCAGTGGAGGCACCAAACCAAGATAGAAGATAATGCATTACAGTTTACTGTTGTACTGGAACAACCAGCTATAGGGAAGTTAGCTAACAACAAGTGGGTAAGGAGTAGTAGGCACTGGGATGAAGTAGGTACATGTAGAATGATTAGAAAAGGGAAAACAAGAGATACCCTACCTAAGGTAGGGAAACACATAAGTCTCAGGCAAGCAAACAGGAGATGTAGGAGTGAAACAGGAGTAAGATTAGGCAGATACAGGAATGAGGGACAGAACAGGGAAAACAAGAGACACCCTATCTAGGGTAGGGTAACAAGACTCAGGCAAGCAAAGGGTGTGGTAGGAGCACTATAGAAACAGAAAGGAGGCAGTAAGGTACAGATACATTTCAATATGCACTAAGTAAGAAGTAAGAAGGATCATGGTAAGGGTGCAGTACAACAGGTGTGGGGCTGCAGTCTTTCAGGACTCCTTCTGGAGACAGAGGTGCTGTCCCATTTGAACTCATCTCTCTGGGTTGGCGGCAGAGGTTGCTGGACTTTAGGCTTAAATGGAAGAGTACAGAGGACCTTTCACCCCCCCCACAGGAGCCACTACATCTGTCACCACTTCCCCAGAGGATACCTAGGTAGAGGCAGAGGGGATGGACCTTGCTGGGCTCTGGGAGGGTTGAAGTGGTGGGAACAGTACACACTCCTCAGCCTATACCACTGCAGAATTTCTTCACCATGCTGGCAGGATGGGGCAGCCGAGAGTGAGGAATCCATAGAAGTGGATTGAGAGGAAGTGGGGGTCCTCAGAAGAGGAGGCTCCAAGGATGGAGGGGGAGGCCCCCAGCTGAGGGGGATGCAGCTGCTGGTGGTGGTGGGGGGACTCTATTGTTAGAGGGATAGACTTGGGAGCAACAGAGGAAATGAGAGGGAGGGAGGGAGGTGAAGTGCCTCAAAGGTGCTTTGGCTTGGAGGGATGGAGAGCATATCCAGAGGATTACTAGGGCAGCAGAAGATGGAAGGGAGCTAGATGTCACTGTCAACTTGAGGACAAATGGCATGGCAAAAGACGGGGTAAGGGTAGTGCAGGGTAACTTCAGGGAGTTTGGGAGGAGTATCAAGCAGGTGACATGCATGGTGGCTTTTGCCAAGGTGTTACCTGTATATATAGGGGAGTGTTGTGTTTTTTCTTCTTTTTTGCCTCTGTATATGTGCACCCATTTTCTTATTAAAAGCACTTAAACATTTTACATTTTAGTTTCCAGTGATGTTCTTTGAGCAACAGTTTTTTGTACTTTCTCTTTACCTGTATATAGTTGGGGAAAGGAAAGGGTACTCCACAGCAGAGCATTTAAAAACTGGTTGAAGGCATGGTGCGCGCAGGGTTTGGGATATATTAGGGACTGGAGGCCAACCCAGGATGATATGGGCCTCTATAGGGGAGATGGCCTGCATCATTTCAGGAAGGGGACCACAGTTCTTGGTGGAATATGTAAATGTTACTTAGTTGATAGTTAAACTAGCCTTGGGGGAGGTTGTAAAACCAAGGGAGGCAACAATTGTCCCTGTTGTATGATGGAGCATCAGGGAGGGAGGGCTTGAGGGGGTAAATTTGCCTGAGACAGGGGTGCATGAAGGCAGGGATGGGGACAAGATGGAGGAAAGGGAGGTACAAGTCAAGTAAGCAAAATTAAAGCATTGAAGGAGATGAGGAAGGGAAAGGTAAAAGGGAAGAGGTGGGTTGGGGGGCTTAAGGGGACAGTGTGGGCAGAAAGGGGGAAGCAGGGAAGCAAGCAGTGAGGGAGAAAGGTATGGAGAGCCATGTGCACCAAGGCACAGAGTCTAGGAAATAAAATTCCAGACCTAAAAGCCATCATGGCAGAGGCTAGCCTGGGTTTGGTGGCCATAACAGTTATGGTGTACTGAGAGCCATGACTAGAACATGTCCATACCTGTCTACTCTCTGTTCATGATAGATTAAGCAGGAAGGAGGGGGAGGAGGGTTTGTACTATATATGAGGGAGGGAATTAAAGCCACTCAGGTATGAGGGCACCCAGAGGAAAAGAAGGGCTGTGGGTGCTGTGGGTTATCCTGGAGACAGGCTCTGGGGCAGCTATCCATACCAGGGTGATCTACTGACTGCCAGCACAGTGAGTGGAGTTAGATAAGGCACTTGGGGAAGAGAATGGATAGTAAGGGTAGTGTGCTGCTAGTTGGAGACTTCAGTCTACTGTGGGTCAGCCTGGAGAAAAGCTCTGGGGTCTCTATGTATTCTGGGGGTGGTGTACAGCCAGCCAGCACAAGGAGAGGAGTTGGATATGGCCCTGGGGGAAGACATTATCAGAATGCCAACTAAGAGGGAGGTGCTGCTAGTTACTGACTTCTGTCTGCTAGATAGGAATGGAGCCTTCCAACTGCAGCTTCAGCAAGGAGCAGGGCCATCCTTGACTCCTTACAAGGGGCTTTTCTCAAGCAACTAGTCAAAGAACCCAGTAGGGACTGGTCAGTGCTATACCTGGTGCTTTCAAACATAGACAGCACTGCAGACTTAACAGTGGGCAGTGATCACCATACAGTGTGGTTTAACATTAAGACGGGAGCAGGGGCAAACCGCACGAGGACAAGGGTCCTGGACTTCAGGATGGTGAACTTTAATGAAACAGCAGACTGCCTCAGAAGCTGCCTCATTGGGGGATTGCCAGGAAGGGGTACAGGCACAGTGAGGAAAAATAAGGGAAGACATAATTAAGACAACCAGCCTCTGCATGAAGGAAGTGAGCAAAGTAGAAGGAAAAAAGAGACTTTTATGGTTCTCTAGGAAAGTGGCCAAGGTTGTGAAGGGAAAAAGGGTGACATTCAGGAGGTAGAAGTAAACACAGAGGGAGGAGGACAGGGAGGCATACCAAGTAATCAGAGAGAAGCTGGAAAGGGAGTGAGGGAAGCAAAGATGCAAACAGAGGAAAGTCTAGCCAAAGGCATAGCTAAACGGGATAAAACTTTCTTCAGATGCATAAGTGAGACGAGAAAAGCAAGGGAGGGATTGTGAGGAGTAGGAGAGAGGAAGGGGGAGACTACACAGGAGAGGACCAAGAAAAAGCTGCCATCCTGAACAGGTACTTCAGCTTAGTCTTCACAGTGGAGGGAGGTGGGTCAGACCGCCACAGAGTAGCAGGAACTGATGGGGGAAGGTAGACACAATTCCACTTGCAGAGGAAAGAGCCCTGAATGAACTTGCATCTCTGAAGGTGGACAAAGCTATGGGACTGGGCAGAATACACCCAAGGATACTAAAGGAACACAGGGAGGTATTAGCTGCCCCACTGAAAGCCTTATTTACAGTTCATTGGAAACAACTACAGGCTGGTCACCCTTACGTCAGCGGTGGGGAAATTATTAGAAACCCTGTTAAAGAAAAGGCTGGTAGAGTATCTTGAATCCAGTGGGCTCCAAGACCACAGGCAGCATGGATTCATGGTGCGAGGTCATACCAGATGAATCTGATAGATTTATTTTAATGGGTGACCAGGGAAATAGATCAGGGTGGGGCAGTGTACGTGGCCTATGTGGATTTTAGCAAGGCTTTTAACACTGTGCCACACTGGAGACTGATTCATTGAGCAACCTAGGGATGGGATCCAAAGTGGAGAATTGGGTTAGAAACTGGTTAATGTATAGGAGACAAGGGTAGTAATTAATGGCATTCACTCTGATAGGACAGTAACCAGCGGGGTGTTGCAGGGCTCTAAGCTGGAACTGATCTTCTTCAGTGTCTTCATAATTGACATTGCAGAATAACTGGAAGGGAAGGTATGCCTTTTTGCATATGATATCAAAAGCTGCAGTAGGGTAGATTCCTTGGAGGGTGTAGCATGGCACTTGGGCTTCACTGCCAAAAAGTGCAAAATAATGCACCTAGGACAAAGGAACCCAGGAGCTGAGTATAAGATGGGGGGGGGGGTACTGACAGTCACTAAGTGAGAAAGGGATCTTGAGGTTATCATAACTGACAATCAAAAGTGGCAAGGCAGTGTGGGACAGCAGTGATAGAGCGAGTGGGATGCTGGTGTGCATAGGGAGGGATATCTCCAGCAGGAGCAGGGAACTGATGTTGTCACTATATCATTTGCTGGTAAGACCCCACCTGGAGAACTGTGTCCAGTTCTGGAGGCCGCACATCAGAAAAGACATAGACAGTCCAGAGGAGTGCAACTTAAATTGTGCAGGGTTTGCATGAGAAGCCCTGTCAGGAGAAACTGTTGGATCTCAACATGTACAACCTAGAAGAGAGTAGAGCAAGACGGGACATGATAGAGACCTCTATGTGCCTCACAAAGGTAAACAGAATTCAGGAGGGGAGTCGCTGTGGAGCGGAGATGTTCCATGCCAGTCAGATACCTGAACATGTGCAGGTACAACCTATGTAGGGACGGTGCCACCGTGTTAGCATGGGGCAGATGTGCAGATGCCACAGCTGTCTGCAGGACAAGGGGACTGTAGGCACTGCAAGACAGGGAAGATGCACATGTCACGTCTGTGGCAAAGGTCAGTGGCATATGTTAAACACTGTGCTATCCTGGGACTACACACAGTCATGGGGCTGGTAGGCCCAGGTAGCAGCAATGCAGGTGTGACCCCTCCCATGTCCAACCCTGTAATGTGTACCCCCCATGTCTACCCTGTACTATGATGGATGAAAACTAAGCACAGTGCGAGAGACCAAAACATGCTGAGACTAACATGCAGGGATGGCCCCATGCAGCAGAATGGCTGCTCAGATATGGCATGGACTCACACCAATAGGACAGGCTGCATGGACAACCTATGGCTGTGCAGGGGGACACCATCAAACAGGCCAACTGTGGCATGCATGACAGTCCAGGCACATGACACAGATACACATATGTTGCACATAGCAGCAATGCACAGGGCAGGAATCAGAAGGTGGCATGGTGTGGGCTAGCCAAGGTGCATGTCACTGAAGTGGTGCTGTACATTACAGGGTGCTGCACACACTCTGCACCACCAGCACAGCACCAGTGGACACCATGCCATGGCCATGATGGGCCAACAATCCCATAGTCACCACAGCACCCTATGGAGACTCTGGCTTGGGGTGTGTGGGGTCACTAGGATATTTGACAATGTCCTGGGAGTCCGTACAGGTGTCAAGTAAATAACCCATACTACCTTGCCACAGAAGGCATGCTGCAGCTGTACCCCCAGCCTGAGACAGCCAGAACGGTGCCACCCAGACACAACAGCCACATAGTGTTGCTGCCCAGGGAAATGCATGCAGCAGTCTGGGCCAGCCCCCAGGGCATGCTCCACTGGACCCCAAAAGCCAGCAGCCTGGCATGGCCATGGCCATTGTGCAGGCAAGGGGAATGTGCCCGAAGACAGGCAGCACAGGTCATAGGGTGCATGGCCCTGTGATAGCCACCTGTACAGTCGGCCTCCTTAGATACAATGGATTTCCCAGTCCCATGAATGTGCTCTGTCAGGTATCCAGTGCTGCGGCCCAAACCGCACTCACACAGGGCACCCACACTGTGCAACTGTGGCCCAACCAGCCGCCCACTGTTTCTGCATTGCAGGCCCCTTGGTGGTCTGCTGAGGCATGCTATGCAGCACTGGTAACACAGGAAAAGATGGCAGCCACAGGAACACCAACAGCGGGCATTTGCACCACTGTGGTGGCCACAGTGTTGTGAGGCCATCACACGGACAGATGCCAGCCACTTGTTAGCATCCACCAGATACAGCCCTGGATGCAGGATGGGGTAGCCACAAGCTGACTGTGCTGGTCCCACCCATGGGGTTGTGTGCACTGCCACCACGCCCCATGGTTGGTAGCTGGCAGAAGCCATGTTGCATGCCAGCATGGTTGAGGCCATGGCGCAGCAGGCTACATACACAGCAGGATCTACCACAGTGGCACACGTGTACTGTGTGGACAGCACACACCATGACACAGGCTGAGGGCACTGTGAGCTTGTTGCCCCATGAGCAGGGCTGTTGCCCAACACCAGATGCCCTGGGATGGGGTCCACACATAGGACCTGCAGTATGGGGGCCAAAGCCACCTGAAACTGAGCCACAACAGTGTTGGTGGGATGGACCCATGTAGTGGACATGTCCACCCATGCCCAGCCACACCTGGTAGGGGCAGATGGCTCCCTTGTCCAGGACTGTGGGCACACAGCAGTCCAACCCCAGTGAGTGCATGTGAACATTGTGTGGCACATCACTCCTGCTGGCGGAAGACTGTACCATGCATACCCCCATGGCCTGAGGCCCCCTCCCATCCTCTGTGGCCCACCCAGGTGTCATATCCAAGGGGAAAGGCACACCAGCCAACCCCTCTCCAAAACAACTGGGGTCTCAGGGTCCCCAGTGCTGCTGCTGTGTGTCAGACCACAGAAACAGTATGGTGTGAGGTGCATGACAATGAAGGCATGGCTCACGGGTGCTGCAGACCTGGATGCCACACAGCATGTCACAGCAGGTGGCCCGTGGGCACACAACACATGCCCCCAGGCAGCACACAGCACCTATGAGAATGTCACTATGTGGCAATGCACAGACCCACGTGCCATATAGCCCCTGTATGGTACTAGACCCTGCAGTGTATAGCCCCTAGGTTGGGCACCCCAGGCTGCGAAGGTGTCAGGCACCCTGCCAGGCCATGGGGCATGATGTGGCCATGTAGGGGTGGTATCCTTTGCCACCCCACGTGTGGTGCCTAGGGGGCACTGCCAATTAGGGGTTGCAAGATCCATGCCATTACTGCAGGCACCTCAGGGCATTCCCCCTCTGGTCAGCTGGGCCTGTGACACCCATTGTCAGCCCAGGTGGTAGTGGTCATACATGGGATCAGGGTCATCCCAGTCCATGGGGTACCCACATAGTGCCTGTGGCCTGCATGAGGGGGGCTCCTGCCTGTGCAGGTGTGTGTAGGACACCCCCTTGATGGCCCACAGCATCAATGGGGTGTCTGTCCTGTCAGGCACATACCTAGGTGTCCATCCCCCACATGCTCTTACACGCACCAGCCACACACCACACTGCACTAACCTGGTCTAGAAACCATGCCTGCTGCCACCACAGCATGTAAATCATGGAAGCTTTGTTGCTCCTGGCACTGGAGGTCATTAAATCCATGGCAGCACTGGTCCTCAGTGTGTGACACCCCAGTAAATCGCATCAGTCATCTCCCCACAGAGGCCCAGACTTCATGGTGGGGCCTGTCCACCCCCTGCCACCTCTCCCAGGAGCTGGTCCTCCCTGTTGAGCACAGGGTCAACCAGGTTGTCCAGCACTTGTCATGCTGTAGCACTGGTCTTCAGCACCTGCCAGCCATACTGTACTCCAGTGATGTGTTGAGGAGGACCTGTGCATGCTGCTTCTTGGTGTAGGCCAGTGTGACATTTGCACTGTTGAATGCAGTGTGTGCTAGCACAATGTCATTTTGAGCACTGCACCTAGTGCCACATGTTGAGGTCATGCATACATGACCTGTGCATCTCCATGCTCTGTCACACTATGGAACTGTGCAGCACTGACATGCACGGGGTCGCACAGCCAATTGGCATCGAAGGTGATTGATGCGATCATGTCAGCATGGCACTAACATGCTGCACATCCTGTGACTCCGTGCACTAGCACTAACATGGTTATTGCACTGTGCAATCATACTACATTCAGCCTGGGTATACAAATTACTTCATCGAGCAATCCAGGGTCAAACAGGCCCATTAGTATCTCATTCCCAGGCTAAGCTGCATTCATTAGCATGTCTGATTGCACCAGGTTTATTTAAGTGGAGGACTGCATCACCTACACAGCACAGTGGAACTGCAGGCCAACTGAGACAGCACGGAAGATCACCTCACCAGCAAAGGTAGGAGTACAGGGGTGTGCATGGGGTAGGGTACTGTAAGTTACCCAGTCTTTCACCACAATGCTTGCCGTGTTCCCCAACTGCATGGTCTTGAGGTAGCCACCTGCAGGGCCCCACTTACGTCAGGACATAGGCCTGTGGGCCAGGCCTCCTAGCCCCACATGCAGGACCTTTACAACTGTCAGTCAACAGTCTGGCGATGACCACCCCCACCACCACCCAAGGTGGGGAGTCACTCCACAGATTACAATTTGGATGGAAAGCAAGTGTTCAGTGTGTGAACCCTTTGGGGGGAGGTTACAAGATATAGCTTTTACCAAAGATGATATAAAGAAAATAATGACATATTTATTCATTTATTGAGAAATCAGAATTACAACCCTTTGAGTCATAGACTCTTTTGCAGAGGCTCCTCGTCAATTAATATGATAGACAAACAGTAATACATGGTAGATAAAATAGAGGTGCATACAATCAATCAGTAAATATGTTGCATCAGAAATGGTGGAAGAAAATAACATAACATAGTAATATTACAAAAAAACAGAGGGCAGAAACAGCCCAGAATTGAATTCAGAAACAGAAAGTACAGAAAATAAGGCAGGTGATTCAACCATAGACATTATTACAATGCAGAGAATAGTACACTTGGTATATTAAACATACAGTAGTACAATTAATACAGCATACTAAGAGTTGGACGGTGGTGAAAGGAGGATGGTAGGGCTGATATGAGAAGGATACTAGGGGCAGTCACAAGTTGAGTTCTTAGCTAGAAAATACTTGCGTGAGGTTTTAAATGGGCCTATCTTAGCACTGGCAGAAAGAGCAGCAAGTAGGCCATTTAGCCAATAGGGGGCTCTGTGATAAAAGGCTCTTTGACCAAGGGATGTACTGCAGCGGGGACCAAGAAGGGGGCATTCGAGGTACTCCTGGAGACTCTCTGGGGGAGGAAAGGTTGGAGGAGACAGTGCAGGCTAGGATCAAATCAAATCAAATTTTATTTATAGAGCGCTTTTCAATATATCAAAGCGAAATACATATAAACAACCATAATAAATAATGACATAAAAACAGTAAAAACAGCCATAGACTTATTCAAATACTAATACAAATAAGTGACTTTTCAGAGACACCTTAAATGATTCCACGGACAGGCACTCTCTAATCTGATGAGGTAGAGAATTCCACAGGGTTGGGGCCATAAAAGAAAAAGCCCTGGTCCCAGATGACTGAAGACGAACCCTGGGAATCTCTAGCAATCCCTCGTCAGTGGAGCAGAGTGGGCTGAGAGGGCGGTAGGGACGAAGGAGATCTTGCAAGTAGCAACTGGATTTTCTTGGCTAGAAGGCAAGTATGATATTTAAGGCAGCATTCAAAGTGTAACCAGTTTGAGCGTCTGTAGAGGTCACATAGAGCCATAGAACACAATTCCATAATCCAGTACAGAGAGGACCGAGGATGACATGTCAAGGCGGAGTGCTTCAGAGGGCAGACAGTGTCTGAGCTGATAAAGGTGGCCAGTTCTGAAGTTGATGATGGAACAGAGAAGGTGGACATGTGCATGATAGGTGAGGGAGGAGTCAAAGGTGATACCCAGATATTTAAAATGCTCTAGCGAGGAGCCTTGGGAGGTGTGGACAAGTAATGAAGAGCCATTGTAGGGGTTTTGAAGATGAGCGAAAATCATTGCTTTAGTTTTTTTATAGTTTAATACAAGCCTGTGCTCCATAAAACAGGCTTCAGCTTCAGTGAAGGACTTCTGTAGAGCAGCCTTCAAGGGTAGAGGCTGAGAGTGGCTCCAGAAAATTACAGCATCATCGGCATAAAGAAGTAACTGACCGGAACAGGCCCTGGGAAAGGAGTTTAGAAAGAGGCTAAACAGAAGATGACCCAGGGTGGAGCCTTGAGGGACTCCGGAGCAAACTGGGAGGCAGGAAGAGAGGGCAGAGTCAATTCTGACCTGCTGTGACCTATTAGATAGATAGCTCGCTGTCAAACTAGGTCGTAGTATCGGAGGTCAGCCCCACGGAGGTCAGGGATTTAAGGAGAAGGGCATGATGGACAGTATTAAATGCCTTAGTTAAGTTGATATAGACTGACCCAAGTAAGTGACCCTGATCAAGGGCCTTGTGGATATAGGAGGTATATTCAAGTAGGGCTATGGTAGTGCTGTGGCCGCTATGGAAACCATGCTGTTCGGGACACAGGAGGACATATTTTGATAAATGTTCAGTAAGCTGCTCGGCTACTATTTTTTCAAGGGCCTTGTAGAGAGGGGGCAAAATGAAGATGGGCAGGTACTTAGAAGAGGAGGCGCGTTCACCGCCCTTTAGAAGTGGGGTGATGACAGCCAGTTTTCAGAGGGTGGGGAAATCCCCAAACAGAGGGAGTGGTTAAGGATTTTAGTGAGGGGGACTAGGACAGCATCGAGAGAGAGAGACAGAGGTGGAGGAGTTTAAATCCAAAGAGTCTCCACTGTGGTGACTCTTACCCAGAACACTAGAGATATAAGTCTTGGCCTTTCTGAGAGATAAACTCGAAACCTGAAAGGTGGGGGGATTAGTGGGGTGGGGGGCAGCATCTGGGGGAGTGGGACAAGTAGGGGGTGGGTGGTCAAAAAGTTTGGGGGAGCACGCTGCTGACTTCAGAGAAAGAGGAGTTTAAGGTATTAGCAATTTGCAGCGGGTCCTGGCTGATAGTCCCATCTACTAAGAGCTGGGATGGTGGGGGGATAAATATTTAGTATTTAGTTCTTTAATAGTATCCCAGAATTTGTACCCAGAACCACCAGCTGAGGTGAGGGCATTTTGATTATAAGTGGCCTTAGCACATCGCAGGACACTGGTACATTTGTTCCTTGCTTCCCTGTATCATTGTTTGTCTTGGGGCAGCCCTGAAGCAAGGGCACTGTGCCAGAGACTATCCCGATGGTGCATGAGGTTGAGAAGTGCTTGAGATAACCGGGGAGTAACACGATTTTTTACAACCTGTTTTGAAACTGGGGCATAGAGGTCACATGCAGAATTGAAGGCGATGATGAAATTGGCAAGGGCACTATCTGTGCACCCGGCTGTATCTAGGAGTGGACAGTCACAGTTAGAGAGGTGTTTTATAAGCCGGGCTAGAGCACCTCACTTTAGTTGCTGACAGAAAATTGTTTTGGGGGGTAGTTTGGGAGCCTTACTGGACCATCAGCACAGTACAGGGGAGTGGTCGCTGATGACATCATGAAGCACTAAGACCTTTGAGATTCTTTTAGAGCGGTTTGTGAAGATTAGGTCCAGCAATGTTGTAGTCCCCATCTTCTAGTTAAGTCTTGTGGGGAATTGGATGACTTGAGTCAGATCCATGACTAAGGCAGCATCTTTATAGGAGGCTGCTAATGGAGATAGCCGGTTTATGTTAAAGTCACCCAAGACTACAGTCTCACTGTTGGTGGGGGGGGGGATGAAAGGCACTTGATAATTGCAGAGAAGGCCGATTTCTGATTGCGTTGAGGATGTAGATACCACCAGGACATAGAGGGTTTCACCAGGGTTACCCAGAGAAAGCTTTACTGTGAGGACCTGGGCCCTAAATGCAGGATGGGGGAAGGGAACAGCCATGGCCTGTAGGGAGTTCTGAATATAGAGCGCACAACCATCACCACCTCTTTTGCCCTGGTGATCTGACCGAAAAATAGAGTAGCCATTCAAGGCCACATGGGAATCTTCGGTGGAAGGGGAGAGCCAGGTTTCAAGTTAAAGCCAGAGTGTGAGGCTTATGCTGTGCAATCCATCCCTGGAGGGAGTCAAAATTTTTTTTACTAAGCTACAGATATTTAGGGAGGCAAAAAGGAGGATCCTCTTTTTTACATCCGGGGAGGGTGGTAGTGGGGATGGCCCAGGGTAAGGGTGAACATTCCCAGATAGTATAAGGAGGAAGATGATGTGCCGGGTTAGGGCTGTCTTGAGTAGTTTGAGTTCCCAGGCAATATCCGAAGGGGGGTTTTATAAATTTAGGGCCGAGAACCGGGGTAGGAAGTGAGAAGATGTGCGAGGCTACGAGGAAGTGCAAGGGAGAGTCAGTAAGATGGGCGGTGTATGGTATTACAGGGACATAGATTCAAGAGGGGATACCAGGAGGAGCAGGTACTCCTAAACTGATTAAAAGTGAGGGGTGGGAGAGGGGATATAGTGGGCCAAGGTGAAGGACTCAGATCAGGAGGGGAGGAAATGGTGGGCAAGAATCCGATAAGGAGTAGGAAAAAAGGGTGAGTCATCACTGTGGGGAGGGGGGAGAAGAGTGCAGCCAGCGGATGACTACTGGTCTAGGGCACAGTACAGAGTAAGGGTATATGATAATGTGCAAGAGAAGGAGAGCACTATAAGGATGAAGAGAGAGAATAGGATACAATGGGAGAGAAAGAGAGGATACAGAGGTTGGAATCAGATGGCACAGTAGAAGGGTGTCTGACTATAGTGCGGAGGGTCTCAGGTTCAAAACCTGATGGGAGAAGGGTAGGAAGGGACCTGAGACCAGGCAGAAGGGGGGAATTGAACTAGGATACAAGAGTGGTTTGAGATGGAGTATAGTATGAAAGAGCGAGGAGGAACAGGGGAGGCAAAGGATCCAGGCAGTACAAGCATGACCCCTGGTGATCGGAGAGTATATTTGCAGAGGGGAAAATGGGCACTTAGACAATTTAGTCACATGACCAGTGATGTCAATAAAAAGAGTCAGCCTTGGGTGGGGGGGGGTGGCTGGGGCAGATAGGGAGTCAACATGAAGCATCGACGGATACACACCTCAGTTGGCTGTGCAGAGGAGGGAGTCCATCAGTTACCTTTGTCTGTGCCCAGGCTGTCCGCTCCCTTGTGGTCGCTCTGGTGGTGGGGAGAGAAAAGTGTGAGGATGGGGATTCCAGTGGGCCTAGATTAGAAGAAACAAAAGGAATCCAACTACAGCTGGCACCGGGCGGAAGCCGAAACAAAGGGGGGTCAACACTGTGTGATGTGCAGCGCATACGCCTTGGTGGGGACAGTCAGGAGAATGCCACAGTATTACACAACCAAGGTAAGGCACTAAAACTGCAAATTAACACTCACAAGCAGGCTAATATTGCTTTACCATCCCCATGTCATAGCTCCCCACAAAGACGTTAGCACAGTATCTGTGGAATGTACAGCCCCACATAAACAGCAGACAGTCTAAAGGTAACTCCCAAAAAGCCCCAAAGTCATACTAGAAAGCACAGAATGCCCTGAAATAAATGTCAGTCAGTGGTAGTCTGATGATAAAGGCTCAGCCATGCACACATCATCAGGCTGTGCAGAGGAGGGAGTCCGTCAGTTACCTTTGTCTGTGTCCAGGCTGTCCGCTCCCTTGCGGTTGCTCGACAGCGGGGAGAGAAGTGTGAGAATGGGGAGTTCCAGTGGGCCTTTGTGCCCAGGCTGTCTGCTCCCTTGCGGTTGCTCCAGTGGCAGGGAGAGATATATTTACAGAATGCATTCAACATAACTATTTATTACAATATATGATATTTTTCTCTGCTATAACTCACCTTACCCTTAACTGTTTGCTCTTCTTAGGCTTAGGCTAGCTAGCTCTGTCAGATAAATACTTCTATGCCCTGGGCTGTTTTATTGATAAGCTTTCTAGGTCCTGTATCCCAGCTTCCCTGCTTGCCATTTTAAGGCAGCTTCCTTAGGCCTACCATCCTAGGTCTGGTGACTAGTCTCTCTTATACTGTATGTAGCTAAGTGTTCCACTGATATGAAAGAATAAGGCTTCTCCTTTGGAATTTTGCTTCCCCCTTCCATCCCTCCATCACTCCTCTTCTCACCTGCATTTTAAATGTGAATTGTGTAGATAACTGCTTGCACCTGATACTTGATGTCATGTAAGGATCAAGCCACGAGAAAGAATGGGTCTACTGTGGAATTAATCCATGTTTGGGGGGTTGGAGCATGAGGCCAACCACCCAACCATGGATTAATTCCACTGTAGACCCATCCTTTCGAGTGGCTTAATCTGTTTTGTTTAATATAGATGAAGTTGCTAAAATATGCAGCATATATATACATACTGCTCACTGTAGCTAATTTCTTTTCCATGTCTCTTTCTTTCTCCGTTTCAGCTTCGTTATAAAATGTCTATGCGGTTGTTTCCTGTTGCATTGTGGCTATCTGTGCATATTTGTATGCGCTCACATACACAGAGTGATACAGCTATGAGCAAGGGAACATTTTTATGGAGCTCACACAATTTTTCAGTCAGAGGTAGCTCTTAATAGCATTATTTACATTCCTGGACTGGTTATTGAGGTTATCCCCTCACAACCTGATCCCCATCAGGAATGGAACAGATAGATGCCGCAGGTCCATTTTCCATAGTATAATGGTACCTCCCCTCCCATCCAGAGCCCCATAAGGTATTAATAAAAGTGCTCTCATTTGCCATAGTGTAGTGGCCCCCCACCCCATTCCTCATTCTTGTACCCCATATGCTCCGTCCCCATTCGTCACATAGTCATACCCCTGTATAGGGCACAGCCCCCTTTCAAACTACAATAGTACCCCACATATGCCCTGATCCCTGTTCCTCGATCCCAGTACTAGGATTGTAGCCCAAATACTTTCCACAGTGTAGCGGCTCCCCACCCCGATAGGCAGGACCCCCTCCCCAAACACACACCCGCACCACCCATGCCAGTGACTGACAAAGCCCTCTGCTTACCACTATGGCCAGCCACTGACTGAACAGTCCTGGAATGTCACTCATCAGAATAAGTGCTCATTGGTTGAGCATGTATTCTGAACAGTACCATTCCTGGACTGTTCAGTCAGTGGCTGGCTGTGGTGAGCGGAGGGCTGTGCCAGTTGCCGGCACTGGTTGCGATGAGAGAGATGCGGGGGGGTGCTTACCGGAGTGAGGGGGCACTACACTATGGAAAGTATTTGGGGTACAATCTTAGTATGAACTAGGATCAGGGAATAGGGATCATGGCACATGTGGGGTGCTATTGTAGTTTGAATGGGGATCGGGCACTATTCAGGGGTATTATCATGTGCAACATGGATCGGAGCATATGCAGGGTACTAGTACAGGGATTGGGAAATGGGGGGCCCCGGAGCATATGCAGAGTACTAGTACAGGGATTGGGAAATGGGGGGCCCCCTACACTTTGGAAACTGGGATCTGCTTAATAACACTTGTGCATCTGGACAGGTGGTTGGGGGGCCAGCTGGCACAGGCACAACCCACAGGGTGCAGACATGCAAATGAACCCATAATGGGCATGCACGAGGGCCGTTTGCTCCATGCATGCCTTTTGGACTCATTCGCATATTCTGGCTGAATATCACCTTTGAGGGTGCAACGCATCTAGGATGTGCCAGCACATCCCCCGTTGATGGTATTTAGCCCATCACTGGGATGTGCCAGTGCATTGTAAGCCACCCCCTTTTTCACCAGTCGCCCAAGTTGCAATATTCAAACAGGATATGTGATCCATTGGGATCATGCATCTTGTTTGACTGTATCATTTTTTTGTGCCAACCCATATTTTTGGATGGCGCATGTAGTTGCGCCACACATTGACCCAGTTTTGAATATCCTGGATATTATATCTAGTGTACTTACTAGGTAAACAAAAAAATATATATTTTAAAAATGTATATAAAATATATACAAACCATATCGAAGTATAAATCTATATTCTTTCCTCAAATAAAATTTGTATTTTGCATATATTAGAAATACTGCATAGCAGGTTGAATTTATGTCAGTTATATTTAGCAGGAGTCAAACTTCTACACATATTCATGTCAGATAGAATTAGTGTGGGCAGCTCACTCTTCAATAAAATACTATTAACAATCAGCTGTCCATTATTCTTCACTATCCATTTATTTTCACTGATTGTCACCATTGGCGAATACAGTGAAAATAAACAGACAGTGAAAATAACCTTCTATACAGTATATAATGGTATACAAGGCATGTCTCAGTTAGTAGCACATCTCCCTCTGCATCAAAAGATCATGGGTTCTAATACTACTTCAGAACTGGGCTCATGCCATAAACGCTGGTACCAAAGTTTAGTACGGGGGGGGGTGCTGTACTGTCGGGGTGTGCCATTTTTCAGATAAAACATTAAGCCAAGATCCTTTCTGCCCATCCTCTGGTGCTGTCCTGGTGGCTGTTCAGGTGAAAGCAAAAGATCCCAAGGCTGTTATTGTAAGATTAGGGTTTTTCCCTGGTGTCTTGGCCAACATTCCCCTTCCCATAAAACATTTCCCTTCTCACAAAACTGGTTCATGCAATTGTCCAAGGCTGTGTGTGGGTGTTGATGTGCAATATGAGTGCCACCACACATTTACAGTCACTTCACTACCAGCGTCTCATTGCTTATAATGTGCTTTGGGATACAACGTACATGAAACACGATATATGAATGTTAATTCTCCTTCTCCTTCTTCTTCTTCTGCTACATGACATATATATTCAAGATATTTTCTGGCTGTATATTAGGCCAGCCATAGTTTATTATATATTAAATATCTGAATGCTGGGATATATTGAGCAATCTTATTCTGCCAATGTTCTGAAAATCTTGTAAATGGATTTTCTATAAAATGTGTGGCCAAAATCTCCAAATACAATTGTTTTCTTGTAAGTGAAGCACCATTTCTATTTTTATACCCCATTTAATTAACCCATCCACTAACCCTTCCCATCTTTTAAGTAGTCAGGGAGTTCTTTTATTTTTGTGTAAAAAACAGCCTCTCTGCCATTCCACTAACACCCCTTGTATTAAGCAATAGCCCCATTTCCCCCACATCATCACCGACTCTCTAAGTAAAGGAAGAAAATTACTGTACAAAAATATTGTATAAAAAATTTAAATGGGATTGATCATATTCACCCCCCCTTTTTAAAGCCTTGATACAACACATTGCGCTTAATTGGGTTCAGTCTACTCCCCCAAAAACAGGAGAGAAAAAAACATCCCAAAAGGGGAGTTTATAAATTCTTGGGGACCAAAAAAACTGAACTAATATATAAAAAAATTGGGGTTATGTAAGTCTTTATCAAATAGACCCTTTTCTTTTTAGACAGTTTGTATTGGTTCCATTGTCCTGTACATCCTAATGAGTCTTCTATCAATGTTGTTCCCACCCAGAGTCTATCGGGGGAATAGGGGCCACACCTTTATAGCGGAGACGAACTAAGAAACGTCTCCTTGCTGCTTCAGCTGGTTTTCTAAAAGGCCCCGCATATGATTTAGGCCCTGGTTTTTGCTTTGGATCTGTATTTGTGTCTGTATCTGTCCCTTCCTGCTGACCAGTTATTATTTGGGCTGGCCGAGGAGGACTGGAAAAAATATAATCCCCCCCCCTTACCTGTTCCTGTTCTGAAAGACATAGAGGGACATTGTTCTCAAAATCTGTAACTTTTTCCACTTGTTGTTGAACATCCACAACTTCTCGTGGAAGGTCTTCTGAGCCCAGCTTAGCGGCCACAGTGTTTGCCTCAATTCCGTTCTGCGCAGCTGTAGTAAAAGACAAGTCAGACTTAGAATTTTGAGATGATACTATTTGCTTTGCCTGAAGTTGCAACATTGTAACCTCTTTCTCTCTCAATGAAAAACTTTCTGGGGAGCCCAGAATGGGTATCGAAGCATCGGGAATCCACTGATTTCCCCGCCGTTCCCAACCTGCTCTTTGTAATGCATTTTCAGGAGTCCATTCTTCTGAAACCTCTTGCAAATTCTTCTCTTGCTCAACTACATCCTGGGCCAAACCATCCATGATATCCTGGCTTGAGCCCTCCAGGCTGGATTCTGGTGGATAGTCTAAAGGCATTCTTTTACTCATACCTTGTTTCGGACTAGCAGTAGAACGTTTTCTTTTTTCTTTTTTTCTTCCAACTTAGTTCTACTAACCTGAAACTCATGTTCAGCCACTGTTATCAGTTTCAGTAATTGCTGCCTTTTTCCTTAAGTTCAGTGTGTAATTTTGCTTCTTCATCATCCATCTCATCAGTCATCCTGGTATACAAAGGTAATGGTTCAGATTCTATTGATAAAACATCCTGTAAAAGATCAGTTGCTTCAAGTCAAACCTCCGCAGTTTGATCTGGTATAGATTTAGGAGCTCCTAAAACCTGACCATCCCCTTCCACAGACTAATGCTGACTGAGACCATCCATCTCTCCTGCAGAGCATCAACGCCCCCTGCAGCAAGAGTAGGGGAATTTCCCCAGTGTCCTGACCAGATTTTCCCCATTCACTAAAAATACCACCAACAGCTTAATCTGGTTCAGTTTCAGTTGGTTACCATCTATATCCCCCCCCCCCGGTCACCCCTGAAAAAGGGACTTCTAGTCTCAGTGGGCCTACCGGGTCAACAAAATTCAATAAATAAATAAATAAATAATGTTCAAAATGGAAAATAAATGTGTGTTTTAAATGAAAATAAATTTGTATCTCCAAATAACAGTATTTATTCACTCAGTTTATTCACCACTGGTCTGGTATTTATGCTGATATAGTCATATATATTTTACATAGTTATAAAATATTGCTCTTTTCCATATGGTTGGGCAGTGACTCTCCCTTCCCCCACCCGATTTAGCTCAAATGCACTCAGATTCTATCAGAATGAGCAAAAAAAATGCCTCTTCAAATACCGTATGTCTCAAAAGCATTTTTCTTCTAAGTAAAACTATCGTAAAACCATTCTATGTATGAATTATCAGTGAAACACTGCAAATGTTTCCGAAATAACTTAAAATATTTCAAACTTAATCTGACTGAATTTTTTCTGTTAAGAGAGACAGATCTAACTCCTTCTGCTTTCACTGTCTGAATGAAATAGCAAGGGCCTTGGGGTGGAGGGGTAGAACATTTTTGCAGCAGTGTGTAGATGTGACCATCTTTTGGCAGTGCATAAATTGGGAAGAAAAAAAACAGCCAGGCCTCTAAGGGTCATAATAATGATAAAAAGATGCATGGAGTACTACTGTGGAAGTCGTTTTTATGTTTGCTTGCACGCACGTGCAAGAAACATGGTGCCACCATATGAATTTTCGTAGGTGTGCCACCCCGCTTCCAATGCCCTGCTCCTTCTTGCAGGCACGGCCTCATGGCACCAATAAATGTCTGAGCTGTCCATGACAACAGTTCTGATGCAGTGGCATACAGTTCAAAGCAAAAGACCGCTGCAATCAGTGGTGGTAATGTGCAGGCAATTTGCATACTGTCGTCGCCAGGCAATTTACATACTGCCGTCAGCAGTATGCAAAGTGCCTACATGTCAGCACTGCATCTGAACAGCTGTCATAGACAGCTCCATTTTTTCTTGGTCCCCCCCAACAAACACCCAAGTAGCACACTGGGAGCCCACCCCAGCGTGCTCATGCGCCCCCCCACACTGAATGGCTTACAGGGGTGCCCAATCCCCCATTGACTCCACTGTCCCCCCAAACAGACTTCCAGATGCCATGCTGGGAGACCACCCCAACATGACAAAAGTCCATATGACTGATGGGGGTGCCCAATCCCCTGTTGGCTCCACTGTACCCCCCCAAAAAAAACTTCCAGGTGCCATGCTGGGAGCCCACCCCAGCATGGCAAAAGTCCGTATGGCTGATGGGGTTGCCCCATCCCCATCGGCTCCACTGCCCCCCACCAGACTTCCAGATGCCATGCTGGGAGCCCACCCCAGCGTGGCAAAAGTCCATATGGCCAACAGGGGTACTCAATCCCCCATTGGCTCCATTGTCTCCCCAAACAAACTTCCAGCTGCCACTCTGGGAGCCCATCCCAGTGTGGCTAAAGTCCCATGTGGTCTTCATAAAAAAAGAAAAAAACAACACCTGCAAGAAAAAATGGTCCCTCGTTGTCTGTCTTGCCCCCAACCCACACCCACCCTCTGCATACCCTACTCCCCACATCCCCGCCTCACTCCATACTTACCTCTGGAGGCTGGTGCGATGATCTTCGGTGGACAGGGAACACGTCTGCACTCTTCAAAGCCAACCGCGAACTGAAGAAATGCCGGTAAGCTATATAATGGCATAAGAGGTTTTTTTCAACTTTGGTGCATATCACGGCCATTTTGGGGAATTTTTTCACCAAATTTTCAACATGGGGTTCTTGGGACCCCCTCTCATAAACTCAGTCACTTTTATTTTGTTATTCAGTCCCGAAAGGTGATTTTGCGGTCACTGCACGGAACCACCTTTTGAGACTGATTTATGAAATGACAGTGTCACAGTTGAAGTAGGCCCCCCAAAACCATATGCTGAAAATCTGATGAAAAAATTCCCAAAAATGACTGTTTTACAAGCATGCATTGTGCAGTTCCTACGCACACTGGTAACTTTGAGAATTTTTAATATTTTCACTCCAGATTTTCAACACTGCCATTTTACCACACCTCCTTATGAATAGTCAGCTGTCATTTTTCACACCTTGTCCAAAATGTGTTTTTGCACATGCAGCACACATTGGCATGGTCGGTGTGCAAAATCAATGTTTGGGACACATTAAGAAAATCACAGTGACACTGTTCATGAGCAGAGGTATTGAAATGGTTATGTTGAAAATTTGGTGACAAAAGTCCATAAAATTACTCTGTTATGAGCATGCATTGAGCAATTTCCACGCACCCTCGTAAGTTCATGAATTTGTAATATTTTCAGTCCAGATTTTCAACATTGACATTTTTCCACACCTCCTTATGAACAATACAGCTGTCATTTTTCACACCCTGGCCAAAATGTGTTTTCATACTTCCAGTGCAGAATAGCACGGTCGCTGTGGGAAATTAGTATTCGGGACAGATTAAGAAAATCACAGTGACACTGTTCATGAATGGAGGCCCCAAAATGCTTATGTTGAAAATCTGCGGTAAAAAATCCCCAAACTAATTACATTACTGGTGTACGTTGCGCAGTTTCTACGCACGTTGGTGACTTCACCAGTTTTTGTATATTTTCACTCCAGATTTTCAACAATGCCATTTTTTACACCTCCTCATGAACAGTACACCTGTCATTTTTCTCATCCTGTTCAAAATGTGTTTTCGCATCTGTGGCGCCAAATGGTGCAGTCGCTGTGCAAAATCACCTTTCACCTAATGAACTGATAGTGTCACTGTTCATGCAGTAGGGTCACAAAAAGCCCATGCGAACAACTTGGAGTAAAAATACCAAGAAATGGCAAGGACATTAGGGTTTTTGACCATAATGCCCTACCCTGTAGGGACTGACAGGCGTCAAGGGTGTGACTTGGGATTGCTGACAGTAATGCTCATGCCATTCCACCCCCACACTGCAGCCAGTGACAGGCATCAAGGTGCGACTTAGACCCTTTTCCCCCAGAGTTCACCCCATTCTCCTATACTACATCCATTTCAGCATATTTCCTTACGGAATGAGGTGAATGTAAAGTTCAAACACCCAAAGGCACACCTTGACACTTGTCAGTGTCTGAAGGGTAGGGTGAGGTGAAATGTCGTGACCGTCATGGGTGATGACCCAAAAGCACACCCCAATGCCTGCCCATCTCTGCAGGGTGAGGGTGGAGCTGGCATCAGTTCAATACTTCAATGCATTCCTATACTGCATCTAACTCCTGCACTTCCACTGCTAATGCCAGCAAGCAAACATTCGGCATTGACAAATGCTTGTTTCCCTTCATAGTGTGGAATTTGCCTGTTTGTTATTCAGTTTTTCAATAATAAATCCAAACAAAGGCACAAAACATGGAGATACCTTAGTAAACTAATAGACAAATGTGCTAGGGGCATACTGCCCACTTGAAATCATGGTAAGGGGAAACAAACAGAATAAGGGCCCTGCATTGATACCCTGTAATACCCCCCATTCAAATCCTGCAAATCCTTTTTGCTGAGTCTGAGTCTCTTCAAGATCCTGACCTCTTTAGGCCCTGCCTTATGGACAAGAAATTATCCATGTGACCTGCTTTCTGTTTCTAAAACATACAGTACTTTAAAAAGTATACTGCACTTTGCAAGTGAAGTTTCATAATCAAAACACTTTGTAAAGTTCCTACTCATCTAAATCACAGTGATGGCTAAGTGAAACAAACTCTGGCCAGAGCCAATAGGGTTGCATGGGCGGAATTTGGGGTTAACAATATTGAAAAATTAACAAGGTTATGAGCCTGCATTAGCAAAATGCAATGTAGGCTCATAAATTTGTTCTTTTGCAATATTTGTACACCAAATTCTCAACATAGCCTTGTTATGACCCTGCCTCATGAAGAAGGGCAGAGAAAATGTTCAACTCCTGTCCAAAAGGTGATTTTGTGCAGGAACCGCATAATTGCCTTTTGGGATATAAAAAAACATTTTGGCCAGGATTGAAAAATGACAGCTGTCACATTTATGTGGTGCTGTAAAGATACGGCTATGTTGCAAATTTGGGGTAAAAATATTGAAAATTACCAAAGTAATGAACATAGGTTCATAACTTGGTTGTTTTTTTTAATATTTGTACACCAAATTTTCAACATAGCCTTCTTATGTCCCCACCTCATAAACAAGGGAAGAGAAAATGTTCAACTCCTGCCTGAAAGGTGCTGTAAAGATATGGTTCTGTTGTGAATTTGGGGGAAAATATTGAAAATTACTGAAGTTATGAGCCTGCGTTTGCAAAATTCAATGTGGGTGCATTACTATTGTTTTTTTAATATTTCTACACCAAATTTTCAACATAGCCTTCTTATGGCCCCACCTCATGAACAAGGGCAGAGAAAATGTTCAACTCCTGGCTGAAAGATGATTTTGCACAGAGACAGCAAAAATCACCTTTTGGGACACATCTGCCTAATGACAGTGCCTTCATTCATGAGGTGGGGTCCCAAAGAAGGCATGTTGAAAATTTGGGGCAAAAATATGTAAAAATGGCCAAGTTATGGCACTAAGTTCAAATCCCCATTGAAATACATTGACCTGCATACCTGTTTTCTCAGTTCATGGTCTGGCTTTGAAGAGTGAAGACATATCTGTGGTCCAGAGAGGATTACAGCATTGGACCCCCAATCAGTAAGTAAGGGCTTGTGGGGTGGGATGGGGGTGCTGAGTGGGACAGTTGGTGGAGGGTCGGTGTAACAGCGCAAAAGACATCAATGCACTTTTTTTTTACATGTTAAAAAAAAAGAGAAACCAACACGTATTCCTACACTCGGGGATTGGGCACCCCCCAGTGCCACTGTTACATTTCTTGGTGGGGTGCTGAGAGGGAGGGTCAGGTTTCGGGGGAAGAAAGAAAGCAGCTGAAGCAACTGCAGTTGTGACTGACAAGAAAGCCGAAAGTGAAAGTGCTGTGAGCTCTGCTCAGCGACTCCACCACAGCTCAGCTGTTCAGAGGTTGGAGATCGGCAGTCAGCACCAGGGCTAAATATGAGAAGCTGAAGGAAGGTATCACAGCAAGCCACAAGCCATCCAAAGGAAGGTGAATTACAGTTCAGCTTTGTGACTCAGCGGCTCAGTGGCTCTTGGTGGTTCCAGCAGATCAAGAAGAGGCATGTGTAGCAAATACGTCTCAGCCCCTGCCAGGTACATAAGTCCCCCCTTGCAAACTGCAGCCTTTATTTGTGGCTTAAGCAGACCTGAAGAGTGACAGACCTCTGTAAAATGGTGCCCAATTTGATTTTTTCTTTTTCTGCACTTGGCATAGCATTTCATCCCTGTTAATACTTCACTTGCTGACTCTGTGTGGGTGGAACAGCACTGATTTCTGGATGCCACCAGCCATGGGGAGTGAATCACTTCAAAGAATGGAACTGGCTTTATGGAGGACAGGGAGGGAAAACCAATATTGCTGCGCCGGTGTCTCTTGCAGTCATCAAAGTGTGGCATGTGCCCTCGCACCAAGACCTCAATCTGCCTCTGAAGTGTCATGCTTAGCTGGGGGAACTTACACTGTGGGGTGGTGGATGCTGAGATGGAGGGTCAGGTGGGGGGCTAAGTATTTAAGTGGTCATGGCAGAACACAACACAGTCTGCCATGACTGCCGAAAAAAAAAATAATAGTGCAGTGCAACTGCCTATAGAGACAGTGAGCGGAGTGCTTCACAGATGCTGAGGCTGAGGGTGGTTGTGAGAGGAGAGTTATCTGGCACCAGTGAGGTAACCAGTGGGGTCCTGCAGGGCTCAGTTCTGGGGCCAGTGTTGTTCAGTGTCTTCATCAATGACATTGGGGATGGCATTAAGGGCAAAATGTGCCTATTAGTGGATGACACCAAGCTCTGCAGGAAAGTGGACACAGCTGAAGGGATGCAGGACCTTCAGGATGATCTGGAAAAGCTGGAGAGGAGGTCCAGGATCTGGCAGCTTGGCTTCAATGCCAAGAAATGCAAAGTAATGCATATTGGAGCCAAGAATCCCTGGACAGTGTACTGCCTGGTTAGAGTCCGAATATCTGCATCAGAGGAGGAGAAAACCTGGGAGTGATGATCACTAGTGACCTGAAGCACTCCACACAATGCAAAAAAGCAGCAGCAAAGGCAAACAAGATACTGGGATGCACATCTAAGGGGATCAGTAGTAGGAGAGAGGAGGTTATACTGCCCTTGTACAGGTCACTGGTAAGGCTGCATCGATAGCATGGAGTTCAGTACTGGCACCCACACCTCAAAAAGGACATTAACCTGCTGGAGAAGGTCCAGAGGAGGGCTACAAATATGATAGTGGGTCAGCAGGGTAAGGCATATGAGGAGAGGTTGAGGACATTGAACATATACTCCCTGGAAGACAGGGGAGAGAGAGAGAGAGAGAGAGAGAGAGAGGGAGAGAACAAGAACAAGAGAGAGAACGAGAGAGAGAGAGAATGAGAGAGAATAAGAGAGAACATGATTGGGAATGTCAAGTATTTGAAAAGAATAAATAAGGTGGATAAGGAGAGTCTCTTTAAGCTTAGTGGCAACCATAACATGAAGTGGCACAGTCTTAAGCTGGAGGCTGGGAGGTTTAGGAGGAAGTTCAGGAAGCACTTCTTCAGAGAGAGGGTGGTGGACACTTGGAATTCGCTGCCAGAAGAGATGATCTCATTGAAGACAGTGGGCAGCTTTAAGAGATGCTGGGCTAGGCATAGGGAGAAGGTAAGGATCATGAATAGGGAGGATGGCAGGAGTGGGAAGGGAGTGCAGGGACAGTAGCTCAAGCTGTGGGCCCTGCAATATGAGCAGACTAGATAGACCAAATGGCCTTCCTCTGCTGGCTTCTTCATATGTTTGTATGTATGAATGTGTTGTTATGTCCAACATGTTGTTCGTTTGCAAGGAATGTGGGAGTCCTTTTCTTATAGCAAAAGGTCTGCAGGGCTACACCCACTGCAGCCCTAAAAGTCATAGTTTGCTTCACTCTGAAGAATATGAGAAGCATAGCAGAAGGACTATTCCCATCCCTAATCATTTGACATGTATTACAGAGACAAGAAAGTTAAATTTTGAGATGTGACAAGTTTCTGACACAAATTGCATTTGCCTTCAAAGCATGTGTTTTTGCTGTATACTGTATCTGCAGTATATATTGCAAATTCTAATTCTATTATAGTGTATGGTGAGGGCTTGTTGTGTATGGAATTCAGTGACTTTCAAAATGTTGTAGTACTACAGTTCAAAAGGTCATGGAACGTGATTGTACCACACTGTACTACAACAACATTTTGAAAGCCTCTAGAGGCTGCACGCGCTCTGCTCATTTTAAAACTGGACCAGACACAGAAAAATTCAGAGCCAGCGGCACGATCATCCACCAAACTGATGACGGACAGGGCACCACGAAAAAAGACAGGATTGACCAGATACTTTAAACTATTTAAAAAAAATGCAGGATCAACCAGATATTTAAAAGTACTCACATTAACAGGTGAATCATTTCACTCACGCTCCTCTAAGCTTAGCGAGAGATAAATCCGCCATGTTTTTCCTGGAGTCCCCACCCAAAGGGAACTGACAGCCAATGACAGACCACGCTACAGGCGTAGGGGCCTTGGTCCCCTAACAACCACCAGCACTAATCTTAGCAACCTGGCGAATACCGGAATTAAACCGTGAGTATAAAGAATTCATACTACGGGGTAAAAAAAAATTAAATGCTCATAAATTATAGTAGGGGGCACCATACACTATAAAAAATAATGGATGGGCAATGTACCCAACCAGTGTGCTGCCACTAAGTTCCTGATTCCCACGGGCCTCTAGAGCTTCGCTCTCGAGGTCATAGGAATCAGAACCCCTCAGTACAACTTTCTAGTTGTGCATCCTTGCCCATCCACTATTCTCTATATTACATACACATGTAAATAAGAATCTGTGACATGTAAAATGACATTTCACTTTTGCCCCAAACCAAGGATGTGATTTAATTTGTTTTCCAAGATTATTCTTGCAGATGAATAAAAGCTTAGGAAATCCCAAGATAGTTCATTGTTTACTACTCATAAGCCATGGTAATTGCATCATTCAGAGCTCTGAGGAGCTTCTGACACTTTGCTTCTGCTGGTGTTTGGAAATTATTCCAAATCTGTCTGGATGATGCAACAGATACTCCTGTTGTACAGTGATATGCTACGTCTATGCCCAGCTTCTCCTAGAAGCCCAGAGTCATCTGAAGTCATGACAATATTTTGCTTTGACTGCCAAAGTATCAAAGACAAGAGTTCATTTGGCTCCCATCAGGAATTTAGTTGTGGTAAAAGTCATTCCAGAAGGCAGACAGACAGTCAAAGTGTGTGGGTGGGTGTGTGGGTGTGTGTGGGGGGTAGAACTCTGCTGTTTTGATGTCAATATTGAGCATCAAGCTACTTATACAAGGTTACAGTTGCAGTTGCACAGTATGTGAGTTTTTCTCCATGTATGCCTTTGGGTTTTACACGTATAGTACTTGGGCCACTAAATTTCATACCAGCCAATCCAGCCTACTGAGCTGTAGCCCAGTTAACCTCCAATGGGAAGACAACATAATTGTTTTCCTTAGAGTGTAACAGACTGCATTACATTTACATTTACATTCATGGTTAGCATCTGAATGATCCATCTTTAATGGTTACAGATAAATAAATTCATAGCTAAATAATTAAATAATAAAATAAATACCAAAGAGTGTCTGTTATCAGCTTTCCTCACAATGTTCCTAGACATTTAAAAAATGTTATGATACAGTTCTGCCTATGCATATGATTCAGGTTAAGTGCACTTTAAGTACCCTTTATGTTTTTGTTAACAATACTGTGTGTTATGGAAGAGCATTGTGCTCAGGCACATGCAGTGTTGCCAACCAGAGCTTTTAAAGCTGAAACAGCTACTGATCACCCTGTCAAACTGGACATTACCTGACTTGAGTACAATGCAGCTTAGCCTGTACTGTATTTCTTGTATTTTGTAGGTATTTCTCTTGATAGTGCCCTGTATCACCTCTGCATAAGTTCACAAAATGTATAAAACCCTTTGAGAAATATCCACAATTTGTGAAAATGTTTAAGAACCTTTTGCATCAGAAAATCTGTGTTGAAACTGAAGAATTTTTTTTTCTTGCAAATATGAAGTTGCAGGAATTTTGTTTCCATAAACACTTCAATAAAGTATTTGCTGTGTGAGATTTTCATTTCTCCATAAGAAGAAATTACTTTTCTTTCATGCAATGTCCACACTTTGCTGCAATGTAAAGTTGGTCAAAGCCTTTGGGCATTTTCACAAAAATTATCTGTATTGTTCAGAGAAAAACATTTGCAGGCTGAACAAAAATTCCACACTGTTCTACTAAAGACACGTGTATTAAAATAGGATCATGTGAAGTTGTCTCTATATGAAGGCTGTTGCAGGGACATGGGGTGGTGAAGGACAGAGAAGGATATTTGTAGTGCAACAAACCAGAATTTGTGTTGCTTTATTTAATGGAGAAATAGAACACATAAAGTTGCTAGACAGTCACTCACAGGTGGCATTGTTCAAAATGACCTTTGGTGAACACAAAACAAGTTCTGTTCTTTTAGATGTTTACCTTTGGCTTTTCTGGACCCAAATTTACCTAGGGTTCTCTTATTTCAGGAAGGTTCTCTGTAAGTCTTAATCCTAGCACAAGACATCTATGCTGAATCTCATCTCTCTTTCAATTGTTAGGCAGTAAATGATCTGAATCCCTGTCCCTGCTTCAAATTCTGGGCTTTATATACTCATCCCCTTAGCCATGTGACCTGCTTCATGTTAACAATTACAGGCATTTGTGGCCATCATAGGGTAATATAATATTAGAAAACATGGATCACAGGTTGCTCATCTTCCTAGTTGCCCAGTGCTGTTTCCCTCAGCATCAGTGCACCAGCTAAACTATTTTTAGCCATGAGCTCCTTACAGCTTTTTAAACCTTTTCCATATTGCAGGGCATATGTTAAATATTTTAAATCCCCATTCCAGTATATCCTAGAGTTTAACTGGCAATATAGCCTAGAGGTTAGAATAACAAGCTCTGATTGAGCTTGGTACATCCAGCAGAGTTGGAATTGATTTCCACAACCTCCACTTGCATACTGTTTGATTTTGAACAATTCTCTTAACCTCCCAGAGCTCCTCAATCACCCCTGAAAACACACCTTGTGTCTAGTGGGTCTTAACCAGTTATCAAGGAATAAAAAAAAATATTCAAGGGTCAGACTTCCAGCTGAGAGCCATAATTTTCCTGATGAGGGCAGAACCTTTGGGCAGGCATAGCAGTAGCTGCCTATGATGCCTGATAAGGAATCCAAGCTTCACTCCACAGCAAAGATGCTCCCATGATTGCCTGACTGGTGCAGATCAGCTATAGAGTCAGTGGTTCAGTCAGGGAACTGGCAGAAACAACAGGAGGTGTTTCTTTATTACATTTGCATAGTGAGAGCTGTGCTGACATATAGAGAATGGGAGAAGGTGAGAAAAAAGGGGGTCTGGGGGCATGACAGGAAACTGAGTGCATCATTAATGTTTGCTCTGTTGTCTGCCAAGTGAGTGGAGTTGAAGCACATAGAGAATGCAGGAAACAGTCTGTTTCCTCACTCTCTCTCTCATTCCCTCACCCTCTCCTCCCCCGTGGACGTTTTACTTTCTCCAACTCGTTTGTGTAGTAGGTGCCACACCCTGTGTTACTAGATTTCCCACTCCACCCACCAACTGCAACAGAGCTGGGTTTGGTGGCACTCTTCACGGCCATCCCCCTTCTTAAATGGAGCTGTTCTTGGTGACAGTCCTTCTAGCTCCCCTGCCCCCCAGCAATGAAGCTGTACTCAGTGGTACTACTTCACCCTCCCCCATCCAGCTAGGGCTATTGTTCACTGCAGAATTCTTAACAACTGCTTCAGGACAAATATTGTACGGTGAGCTGTCGGCACATGTGTTACTTATAAAAGAGCTGTGAGTTTGTGTTGGGCCAGTGCTCTTGCTGTGGTGTGACATGCTGAGATGCTTTTATGGACTGAGACAACAGGGAAAACATGTGGATGGCTGATTAACCTCATTGTCATTGTCCCAACTGACTGATAGACTCCCCCCATTGGCAGTCTCTCACAGCTGACAGTGCTTCTCATCACGGGTAACCTCCTGCTTCAGTCCATGACTTGGTGATTTCACTGCTCCTCACGCCTGACCCTTAACATTTTTCCTCTTACAGTCTATGCTTCTCCTCTGCAGGACTACCCAATCAGCATCATCCCTGATGACAGCCTCGTGGCCCAGGAGCTCTTCAACTCTGTGATGTTCTCAAATACAAGTGAGCTGGGGAAGGAGGTCTAACTCTGGGTTGTGTAAGGTGGTGGATACCTGAAATGGGGGGATGGAGAAACCAATCTGCACTTTGCATGAGGTTTGTCGTGTGCTTGACCTGAGCTCTATAAACGGGGGGGCTAACCAAAACCGTAGGTGACACAAATGCTGTTGTTTAATAACTCTGATGGGCATTAGTCTGAGATTTGCAGCAGCTGGTGGGTACCTGAACTCTGGGTGGAGGGTGTGTGCTCTACTATGGTAGAGAGGAGAACTAGCCAGAACTCTAGATGGGGAGAATGCTGAGATCTTCATTCGGAGCTAAATATTTTGTGTGGAAAGACCGTAAATAGGCCCAGTCCAGCCCTGTAAGCTGTTGTACAGGCTGGTTGGAGGAAGCAAATATTTTTTTTTATTCTTAAATTCTATTCCTAGGGGAATCCACATGTGCACATTCCAACAGATATGTGGAGATGGTTGCTGACCATAAAAGCATCATGGTTATTTAATTAGTGAGTACAAAGAGAACCTAAACAGGGTGCTTCTTATAAATAAAAAGTATCAATCTGAACATGGGGACTTGGATCACACATTCTTGGCAAAGTGATGCTGTCCTCTGTTCTGTGGAACTCCATGTTTTTGAGTCATTTCTTTATGTTTTAAAAATATATGAATGAATAGGGCTACACTTTTTAAAATCTGCACTGCTGGCTGGTCCAAACTCTTGCCTAGACCTGGAACGTTTGCGGCATGGGTGCCTGGTGGCTTCATGGGAGTGACAGATAGATCATAGGATGGCAATGGATGTAGCCCATGGATAGATCAGGGGAGTTCAATGGTCATGCCCTATCTGGACATTAGCAAGGGCTTCAACAATGTACCACATAGGAGGCTGACAAAGAAACTGAGCATCCTATGGGTGGGATCCAAAGTGATGAACTGAGTTAGAAGCTGTTTAACAGATATCAGACAGAGGGTAGTGGTTAATGGTATTCACTATAATGATGGGAGAGTGACCAGCTGGGTGCCACAGGGCTCAGTACTGGGACCAGTCCTCTCCTGTGTCTCTGTTTGTGACATTGCAGAAGAACTGGAAGGCAGGGTACAGTATGTCTTTTTGCAGATGATACCAAAATCTGCAGTAGGGTGGACACTCAAGAGGTGGTGGAAAGAATGCATAGGGATCTTGGGAACCAGAGGAGTGGTCAAGAGCAGGGCAGTCAGGGTTCAGTAAGTGCAAGATCATGCACCGAGGGCATAGGAACCCATGAGCTGAGTCTTGGATGGGGGGATGGTACTGACTTTGTAACTAAACAGGAAATGGACATTGGAGTTATCATATCAGACAACTTCAATGTGGCAGGGCAGTGTGATACTGATAAAGCAGTGGGTAGGGCTAGTCAGACACTGGAGGTCATAAGGAGAGGTATCACCAACAGGAGGAGGGAGGTGGTGTCGGCACTGTATTGCTTGCTGCAGAGACCCCACCTGGAGTACTGGTACAGTTTTGGAGGCCACACCTCAGGGATGACATAGACAGGGTGGAGTCAGTTAAAAGGTTAGTAACTAAAATGGTGCATATGTTTCATGAGAAGCCCTACAATGAGAGACTCGGGGATCTAACATGTACACCCTGGAAGAGAGGAGAGTGAGTGGAGACAGGACAGAGACCTACAAATATCTCACAGTGGTAAGGTTGCAGCACCAGAGTCTCTTCAAAATTAGTAAGAGCAACTGGACGAGAGGGCATGAGATGAAGCAGGAGAAGGGGAGTTTAAGAGATATGAGGAAATACTTCTGCACTGTAAGTATGGTAGATGCCTGGAACAAACTGCCAGTGGAAGTAGTGGAGGTGAAAACAGTGGGGGGGGGGAGGGCCTTCAAGCATGTGTGGGATACACATGGGGGTATAATGATAAATGTCTTTATGTCACAGGGGTATGTAGAAAATAAGCAAGTAGGAGAAGGGTTGCAGAGACCAGCTTGGATCTGCAGAGACAGATTAGGCAGGGAACATCTGGGCAGATTGGGTGGGACAAGCAACTATCTTCTGCCGACAAGGTCTAAGGTTTATGACAGTGCTCCAACATTGATACTGTGCTTCAGTGATACAGTATAGATATGCAACTGCTGTTTTGCAGGAACCAAGGATTTATATATTTTATTTGTGCTGTGTCATTTGGGTAGACATAGAAACGTAGCTTGTTTTCAGCAGAAAAGGACCTTTGGGCTCATCCAGTATTCCCCTACCTATTCTGTCACCACTGACCCTAGTTGGTCATAGGTGTCATACCCTTCCCCCATTCCTCTACCTAATATGCTCCTGTGCCTATCCCATGCATTCTTGAAGCTCCCCATGGTTTCTGTCCCACTATCTCTTCTGGCAGGCTGTTCCAGTCATCTACCACTCTTTCTATGAAGAAGTATTTCCATACATCTCTCCTGAACTTCCCCACTTTAGCTTCATTGCATGCCCTCCTGTTCTATTACCTTCCTTTCTCTGAAATAGACCCTCCATTTGCACCTTGTTCACTCCTTTGAGGTACTTGTAGATTTCAATCATGTCTGCTCTTGCTCTCCTCTCTTCCATTGAGCACATGTTGAGTTCCTGCAGCCTTTTCTCGTATGGCTTCTTGTGCAACCCCCTCACCATTTTACTTGCCCTTCTCTATACTGTCTCTACCCTTTCAATGTCCTTGAAGAGGTGCAGCCTCCAGAACTGGGAACAGTACTCCAGGTGGGACCTCACCAGTGAACGATACAATGGCAACAACACCATCTCCCAGTAGAAACCCATCTCCCAATGCACCTCAGCATCCTGCTAGCTTTTCCCACTGCTTTGTCACACTGCCCGGCCACCTTGAGGTCATCAGATATGATGACCTCTAGGTCTCTTTCTTATTTTGGTGACTGTAAGCTCCTCTCTCCCCATCTTTCATATTATCAGTATAGTTGTGGTGTTGGAGCACTGTAGCTCTGATGGGGCCATTACGCATTTGTGCCGTGGCCATTCTGGCACCAGGCAAGAGTGTGAGTTTTGGAACTATATACTAGTTTGTTTATAGTTTCTAAAAGTGACAAAGCATCATTGTGCGGCAGCACTGCACACAATGCAGAATGCCATCATTGGAGTGGGGGGGGTGCAATCTTAATCTCTATTACTTTTTATTTGTAAGAAATATTCTGTGGTCCCCTGTGCTCCATGAGAATCCGGTAACTTTTCCAAACACACCCATGGCTGATGTTTTGTGTTTATTTATTTATTTATTTATTTATTATTTATTCATTCATCTCGTAGTTATAACCTTTGAGCTAAGAGCTTGTTTACAAAGGTTCCACATCATGACAATACATTAGAAATGTACAATAGGACATCAGTCTAGAACAAGGAACATAGAATATCATACAACAAGAATACAGAATTGCATTTACAAAAGAATACATATTTGCATATACAGGGAACATCTGGATAAAATGTACAGTTAGGATTACATCTTAAATATACCTAAAAATAGCAGGACAGTCAAAGGTTGACTTTGTCCAGGTGGAGTAGGTAGTGGGGATGGAAAATAGGGGGGAGGTAGCGAGAGAAGGGGAATTAGAGAGGAAAGCAGGGAGATTAGGTTTGCATCTGTGTATATACATAGAAATTAACAGGCCAGTCAAAGATTGACTTTGTCTGGGTGTGGTAGGTAGTGGGAAGGGAAATAGTGGGGGAGGTAGCGGGAGAGGAGGTAGAGGGGAGGGAGTAGTGGGTGAGGTAGCGAGAAAAGGGGTACTCTAGAAATTTGGGGAGACAGAGGTAGAGGGGGAAGGGGAGAGTTGCCTATGAGTGGTGTGGGATAGAGGGGTGAGGTAAGGAAGATGTTTAGTAGGGGGAAGGGAGTGTGATATTAGCAATGCTCTCAGCTGCTGAAAATTCAGTACTACTTGATGCTGTTGATTATATCGAGGTAATATTCTGTGAACCAATTAGAATGGTTATTGTGACAATTACCTATAAATAAGCTTCAAAACCATTTAAGGCATTTGAAATATGTAAATGAGATAGTAAATGCCTTTGAACAAGCAAGTGAACAGTGAGGCATTCCAAACATTCAAACCAGTTTGGTTTAATTTTTTTTAGTTAGTAGTTTGCCTGCCTTTGCCACCCAGACTGCGTTCCTTCAGACTGGTGCCCTAACCACCCCCCTCCAGAAGGCCCTTCCCCAGACCCATCACCTGGCTTCTTTGCAGCTTATCTTGAGCTGATGTTTTCTGCCACAGGACTAGTTGAGGTGCCTGGTCACCAATGGGGGTCTGTGGGGGCTTGGACCATCATCCTGTAATCAGGTTTTTTTTTTATTTTCTGTCTCCTGGGCCCAGGTCATGCGCAATGGTACATGGTGTGAGCTTTATCTCCAGAGAGACACCCATTGGCATGTATGGGTGGGTTTTCTTCCTGAGTCTCGCTGTACTGCCACCTATATTCCTCTAGCTGTCAGGTAAGCAGCATGATGCATCAGCCTCCCTCCTCAAGGGAGGAGAGCTGTCCTAGGGGTGCTCAGTCCTCCCTCTGTTGGTATCCCCAAAGTGCCCCAATCTGTTCCAGAATCAGGGAAGCTGGTATGGCAAAAGGTGAGGCATTCAATGCCTCAGTCCCCCATACTACTGGCTGGCAGTTTCAAACCCTTTTCTGACCTTACTTTCATCTCATGAGCATTCTGTCAGAAACCCAGCTTTGAGGCAGAAATGGTTTCGTCTTTATGGTAGGTACAGCTATCAGAAGCTGGCAAACTATCTTTGCTGGCTTTGCTATAATAGAGATAACTGTAGGCACTGGTGGCTCTGTCCCCATCCCTGAGGTCCACCCCGAGTTGGTTATTTAAGTTCCAGGGGGTGTGGGGGGTGAAGACCTCCATGCGGGGAGTAGTGTGGGAGAAACCCTCCCGCAACAAAACATAACTGCCCATTGTTTTGAATGGGCGCAGTGCATAAAAAAGGTTGGTGTTTTGCCTGACTCTGTTTTTGTTGGGCATTGTTTGGCTGTGGCATTTTAGCCATGCTGTTTTGACTTGCGGTGGAATGACCCCATGCTGTCATTGCCACCCCCTGCATTTGTGGTCATTGTATTGGCACAGTTCTATTTCTTTAATTCATTGCCATAATGCACCTCTGACTATTTATTAGCCTGCTGCTTTGCTCTCAGTCCCATGTGCAATGTATTATACTTCTGGTAGTTTTTGTACAGTGCTTGTATCACTGCAATTGCCCATGGTTTAATGTACGAGTAAGCTGATGCTTTTGTATTGCCATTTCCTTTTTAATCCCCCTGGTCAGGACTAAAAATAGACATATGGTTGTCTAGTTTACAAACCTAGAAAATAAAAACTAACTAAATAAATAAATGTACTGGAGTGTAGAATACAGAGTCCAAGACTTTCTCTCTTAGCTGTAAACTGTCATGAGCTCTCCTGTTCCTTTAGTATGCTGCCACACATGCACACAGCAGTTCTTGTTCCATTGCCAGGGTTTTTGACTTTCACTAGCCGTCTCCATAAAGCAAACAAAACAAAGCAACTCACACCCATGGGTATAGGCAGGCATACTCCAAGCACACCATGGTGTGCAATTTTATTTAAGGGAGGTAGCAAATAGGCTCTGAACCGCTTCCTTTTTCCATGAACACTAACAAAGAAAATGCTGAACTATTCTATAATTTTATTCATAGGAGTTGAAACTAGAAGGACTGGTCACTAATATTGTCTTTGCATCCCAAGGACAATACAACTTTACAGGCTCAGGGCTGGTACAGTATGTGGGTGTCTTAGGGAGCAATGCATGGCATTTGTATTTACCCATGCATGGCAACAATCATTGTCACGAGATACAAAAGTTGTATTTATTGTGCCAAATGAGGCAACAAACATGGTCCTGGTGTATGTTTGTATATTGTCTGGCTACACCCCGGAGTGGGGTAGCTCACCCTAACAACAGGGAGAGGGGTAGCAGGGAGTCCACTTGGTGTGCAGATCTGAAATCCCTGGCTACACCCCTGCTCACACCCCCTGTTTCTCTGTGTGCTTTCAAACTCTGCAAAAATAGGGCAGACTAGATGAGCCAGTGTGGTCCTTTTCTGCCATCAAGCTACTGTGATTCTACGATTCAGTGAGTTCAGACTAAAGGATATAATTATAAACACCTCCCACTCCCTCCCTCTGTGAGACCCCTCCCCCGGTCACTGGCCCTGCCTCACACTCTCCCCCCACCCCCCACAATCCATTACCAGTTCCCAGTGTTGCCACCTGTGGTGGCTCATTTGATGTCCACTGAGTTAAGTGGACTCAGAAAAAACCTTGGAAGCAAATTACGCCCCACACATTAAACGCCTGTCTCTGTAAAACAAACAAATAAAAAAACAGACTAGTTCCCTTTGTGTGCTTCCAGCTCTTCAGAGGTTCAGTGAGTTTAGACTAACTTTAAATACATGTTCAAGCTAAGAGGCTGATAAAAGAGATGCATAGAATAGCCAATACTAACCCATCTAATAATTCCATAGATTTATTAGGTCAATGCATTAGCAGCTGTTTTGGCTCTGACCAGTGTTTGTTTGAAAAAGACACAGGTCTTATCAGAGACACTGCCTCTGTCCACTACTGATTAAACCCAAAAGGGCAAAAGAATAAACAAGTTATAGGGCACAAGGAAAAGAAACTAAAGGGACATAAAATAAATATAATTACAGGTCATAAAGGTAAATAACTAAATAATAGACTCAATGACCATGGTATAGTTTTGGTGGGAACGTTTTCAGATTATAACATAACCTTAGTCTGAGAGGCACCCACCATCATGGACAATGAAGGAAATGAAGAGAAAAAGACAGACAGACAGCACAACAGAGATAGAAAACAGGAACAGATGGACATGGTAAGAATGGCTGTGAGAGAAGGACAGGATGCGTGTAAAGACCTAGGGCAGCCAACTCCTGGTCAGACAGGGAAGGAATGTTGTTACAAAAGACTTGTGAAAATATAAGCTAGGGCAGAGCAGGGATAGTACAGAATATATGGGTGTCAACTTTAAAATATTAGAAAAAGCTTCTTATTTCTGTGATCTTCCTACTGTGGTGCAAGGCATCACCCTTTCATAAAGCCATATATATATATTTTTTTTAATTACATTCTCATACATGGATAGTGATAATGATAGAGATGCACAAGAACAAGGGGGCACAATTTGAAGAAAGAGGAGGGATGGTTCAGGGGCAACATGAGGAAGTATTTTTTTATGGAGAGGGTGGTGGACACATGGGACAGCCTTCCTGAGGAGGTTGTGGGGTCAAAAACAGTGGGGGAATTCAGGAATGCATGGGACTGGCATAAGGCAATAATAGTGGGGGTAGGAGGAAGAAGGCTGCTGATTAAAGGAGTTGGAGGAGGTGAAGTCCTGACCGCTGCACAGATTGGGGCTTCACCTCTCTGATCCTCCCTGCAAATGGCAGATAAAATTAAGAATTTAATTACCTCATTGCTTGTAAAATTGTATAAAAGCTCTGGTCTAGTTGGCATTTTGAACATGGTACTCTGGGAAGCTACAAGATCTTACTGATATACCGCGAGATGATGATGCACCATTACCCTATCCATAATAGTGTCCTTATGTGCGGAAGTACAAGTATACATATTTTTACAATGCTCAGCGCCATTTTTACTGAATTTGCCAAAATTCCTTTGTGCATGGCTGGCATACCCATGGAATTTAGGAAAATTCAGTAAAAAGGGCACTGGGTATTGGAAAAATATATATACTTTTACTGCCATACATAAGGACACTATTATGGAGAGGGTAATGATGCATCATCATCTCACGGTACTATCAGTGGGATCCCATTGCTTCCCAGAGTGCCGTGTTCAGAATGCCAGCTCCACCGGAACTTTTACACAATTTTACAAGCAATGAGGTAATTAAATTCTTAATTTTATCTGCCGTTTGCAGGAAGCATTGGAGAGATGATCTGTGCAGTGGTCGAGGCTTCACCTCTCCACTTAGTTCTCCTTTAACTGGGATCTGCAGCTTATCCAGTAGGTAGGGAAATGGGAAGACTAGGTGGGCCAAGCGATCCTTATCTGCCATCAAGGTCTATGTTTCTATGCAAACATTACAGACAAGTATGAAAGCAAATGAAATCCAAGGTACAAAGCTTCTGTATTTAAGCAAATGTCTTAACTAATAAATAATGAAGGTACTTTTACAGCAGAAGTATTTGTTAGGGAAAACGTTTCATTATGCAACTTTTTAGAATAATGTATTTCTAGCAAAAACATAAGCAAATCCATTTTTATTTTCATTGTATTTCATTTCTGACATGGGATATGGGGTTTATAAGGCTTTAACAGTCTTTGCTTTCTGGCCACACCCACTATGAATAAATTAAACATCTTGGTATGGTATTGTGTTGTTTGGCACAATAACAACAAGCATTTATCAATGTTGTCTTGCTTACTTTGGCACTGGGGATGCAGGAGTTAGAGAGATGCATAATAGGAATGGCACTGAAGTATGGAAGTGACGATAACCGTACACCACCCTGCAGAGACTGACAGGCATTGAGGTGTGCCTTTGGGTTGTTAGGCATAACGCTCATGCCATTTCACCTCACCCTACCCTGCAGACTCCAACAAGTATTGCTTTGCGCCTTAGGGTCCTCGGGCCTTGCGCTCACCCCATTCCATAAGGAAATACATTGAGATGGGTGCAGTATAGGAGAATGGGGTGAACTTTGGGGCCAAAGAGTCCAAGGCAAACCTTGATGCCTGTCAGTGGCTGCAGGGTGGGTGTGTGGGTGGAATGGTGTGAGCATTACAGCCAACAATCCAAAGTCACACCCCTGATGCCGGTCAGTCTCTATGGAAGGGATGTTATGGTTAGAAACTATAACACCCCAGGCATTTGTTGGTATTTGCACTCCAACATTTTCAACATAGGCTTTTCGTGATCCCCACCTCATGAAAGCATTTGGGACCTCTGCTCATGAACAGTGGCACTGTAATTTTGTCACTCTGTCCCGAACGTTGATGTCCCACAGTGACTGCACATTCTGCACCAGATGTGTGAAAACACGTTTTGGGCAGGATGTGAAAAATGATAGCTGTACTCTTCATAAGGAGTTGTGAAGAAATGGGAATGTTGAAAATCTGGAGTGAAAATATTGAAAATTCTCGAAGTTAAGAGCGGTCATGGAAACTGTGCAATGCATGCTAGTAGCACAGTCATTGTGTGGAATTTTGTCACCAGATTTTCAACATAGGCTTTTTGGGACCTCTGCTCATGAACAGTGTCACAGTGATTTTCTTAATCTGTCCCAAACATTGATTTCCCACAGTGACCTCACCATTGTGCACCATGGGTGAAAAAACACATTTTGGTCAGGATGTGAAAAATTACAGTGGTACTGTTCATAAGGAGGTGTGAAAAAATGGCAATGTTGAAAATCTGGAGTGAAAATATTAACAATTCTCGAAGTTATGAGTGTGCATGTAAACTGTGCAACGCACGTTCATAATATAGTCATTTTGTGGAATTTTCTCACCAAATGTTCGACATACGCATTTTGGGACCTCTGTTCATGAACAGTGTTACTGTGATTTTCTTAATCTGTCCCGAACATTAATTTCCCACAGCGACCATGCCATTGTGTGCCACATGTGCGAAAACACATTTTGGGCAGGATGTGAAAAATGACAGCTGCACTGTTCATAAGGAGGTGTGAAAAAATGGCAATGCTGAAAAGCTGAAGTGAAAATATTAAAAATTCTCAAAGTTACAAGTGTGTGTAGAAACTGCGCAATGCACGCTCGTAACACAGTCATTTTCTGGAATTTGTTCACTTAATTTGCAGCATAGGCTTTTTGGAAGCCCATCTCATGAACATTGAAACTGTCGTTTCATTAATCAGTCCCAAAAGGTGATTCCGCACAGTGACCTTGAAATCACCTTTCAGGACCGAATAATGAAATGACAGTGACTAAGTTCATGAGGTGGGATCTCAAGAACCCCATGTTGAAATTTGGAGCCAAAAGTCACAAAAATGGCTGAGATATCTATCGAAGTTGACCCCCCAGTTATGCCATTATGCAGCTTACTGGCATTTCTTCAGTTTGCAGTTGGCTTTGAAACATGCAGATGTGTTCCTGCTCCACCAAAGATCATCACACTGGGCTCCAGAGGTAAGTGTGGGGTGAGGGGGTGTGGGGAGGTGGAGTGCGTAGAGGGTGGATGCGGGTTGGTGGAGGAGACCCAATGGCGAGGGACTGCTTTCTTTGTTTCAGGTTAATAAAAGAAAAAAGATCACTGAGGACCATTTTCTTTTTTAACAGGTGTTGGGCACACTGGTGTGGGTTCACGGTGTGTCCCATTTTTTTGGGGGTCATGTTAGCTACACTGGGGTGGGCTCCCAGTGTGGCACACAATTGGGGTGGGGGCAGAAAAGTGCAGATGCGATAGGGTTAGAAATGGCAACAGGGATTGGTCCCCTGTTGGCAAGTGTGTCTGCGTTTTGGGAGATGATACCGGGGGGGGGGATAGAACACCTCCTTGGCAGACAAAAACAGTAAAGGGGTAAAATATGTCAATGGGTGGATTGGGCAGCCCCAAAGTTAGCTTTCTGGAGACTGTGACAGGCGGATGGCAACAGCCAACACCCGCCATGTTTATTGAAATGTTATACCAGGCAAGGCATGCCCTGCAATGATGGGTCGCTCCCTCATTACAACGGCAAAATTGCTTCAGGTTGGTGGCATGCTTCTCAACTGCTGTCACAGGCAGCATGCTATTTCATTTGTGCCACAGAGCCCTGCCATAAAAAGCAGTTGCGCCACTGGACACAACACAAGTCCACCGCCAAAATCTACTACTCCACTCCAAGCTACTACAATATTTTGTCTGTGCTGTATGTGCAAGACAAAATAAAAATGTGTGCTAGCACCCTCCTAATACAGTCAAAGTATGACTCCAGTATGTAAAGTCAAAAAGTAACCTCAAAGTAAGAGAATTTTAAAAATTGCTACTGGTGGCCATCTTTAATGACTTGAGTCATTAATTAAAAAATAGCAACAAAAGTTGTTTTAAAAAACATCAAACATAAGAGAGAAATAAAAAATACTGATGATGAATCTAATCACATCACAAATATATCATTGCTGAAAACTATATGATAAAATTTATTGCTGACTAACAAATACTGATGTTTTATATTCAGAAGCGCGACAACCACTGCATTTGTGTGTTAAATACGAAAGTTTTTTTTTTATCTGAGGCCTTTTTGGCCCTTTAATTAATATTGTTATGATCTTTGCACAATAGATATTGTATATCATTGTTCTTCCAGTAGCTGGATGGATTTGGGTTTTTTATGAAATTGAATGCAGCTAGCCTAGTAGCACTATGGCGGTAATTTGCGCTGCATTTGAGAGACGGGGTCTCCATGTGAGCCACTAAACTCACAGTGGGGCCAACTAGGGGCTAAGTGCACAACAGATTGGAGGTGTCTGGATCCCAGTGTGTCTGGACAATCTAACGCTCCCTCCCCCCCCCGAACAACTAAGGAGCATCATAGATGTCAGTAGGAGAACATACATTTGCCTCCACTACAAGCCAGAGAATGAGTACAATCTTTAACAGTTTAAATTATCAAGCTGGAGGACAGGTGGAAATTACTGAACTTTATATCTGGTCACATGTGTGTTCTCATTTTAGACAGGGATGACTGTTCATTAAAATCTGAGCTAAAGACCTGAAGCTTGTTTCCAGGAGTGCCTCAAGGGGGCATGTGGGTCTGAAGCCCCCTTTTAAAATTTGATTTTTTTCCCATCAAATTAGCTCACTGAACTTAACCAAAAATGACATTTTTATTAAGAAAGACCCTCTGCTAATTTAGTCTAGTGACTAGCTACTCCCCTGCTGCTTTCACTCATGAGCAAAACATGGATCAATTTTGGTACTCCAACAACAAAAAGTTAATATAATTGTATTATCCCCTTTAATCCAAGCCCCATACCTCCCTAGTGCTTTTTATTGTCAGTAATACAAGCTGGAGGTGACTGTGATACAAACTTTGTCAGAGCTACAGACAGTAATCATGTTTAGGCTGCGCCGCACAATATAAATGCTTGGGAACTAGTTGGAGAGTATAACGTTTGTTGATTCCATGCAAATTCTGCAGTGCACAGACTTTGTTTTATGCCAGTTTAATGTCAAAAATGTGCAAGGGTGATCAGTGGAGCCCAGTTTCTCTTTGCCTACACATTCATGCAAGCACAAAGATAACATATTAGCATGCTACAATCCATCTTGGGAACAATATTATCCCAATCTTATTACAGTGTGATGGTCGCACAGGCTCCATCAGATTTAAATTGTCACTCCACTACCAAAGCATCACTAGCTAAGAAGAGATCAAAGAGGATTATAGAGGAATTTTGACATAATAACTAAATTAGTTAGCCTCTGGTTTCTGACAGTAGGGGATCAGCTTAATTAGTAATGGGTGGTTTCAATAAAGAAAAGGAGAAAAAATGAGATGTCTGTGTTCAGGCATTGGGCAGAAAAAGGCCTGATGATTGTCACAGCCAGCTACAGTATGACAGATTATACCATCTGAGACCCTGGAGCAGAAGTACAATTTAGGCCAGGGAGATAAGTTCAGATACTGGCAGGTAGCACACATCCTGCAACAAAAGGGGGAGCCTGATCAGGATCCCCAGAGGCAAAACAGTCCTAGAAGATTATATATACTGGGTGGTCACACTTAAAGATAGGTTTAGATGCATCTCAGAGATGTACAAAACATTGGCCAACAGGGACGAGCAACCACTGGCACATATCAGGCTAAAGTGGGAGCACAGGAATAGGGTGCCTGTGCTGGACAAAATGTTGCTGAAAAGACTGCAGGGGGGATGGAACTTCACATCAGCCCCAGTTTGAAGGGGGATATGCCTGGAAAGTTCTGGTCAGAATCTTTCACACCCCAACAGTGACCAAATTTGGTAATACTAAATGGGAAGAGTGCTGGAGTTAATGTGGTAATCAGGGCAGTCTTTTCCATATTTTCTGGGAGTGTCCAGTTATAGCAAGGTATTGGTCACAGGTTTACCAGGCCTTAGTAAAGGTATTTGATGCAAACTATCCCTTCTCCTTCACTGCCCTAATATTAAATCTCCCAAAAGCAGGCACATTGCTAGCTAAAAGAAAGAAACTGTTATCTATTATGTTAACCACTGCACATAAAAGTATCACAGCCAGTCAGCCACATGGCTATCAGATGTACCTCCCCCCAATACACCATCTGGAAGAATAAAATGCAAGTGGTCTGGAGCATGGAACACATGACTGCTAAAGTATATGTTAGACTTTAATCATTTTTAGATTTTTGGGAGCCTTGGGCTATGCATAGGGCTCAAGAGCTTAAAACGTTATAAAGACTACTGGACGTTTTGATAGTTGCTCGAATGCAACTCTTTTTCTATCTGGCGAAAGATTACACAACCTGGATATAGACTTTTATTAACTCATTTGCTCCTGGTGGCCATTTTGGTTTGGATATAGCAATGGATGGTTCCGACGCCATGTGGCGTCTATGGGAACAAATGTGTGAACCCAGGGTCACCTGAACATTTTCCTATTGGATGAGGCCTGGATGTGGCCTGTGGGGGAAGTTCCTCTTCATCCCTAGATTTATTGCCTCCAAGTCATCCACTCAGAAACATATAGATGCTTTATCCCATTTATAGCGTTGTTAAGCTCATGGGGAGCCAGGTTAAGCTCCTATGTTCTTCTTTCTTTTTAATTTTTAATAATGTTAATTTGGTTATGCATTAACTTTAACTGTGTGCCTGTCATGTCACATGTTTTCTCACTTTTGAACAAATCTGAGTTATATATATATATATATATACACACACACACATATATACACATATATACATACACACAAACTGGGTCCTATGCACTATCCCCTCAGAGTGGCTACATGCACATATATGGGGTGCATAGCCACCCCCCATGCCCAATGCACCCCCTGCATGTAAAGCACTTAGAGGGGGCATGTAGGACCAATGCACCCGATCCTCTCAGTCCACAGACCACACCTGGGGCATGCTGGGGGCATGCTAGTACTACGCGCCATGCACAAAGGTGCACAGTGCTGGCTGTGGGTGTGTGGAGGGCACAGGATACACCAGGGAGAACCCTGTCTTAGGCCCACTATGTGCCTGTACACACAAGGCAGCTTCCTCTCCATAAGGCTGGAGGCAGCCCCGGCCCCCTTGCACAGCATCCTTGATCACGGTACTGGCAGGTGCCCCCCAGCCCATCACTGTGTACCCCTGATCACAAATCTATTCAACCCCCCCACACCAACACATGTTAGCCCCAAGCCCTGTGTCCCACAGTTCCTGTGGTTGACCGTGGCCTCCCAATGCCTGTGGCACCATCAACTCGCCCACTACCTTGAACCCCATATCTGTATGGCAGTGCCCTAGGAATGGCCAGTGGCACAGCCCTCCTCTCACCCCCACAGCCACCGGCCATCGGACATCCACGGGGTGCACTACCAATGCATGCCACACTTCATAGGAGATCCACTCTGTGACCTGGTCCACGCATCTGATTGGAAGCCCGGCTAAGTCTGTGACTCCACCTCTGGCTACCCTGTGGTGTTCTGCACTCCGGGGGCAGGTCTGCAGACAGGTCATGGCTGGTAGTGAATACCAGCCAGTGTGTACCTGTCCACAAGTGCGGAGTTCCGGAGGTGGGTAACGTGCCTCCGATGTGTATTACCACCTATTTATGCATAGGGACCAATATATGTATATATCAGATAAAACTAGGTACACATTTCTGAGATCCTTGAAACAGAAAAGTAGCATTTTGCAATGCACATAGTTCTGGAGTCTGGACATCAAAGCATACTCAGTATTACAAGATACAAGGTTTGTTTATCACATGTGAATAGAACAGCATTTTGTTTTTAAATTATGCCTTTCATAGGAATCATAGGATGTTTTGTGAGCAAAGTTGACTACTAGAGCCTATTGTATACTTACAATTTCTCAACGGAAATATCCTTCAATGCCACTCTCTCTCAAGTGTTTGTCTAAGTGTGATTTAAAGCTGTCCTTTGTCTGGCATGTCACCACATCCACAGGGAGAGAGTTCTACATGGCAACCACTCTTTATGTAAACCAAGCTGCCTGTTTAATGGTTTTAAAGAGAGCACCTTTCAGTTGCTTTTTATGCCCTCCATCATCATATATAATATCTCTCATTTCTAGGCCTAGACAATCCCATAGTTCCTTGTTTTGGAAAACATTGAAGACTAGGCACATATCCCCACCTTAGTCTACTAAACTACAAGCTGTACATATCTAGCTTGTTCAATTTTTCCTCATAATACTTGTAAAAAAATATTCAGAAACCAGCTGCACTCAAGGAATTCTCAATTTATTCTGTTTTATTTTTACTTCCATAAAACAAGCAGCGATCCCCCAGACCACACCTAACATTTCACCAAAATGTAGGCTTCCTCAGAATCTGCATTCAAATGATAAAAATGCATTATAAATATGACATAATAAAAGGTAAAATCTTATGTTCATATGCCCTTCATCAATCCCTCAAAGTACCAGGATGGTAGTATGCTCAATTCCTCACCACTTCATGATGCTCCTAATTTTTCAACTACTTACTTACAGTATATTCAGGTTGCCCAAAATGTGCATGCTTTATAGTTAATTCCAGGCTATTCCTATTATTCACATACTTACAAACTTAATTGCACTCAAGCTCACAACTTACAAATTTAATTGCACTTCAGCGCACATTGACATGCATCACTTTCTATGAGTAACACTTTTAATTCATTTGTATTCAGTACCCATCATAAGATACTGTATATTATTAGTTACATAAGGTATTGTAATCCTTGATTGAAATAAATAAATGAAAAAAAAAAAATAAACATATAATATCCGTAGCATACCTAAGCTGTCAGGCTCAGTTCAATGCAAGGGTGTCCACATGTTCAATTTTCTCATAATAACAATTTATGTTCCTCAGTAAAACATATTTTTTTTAATATTCCAGAAACCTACTAGAGTCTAAAAGACATACTAGTTGTATCTATATACATCTAATAACATACCTCTTATCATTCATCTTCTAACACGGCAGGGTAAAATTTCTGCTAACATTACATTAGCATACAAAGCTGTTTGAATGACATTTTTCAGAAGACCCCATAGCCAAGATTCCTATCCCTCAGAACATTTTCGCTTAATACAGTGGCTTGGATTTTACACAAGAAACCCAAACTTTTTTACGTCATTACTTTTAACAAGCCTAATTCCATTTTCCCTTAATGAACTAGTACTCATAAAGAAGCTACAATGTGCCAAAGTTTGTATCTTAGCTTTCTATATCAAAGTTGATGAACATACCTCCTATCTTTACATTCAGTTTTCAGTAAGATTCAGTTAAGTTTGCTTCTTACATAGGCCTGTGTAAGAAAGACATTAACTCATGTTAAATCCCTAGGCTATTTACTACATCAGGATGAAATGTTCAGTTTAGAAGTAGGGTTAAATTCAAGACTTACAGGAAGTACTATCAAATTGATCAAGACTTACGGGAAGTACTATCAAATTGAATTTGGACTCTCTGCCTCATGTGATAACCCAGGATCTCAACAGGTGGGCCTCCCTTCCAATTTCCATTTGGGGGAGAGTTAATCTGCTCAAAATGAATGTATTCCCACGGCTTTTTTATCCCGTCAATGCTTAATGTCTGGCTTCCAGTATTGTGGTTCAAGAAGGTAAATAGTCTCTTTTTAGAGTTTATCTGGGCTAACAAGACTCCTAGGATCGTGTTCAATAAATTAGGGGCACCAAAGCTGAGAGGTGGCTTGCGTTTGCCTCATCTAGGGCTCTATTTCTGGGCTAGTCACATTAATAAATACCTGAGATGGACATTACCCGTAACAACAAGTTATACTCCCTTATGGCTCAAAATAGAACTGGCTCAGATCCGTGAGTGCGGATTAGACCCAGAAGCCCTCTTTTATATCAAGGAGAATCTCCTTCCCAGAAGATTAAAAAACACTCCCATAGCACTGTCAATCAGGGTCTACTCTCAACTATGGCGCTTTCTCCAGTGTAAAAATAAAGGAGACTTAAATCAACCACTGTTCAGAAATCCTAATTTTAAGATTGATGACAAATGTATCCCCTCAAACTGGTTACCTGAATTAAAGGGTACTCCATTGCACACTTTAATAGGTGACGATGATGCCTGGTTATCAGGCCAAAGTATAATGCAAAAGTTTAAGATCGATTAAATATTTTTCAGAATCATTCAAGTGAGACACCTATTAATTAAAGTATTTGGGCAAAGACAGACCCATATACAAGCCCTTCCTATTATTAGATTTGATACAATTGGTGGGCCAAAGCTGTCTCCAAAATTCTTACGGTCTCTTGTTCGATCGGGTATATCCAGAGTGTTACGGTCCGACCGATTATTGGTCCTCCTACTTTCCTGGTCACAACATTAATTGGGCCGACCTCTGGTTTAACTGTCATAAATTCATAACACAAGATAGATTAAGGCTGATGCAAATAAATATTCTACATAATTTATATTTTTCCCCAGAAAAAATGTTAAAATTTGGTCTAACATCCTCTTCCCAGTGCGTGAGATGCTCTCAATATGAGGGCACCTTATATCATATTTTCTGGACTTGTCCCAAAATAGTACCTCTTTGGACCACCATCCAAAATAAGACCGACTCCATTTTGGGACTAGAGGGTCTCTTTAAACCTGAAATATGTATCCTAGGTGACTTTTCTAGCATCAGATTTCCTAATAGGAAATACTACATGGCCTTGATATCCATGTCACTTAAGAAAGTAGTATTAAGACACTGGAAAGACCAATCTAAAATTACTTATGGAGAATGGTTAACCGAGCTTCTTGCAAACCTCAGAATGGAAAAAGGCTATTGCAAGCTTAAATAATAGATTGGAAGGTTTAAGAAGATGTGGACCCTTATACACTTTATTCTCGATCTAAGGCTTCTCATAGTGAGGGTCTTTGTACCTAGTGTATTCTGCCATTATTGAGATGTCTGTGCTGTAGGGTTTGTAGGGAATAGGGTTGGAATAAAGCTGTATTAGAAGGGTGGGGAATTTAGTTGTGGGAGGAGAGGGTGGGGGTGACAGATTCAGACTGCTGTATACTGTCAATGTATAATGAAACTGTACTTGGATATCTGTCGTGTATGGTTAAAATTACTAATAAACTTTAAATGGGAAAAAAAAATAGAAGTAGGGTTAAATAAGAGACGAGATGAAAACATGCCCATGGTTAGTACACTCCTCAAACTTGCCAGGTTGGTCCGCTATGAAAATTATTTTCAGTTTGAGGGACAATATTACAGACAAAGGAAGGGAAGTGCACAGGTAGCACCATGGCCCCAACGTATGCAAATCTGTACTTTGATTTGTTTGAATTTCAGTTTATTTTGAACCCTATATAAAACCCTTTTCCCAGAAAATTCTGCTGTATAAAAGATACACTGATGATCTACTGATTATCAGGACAGGAACACGTGAGGAACTGCAGATGTTTCATGAGAATATTATCACACTGACATATAACTTGAAATTTACCATGAATGCCAGTGACATGGAAGTGGCATTCTTGGATTTGTCTGTTTTCAAAGAGGATGGGAAATTAGAGACCAGAATTTTCAGAAAGGGGACAGACAGGAACACACTGTTACAAGTAGACAGTTAACATCCTAGACATTTGAAAAACAGCGTACCTTATTCACAAGTGCAGAGAAATTGCAGCAATGAAGAAGAGAACAAGAATTCCACAATATGGCTGATAGGTTTCAGGCAAGGGGGTACAATAGAAATGTTGCAAATGAAGCTATAGTAAAACACAACAGGGCAATAGAAGTGGACAAAAGCATTGAGGCACAAATTAAGGCGGCAGAGTAGTATTATCACTGGAATTATCCGCATTTACTGAAATAAACCAAAAAATAATTTACTCACATTGGGATACTCTGAGGCCCCTGGGAGTACCAGCACTTAGTACACGGCCAATAGTAGAATCCAAGAAAGCGAGCACTATTAGAGACAGGTGGGTTCACTCAGAACAGAAGGGAAAAGAGGATACTGGTGGACAACTGCTTCTAGGGCCTTTGGAACTAGGCAACTGCAACTGTGGTACATGTGCTCACTTCGGGAACACATTACAGAAAAGGAAGAGGGAGAGGGAGAGCTCACACCCCAATGGAAACACTAAGTACTTAATTAAAACCATTTTGACTTGTGACTCAGATCATGTGATCTATGTTTTCACTTGCCCCTGCTCAAAATATTATGTGGGTAAAACCAACAGACCTTTGAAGCTGAGGTTAAGCGAGCATAAAAGTTCAATACTAAATAAAGCAGAGAATTCACCAGTGGCACAACATTTCAACAGTGAAAGCACAGAGTTGCCTCACTTCGATTTTGGGGCATTGAAAGTGTAGAGGTGATTGGAGTAAAGCTATGGAGAAGCATGAAATGTACTGAATGTATACATTAGACACAGTGAGTGACACATTTGGCATGAATAAGGAAGAAAACTGGGAACACGACAGTAACAAAGCAAAAATTTATTGTAAAAAATGTCTCCCCTTGACCCATGTGACCTCCCTGTGATTACTTCCCATTCTGTCAGATATGACCAAGAAATATATATTTGTAAATCTAATAGCTGTTTGGTATAGGGGTGTAGGATGGTGAATTAGTTTATGGATTATAAGAGCTTTATAAATATAAGAAAGTGCATTCAGATATCTGGAAAGTAATCTTTGGTAGGATTTTGACCCCCCCTAAATTGAGCCATATAGACTGCTGTATGGGTTACTGTTATGTAAGAGTGATCTTAATGACAATTACTTAAAAGATCAGTATAATTTGAAAGATTGAATGATTAGGTTACCCATCCCTTGGAACCCCTGTCTTATGCAGCTTTCCATAAACATTGGTTCTGACACCAAACAAGTTGACCTTAGTTATACAAACAATCTCTACAAGAAGCTGTTCTGTACTCTCTGTGACTGATTATAGCACTATACACTGACTCAAAAAAATCACTATGTGTGTCCCCTGCAGAGTGGCTGCATTTTGTCTCATTCAACATTTCCCATGGGGGTCACACATTACCACCTGGAGTGCTTTTTGAAGTCCGAGTTGTCCATTGCTTAACCTTGATATAAAATGACTGCCAAGGTATAACTGAGTTAAGTCATTGCCTAGCAATGGCTGGCTCCTCCTAAGGGATGAACACTTGGATGCACTTACATCATTATGACACTGGTGATCTGTGGCTGGGGATTAGAGGATGCTGTTCCTGCCTCCAGCCCAGTCCTACATAAGAATGCTGTTTTCTGGCATTCAGTGCCGTTAACGCTGGATGCTGCCAAATATTGAAGCTGCCTGATTGGAATAAGTAAACCTTTTACATGCACAAAACTTTCCTAAAAAAAACATTTGGAAAGAATTTTTAAAATGCTAGCATTCCTGGCTTACAGGAACATTGAAACAACCTTGGGATTTAACACGAGTTTATGTTTTTCTCTTATAGGCCGATGTCTGCCAGCTGAGGTGATGGGAGTGAGCACAGTAATGGGGTTCATACAGGCCTGGGATAGAATGAAGGGGGTAGTGGTTACCTGGGCTGACATGACCAGCAGGAAAGAAAATTAGGGTAAGGTCCAGGAGGGTTAGTACCCTGAGGGAAAATACGGTTCTAAGAATGATGCCAGGGATTTAGGGAACTTGGGCAGGCTGGATGTACCATGGGTCTTTTCTGCTGTCATTGTCTATGTCTCTATGTACAGTAACTTTACTGAAACATACTGAAAACTGGATTCAAAAATAGGAGTGTTCAATGTGACACTCTGCCTATCTACTTGTCATTATATTGCATCATACTTGTGATATAAATATATGTTTATTTGAATGTCTGCTTGGAGAAATATAGCTGACAGCAGCACAGTGATCTGAGAGACGTAATTTCAAGTGTACACAGGGAAATGACACTCTACATGATCCAGTGGAAACTCTAATTAAAGACTTCCTTCAAAGGCCAGGTTATAATACATTATAAACCATCCCTTGACTTTGAAATGCAGGGACAAAGTACACATTTTATGACTTCTGAGGAAAAGGCAATTTTTAACTGATTTCTGTTAGATTTCACAACTAGGTGAACACAGTTCCTCAGGAAGCTTCTGGAAACATCAACGAGGTAATTCTGTCTGTCATAAGGCCTCACTAATTAAGAAGAAGATATATATTTTTTATTGTAATGTTTGAGCAGTGGGCTGAGACATGTGACTGAAAATTAATTCAGTACTCAGGTTTGAGTGACCTCACAGCCAGCATCTGTGAGCTGTGTCATCAGGGAGGAGGAGTTTTGTAACAACATATTACCAGCTAGCTGGGAGAAAACTTTATGTTTGGCATTTTGCCTTTGATTTTGAAGGGGGACCCCTGAAAAGAAACTCTCATAGCACTTTAGGTAAATTCAACCACCTATTTATTACTGGAAACTGGGAACCATAAATTCAGTTACAGGCATGTGTTTTGTAATTCACTTTTCTTTTGACTGTAAGTATTAATGCATATAGGTTCGGTGTTTTGTATGTATTTACTATTTTTAATTTCAGTAAACTTTTTGGTTTCCTTAATCCTGATTGAGTCTTTTCTCATTGTTTTGCATGTGAATGCTGGGACAGTATTTGATAATTCTGACAAAACTATTAACGGCTTAAGTGTGTTACTATCTGACTAAGTTAAGGAAATATCTAGGTCTCAGATTGAGCCAACAGGGTAGAATTGTGAACCAGACTTAACTGGGTTAAGTACTGCACTGCATTTCTCTAAAGAGGGTGCAATATTTGATCCTGTTACCTGGGTATGCTAGTGAAAAGAGGCTCATATTTGACCTCAGGACTTGAGACTAGTAGGTGTTTTCTGACCTAAAACAGACAAAAGGGTTACTCTGTTTGTTTCCTGTTCGCATATTGCACTTCAAGGTTTGGCACTGTGAGAGCAGAGGGCCTCACCTGCAGAGTGCATTTGTGACAGATATGGTTGGCAGTGGTGCGATTTAAAAAGTATTTGGTAACATGAGCATTAACAGTCCAGTGTGTCAGACTGATAACTATAACAGCTCATACACAAAATAAGGCAGTGATTTAAATATAAAGAACTATATCATTGTGCTTACAGTCTAAGTTCCCTACCTGTTTTATTTTTTTTCAGGTGTAAGCTAAAATAGCAGTAGGTTAGGGAAGAAGATGGCTTTCAACTACAGCTAGTACACTGCAGACTACCTGAGGCAGTTGTGCCAAGAGAGAGGAGTCCAGCATGGGGGGGGATCCAAAAAGCACCTCATGGAGGCTCTTGTGGCAGCCGATGCCCAAGATCTTGAGTCACAGTCAGTGACTGGAAAGGACCAAACCTTGGGCATGGAGGGGCCAGGGTCCAACCCATAGTCCAGACCAAGGGAGGAGGACAGCATGACCAGTTTAAGCCAAGAACCACCAAAGCAGAGGAAGGTCGCCACCATGCTGGAGCCCAAAGGGATCCAGCTTCAGATGGAGTTGCAGAGAATGGAGCTGGAAGTTTGAACAGAAAAGGTTTGAAGCCCAGCAGTGAAGGGAGCTTGAACTGAGAAAGATGGATAGAGAGAGAGAAGAAGTGAGAGCAGCGACAGGCTGAGTGAGAGCAGTGAAAGGCCGAGTGAAAGGAGAGAGATCGCCAGAGGAAATTTGAACTGGAGAAGCTACAACTCCCAAGACCAACGCCAGAGCAGGTAAGTGGCATGGATACACCTGGAACTCTAAGATTGGGTTACAAATTAAATTCTAAATTGATAGCTGAATTTAAAGAGGGGGAGATGCATTTTTAAATTCATTTAAGAAAGTATGCATTCAGACAAAAATTCTCATAGAATCCTGGAGCTTCCAGCTATCCCCCACTGCTTACTGGGAAAGCTTATGATGCATTGGGTCAAATGGACAGTCAGAACAGTAATGATTATGGCATACTTAAAGCTGCTTTGTTAAAAAATATGATTTGACAGTAGAGGCATGCAGAGTTAAATTCCATAAGCTCGGAGAAGCCCTGATATGAGCTATGAGGAGCTAGCCACTAAACAACATCAGTTTTTAAAACATTGGTGGGAAGGAATACAAGCAGACTCTGTAGAGAAAATTGAAAATGTTGTACTTTTAGAGCAGCTCTTTTGGGCTTGCCCTACAGAGCTGAAAACCTAGCTAGAGGACCAAGTTCCAAAAACAGTGCAGGAGGCTGCTGAACTCTTGGACCACTATGCTAGGAGCAGACCTGCTCTGAGAGTGAATGTGGTTGGCATAGCAGGGCAGAAAGGGAAAGCACACTTTCAGGGCAGCTAAATCCTTCCCCGCCTATACCAAAACCAGGCAGCCTCAGGTTACAAAGAAAAGATTTGCCTGATAAAAGAAATGAATGTTGGGTTTGCAGACAACCTGGGAACCTTGCCAGGCAGTGTCCAAAAAGGGCAGACAGTAAACAAAGTGGTGCTAGGAAAGAAGTGGGTTGTTTCTGTATCCCTGAAAGCATGCCAGTAAACATGAGGGAGGACATACACCCAGTTACTGTGAATGGGGTACAGACCCATGGGTTAGGGACACGGGGGCATCCCTGACTTTGGTAAAAGGGGATTTGGTTGAGCCTGAACAACTTAAATCCAATCAATTTGTTACTGTACAGGGATTCACAGGGGAGGAGAAAATGCTGCCACTTGCTAGTGTTCTTCTGGACTGGGGTGAGACAGGGGAGACTTGGCAAAAAGTTGCAGTAGCAGAGAATCTTGCTCTAGACCTAATTATCGGGCACAATCTCCAAAAGGGGATGGTGTGTGCAGTTACCCGCAGTCAAGCAGCAAAGGTATATTGTAGTTCCCTGGACCCCATAGAAGCCCACATGAAAACCACTTGGAGGATGGTTCCCCAGCATGTGTCTCCTGATATGGAGAATAATGAAAGGGGGATAAAAATTAGGTAGCAGTTAGAAGTTAACGGAACAGCTACAGTGGGTTACTCTGATGAAGGATGGGTAACCCATTGTCATAGGGTTAAGGAGGGTAGTGACCCTGAATGCCCTGATGCTAGAGCTAGGGCCCCTAGTTTAGAAACTGGAGGGCACCTGTCCCATGCCTTGGGAATGTGTAAAGATTTTGCAGCTGCTCAGAAAAATTACCTTAATTTAGAGAGGCTGAGGGCTTGGGCAGACTGTGACAGAGCACTGGGAGGTGACGGGAAATACAGACTTTATTGGGACAATGGACTGCTGTATATGCAGGACATAAAGACAGAGGGAGGGGTGATGGGCAGGCAGCTTGCAGTTCCCCAGGGGTATCGTGAACAGTTGCTCAAGATCGCTCATGATATTCCCCTGTCTGGCAATCTGGGAATTGCACGCACTATGCAGTGATTGGCCCAGAATTTCTATTAGCCCAACTTCACCCAGCAGGTGAAGGAGTATTGTAGGTCTTGTCACCGGTGCTAAGAAATAGGGAGGGCAGGTAGGAAAACCCAAGCCACCCTAATTCCCTTGTCCATAGTGAAGGAGCCATTCCAGAGGGTAGGAATGGATATTGTGGGGCCATTGAATACCCCCCAGCTCCTTCAGGAAGACATTTATCCTAACAGTGATGTATTATGCCACCCAGTACCCAGGGCAGTGGCCCTATATTCACTGAGGACAGACAAAGTGGCAGATGCCTTACTAGGGATTTTCTCCCATGTTGGTTTCCTGCAGGAGGTTATCACCAATCGAGGGGTTCCTTCATGGTGGACCCGATGAAATGTCTGTGGGAGAAGTGTGGGGTGGTGCAGAGATGCACATCTCCTTATCACCCACAAGCCAATGGACTTGTGAAAAGATTCAATGGTACCCTTAAATTGATGCTCCAAGCATTTGCTGAACAGTATGGAAGGAACTGGGAGAACTACCTTCCCCACCTGTTGTTCTCATACAGGGAGGTGCTCCAAGAATCAACAGGGTTTTCCCCCTTCACGCTCTTATATGGACACAGGGTACATGGGCCCCTAGACTTGATTCAGGAAGACTGGGAAGGTAAGCACGCCACTCAGGGAGCTCCCATAGTGGATTATGTCCTTAAGTTTAGGGAAAAGCTGATGGAGCTTATGGGAACTGCCCAGAGCAACCTGGCAGCTGCCCATAAAAACGCAAAAGGTATAGTACAACTGCAGACCAGAGCTCACTTGTACACTGTGGGTCAGGAGGTCATGGTTCTAATCCCGGTCCAGAAAGATAAGCTGCAGGCCGAGTGCACAGTACCATACAAGGTAGTCAGACAGGTGAATGATGTAAACCACATTATAGAACTACGTGACAGGAGACATACCCAAAGAATGTACCGTGTCAACATGATGAAGCCATAAGCAAATAGGACTGACATGGTCTTTGCAGTGTGTAGTCCTGGGAAGGGGATGGATGAAGGAGATCCCCTTCTGGACTTGCTGGAAGAAAGAAAGCAGGAATCCTCTGTGATGGCAAATAAGATGTCACCCCAGCTGACTCCACACCAGATCCAGGAAATAAGGGAGGTTTTAGCAGACTTTGCCCCATTGTTTAGTACCAAGACTGGACTAACCCCCTTAGCTACACATGATGTGGAGACAGGGATGCTAGCGCCCATACGGTGGACAGCATATCGGGTGTCCGAGGCCATCCAAAAGGACATTAGGAGGGAGGTGGAGAAAATGCTGGATTTAGGGGTAATCCAGAAATCCCACAGCCCCTGGGCGCCTCCCGTAGTCCTTGTTCCCAAGCCAGATGGCTCTACTCACTTTTGTGTGGACTATCATGGACTCAATGCAGTCATGAAGTCAGATGCCCACCCGATGCCATGGATGGATGAACTACTGGACAAGTTGGGAGGGGTGACATACCTTACCACTATTGATCTGTTGAAAGGGTATTAGCAGGCAGAGTTAACTGGCAGAGCTAGGGAGAGTTCATCTTTCATCACTCTGATAGGGTTATTTGAGTTTAAAGTAATGCCTTTCAGAATGAAGAACGCCCCTGCCACCTTCCAAAGGTTGGTGAACTAGGTGTTAAATGGTGCTGAGGAGTACGCTGTGGCATACCTGGATGACATTGCCATCTTCAGTACCAGCTGGGAGGAACACCTGTCCCACCATAGGGAAGTGCTGGGCGGGATACAGAGGGCTGGGCTCTCTGTAAAACATGAAAAGTGCTAGGTGGCCATGACTGAGGTGGCATACCTCAGGCATGTAGTAGGCCAGGAACAGCACCAACCTAATCTAGCAAAAATTGAGGCAATCAAGGCATGGCCCAGATCTGAAACACAGAAGCAGGTTCAGAGTTTTCTAGGAACCACTGGGTACTACAGGAATTTGTACCAAACTACAGTGCCCTGGCCGCTCCCCTATCTGGCCTGTTAAAGAAAAGGATGCCAAAAAGGATTATCTGGGAACCATCCTGTGAGCAAGCCTTTACATGGCTAAAGGAGGCACTGTGCAGTGCTCCTGTATTAGCCAGTCCAGACTATAGTAAACCTTTTGTAGTCCAGACTGATGCCTCAGATGTGGGTATTGGGGAAGTTCCTAGTCAAATGTCTAACCAAGGGAAGGATCACCCAATAGTGTACCTCAGTAAGAAGTTACTTCCCAGAGAGCAAGCTTATTCTACAGTGCAAAAAGAATGCATTGCAATGGTGTGGGCACTAAAGAAGTTAGAGCCATACCTATACGGGTGGTACTTTGAGGTACAGACAGATCACAACCCACTGGTTTGGCTGGCACAAATGGGTAAAACAAAGGGTAGGCTGTTAAGGTAGAGCCTTGCCTTGCAGGGTTATGACATGATTGTCTCACACAGGGCAGAAGCAGCAAATGAAAATGCAGATGGGCTATCGCATCAGTCTGAGCAGTGAACTGACATTGGGGAACTCATCCTATGCCTAGAAATAGATTCCCCCAAATTCAGCCTAGGAGGAAGGACTGTGACACTCTGCCTATCTACTTGTCATTATACTATATCATATTTGTGATATAAATATATGTTTATTTGACTGTCTGCTTGGAAAAATATGGCTGATCACAACACAGCGATCAGGGAGATGGAATTTCAAGTGTAGCCAGGGAAATGACACTCTACATGACCCAGTGGAAACTCTAATTAACGACTTTCTTCAAAGGCCAGGTTATAAGTTATAACCTATAACACATTGTAAACTATCCCTTTACTTTGAAAAGCAGGGACAAATAATGCATTTTATGACCCCTGAGGAAAAGGCAATTTTTAACTGATTTCTGTTAGATTTCACAACTAGGTGAATACAGTTCCTTGGGAAGCTTCTGAAGACATCAGAGGGGTGATTCTGTCTGTCACAAGGCCTCACTAATTAAGAAGAATATACAATTTTTTTATTGACATGTTTGAGCAGTGGGCTAAGACATGTGACTGATAAATTAATTCAGTACTCAGGTTTGAGTGACCTCACAGCCAGCATCTGTGAGCTGTGTCATCAGGGAGGAGGAGTTTTGTAACAACATATTACCAGCCAGCTGGGAGAACACTTTGCATTTGGCATTTTGCCTTTGGTTTTGAAGGGGGACTCCTGAAAAGAAACTCTCACAACACTTTAGGTAAATTCAACCACCTATTTATTACTGGATCTGGGAACTAGAAATTCAGTTACTGGTGTTTGTTTTGTAATTCCCTTTTCTTTTGACTGTAAGTATTAATGTATATAGGTTCGGTGTTTTGTATGTATTTACTATTTTTAATTTCAGTAAACTTTCTGGTTTCCTTAATCCAGATTGAGTCTTTTCTCATTTTTTTGCGTGTGAATGCTGGGACAATATTTCATAATATTGACAAAACTGTTAATGGCTTAAGTGTGTTACTATCTGACTAAGTCAAGGAAATACCTAGGTCTTAAATTGAGTCAACACGGTAGAATTGTGAACCGGGCTGGGTACCCACTGAGTTAAGTATCATACTGCATTTCCCTAAAGAGGGTGTGACATAAGCAGGAGGCTGGTAAGGACAGAGGTCTGGGGTTATATTCTGTTTGAACTGAAATATTTGAATAGTTTTGTACGTGAAATTAGTTCTATGTGTTAAAAATTATTACCTTGATTTAGAACTGTTACTTGGGCTGTGAAATTGTAACTTTTGAGGCTTGGGAACAGTTGTTTGGCAGTGATAATTAGAGTGAAATTTAAATGTGTTGTTTGCCTGGTGTTAGGGGAAGGGGACATTAACAGGAATTACCTTGTCTTTAACAGGAATTACCTTGTCTTTCATTGCTCACTTGGGAACATAGGCAGGAGGCTGGTAAGGACAGAGGTCTGGGGTTATATTCTGTTTTAACTGAAATATTTGAATAGTTTTGCACGTGAAATTAGTTCTATGTGTTAAAAATTATTACCTTGATTTAGAACTGTTACTTGGGCTGTGATATTGTAACTTTTGAGGCTTGGGAACAGTTGTTTGGCAGTGATAATTAGAGTGAAATTTAAATGTGTTGTTTGCCTGGTGTTTGGTAGGCCCTCCCACCCACCCTGTTTTGTAGGCTTTCTTAAATACTGAAAAGCCACTGGAGGTTGGGATTGAAGGGCTGAGTATTTCTGTTTGGGACTGAAATTTGAAGCAACAGGAGCTGGTGGGCCTGTGACATCATAATGTACCTGATGTCTGCATACACACACTGTTAGTGGGACTGAACACACACTGGACAGTATGTGTTTGTGAGACTTGGGAACTTTATTGGTGGGGTTGAAATTGGGTTTGTAAATAACTGCAGTCAGTATAGAGAGAAACTGTATTCAAGGGGAAGGGACTGAGAAAAGGGGGTGTACCATTATAAACAGAGGGGGATAAACAGGGTGGTCATATTCCACCATAACAGGCATCTTCAGAAGGGTTGTAAGCTGCACAGGCTGTGGGATGGCAATAATTCTCAATTGGGCCTGGAGAGAGGGAGGCTGCCCACTCTGTAGACAGCTATCTTGTATCAGGAGTGAGGTATATTAGTTAAGGAGTAAGCTAGGGGAGCTGGGGGGGTGTCCAAGGATAAGGGGTGTGGATATGGGCAGCAGAAGGGTGGGGCTGAGGGGAGGCTGGGGCAATGCTCTGAAATTACAGGACATTATGTTACAGCAAGCAGGAGGGTGGATATTAGGGACAGAGGACCCTTAGATAGGGATGTTGATGCTAAGGGGAAAGCGTACGGGGTGAACATTCTGAATACAAAGAGAGTGGAGGGGGAAGAGTCAGGAGGGGCTGTTGTAGGGAAGCCTAAAACAGTAGACTGTGGGAAGGGAGCTCCTAAGGTGAACAGAGCAAGAGGGGAAGAAGAGGGGCAGTTTAGAGATGCAGTCAGGGGAAACTTGGGTTACTTGATGGAGGCTGACATAGAGTGTCACAATAAATTTGAGCTACTAAGCAACCTAGAGGGAGAGGAAGGGGTTGGTGGAAATGAGGACACTTATACAGAGGCCGGGGTGAGGGAGTCGGATACCCATAGGGCATCACAGACCGGCAATGGAAAGAATAGAAATAGTCCCAGAGGGAGAAGGGGAAACATAAATGTTAAGCAAATGGGGGAGATGCAACATATTGCAGACATGGGGAAGGAAAGCATGATTGGAGAGAAACTGGGAGACAAGGAGGTGGGAGAGGAGCCCCCCTTCAGCAGGGGGGTCAGTACCAAGGATGGGGCCCTAGCTAAAGGGGACCCACAGAGAGCCTCTGGAGGCAGGGGTACTATTACAAAGGGGGAAGATGGTGGTGTGGGGGTCTGGGAAACCATCAGCACCAGGATAAATGGTTCGGACAAGAAAGGGTTAAAGGGGACACCTATTCAGAGGGGGTTTGAGTTAAGTGGGCAAAATAACGAGGGAGGCAGAAAGGGGAGGGTGACAAGGGGCCTCTAATAAGGCAGGAAGACTCCATGGAATTGAGATCATGAATAAGGGGGATGGGGGGCTGAGAGTGCATAGTGGCGGTAACCATAAGGATGATGGCGGTGTTAAGGTTCTGTTATTGGGAGACTCGATGTTTAGGGGTATCCAGTGGGAGGGACAGGGGGGTGGATGCCATAGCCAGGTGAAGGTAGTGAGTATCTCTGGGCTGACAGTGCACAGAGCAAAGTTCATGGTGTATGAAATGGTTAGGGATTGTGGAGGGAAACCAGATTTCCTGGTGCATTTGGGAGCTAACAATCTAGAGGAAAATAGCGTTTTAGAAATCCAAGCAAGGTTCCAAGAACTTGCCAGAGTCTGTCGGGATAATGGATGCAACATTTCCGTTTCGGAGATATTGCCAGTACCAAAGGCCTCAGTGGAGAAAAAATGAAACTCACAGAGGCTAATATACTCGGAAGTAGGTGAAGAGAGTGGGTTGGGGTGTTAGGGAACTGGAAAGGAGTATGGGAGGATAAGGGACTATATGCCAGGACAGGCTTCATCTTGCCCCATTAGGGAAGGAAGTCTTTAAACAGGGGATGGCTGACTACATTCAGGAAAGGTGGGGTTTAAACTTGTGAGGGGGGGAAGGGATAAGGGAGGGGCTGACCAGAAGCCCTCTCCTCCAGATAAGGGGAGTAGCCTTCAAGCCCAAGGGGGGGAGGGGGGAAACAGATGGGGGTGGAGGTTTCAGGAGGAGCAGAGGGAGGATGGAAGTATAAGGAATCTGGGTGGGGTTCGACAAAGAGGATCAGGGATAAGGGGTGGGGTTGGTGTTAGTAAATGCCAGGAGCTTGGGAAACAAGTTGCCAAGTTCCAGGCCATGCTGTTCGGGGGTGGATGTGGCAGCAGTCATGGAGGCGTGGGCCAACAAAAGCCATGACTGGGACGTAAACGTGCAGGGGTACACTATGCTTAGGAAGGATAGAAAGGAGGGCAGAGGGTGGAGTGGCTATGTTCATTAGAGATGACATAGAAATTGCTAGGGTAGAAGAGGCAGAGGAAGCGTGGAGGCCTTATGGGTCACCTTCGATCCCCAGCAGGAGATAAGTCAAGCTGGGTGTAGTATATAGGCCCCGGATGAGTGATGTTCTAGAGGATGGTTTGCTGGACAATGTCATTGCCCAGTGTGGACCAAAAGGGGAAGGAGTGGTGTTGATGGGGGACCTTAATATGCCAGGTACAAACTGGGGAACCATGTCCTCTAAGGTGGCAAAGGAGCAGAGGCTGCTGGACGGCTTCCAGGATGTGTTCTTAACACAGCATGTGATGGAGCCCACAAGGGAGGGGCATGTCCTGGACGTGGTTCTGGCAGATGGGGATCTGGTAAGGGACCTGGTTGTACAGGACCCCCTGACTGGGAGTGACCACAATACTGTCTGGTTTCAAATAAGCATGGGGAGAGAAGGGGAGATCTAGGACACTGGCAGTGGACTTCAGGGCGGCAGACTTTGTGGGCATGGGAAATATTCTCAAGGATCACTTGAAGGGGATTACATCAATGACAAGTGTGGAAAGGAGATGGGAGGTTATAAAACGGGGACTTCATGATGCAGTCAGGATCTGCGCTAAGTTGAAACGTAAGGGAGCAAGGTCACATAAACCATGCTGGTGGTCCAGTGAGGTGCAGGTAGCAGTCAGAGAAAAGAAGGTGGCCTACAAAAAATATAAAACAACAAGAGGGGATAGGGATAAGGAAATGTACCATCTTGCATCTAGAAAAGTCACCCTGATGGTGAGGGGCGCAAAGTCCAGTAAAGAGCAGCGGCTGGCACAGGGGATACATGGAGGGGAAAAGGGGTTCTTCCGGTATATTGGGGAGCGGAGAAAAACTAAGGGCCATCTCAGCAGATTGAGATCAGAAGGAGGGTGGGTGGAAGAGGCGAGGGACCAGGCAAAGGTATTTAATGAGTACTTTGCCTCTGTGTTCACTAGGGAGGGGGATGGGATATCTACAAAGCAAGGCACGAAGGGGATATAAGCGGCAGTGAGTGGGATCAGGGGAACAACAAAAATGGACCAAGAGGGAGGGAGAGGTACCCCAGGGGTGTCACATCTGGATAAGGATAAAAAGGCCAGTAAGGTGGAGGGGATGGATGATGCTATCTCTGCCAAAAGGGTGTGGTTAGCCCTCAAGGCCTAAAGAAAGACAAATCTCCCGGGCGGATGGCATTCATTCGAGTACTATGGGAATTGGCGGACATACTGGCTGCACCCTGGCGGAGCTCTTCAACAGGTCACTTGAGACAGAGGAGTTACCTAAGGGATTGGCGAGGCACATGTGGTGCAATCCTAAAGGGGAGTCGAGGAAGTACCAGGTAACTATAGACCCATCAGTTTGACCTCGGTGGTGGGAAAATTAATGAAGAGTATACTAAAGGAATGATTGGGGGTGTACTTGGAGGAGGTGGGAGGTCTGGATAGTCGGCAACATGGGTTTGTGCCAGATAGATCATGTCAAACCAATCTTGTGGAGTTCTACGAATGGGTAACATCAGAACTGGACAGGGGAAAGCCTGTGGATGTATTATTCTTGGACTTCAGCAAGGCATTTGACTCTGTTCCCCACAATGGTCTGGTGGAGAAACTGATGGGGTTAGGAGTAGGCCCTTTGATGGTCAGATGGATTGAAAACTGGCTAGCTGGACGCACCCAGAGAGTAGTGGTCTGTGGGGAGCTCTCAAACCCTAGAGAGTTGGTAATGAGGTACATCAGAGTTCAGTCTTGGGTCTGATCCTGTTTAATGCATACATATCGGACATCAGGGAGGGTATAGGATGTGAATAGAGTCTCTTCGTGGATGACTCCAAGATGGGAGCAGTAGTTGAAGGAGAAGAGGGAGGTTGGCCCTGCAAGGACCTAGACACCCTGGAAGCTGGGCTCCACATGGAATTAAATTTCAATATCACAAGTGCAGGTGTTGCATCTTGGTGGAAACCTAAACACAGGTACACCCTGGGAGGGGAGGTGCTGGGGGCCTCAATAGGGGGAAAGAGACCTAGGGGTCATGGTGGATGCATGTATGAATAACTCTGAGCAGTGCAGGAGAGCGGCTAGCAAGGCAAGCAGGATGTTGGGATGCATCATAAGGGGAATCACCTCTAGGAGCAAGGAAGTGATTCTGCCACTGTACAATGGACTGGTTAGACCACACCTTGAGTACTGTGTACAGTACTGGAGACCACACTTGAAGAGGGACATACAGCTCTGGAGAGAGGTACAGAGGAGGCAACTAAGATGATCACGAGGGCTAGGGATTTGTGACGATGAGGACAGACTTGAGGAGCTCTGCCTGTTTTCATTGGAGGAGAGGAGAGACAGGGGGACATGATTGAGGGTCTTCAAGTACCTCAAGGAATAAATAGGGTAAACATGGAGGGATCTTAGACTAAAGCAGGAGGTATCACCAGAGGCATGGTTTGAAGTTGGAAGGTAGAAGGGTGAGGGGAAAGAGGAGGAGGTTTTCACTGAGAGGGTGGGGGACCCTTGGAATGTACTGCCTGGCGAGTTGGTTCAGAGATCCACAGTGGAGAGCTTCAAGAGAGGGTGAGACAGACACAGAAAGTGGATGTATCAGATGATGGCCTGTCCCGGGGGGGTAGGGATGGATGATAGGGGTTTCTGGAGCACAAGGGATGGGAGGGCCTCGGCACCCAACTAAGGATCTAAGGTTCTAGCAGACTCGATAGACCATAAGGCCTAATCTGCTGGCAAATAGTATGTTAGTATTTGATCCTGTTAACTGGGTGTGCTAGCATAAAGGAGTTCATATTTTACTTCAGGGCTCGAGACTAGTAGGTGTTTTCTGACCCAAAACAGAAAGGAGGGTTACCCTGTTTGTCTTCTGTTCACATATTACACTTTGAGGTTTGGCACTGTGGGAGCAGAGGGCCTGACCTGCTGAGTGCATTTCTGAGTTTCAACACCATTGATATACAAAGTTAAGAGGGGAAATGGAATTATGCTTATTTAAACAATGAAGTGAAAATGTTTGATTTTCTTGTATAAAATACAGGCCATATGAAGTGAAAATGATTTGTGGGATAAGTATCTGGGCTATTGACTTTTAAGTAAAATGTCATTTATACAGTTTTGTATGTTAATGTGTTAGAAGAAATGTTACCCTGCTGTGTTAGTAGATGAATGATGATAGGTATGCTATTTGAGATACATAGATACAATTAATATGTCTTTTAGGCTCTGGTAGGTTTCTGGAACATTTTTAAAATGTGTTTTACAAAGGAACATGAAGCGTTATTATAAGAAAATTGAATATGTGGACATCCATACAACTGAACTGAGCCAGATAGCTTAGGTATGCCACAAATGTTATATGTAAATAAATAATATATCTTACGATGGGTATTGAAAACAAGTGAATTAAGAGTGTTATGCATAGAAAGTGATACATGTAAATGTGAGCTTGAGTGCAATTAAATTTGTGAATATGTGAATAATATGAATAGCCTGGAATTAACTATAAAGCATGCACATTTTGGTCAACCTGAATATACTGTAAGTAAGTAGTTACACTTGAAAAATTAGGAGCATCGTGAAGTGGTGAGGAATTGAACATGCTATCATCCTGGTACTTTGAGGGATTGATGAAGGGCATATGAACATAAGATTTTACCTTTTATTATGTCATATTTATAACACATTTTTATCATTTGAATGCAGATCCTCTACCCTGAGGAAGCCCATGATTGGGCAAAACATTGGGCATGGTCTGTGGGGGTCTTGGCTTGATTTATGGAAGCAAAAATAAAACAGAATTAACAGCTACTTTCTTGAGTGCAGCTGGTTTCTTAATACTTTGTTGCTGGAAGATATCACTTTAACGAGCCCGAAAACTACACTGGCATATTACAATAACAGGAAGGGGACCCACCTGGAACTGCATTTTTTGGCTCATACCCCTTGCCCCTCAATCCACTAAACATTCGTATTGCCCTTCTCTGCACCCCTTCCACATGTCAAATGTCCCCTTTGATATGCAGTGCTCAGAACTAGCTACAGTACTCAGTTATGTGGTCTAACCAATGAAGCGTATAAGGGCATCAAGACTTCCCCCACTTCTGCTGGCTGTATTCCTACCTACACAACCTAAGTTTCTGTATTCTTTACTACTGACCCATCTACTTTGATTTTGAAACTTCATATTACTGGTGACTCGGATGCCAAGGTCCTTCTTTTCAGTTATTTCCTTGAGCTCCATCCTCTAAAGCGCATAACTATTTTTTTTATTTTTCATACCCAGATGTGTCACTGTGCCTTTGTCAGTGTTAAATATAAATTTAGATATCTTGGCCCACTCCTCAATGGTTTTCAGGTGGTTCCTCAGATTATTCACCCTCACTTAAGTGTCCACTGCCATACCAGTCTTGATATTGTCTGGAAACTTGCACATCCATACTCCATTTAGTTGTTGCATAGTGGATCCATAGGTGTTAAAAAAGTATTTGTCCCAGCACAAAGCCCTGCAGAAGCCCACTCATCACTTGAACCCTAATCAAATAGATAGCCCCTAATACATACCATCTGTTTTCTATCTGTCAGCCATGCTTGAATCCATCTAATCAGGCTCTTATTTAAACCCACCCTATCTAGTTTTGTAATGAGTTACTGATGTGGCACCATATTGAAGGTCTTGCTATAATCCAGAAATATTATATCTACCAGGAGGCTCCTATCGAGTGCCTTATTTATGGGTTCAAAGAATCTAATAAGGTTTGTCTGGCATGACCTCTCTCCCTGAAAGCCATGTTGTCTGTTATCATTCTGTTTGTATTTTTAATGTGGTTTTCTGTTTCTTCCTTAATAAATATTTCTGATGTCAGGCTTACCAGCCTGTAGTTCAAATAGTCAGCCCTCATACCTTTTTTATGAATTGGAACCACCAGTACCTCCCTCCAGCATTTCACCTCCTGCCCTGAATTCAGAGATCTCTCAAACAAGCATTTGATTGGTCTAAGTAGCTCTACTGGCAATTCCTGAATGAGTTGCTGATGGATCCGATCAGATCCTTGGGCATTATTTGTCTTCAACCCCCTCAGCAAATCTAGCAGTCTATCATTATTATCACCTAGCTTTTGTGTGTCCTGTGGAATCTTGATCACCTCAGTATCTCTTGTCTCTTTATGGAAAATAGAACTGAAGAACTGGCTAAACATATTAACCATGTCATTTTCCCTCAGGATTGTCCTTCCTCCCTTAGTCGGTGGTCCACACCTTGATTTGACCCCTTTATGCTATTGATGTAGCCGTAAAAGGTTTTATGGTTATCCTTTGCTGAGATGGCTACCTTGAATTCTAGAATCACCTTGCTCTTTTTGATTGCTTTTTTTTACATTACCTGACACATTTCCTGTAATTGTACCAGTGTGATGTTTTACCACTACTTATAGCCTTTCTGTAAAGCTTCTTTTTCCTTTTTAAGCATCTATGAATTTTTTTAGATAACCACGATGGGATTTTCCCAGTATTGTGGTATTTTATTCTGTCTGACACGTACTGTAGGTTGCAAGCGTCTTACTGATTTTATTTTCAATAGTCTTCTATGTTACCTCTACATAAAGCCCCCTTAGTTCCTGTTCCCAGATCCACATTAGGAGGTCCTTCCTCATCTCCCCAAAATGTGCTTTTGAGTAACATTTTATTGCTGTCTTCCCCCCTTGCCCTTTGCATTGCTGACTAGCACATATCTGATCCTTCCATGGTTGCTTCCCACAAGTAGTTTCACTGTCATGCAGTCTGACCCTCCCCTGTCTACATTATTTATGACAAGATCCAACATATTAGATTCCCTTGTGTGATGCTGCACACGCTGATGTAAATTCAGTTCATTAACTATGTCAATGAACTCCTTCTCTTGGTTAGTTGAGCCTGATTATTAATCCAAGTTTATTCCTGGAAAATTAATATCTCTTACTTCGTACAGGTGATCATTGATATTGAATGATCTGGGAGTGTTGTACATTTCATCTACCTATTCATTTTGTAAGGAAAGAAGGCTTATAAACCACTCCAAAACATATTTTCTTGGCACTCTATGATGTAATAGCTACCCACAACATTTCAAGTTCTTTATCCAGCCCCGTCTTGATTACAGCCACCTCAATACCTTGCCTGATATACATTGTTGCTCTTCTGCCGTGTCTGTCTCTCCTATTTTTTCTGAACAGGTTGTAGCCATTGATTGTTTTCCCACAATCAACAGCTTTCCATAGTGTCTGTGACTGCACTTATATTGATATTCTCATCTATTATCATTGCCTCTAATTCTTCTTTTTATTACTCAGGCTTATTGCATTAAGAGGCAGTTCCAGCCTTTGTTATTTCTTTTCAAACTCCTCTCTGCCTTTGTCTGAATTCTCAGTTGCATATCTATATTTCCTCCCTCCTCCCCACTGGCTGCTAGTTTAATGAGCGGTTAATGCTATGGCACAATCTATTGCCAAATGTTCTATCTCCATTTGGACTAAGATATAACCCCCCTCTTGCATATAAAGAAATGCCATTGGCAAACCTTTCCAAGTTCCTTTGAAATAGGAACTCCTATCTGCACCCTCTCCTCAGCCATTCCCTAGCATATTTTATCTCATTGTTTCTGGAGGTCCCTCCCCTAGGGATTGGCAAAATGTCCAAGATAATAACACTGCATTTCCTGGCTTTGAGTATTTTTTCCACCTAAACAAATTTTTTTTAAGGCCTCTAATGTTGCTCCATCCAGTGTCAGTGACAGTGCAGTGTCAGTGGCTCAGTAGGTAGCACACTCGTCTCTGAGGTGGGGAGATCAGAGGGCTGTGGGTTCAGTTCCCACATCTGGCACTTGGGTTAATATCGCAGTACTGACACTGTAGTGCAGCATGAGAGGGGTGCTGCACTTCTGAGGTGCCGTCTCTTGGATGAGACGTTAAACCGAGGTCCCATCTGCCTGGATTGGTGGTAGTTCAGGTGGATGTTAAAGATCGCAGGGCACTTATCAAAAGAGTAGGGGAATTTCCCCGGTGTCCTGACCAAATTTTCCTCATTCACTAAGAATACCACAAACAGCTTAATCTGGTTCAAGGTCAGTTGGCATTCATCTGTATCCCCGGCCCCCGGGTCGTGCCTGAAAATAGGCAGGATTTGTCTAGTGCACTTACCCGGTCAACAAAAACTAAATAAAATAAAAATAAATAAATAAATCCCACATCATTAGACACCACATGCAGTGCTACTATCCTATCATCTTTTCCATTTAAGATTTTCCAGATGTTTTTCTTTATGTCCATTATCTTCGCCCCTAGCAGGCAGCTAACAGCTGTTTGGTGTTTTCTGTCTCTGCATATTTGTTGATCAGTGTAACATTGTATCGAGTACCCCACCACAATTATCTCTTTGGTATTACCAACACTCAGTTGTGGTGTACCTTCCCCCCAAAAATGCTGTGTTTGCATTCACTTGTGTTTGGTGTAAATTTGCCACTTCCATAATATTACTGTTTACACATTCAGCACAAACCTCCCTCTCCATCCTCTCCCTGGGGATAATCACAGTTATACCAACCTGATCACTATTGCTTGGTTCTGGCTTGCTATTACTAGTTTGATTTACATATCTGCTATTCAATTCAGGCTCTCTGTTACATCTTTGATTAGCTCAGTTGCTATTCCCATCAGCCTCTGTATACCCCATTAAATTCTCATCACTAATGGTCTCAAACCTGCTGGATAATTCAAAATACATTTTTCTCCTCTGCTTTTTGTTTCCCCTACCACCTTTGGCTTTCACTTTACACCATTTGCCTTCATCTATATTCCACCATCATCAGATTCAGCACTCAGCATTTTTTTCCTTTTGTCCCTCACTGTTATATGAGCTGTCAGCATATCAGAATGAGATTCACCTTCCTCCTTTATATTCTTTTGGCCTTCCTGCAGCAGCAACATTGTCTTAAGAACAAAGTCTTCCATTTCCCTTATTTGATTGTTGCATTCTAGTCTTTCCTCTAGGATTGTGATTTCTAACTCCATCTGCTTGAATAGTTTACATTTGACATATTTAGTGGCCTGTATTTCCACTGATGTCCCATAAACACTGCAGATAGTGCACTTAATCCAGTCCCCCCTGCTGCTGCTCCTTAGGGTCATTACAAAAAAATAAATGCCCAGTGGCTTAACAGATTAGAGTCCTGTCCCATCTCCCCATCTGTACTGGATGACACAGCAGACACTTGCCACTGCTGTGCCTGTCTCTGCTCATGCTTGGCTGCTGCTCACGACGACTGAGCTTAAATCCATCAGGACCCAGAAGCACACCCACTGGTGTGCTATGCACAGAATTAGCAGAATCAGAAGCCTTTAGTTTAAAAGTGTATTGGTTGTTTCCTGACCAGTGTTTACAACTGTCAGTCACACTGCATTAAAAATAATAGCCCTTTTCAGTGCTAAAACGCTCAGTTTCCACCCATTAGTTCCCTCAGTGCTGTGAGGGGAACTACAACTCCCAACAGGCCTTGCAGCCTATGCTGTCTCCCAGCAACAATCCCCAAGCTTAGATAGGGTGCTCTTTAGGGATAGATGTTCTTAATATCAGTTGGTTTTGTAGCTGTTAGTTGTAGCATACACACACACAAGCAACTTGGATATTTCGGGGCAGAGTAGGCAGTCACAAGCATTCGCACAACGAGTGTCTCAAACTCAGTGAATTAAGTATTTAGGCAGAAGCCTCTGCTGTGCCTGACACCTCTCTCACTAAACTAACTGCTTGCAGTGACTGTGCTTAAATCCCACTTGTGCGATATGTACAGAATTAGCAGAGACAGGATCCCTTAGTTTAAAAGTGTGCTGGTTGTTTCCTGACCAGTGTTTACAACTATCAATCACATTGCATTAAATATAATAGCACTTTTCCATGCCCAAAATGCTCAGTTTCCACCATGGTAGTTCCCCCAGTACTATGAGAGAAACTACAACTCCCAGCAGCCCTTGCAGCCTATGCTGTCTCCAAGCAACAGTCCTGAAGCTTAGATAGAGTGTTCTTTAGAGGTAGATGTTCCAAATGTCAGTTTGGTTTTGCAGACTGTTAGGTACAGCATCCACACACACAAGCAGCTTGGTTATTTTGGGGCAAGGTAGGAAGTCACAAACATGCACTCAATGAGTGTCTCAAACTCAGTGCTCTCAGTATTTAGGCAGCAGCCTTTCTCGCTCCACTGCCACTCACAGTGACCAAGCTTAAATTCAAACTGTACAGTGCTGCCAGATTGATTTGACATTGTTCCTGTAACTACAAGGCAATTTACTTATGTTTTACTGTAGATTACACTATTTCATACAGTAGCTGAATTGTTCTATTTTTCTGTATAACCAATGCGAGTGTATGGGAACAATTTATCTGTAGATGGCTCAGTTTCCCTGTAAAATACTGGCATCCCTGTAGATATGGGAGCCCTGACTATATCCCAAAATGCTTTACAAGACAGTGAGTTATATATTGGTATTCCAGGTGTGGTATACAGAAAAGAAGAAGACAAAGAAGAAGACAAGAAAGAAGAAGATGAACAAGAATTATTTATATAGTGTTTTTTATGCATATTGTATCACAAAGCACTCTATAAGCAATGATAGATTGACAGTGAATGGCTATAAATATGTTGTGTCAGCCAGTTTACGCATCAAAATCCACCCACCCCCCAGACAATTGGCTGAGCTAATTCTATGGAAAGAGTAATGTTGGCCAGGACACCAGTGAAAATACCCTACTCTTGCAAGAAATGCCTTAGTTTCTTTTACTTCTACCTGGGCAGCAAAAGAGATGAACAGAAGGGATATCAGTTCACCATCTCATTTGAAGTGCAGCATACCTCAACAGTGTAGCATCCCCCAATGCTTCACTTGACAGTCAGTGTTTTTATGTTACGAGTCCAAGTTCCGCTGTGGGACTTGAACCCACATTCTCCTGGCCCAGAGACAGATGCGCTACCAAATAAGCCATGCTGACACATTTATATACATACACATCAATAGAAGGGAGAAAATGTGTAATAATAAGTAGCAATGGAATGATGTATTTGGTTATCCCTATGGAAGAGAGTGTGATTTGTAACCTTTGAAAGATGGATAGTTGGATTTCCAGATTCAGTTCAGCTGCAAAGTTAAATGAAACCAAAAGACAGGCACAGTTTCACTCCAGAAAAATTTTGTGGTTTTGAGCAGAGTTGCGTGGAATGAGAAAATTCTGAATTTGCAGAATTTTGACAAAAATTCATTAAATTCCATGAAATGTCATAGAATTTCATTGAAATTTTGTGGAATTTTTAAACTTTATTAATCTGAATATAACTTGGCCCTGTAGCTGGTCAAAGGAGTGAAGCAATATGAGTGTGGTAAAAACTGTGCAGGGAAAAGAGCGCAAGCGTATACAGCTACAGGTAAACTATAACGCTGAACATTAGAGAACTGTACCTGTAGTTGTGTTCACTCAGGCTGACTACTTGAAGTGCATGACTGTGTGCAGAAACAGTATGCTGTTATTGTGGCTGGGAGGATAGAGTCACAGTCTGGAAAGGCAATACAAATCAAGGTTCAAGTCCAAACCCTGCACTGTATATGTTTTTTTTGTTACAATGTCTTCCCTTTTTTTTTTGTTTTTTTGATCTTGTGCCTGACCTTTGCTGGACCCCCATCACTTTTACTGTATTGGACAAAATCTGCCCCCATCCCAATTTTTCCTCCCTCACCGAGGGTGTCCCCAGTTGATTATGTTTTTTATGGGAGGGTGTGTAGCCCCCCGCATTAAAAATTATATTCTCTATTGTGTGCTATGTGGTTTGTGGTGTCGAAGAGTGTGCGGAGCTGCCCACTGGATCAAGAAGTTGTTTGCCTCACTGTTTTTTCCAGCTGTGGTCTTTTTCTACGCGGTTTTGTTTACACTCTTTTTGACCATGTTGTTAATAATTAGTAGTTTTGACACTGAACCCATGATGATCTATTGAGCTAGAGGTTTGAGGTTTAGCATGCTTAATTTCTGGGATGAGTTCTAATGGCTTGTCAAATATGGAATTTGGATGGATTATGTCAGAATTAAAGGTGCTCAAATCTGTCATTTTATTTTTTATTGGAAAATTCATGAGAACTTTTGCCTACATATACCTCAGCCTTCTATTGGACCAGAGATCTTAAATTTAACATGATTGCTTGATGTTAGGTGTTCTATAAATGTGCAAAACTTCATTGCATTAGGATACCTCACTCAAAATTATATGTGCTTAAAATCTGTCATTTTATTTTTTGCAGGAAATGTCATGAAAAATGTTATCTGCATATAACTCAGGCACCTTTGAAACAAGATGTGTAAATTATCACAAATAATTTTTGTAATGGTTATAGAATCCCTTAAATATGGAGAGAATTGGATTAGAGATTTTTAAGTTACAGGGGTTCAAATGTTTACTATGTATTTGCAACATTTTTTGAAAACTCTCAAAATGTGGATGTTTGTAACTTCTCTGCTCACGAAGGCATAGTCTTAACATTTGAAATGCATATCCATTGTGTAACCTGATATCTAACACTACTGGTTAAATTGGTTTATCAATTTTAAATTTACAATGAAAAAAAATATTGGTAACATTTTCTCAAATATTTATGGCTGCATAGAGAAGAAGCATCCAGAATTCTTTTTGTGAAATTTAACATTCACAAGGCACGTATCTCTCCTTAATTTGATAAGCTGGGCTGAGCTTTTTGCCGTCCTGCTATTCCTCTCTGGGTGACTATCTTGTCCCCCCTTCTCCCTTAACATAACCAGATTGACTCAGCAGAACTACTGAGCCCACTGATATCCTCTTTGTTCTTTACAGTGACAAAATGAGTCACCTACTCCTTTTCCTATCCACCTAGCCTGTTGTAATAGCCATAATTCTTCCTTTCTTGAGCTCCAGATATTCTCTTCCCCCACTACATCTTTCTGAGTACCTCTAAGTCCCAGACTTGCACATACATCAGGCTCCCTGGATCATCAGTTTAACGGTTGTGATTCTTATATATCCTAAATTCAGGTTGGAATTGTTGACACTCTGTACTTCCTTGCTCCAAATGGGAGATCTACCATTGGTGTGCTACCCAGCTCATCTGTCTATTTCTTGGGGAAACTAAGGGCAGGATTCATGACACGTTATTTTCTAAGTTCCACTCCGCAACTGCTGTTGCGGATTGGAATCACCTGCAGCTGCAGTGGTAGCGATTCTCTGCCCCAGGAGTTGCGGAGGGTGTTACAGCTGCTTCTACCAGCCATAGCCCATTCCTGCTGCTGCAGCCAACCCCTGGTGACACCACCCACAAGCGGCCGTAACCAGTGGAGCCAGTTGTAATCTGGCTCCACCTTCATGAATACCCGCTGCTACGGGTAACCTGCAGCTCCAAAAGTGGCAACCCACTTGTACAGCAGTTTACCCACAGCTGCAAGTCTTTTGCCAGCTTTGTGAATCCTGCCCTATGCATCTAACTCTTACAACAGGTGACCTCCCTGCACTACCTTCCTCTTACACCTCTATCATTTAATTTGAATCCCCTAGATACGGCTGAATGAGATTAGAAAATTCCAATTTTATGGAATTTTTGTGAAATTCCACAATTTTCACAAAGACTCATGGAATTTGACTTTAAAGGATACCAAAACAACATTTTGACAACAAACTATTCAAAAATCTGACTCCATAGGTGACTAAAGGAAAGGCTGCTGTATTCATTAATGCTAAAACTACATTTATATAATTTACCTAAATGTGGTTCCAGAGCATTTGAATATTGTAAAATCAGCCTTCTAATTTAAAAAAAAACTGTCTTACCTGCTTCCTAAAATGGCCACCAAATGTGTTATGTGATAACATTACTGGAGCCAAAGTCAGAGAGAGATATATGGCTCTCTATAGTGCTAACTAGTTCTTTTTTTCCCTTTGAATAGAATTGTTTCGCCCACATGGTCAAAGCCATGTGCATTATTTTGTATAATACACATGTTAGGCTATGGTTCTGTTCATTTTGTTTATTTTAACATGCTGAAAATGTGTTATAATCCAATTGACTTTCTCTGTGGCAAACCACAGTGCAGTACAAATCTTGAATAACCTGGTGGTCTAGTGGTTATGGTGGATCCAGGATGCTACAATGGGGGTGCTGGGGTAGTGAGCATGCTTAATATGCACTTTTTAACATTTTTATTAAACCTTTATATGCTCTGCTATTATTCTTTTCTAGTACATTTTTGATAGAACCTACAAATGTAATCCATAGTTTGAATGAAGACATTTGTACAATCCATAAATCAGACTTCTTCAACAAAGTGAAATGCAGCGGCAGCAGCAGCAGCAAGCAAGTACGTTACTATGTGGGGGGGGTACAGCCACACCCTTCACCACCCCCTAAAGCCACCACTTTTTTGTAGCAAAGTTCTTCTGTAGTCCAATGTTAGATATCATACTTTCTCAAAACTCAGATATATGCTTGTCTTGTCTTCTTTTTCCATGGGAAATAATAATAATAATAATAAGCAGCATTTATATAGTGGTTTTCATACACATTGCATCCCAAAGTGCTTTACAAGCAATACTATACTGGTAGAAAAGTTACTGAAAGTGTAGTGGTTGCCATTTCATACATTAATATCCACACATAGCCTTGGACAACTGCATGAACTGATGTTATAGGAAGGGGAATGTTGGCCAGGACAACGGGGTCAGGTATTGATCAAGGTGCTGGTAGCCCACATTTTATTTCTCACAGTAATCTGCTCATATTTCTCTCCTTCTGTCTTCTCCCTTCCCTGAATATAGCAGTACCTTGCAAGAGTGGCCTTCTCAATCTCCCTCTGGTATTCATTCTTCACTGTTCCTCCTCACACCAAAAACTGGTGAGCTCATCACCCTTCTGCATCCTGAATGCAAGTAGTACAGTCCCGGTTTTATTTTGATATATCAAATATAAATATATCTTTCCAGTAAGTCAGGCTGATAGCAGCAGGGAACAAGGGGAATGATGGGCTTTCCTATCCTTAAAAGATCTAGGCTACCTTTGATTAGGCACTGCTAAATGATGGGTGTGCACATCATTATGCACGTCACTTAATGGTGCCTAATCATAGGTGGCTTAGATCTTATATCATTAGGAAAGCCTATTTTTCCACTTGTGCAATGCAGCTATCAGCCTGGCTTACCAGAAAATCATGTTTATTATTAATATTTAAAAATAACATGGGAGACTGTACTAACCACATTCATGATGTGGAAGGATAGTGAACTCACCAGTTTTTGGTGTGGGGAGCAGGTGAGAAGAATGAATGCTAGAGAGGGACTGAAGAGTCCATTCCAGCAGGGTACAGCTATATTCAGGTTAGTTGAAGACATGAAGGAGGACGTTGAGCAGATCACTGTGAGGTCTGAAATGTGGGGCTGCCAACATCGTGATCACTACCTGACTGTGGATGAGAACAGCCAGTGATGAAAAATACTCAGAGTGGCAGAGCTGCACCTAAACTGTTACTTGAATTCAGCGTAGGGAGATTATCCTCGGGTTGGTGGGGTTGACGTTTGTTAGGACAGTATTGAGGGAGTTGGGTATAGCTAACATGCTAATATGCTAAATGCCAGCAGAATAGGCCTGATGGTTTGTCAAGTCTACTTGGTAGCCAGTCTCCTAATGTGTGCTCATTCAAGATTTGAAAGGATGGTAGCCAGCCAACTCGCATTGTAGAGTAGAGCACAGAAAAGTACTGGAGAAGAATTGCTGGGAACTGTTCTGCGGGGTTCTGCAGATTACAGGTAAAGGAGTAGACTGACATTGGAAGTCAGCTGGATTCACTTAAGGTAATAATATGCCTCTCCTGCTAATAATATTGTTATCCATTGTAAGGGCAGCCCTTATGAGGGCATGAATAACAGTTTTTCTGGTGGGTCATGATGCTTATTGCTTGGCCCTCCAGGTAGACCTAGTTGTTGGTTAATGAGGCAGGAAAAAAACACAACAGGGGAACTGTATGTACTGCCTTCACTGTGCAGAAGGGTGATTATCCACTCAATGTTTACTTTGGGAGCAGAAGTCAAACATTGAGAATGTGGACTGGAGAGTGATTTGGGAGGCATTTTTTAACAGTGCCAGCTGATGAGACATATCAGTATAGATGTGTATAACTCTGTGGGGTGCAAGATTACAATCTGAGGTGTGATAATTCTCTTCATTAGACCGCAAGCTCATATGCAGCCCCAGGCAGTACTAAGGACAGCGTAAGGATGGTGAGGTGTTCAACAGAAGGCAGGCTAGATGCAGGGGGTTCACATGGAAAAAGAAAGCCTTATTTGTGGATTAACAAGAAAGCATAAGCTTTGGAACCGAACCAGATCGGTACTTTGCTGTGTGACCCTGAGCAAGTCATTAAATTTCCTTGTGCTCCCAGGCCACACCTGTAAACAAGCTTTCAGATTAGTGTGTCTCACCTGGTTAACAAAAAACTAAATTCAGTGCATCAGATAACCACTAGATCATCGGGTATTTAAAGTGTTGTACTGAAATGCAGTTTGCCAAGGAAAAAGTCAGCTGCATTGCAAAACATTTTCCACAAGTTAAAGTAAATAAAATGAACAAAATCATAGCCTAACGTGTACTGATCAAAATAATCCACGAGTTAATACATGGTGTTGATCATTCTGGTACAACAATTCAGAGCAAAGAGGGAAAGAAGAACTAGTTAGCACAATAGAAATATATGTGGGTCTCTGTCTCTGGCTCTGATGATGTCATCATGACTCATCACTTAACACACTTGGCAGACATCTTAGGGAGAAACCAAGGCTGTTTTTTTGAAAGTGAAAGGCTGATATTTACATTTTTCAAAAGCTATGAAACTGCATTTATGTTATTTACATAAATGCAGTTTTATCATAAATGTAAACAGCAGCCTTTACTTTACCTCTATGAAACCAGATTTTGGACTTTGCAGTTTTAAAAAACTGCTTGTTTAGGTACCATTTAAGTACAGATGCTATATTAACATTTTTGGCAGCAATCAATTAATAAAATTGACACACACAGTCCCCTTTTAAGGAATAAGAACCTGCCAAATTTAATGTCATTGTATTCTCTAGTTTTAAAGTTTAATGGGTTTATAAATTTGCAGTTTACATTCTTGCAAAATGTCATTTTTAAATTCTGTGAAAGTTTGTCTACTTTTAATTCAGTCCCATTAAAAGCTATAAATATGAACTGTCAGAAATTATTATGTGGTATGGTAGTTTAAATGATTCAAATCTAATTAAATTTGGACATGTTTTAAAATTAGAGGGAAATAAGTGAAATTTAAATGTTGGCAACATGTTTAGCAGGTTATAACTCAGTCCCATTTGAAGCTAGAAATCTGAAACTACATACATACATATATGAATGTAGTGACAGCCTGTATACCTCTAAAATGTTATAACATTTCAATGAATACTATCAAAATTACACTGCAGTAACAAAATCAAAATGTTGCCAAATATAACTCAACCCCTTTCGAAGCATGAGACTTACAACTTGGTGCACATACCCATGTTGTATGTTTCTCTAAATCCTGCAACCATGGTGAAATTTGGATAAGAAATATTAAAATTAGATTAAAATAACTGAAAATTACATTTTGATTAAATGGTTGGCTATGCTTAACTCCACCTTCTTTCAACTTATGACTCTGAAATTTGGTGCACTCATGTCAGTCATATCCAACTGCCCACATACCAAATGTGGCGACATTTGGGTGCACACTTTTAAAAGTAGAGGAAAATAACTGAAATTTACAATTTGGCAAAATTCTGTGGAATTTTTATGCAAATTATGTGAAATTCTACAAAATCTATATGTTAATTCTATGACTAGTCAGCCGCTGGAATTTTCTATTCTGCAGAGCTCTAGTCTTGAGTTATTTTTTTGTTTGATTATCAGATTTAAATCTTTGTACTAGAGAGCTTGTTTACAAAGGTTCCATGTTAAACAAGGTACAAACAGATTAACAGTGACATTTACATTACAAGTAGGATACAATATTATGAACTCTAAGCAAGTGCATCAGTACAAGATACATGAGAATAGATATACTGTAGATGTCGAGCAAGACTGTGGCAAATGTACAACAGTAATGGTGGAATAATCAAACAGAGCTGCTGTGCTTGCAAAGCTCGTTAGGTGAGGTGAGGTTGAAGGAGGACCAGGGGGAAGAGGAGAGTAGGTTAGGAGAGCTGGAGTGGGGGTGGTTGAATACTGAAGTGAGGGAGGGGGCAGATAAGGGGGAAACATAGAAAGGGTCGATGGAGATTGAAGTGGATCCACCCAAAAAGAGTTTCTTTAGGATGGGATTGGTGTGGGCAGGTGTTAAAGTATAGGGGTATGGAGTAGTCAGGTAGGATTGATGAGGGTGGGAGCCTAATAGTAGGCAGCAAGGGGGGTTAGATGGCTTGAGGTGGGGAAGATCTGAAGCTGTGTGAAGGAGGGGGTGGAAAGTACAATATCAGGTAAATTCAGTGTAACATTAGGCCTAGGTATCATAGTCACACTTACTGAGAGAGGCCAGGTGCATTAGCAGCTTAGATTTGAAGGGGCCTAGTTTTGGTTCAGAGACCAGTTCCATGCCGAGGAAATTTAGCCAGAGGGGGCCCTATATTCAAAAGATTGTTGCCCTTGCGAGGTACGGTGAAACATGATGTTTAATCTAGTTTTGCTGGATCCTCTTGTTGGGCTGGAGTTGGTGGAGTGGTTAAGTAGTTGCTGCACTCCAGGCGGTGCAAGACAAAGAGTGGCATTTTTAGCTAGCAAACAGACCTGGTACTGAATCCTGTTGTTCAAGTTTGGCCAACTGGTGCTGGTGTACAGTTCACCTGTGTGAATTAAGTGGTCTGCCCCCAGGACGAGTCTGTAGGCTTTGTTTAATGCAGTCTTAATTCTCTTAAGGGCAGTGTCAATGCCTGCTCCATAGACCACCAGGCCATTATCTATGACTGCTAGCACTGAGCTGATGACTGCAAGTCTAACTGCACTCTTTGTGAGGCAGTGTCTGTGCTGGTATAGTTGGCTCATTCTGGCACTTGCTGCTTTGGCAACATAGTCAATGTGTAAGCTATAGGAGAGTGAGCCATTAAGGATGACCCCCAGGTATCTAAAGTTATTGACCATTTTGAATGTCTCATGCTTATTATTAATTATTTTGAGGGGAAGTGACTTAGAATGATTTTGATGAGAGGTGAACAACATTGTTTTTGTTTTTTTGTAGTTAAGCCAAAGCTTGGAATCAAGAACCATTTTTCTACAGCACTAAAATCAGGTTGCATTCCTTTTTCTAGAGCTTCAGGTGCAGAGTGGCAAGTGTAGAGCAATGCATCATCTGCATGTAGGAGGATTTTGTGCTGGCATAATTTAGGAAGCGCATTCAGGAACAGGCTGAATAGCAGGGACCCTAATATGGAGCCTTAGGGCACCCCTGTAGTGACATTTCTGTGGTTAAATAGAATGTCATGGATCTTTACGTGCTGTGTTCTGTTGGAGAGGTAGCTCCAGAACCAGCCCAGAGAGACAGTAAATATTCCAATGTTGTACAGTTGGTGGAGAAGCAGATTATGATTGACCATATCGAAGGCTTTGGTGAGGTCAATAAAAGTGGCCCCCACCAAGAGCCCCCAGTCAAGTGCTTCATGAATATAGCCAGTAAATTCAACCAAGGCAATGGAAGTACTATGTGCCTTCTTGAAACCGTACTGCTGATGCCATTGAAGGTTGTACTTTTCTAAGTGTTCTACTTACTGGTCATAAACTATTCTCTCTAGGGCTTTAGATAGAGGGGATAAAATTGAGATTGGCCGGTAGTTGGTGTGGCTTGTTCTGTCTCCGCTTTTGAAGATCGGAGTGACCACTGCAACTTTCCAGCATGAGGGGAACTTGCCCATAGTTAGTGAGAGGTTTAGGATCCAGGTTAGGAGGGAAGTAAGACATCAAAGGTGAGGGTGAGGATCTTGAGGTCTAGTTTTCCTGAGGACTTTTCCCAGGTATTTTTTGGCCTCAGCCATGATGAGAATCTTCAGGTTAAAGAGAAGAGCTGTGCTAGCTGTTGGGACGATGTTGCCGCTAAGGGTGGTGCAGGGCTGGGGTTGAAGGAAGTCTGTGGGAAGCACTCCATTTAGGTCTGTGAAGGCCTTGTTGAAGTTATCTGTGATATGTTTGAGGTCCTGGGTGATTACTCCATTGATGTTGAGCAATGTGGGAGGGGTTTTGCTTGTTTTCCCTGTAAGGGTTTTGATGTTCTCTCAGAATTTGCGGCTGTTGCCCCAGGAGTTATTTAGTTCACTTTTAAAGTGAGATTTTTTAGCTTGGCAGATGGCATTGGTGCACTTATTCAGTGCTGCTTTGTATTTGTGGAGGTTAGTGAGAGACCCTGTTCTCCTGGCTTTGTGCCACAGGTTATCCATTGTTCTCATAAGATCCAAGAGCTGCGGTGTAATCCAAGACTTACTGGACCCTTTAATTTTCCTTGTTTTAAAGGGAGCATAAATATTACAGGCCTTATTGAAAGTGTTAATAAAGCACTCAAGTGCAGTGTCCACATCTGCTGCAGCATAGACCACTTCCCAGTGTAGCATGCTGAGGTGGGTACCGAGAGATGCAAGTTGCTCTTCTTTTATCACTCTCAAGGTTATTGTTCTGGGATGGGTTTTAGATGTCTTGTTAGTCCATGTACATAAGACTGGCTAGTGGCCACTGATTGTGTCAGCTAGCACTGTAGTACTACTTATTCTTTGTGGCTGGTTAGTTAGTATCCAGTCTATAAGAGTACTAGTGACGGTGCAATAGTTTACTCGAGTGGGGGACTGAACAAGTTGCACCATATCAATCACCGCGATGGCATCCATGTATGGAGCTGCATCAGGGATAACCAATTTATATTGAAACCCCCATACATTAGGATTTCAGAGTTATCCCAGAGTTCGGACAGGTAGTCTAGAGCTCGTTTGAAGCCAGTTGCTTGATTTTTAGGGGGATCGTACATCAATATTACTGTTAGATGCTTTTCCTGGGAGCAGAGTTGCAACTGGACTGCAAGCATTTGGGAGCAGTCACCTGTGGGGGGGGGGGCAAGGGAGTGCCCTTCCTTGGAGGGTGTCTTTAGCAGAAATGACGCAGCTTCCACTGCATTTCCCTAATCTGTCCACCCTAAAAGTTGTGTAGCCCTCCAGCTGGATTGCCAGATCCACAACTGAGAGGACCTCTGGTTTAAGTTGTGTGGTCCAAACCTGGAGAGCATCACATTTTTCCAGAAGGCTGCAGATGTTAATGGATGCAATAGTTATTACTCAAGCCCTCTTTACAGTTGCTGGTGTGCTGGCTTCAGTGCCAGGTCCTGGGTTGGGATGAACATTCCCAGAGAGCAAACAGAGTATCCAAGGTAGTCTTAATGCTTGGAGGTTTAAGAGTTTTATCCCCTTGAGCCTGTTGTGGGTATTGGATTTAGTATTACTCACTTTCATGGTGACCAAGAGCAAGTTCAGCTGAGTCAGGAGATTGGTGTAGGTGTATTTGCCTGGGTGCACTGTCCACAGGAGATTTTTAAAGGAGGTGTCAGGGCACCTGGTCGCTGGGGCAGGAAGAGAGAAGGGGTCCCAGATTAGATATGGGGAGTTTTTTTTGGAGATCAATTCTTATGCATTGCAACTATAGGATGGAGGGTGAGGGAGTGGTAACTTAGGTGAAAGTAACATGAGGAGTACCGGTAATAGCACCTTTGGTTGAGTGACAAAAAAAGGACTGACTGGGCTTGGATGGTGGGTTGAATTGTAATCAGTTTTGGCTTGACAGCTCTGATGTGGCTCTATATATTGAGCTTTAAATTGGTTCTGACTATGGAGTACATGCAGGCAGTTGCTCCTTTAAAAGGGGGGGGGTAGTGCCTGCAGACTTAAGAGATTTGGGGTGGTGCCCTAGGGAAAAAGAGGATTTAAAGAGTGTCAGGGGCAGGCCAAAAAAATCAAAGTAGAGAGCTGTTGCAGATTACAGCACTTAGCTAGGCAGCAGAGAAATGAGCTGGAAAGCTGCAGAGCTTGAATGTGAGTGGTGGTGTCCAGAGATCAGCTAGTAGGGGAGCAGCTGGAATGGAGGATCAATCAATCGAGGAGAGGGAATGAAAAAAGCACTGAAAGTCAAAAATAGCAGGTGCTATTGGAGTTCTGTACCTGGAAAGTAGTCTCGGTGGAGTGGAGAGTAGGTGGTGGGGACAGCAGGTGCTGCATCGCAGTTGTGCAGGGATTGCCCAAGTCAGAGGCTGCGATCTGCAGAGGAGAGACAAAAGAGGAGTTAACTGGAATATTGGCAGAGTCGAGGATGGGGGTAGACAAGGGCCAAGACAGGTTTAACAGAAGGGGGCTGTAATTGCTGTAAATGGCAAGGCAATTATTGTTAAAAGGGGCAGGTTCCTCCTGGAAGGCAGGACCAAAGAAAGGAGGTAGAATACTGAGCAGCAGGGGCAGGGCGGGTCAGCTCCAAGCTTTGGGGGAGGGGGGGAATGTTAGGAGACAGAGTGGAGGCAGAGAGCAAGGAATAGGAGAATAGGAAGGTCAGCTCTGGTACAGAGTTCAGCTGGAATCAGTTTAAAAAGTGGAAGTAAAAAAGAAAATCAGCTCAGACAGTTTGGGGCAGAAGAAAAAAATCAGTTTAGAGTTACTGATACAATATCTACTAAAATCTGTACTCAGATGCTATTACTGTATTTCCTAACAGTAAGGATAAAATAAAGAAAAAAATCCTATTCTTTCTGACTGAGGTCAGCTAATTTAGGAAAAATAAATTACGGTCAAAGAAAGATCTGAAATTTAAAATTCAGCAGACATGAATTAGCAGGTGCATTGATGTTCAAAAGTAGTAGTTTAAAATTCATCGGACATGAACTAGCAGGTACAGTGATGTTCTAAACTAGCAGTTTCAATGATAGGCTAAGGAGAAATGGCAACAAGCAAGCATCAAATCATTTTTAAACAAAAAACCAAAGTAGAGAGCTGTTGCAGATTACAAGACTTAGCTAGGCAGCGGAGAAATGAGCTGAAAAGTGGTGGAGCTTGAGTGAGAGCTGCGGTGTCCAGATATCAGCCAGTAGGGGAGCAGCTGGAATGGAGAATCGGCCAATCAAGGAGAAAGAACAAAAAAATGCAGAAAGTGAAAAATAGCAGGCACTATTGGAGTTCCGTACCTGAGAAGCAGTCTCGGTGGAGCAGAGAGAGGGTGGCAGGGACAGCAGGTGCCACACCACAGCTGTGCAAGGATCACCTGAGTCAGGGGCTGTGATCTGGGATGCAGTCTCGGTGGAGCAGAGAGTGGGTGGTGGGGACAGCAGGTGCTGCACCACAGCTGTGCAAGGATCACCTGAGTCAGGGGCTGTGATCTGGGATGCAGTCTCAGTGGAGCAGAGACCAGGCAGCAGGGACAGCAGATGCTGCACCACAGCTGTGCAGGGATCATCCGAGGTAACTGGTGGGACATTTGAATAGTAAGTTTTTGTTTCTGCCCTGAGCTTCTGTGCCCAGTTTTGGCTGTTAGTGGGACAATAGCCTTATAAAAGACTGAAATCTGATGAGAATGCAATTACCGATATGCTACTCGAGAGACAAAGTGTGACATTCAAGTTCAAAAATTTGTTTGGGACAATTGTCATAACCATAGCATATTTACATTGAGTACATGTGGTAGTACTGCAGTCCCCAATATAAAGATAGTTTGTAGTTCAGAGGTCCTAAAAATGGGATTAAAAGTTCCCACAAGGCCAACGTAATGTGAGTAACGTCATGTCCTGGACAGCAAATTTGCCATATTATCAAACATATATTTTTTGATATTACTATGTCTATGGCATCTATTTAGGTAGCATAATATTTAGCATTTCATTTTTTAATCATAAACTTAACTTGTTGGTAATTATGCCACAATGTGTTTCCTGATCGCAGTGTGCCCAAGTCTGGACATGTTCAAGTTTAGCTACCACATTCATGTCCTTGATTTTCTAGCCCATAGTTTTTTTGCACAACTATATTACCCTCATACGAAAAGACAGAAATCACTGAATTTTCAGAAAGTGAGTTATGCTTTATTTACAAGGTTTTTTTCCATAGGATGTCACGCAAGAAACTCCACAGGACGTCACACGAGTAACACAGACACGACACAAGAAGTCACATGAATAACATGGACACCAGAACAACAGTAGTATTAGTATCATACCTAGTGTATCACTAAGTCATACCAAAAGTTATTGCTAATGTTCAAACAAAAAATTATTGTCATACTATGGATATTTGGTATAACATTTTTTTGAACACTTTGAAGACTGTACTGTAGTCACAACATTATACTGACTTAAAATATTCACACATGTTTTATGCTACACAGTGTAGTACAGTGTAGTATGGACTCAATCTCACCTGGTCTGTCTATTACATATACCAGCTGGTCCTAAGCCTGCAATAAGAGAGAGGGGAAACCAACCTATATCTCAATGAGTTGAATGGGGGTGTTTGGGAGTAATGCATTCCCTTGCCGCTTGTGATATTCAAGGCGGAAGGCAAAACACCAGAAGTGTATTAGTGACTTATAACATGGGGTAGATAAAGAAAAGTGAGTGGTAAACAGCCATCAGGTGACCATTGATTACTCCACAATATACAACAGCTAGTGGTGACCCATCCCTCCGAGAGATCAGGCTGCGTTTCTGTTCTGATCTTGTTATAGTGCCAAAATTGCAGTCTGCTGAGCAGCCATTACTATCCCTGCTTAGCGAGTGAGAGCCGAGGCCTGTCACGTAGTCTCAGGCAGTGCAGCAACAGTGGCTGCAGCATTCAAAGTTTGCAGTCTTGCTTCTTACCCACCCACATGCCCTAGGGATCATCACAGCAAAACCGAATTTCTTGTCTGTCTCAATCTCTCTATGATGAGGACAGCACAGAGAACAGGTGCCAGTCCGGCAGCCATTAAAACAACCTGATTGAGTGATCGGGAGTGTGGCATATGGCATTTTCTTGTTCTATGTGGGACTTCCCAGGGGACAGAGAAGCACCATAACATATTATTCAACAGCAGTACCTCTGTTCTCTGTGGACATGTCCTGTGCCACAAAGGTTGCCCTCAGTGTGACCCCCCCATTAGATCACAGAAAGATAGTAAGAACTTTGGGAGTGCTTGTCTGTGTATGGCACCAAGGAATCAGACAGCAAACAGTACTTGTCCATGCATTACTCTCTCCGTGATCACACAAACACCAGACTACGGGACAAGTGCTCAGTGTGCCAGATGGGTTTAGCCTGTGGCTTGTTTTTCCTCTGTATCCCATGTGCAGCACACAGAAGTACCACACAGCAAGAAACAGAAACACAGAATTTGACGGTAGATAAGGACTGCTTGGCCCACCCAGTCTGCCCATTTTCTTACCTAATGGATAAGCTGCAGATCCTAGTTAACCAACAGCCTACTTCCTTCTATCCCCACCCCCTAGAATTGCCTTATGACTGTCCCATGCATTCTTGAATTCCACCACTGTTTTTGATTCCATAACCTCCTCAACAACATCCACTCCTCACAGACAAAAGGAACATCTACAGCGTGTGTGTCTGCTGCTCTGCCACTGTCAGTGTCACTTTACATGGTGACAGTGACAGAGACAGTGAGAGACCCACTGCAATGCAGGAGAAGCAATCATCATCTGCGACAGCGAGCAGCAAATTGCCAGCTGTCCCCTGGTCCCACTGCTGACTGTCTCTATCTTAACTCTGTGCCACTGGGAGAGAGGGGGAGAGATGCACAGCAAGGGGAGAGAGCAGGAGCCAGGGACAGCATTAAATGAAACTTGACTTAGTGAACTTGTTTCTTTTGTCGTCTCTGTGCCAGTGAGATTTGAGCGCCAATGTGATAAACTTGTCCCCAGAGTGAAGTGTGTGGTCCCCATGATCATTTTTCTGTCACATAGCCAGATTGATAGGTAAATCTCATAGTTGTGGCATAAAGTCAGATGGAACAGTGTGAAGAGAGGGAGGCACCCCGACTAATTTAATGTTCTGAAAGTGAGCTTTATGCTGGTGAACAGAGAAACAGAGTGCCAGCAAGACCTGCAGGCTCTGAGTCCCGTTAGTTGCCATTTTTTAATTGGTATATCTGGTAGACTGTGTGACTACACTGCTGGGGAAAATGTTTCCTTGCTTGCCATGCATTAATGTAACCACAGACAGAGAGATAGAGTAGCTAAGCCAGTGGAGGTACAGACACGTTGTCTGTACCACAAGAGGCAGCTCCATGTTTTGCACTTCACAGCTACTGTACTGTTTCAGAAAGCATATCATGCACAACAAATGTCAGAGAAAGCATAGCAACACATTCTTTCTGACATTTGTATGTGCATGACAGCAGTTTTGTTAGGGACTATTTTTCTGTGCAGCAGAATACAGTAATTTGTTTGTCTTTTATAAAAGGAGAAAAAATATTTATGTTGCTTTCTCCTTGTTTTGTAGTGCACCCTCTGTTATAAGTGTAATAGCCCCCTCCAGGGTGTGCGGTTATTGGGGATTAATCAACCCCCTGGGTGTTGTGAGGACACTCAGCCAGCAGTCTCATGCCTCACAACGCACTCAGTGTACTGATTAATCCCTAATAACTGCACACCCTGTAGTGGATTACTGCCTACTAGTAGAACTATGCCCTTGAGTTGGTTGTTTCAATCTTAGAATGTATTTCAACTCTTTGTGTCTGAGAAATGTCTGTAGGTGGCTGCAAACTCAGACCCTGTGTGTCCGAGAATGAACTGAGTTGGCAATTGCACAGTCTTCATTTGTCCGCAGCACATCTGGAGTCATCGTATGTACGATCAGAAAATTAATTGCCAGCCAATCGGTGTCACCATTATAAAACTAATCCCCTGGCTACTATGGATTGTAAGCTTGCTGTGATAGGTTGGAAATAATAGGGGTCCCATAGGAAAAAACATTTAAAACTGCATTTCAGCCCAGCATGTCCCATTCGAGCTGCTTGCAGTTTAGATGCTGAGGATTAGCTGTGTCCCAGCCTAAATACAAGCGTTTTCTATCTGCTTCAGACCCCCCTTTGCTGTGTTTTCAACAAGATATGCCTGCTCTCTTTGGGTTTCTATATTTTATTTTATTTATTCCATTTCTTGTGTTTTTGTCCTGTTTACGAGCTGCCTCATGGAGAAGTTGCCAAAACTGGAAGCAGGACTTCTGAATGTGGCAGCTCAACAAGTCAACAGTCTTCTTGTTTTCTTGTGGATGCTTGTTTGTGGACAATTTTATGTTTTTCAATGGACATTATGTTCTTGGAGCTGTGCGGCACCACTGGCATGTGTTTATTTGCGGGTCGGGAGCGGGTCGTGTCACTAATTCTGCCCACATCCCATTTGTTACTCCCTTTTCCACCCACACATGCTTTCTGTTACTGCCTGCATTCCTGTAAAATGCGCCAGGGTATTCCACTTTGGAGCTGTATGCCGCGGTGTTTGGTCCAGCATGCCACGTGGTCCAGTGTTCCGTTCTGCCCCCAAGACTTGGTGCCATCAGTGATTGTTTTTTTATCTATCTTTCAGTGTGATGCTTGGGGGGGTGCAAATGGCTGGGAGGGAAGGTGCAAAGGGCTGGGGAAACACTGAATTCAGGTTTCTGTTCTGGTGCTGGATCTCCAAGGTGGGGGGGCACCAGACACTAAACCTAAACACCAAACACCAGGGAAATGTTTTTATTATGGTACCATGGTGTGTTGGGGGGAATGGATTTGGTATCATAATTTTGGGTCTTGGAACCTCTGTAATTGTACAGAATGTGTTTTATTGTGATGATGCCATTTCTTGGAAGGTGATGTGGAGCCCCCGACACCAGTGAATGCTCTTTGTGGGATGGTGCCGGGTGTTGAGTGTGTGGGTGAGTCACTGAACACCAGGGGATGCTTTTTCTTTGAAGGTGCTGGGTCTCGGAGGGTGGGAGCAAGTCCCAGAACTGCAGGGAATAGTATTTGTTTGATTGTGCCAGGTCTCAGAGGATAGTGGGTAGGTCTCACGCATAATGCTGTTTGTTGGATGGTGCCCCATCCACCCAGCATATGCAATCCAACAGTTGTCATTCCTTGTTGTCCAGGTGCTCACCACCACCCTCAGAGATCTGACATCGTCACACAAAATGCATTCCCCGATGTCCAGTACACCCCCACCCTCAGAGACCTGTTACCAGCAGTGCATCCCAACCCTCCAAAACCCAGCACCAGAGAATGCCATTTGCTCAGTCATGGTGTTTGGTGGGTGGATGGGTTGGGGAAGGGAGAGTGTGCAAAACAGAATGAATTGTTGTGATGCTGCCGGGTCTTGTGGGGAGGGGAACCGCTGAACATACGAAACCATTCACAAAATGGATTCCCTGGAGTCTCATGGTCTCTGGATGGTTTTGGATGTTTGAAGGTGGGATGGAGGACCCAGGCCTCGGAGGGAGGGGGGCATGCTGTCATGTTTGTTGGTGGTTACAGTAGGGTGTGGAGAACACAGGCCACCAGGGAATCCATTTTGTTGGATGGTTTCGTATTTTTAATGGTGGGAAGGAGGACCCTGACAGCATGGCAACCATTTCGTGTGATGGCATCTGGTCTCGTGGGGAGGGGATCACCCAGACAACAGGCAGTGCTGTTTGTGGGATGGTGGCGGGTGATGCAAGGCCTGGCACCATCCAACAAAGAGCAGCACCTGCTGTCTGAGTGATCCCCCCCCGAGACCTGACGTCATCACACAAAATGGTTGCCATACTGTCCGGGTCCACCATCCCACCTCCAAACATACAAAACCATCCCACAAAATGGATTCCCTTGGGTCTCGTGGGCTCCAACTCGCTGCTAGCTGTTTACGAAAGAGATGTGATCTGAACATAATGCCATTTTGTGTTGTTGCCGGGCATTGGGGGTTGGGGGGAGGGACCACTGAACAGTGTGGATAATGCTGTCATGTTTGTTGGTGGATACAGTAGGGTGTGGATAACACAGGCCACCAGGGAATCCATTTTGTGGGATGGTTTTGTATGTTTGAAGGTGGGATGGAGGACCCTGACAACATGGCAACTATTTTGTGGGATGACGTCTGGTCTCTTGGGGGGGTCACCCAGACAACAGGCAGTGCTGTTTGTGGGATGGTGGTGGGTGACACAAGGCCTGGCACCATCCAACAAAGAGCAGCACCTGCTGTCTGGGTGATCCCCCTCCCTCCGAGACCTGACGCCATCACCCAAAATGTTTGCCATGCTGTCAGGGTCCACCATCCCACCTTCAAACATAAGAAACCATCCCACAAAATGGATTCCCTGGAGTCTCATGGGCTACAACTCACTGCTAGCTGTTTACCAAAGAGATGTGATCTAAACAGAATGTCATTTTGTGTTGTTTTCAGGCATTGGAGGGTTGGGGGGGGGAGAGACCATTGAACACCTTGGGGAATGCTGTCATGTTTGTTGGTGGATACAGTAGGGTGTGGAGAACACAGACCACAAGGGAATCCATTTTGTGGGATGGTTTCATATGTTTGAAGGTGGGATGGAGGACCCTGACAGCATGGCAACCATTTTGTGGGATGACATCTGGTCTCGGAGGGAGAGGGGGGTCACCCAGACAACAGGAAATCTTGTTTGTGGGATGGTGGTGGGTGACACAAGGCCTGGCACTATCCAACAAAAAGCAGCACCTGCTGTCTGGGTGATCCCCCCCCTCCTCCGAGACCTGACGCTATCACACAAAATGGTTGCCATACTGTCAGGGTCCACCATCCCACCTCCAAACACATGAAACCATCCCACAGAATGGATTCCCTGGGATCTTGTGGGCTCTGACTCACTGCTAGCTGTTTACAACAGAGATGTGATCTAAACAGAATGCCATTTTGTGTTGTTGCTGGGCATTGGGGGTTGGGGGGAGAGACCATTGAACACCGTGGGGAATGCTGTCATGTTTGTTAGTGGATACAGTAGGGTGTGGATAACACAGGCCACCAGGGAATCCATTTTGTGGGATGGTTTTGTATGTTTGAAGGTGGGATGGAGGACCCTGACAGCATGGCAACTATTTTGTGGGATGACGTCTGGTCTCGTGGGGAAGGGGGTCACCCAGACAACAGGCAGTGCTGTTTGTGGGATGGTGGTGGGTGACACAAGGCCTGGCACCATCCAACAAAGAGCAGCACCTGCTGTCTGGGTGATCCCCCCCTCCTCCGAGACCTGACACCATCACACAAAATGGTTGCCATACTGTCAGGGTCCACCATCCCACCTCCAAACACACAAAACCATCCCACAAAATGGATTCCCTGGGATCTCGTGGGCTCCAACTCACTGCTAGCTGTTTACAACAGAGATGTTATCTAAACAGAATGCCATTTTGTGTTGTTGCCATGCTTTGGGTGATGCGGGCAGGGGCATCACAAAATCTGCTATCCGCCATCAGGCTTGTCATGTTTCGGTGATGCGCATTTCGTGGCTGATCTATGAGGAGACCCGCAGTGTTCTCACGGTGTTCCTGGAAAATGTGATCCAGGATGCTGTCACCTACACCAAGCACACCAAGAGAAAGACTGTTACAGCTATGGATGTAATCTATGCACTCAAACGAAAAGGCCGCACTCTCTATAGCTTTGGAGGAGGGACTAATTACAGATGTAAATTTAAAAAAACCTTTTTTCATGATTGTGCCAGCTTTAAGGTGTGGAGTATTTCTATACATTTGTGATATTTGGCAGGTTTATTTTTTTTCCATTTAAAGTTTATTGAAAGTTTTACATACATGACAGGTCCTTCATTACAAATATACTTCACATGAACGGTGTACATTAGTCTGAAACCTGTCACACACACCCCTACCCCCTCATTCCCCCACCCCAATAGCACAGACTCAAAATAAAACCTATGCCCTACGATTTCCACAGCACTGACAATGCGGAAATGCAGGAGTATCCCAAGGGGAAAGGGCCTTAAGCTGCAAGGTTCTGAATCGAAAATAAGGTGTATATGGGGTCCCATATCTTCTTAAATCTATCCAACCTTTTGTTAAGACTTGCAATAGCCTTTTCCGTTCTGAGATTTTTGAGGAACTCAGATAGCCATTCCCATATTTAATTTCAGATTGATCTTTCTAGTGTCTTAAGACGACTTTCTTAAGAGTCGGGGTTATCAAGACCATGTGATATTTTTTGCTAGGGAACCCAATACTTGAAAAGTCACCTAAGATGCATATTTCAGGCTTGAATAAGTCTTCTAATCCCAAAATGGGGTCAAGGTTATTATGTATGTTGGTCCAGAGGGGTTTTATTTTGGGACAGGACCAAAGAATATGAAATAAAGAACCATCATGATTAGCACATCTCACACAATGAGAAGAGGATATTAGTCCAAATTTAAACATTCTCTAGGGGGAGAGATATACATTATGTAAAATAAACATTTGCATCACCCTTAATCTGTCCTGTGTTATAAATTTATGGCAGCTAGACCAAAGGTCAGCCCAGTTAAAGTCATAGCCCGGAAAATGAGTAGACCAGTAACGGGTTGGGCCATAGTAGTCTGGATACACTCTATCAAACAGTACCAGCACCCTGCTAGATGTGGTCATCACCAACCGCCCTCAACAAATCCATGATATCCAGGTCCTTCCGGACTCGCTTAGTGACCACTCTCCTATCCTTTTCCGCTGGGCCACCCCCACTCCCAAACCCACTGCTCATCCCACTCTACGTCGTCGCCTCAGACCAGGTGGGCTAAAAGGCCTTAAGCAACAACTTGCCCAAATTAACTGGTCTGCCATACACCATGCCCCTGATATAGATACCGTCCTTACCTTCTTCACCCAAACCTTCAACAAAGCATGTGACATTTTTGCTCCCATTACAGCAGTCCACACCAAAGTTCGTAATGCCCCCTGGATTACCCTGTCCCTGCGGCAACTGCTCAAACACAGGGATAACCTTTGGCATCTGGCCTCTGAAACAGGCCATGCTGCGGATAGACAGGCCTACAATGCCACTAGAAACAAATGCACAGGGGCCATCAGGGAAGCAAAAGCCGATCACTATCAGGCCGTGCTTACCTCCTCCTGGGGGAGTGCCAGAACTTTCTGTGACAACATTAAACAACTAAATGGGAGCGTGCGCTCTCCACCCCCCTCACAGATCACCATCGAAGTCTCTATCTCCACTGACCCTGCCCGCATAGCCAACTTCCTCAACACATCCTTCACAGACCTTAGTTCGGTCCTCCCTAGAGACTTCTTTGACCCTCCTCCCATCCTACTTGCCCAAGACTTTCAATATCCTAGCTTCCACTTATGCAGGGTGACTCCCCAGGAGGCCAGGCCACACCTGCTTCAAGCCCTAAAGAACAATAATATTGGCAGCAACTCCCTGGACCCCAGTATCCTCCGCCGGGTCCTGGACCAGATCCTTGCTCCACTAACTACCCTGCTCAATAAGTCCCTCTGCTTGGGGCAATTCCCCTCAGCCTGGAAAACAGCCACAGTGACGCCCATACGCAAAGGAGGTGACAGATCCTCAGCCGGGAATTACTGGCCTATCTCCATCCTCCCGCCCCTCTCCAAAGCCATAGAAAAACTGGTGGCTACCCAAATTACAGATTACTTGACCAAATACAACATCCTCTGCCATGAACAACATGGATTCCGTGCAGGTCACAGTACAAGCACTGCCCTTATTGAGTTCTCAAATTTTCTTCATTCCTCCCTGGACTCTGGCTCGCTAGCAGGGGCAGTGTTTATTGACCTCTCTAAGGCTTTTGACACTGTCTCCCACCCCCTCCTATTGGATGTCCTCAACCACACCGGCTTTGCTGCCGCCCCGGTCTCCTGGTGCTTCAGCTACTTGTCTGACTGCTCTCAGCATGTTAAAATTAATGGGACCCTCTCCAATATATGTCCTATCCGATCCGGTGTCCCCCAGGGTTCCATCCTTGGTCCACTTCTCTTCTCGCTCTACCTCAATACCATGCCCAGAGCCTGCACAGGTAAAATCCTGCTGTACGCAGATGATGCCATCATCTTCGCCACCCACCGAAACCCCATCTCCCTTCAAGACACCTTGCAACTAGCCTTCAATGATGCTGAAGCATGGTTCAAAGAGCACAGACTTGTAATCAATCTAAAAAAAAAAAAAGCTATGCTCTTTGCCCATCCCCAGAACAAATCCAGTAATTTCCCACTCCGCATCCTCCCTGGCTCCAAGCATCCTCTCAATCAAGTTCCCCTGTACAAGTGTCTCAGGGTCTCCTTTGACTCAGCCCTCACATTCCACATCCACATTGATACTCTAGCCTCAGCTACAAACACACGACTAGGTATCCTCTACCGCTACAAGTACTGCCTCCCCCCCCGATGCCCTCCGACTAGCAGTCACCTCCTCAATCATGTCCCTTGTGGACTATGGCCTGCCGGTCTACGGTGCCGTGGACACAACCGCCCTCAATAAAATCCTACTCACCTTGAATAAGGCCTGTAGCTTACTTACAGGAGCCCCCAGGCTAACCCATACCTGCCAGCTATATGACTTGGCTAAGCTGCTTAACCTAGATGAACGACTCCTATACCAAACCTGCCTCATAACTAAAAAAACACTCCTTGGACTATCCCCACCCGGACTGACAGCCTCTATCCACCTAGCTCAACCCTTAGTCCAAACTCATAGCTCCTTCAAGGCCACCCTGTTAGTTCCTAGGACCAGGACTACTCATGGTCAATGTTCCTTCTGCTACAGAGCCCCCTCCTGGTTCTACACTCTCCCTAACTCCATCACCGATACCCCTACAATCTCCCGCTTCAAAACAGCACTGCGAAGTCAGCTATTCAACATGCATAGCTGTGCCTGTGCCTGGCCGTAGGTGCTCTAGCTCACTGTATCAGACAAAACTCTCTGACTAGCTCCTCCACAAAACTGACAAAACTCCTTGAGTGGCTCGCCTCCCAAACTTATTCACCTACCTTGTCCCGTAGCCACCTGTTTTACCAACTTCTAGCAGTATCTGTGCTAGACTAATTGTCTATTTAACCAATGTATCCTAATCTCTCGCTCTTATCCAAACAGCTGTAATAACCTGTGAATACCAAACCTGTAATACTCATGTTGTAACATAGAAATTACTGCATATATCTTCCAAAACTGTGTCTGCAATGATGTAATAAGCTGTATCTACAATGATGTAACTGAATGTTGTACTGTATTTGTCTTCTTTGTGACGAGGTACCTTTGCAAATGAGCCTCTGGCTCAAAGGTTGTAAACCAATGTATAAATAAATAAATAAACACGGCTTTGGCCCCCCAACACTTTGATTAATAGGTGCCTGAGTTGAGTAACTCTGAAAAAGTATTTAGTGGGGATCTTAAACTTTTGCATTATACTATGACTGGGTAACCAAGCATTATCATCACCTATTAACGAGTGCAGAGGGGTATCCTTCAGTTGAGGTAACCAATTTAAAGGGAGACTTTTCTCGCCGATCTTAAAATTGGGATTTCCAAACAGGTGCTGATTTGAATCTCTTTGGTTATCATATTTAAGAAAACGACACAGTTGAAAGTGAACCTTAAGTGATAATGCAATAAGAGTATTTTTTAACCTGTTGAGGAGGAGATTTCCTCTGATATATAGCAGTGCATCTGGTGCTAAACCGCACGAGTTATACAGGGCCCTCTCTATTTTGAGCCAGAGCGGAGTGTAACCCGTTGATATGGGTAGAGTCCACCTCAGATATTTGTTGATGTGACTGGCCCAGAAATAAAGCCCCAAGTGGGGTAAACATAAACCGCCTCTCGACTTGGGTGCAGTTAGTTTGTGGAACGCTATTCTAGGGGACTTGTGAGCCCAGACAAACTCTAGAAACAAACTATTTACCTTTTTGAACCACGACATTGGAAGCCAGATATTAAGCATTGAGAGGGGGTAGAGGAGACATGGGAATATGTTCATTTTTAGCAGGTTAATTCTACCCCAGATAGAAATTGGGAGAGAGGCCCACCTGTTAAGATCCTGTTTGATCACTTGTATAAGGGAACCCAAAATCAATTTTATAGTATTTCCCGAGAGTCTAGATAGTTCAATACCTAGATATCGGAGGGAGTCCTGTTTCCAGGCCAGTCCCATTTCTAGGATTTCTGCTTTGTGGAGCTTATGATTAAGAGGGAAACCAGTTGTTTTATTTACATTTAACTTGTAGTTGGAAACTGCACTAAAAGAATTAATAATCTTTAACATTGGGGGGATGGAAGAGATGGGGTTAGCGACTTGGAGGAGAAGGTCGTCTGCATAGGCAGAGACCTTGACCTCACATGGAAAAATCGGAATTCCTTGTATCTCTGGACAGGCTTGCAATCTGCGGATTAAAGGTTCTAAATATACATTGAATAGTAATGGGGAGAGGGGCAGCCTTGCCTGGTACCAGAGTAAAGAGTGACTGGATCAAAAATAACTCTATTACCCGATATTCTGGCCATGGGAAAATGGTAAAGGGATTTGATCCAGGTCCAGAAGAGATCGGGGAATTTAAAGGCACCCAGCGTCTGAGATAAGTACTGCCAGCTAACTCTGTCAAAGGCCTTCTCGACGTCCGGAGAAATTAAAGCTGCAGGGTATGGGGCATCTCTGGACACTGAGAAGACATGAGCCAGGGTCCGAAGGTGGTCCGAGGAAAATCTGCCTTTCATGAATCCTACTTGCTCGAGGCCTATAATGGAAGGGAGAATCAGGTTAAGACGGCAAGCTATTAGCTTGGCCAGTATCTTAACATCTTGGTTCAACAGGGAAATTGGACGGTAATTTGCGACTAGCTCAGGTGCCTTGCCGGGTTTAGGAATTAGCACAATTAGAGCTTCAAAAATAGAAGCATCTACTTCTGCTCCAGAAAGTATATGTTGAAATAAGGGAAGCAATAAAGGAATGAGGGAAGTTTTGAACCTTTGATAAAAATAAGCTGAGAAACCATCCATCCCTGGGGTTTTATTTAATGATAAAGTGCTTATCACATTAAATATTTCTTTACTAGTAATAGGCAAAATTAAAGCCCTTTGTTGATCTTCAGTAAGACTCGGCAAAGGGGTCTCCCTAAAATAGCTGTCTAGCTGATTCTCAGTAGGAGGATCTGACATAGGACCGTAGAGATCAGTGTAATAATCGAGGAATTCCCCAATTATGTCATTCAGAGAGGTCTTCAGAAGTCCGTCCTTTTGGGACAGAATCAAAGCAATATACCTAGAAGATTCCATTTGTTTAATTCTGCAAGCCAAGAGGCATCCTGCTTTTTCCCCCTGGTCGGAAAATGATGCCTGCGCTTTTAGAATGGCATATTCCGCTTTCTTGCTGTGCATCTCTAGGTAGGCTGCTCTTAATTTAATAAGTTTTTGGAAAGTACATTCTAAAGTGGAGGGAGACAGGTCTTTTTCTATGGCCCTTATCCGGGACAACACTTGGGACATTTTCTGCTCCTTTGCTTTCTTCCTATTGGAGGCTAGTCCAATAAGTATCCCCCTCAAATAAGCCTTAAAGGCACACCAGAGGATATCCGGTCTTCGGGTTGTATCCTGATAAAACTGGATAAACTGGTCTATGTGGTTTTGTATTATGCGAACCAATTTAGGGTCCTTGATAAGTTGATCATTAAGTTTCCACCTTCCTCTGCCCCTATGCGGGTGTTCTATAGTCAATTGGCAGACTACAAGAGAGTGATCTGATGGGGGACCTGACTGTATCGAGGAGTCAATGACTTGTGGGATGTAAGCCCTTGAAATAAGCAAATAGTCTATTCTGGACGAGGTTCTGTGAACCGGAGAAAAGAAAGTATACTCCCTGACCCTTGGGTGCAGGACCCTCCAGATGTCGCACAGTCCGCCTGATCTATTAAATCTCTGAATGCATCGTTGAGCCGAGATAAACCCTTCCTTGAATGTCTGGATTTATCTACCACCGGATCATACACCAAGTTAAAATCTCCTCCTAGTATCATCGGGGTTGAGAGGAGGGGAAGCAAAGTGGTAATAATTCGTGAGAAAAAATTAGGGGAATCATGATTTGGCCCATAAACGCTCCCCAAGAGTATCTCTCTGGCATAAAGGTTACCAATTACAAAAATAAATCTACCCATAGGATCTTTTATTGTTTGTGATGCAGTAAAGGGGAGTTTCCTGTGCACCAATATCATCGTACCACCACTATTAGTAGAGCCCTCAGCTGAGAAGATCTGTCCCACCTGCTGCCTCCTGAGTTTAGAAGCCTCAGCATCTAATAAATGCGTTTCTTGTAACAGCATGATTTCAGCATTGACCAAGTTTAAATGCTTTAAGATCATATATTGTTTAGTTTTAGATCTGACCCCTTTAACATTCCATGTAACGACTTTCAGTGGATTGGCCATTAGCCCTTAACTCTCCAGTATAGCCTTAGTGTGGATACGAAAAAAAAAAGACCACTGGGAAAATCGTAGTGAGAACTGTTTCCACTGTGCTGTGCCCTCCCCACCCTCCCTCTACCCAGCCCACTACCCTTGCCCCTTATTTTCCCCCAACCCCCTTCCCTCCAAACCATGTAACACGTACTATCTCTACCAACTCAAGGGACCAAATAACCCCCCCTTCTAGTACTCACACTTGGTGCAGAACCACTTTTCACGACTCTCCCAGTTGTTCTGCCCCATCACCTGCTTCAAAAAGAGTTGCTCAGGGACTACACCAAACTATTAGAAGGCTAAAAAAAAAAAAGTAGCTTCGAGGGATGACCCCCGTACACAAATAAAGGAAGTACTCCCAACTTGAAAACAACCTCAGGTTATTCTCTTCAAATAACAATGAGCCTAAATAAATATAGACTGCAATCTTAATTACATTCTTGTTAATATAACAGTATCTTGTCATGAGGATAACTATAATGTGGCTCTAAAATAAACTGCAGCACTAATTCCAACTAAGTGGCCCTAATCTATCACCCCACTGCGCCCCCTGAGGTGAAGTAAAAGCACTCTGAAGATCAAGGGAGAGGGACTATAAATGCAGCATCCCTAAACCCACTGGAAGTCCCACACATGTATCAGACAATCCCCTCGCAAACCCCAGGAGGCGACCATCCCTTAGAGCATGTTTCTATGCGTACAGGACATGCAGGAACCAATCTCAACTTTGTAATATAGCATGGAACCAAAGAAACGAGCTTATTTTGAAATAATTATGAACCTAAATGATATCCCCTAATGACATCTGGGGGCTGAAGTTTCCATCTCAGTCCAAAACCTGCGAAAATGAAAAGAAAAAGGAAGAAAATGGAGGAAACCCCCCGACAATAACTACTTATGAGATAAACACAAGAGTCAACATCAGAGGTCAAATAGACCACAGAACCATGCAGTAAATGGTCCAGATTTAGGATCGCTCTGTTTTCCCTCGAGAGGTTCACTCGTTTGATTTCAGTTCTCTGGGGGCCTCTGGCGGCGGTCGGGCGTAATTGTGGATACCGTTCATTGTAGAAAACTGGAAGCAAAGACACACAGCCAGTCGAGTCTCTCACAGTGCCAATACCAGCCCCATAAGAGATGTACACAGTCCAAGGATGCAGAGCTCCTCATCCCTGTTAAAGTCCACATAGAAAAAGGATCAACAACACTCGATAGAAATAGAGCAATAGTATCCGAGACAAGATGGGGGGGTGCACTTCCAGCCACCATTGCTGGGAATTCGAGCTGGTATTAAATGCACGCTCTCGGCCAACGGAGAGCACAATTACCAGCATTCTGATTAGTTTTTCTCATCGGGTACTAAAGAGATCAGGCAGGGACTTCTGAAGGGCCATTTTCGCCACCTCCACCTCCTCGAATGCAACCCAAGAGCCCTCCAATAATATCTGCAGCCTGGCCGGGTACCCCATCTTTATCCCCGAGGCAATTCATTTGGAGACAATAGGGTGAAATTGAGTGCGGTGTTGCCTGACGGAAGCAGGGAGGTCTTGTATTACTCTGATTTTTGTACCTTCCCATCTGATTTCTTGCAGTTCTTTCACCTTTCCCAGACAATACTGTCTCTCTTGATAGTTAAGAAATCTGGAAATTATCGGGCGGGGTGAGGCTTCGGGTGGAGGCGTAGGTCTGAGGGCTCTGTGCGCACGTTCTATCATATAAACTTTACCAAATGGAGAGGGGCCAGCTAATTTTTCCAGAAACTTTTGAATGAAGTTAATAACATCGGTGCCCTCTTCTCTTTTGGGAATACCGAGAATAACAACATTGTTTCTCTCGGCCCTCCCCTCCAGATCTTCTAACTTCGCCTCCAGTTTTTTAAGCTTATGACGGCTCTCTACCACCTCCTTCTTTATACTTTCTGTTTTTTTCTCCAGTGAGGCAGTGTGTGCTTCATTATCTGATATCCTTGTTGTTAGGTCTTCCAGCACAGTGGTCATCTGCTTGACCTCCATTGTCAGGGACTTGACATCTTCCCTAAATGGGGAGAACTCAGCTAGGAACCACTCAAGCATCAGAGGGGTATCCCCGGGGTCCCTCACAGGATTGGCGCTGCTGGCTGTTACTTTTCTGGCCTGGCTTTGCTGGACCTTAGGCCGTTTGCTCTGCTTTTCAGGCGATACCGGTGGGGTATGTCTTGGGGGTGCCGATCGCATCTCCGCCTCCATTTTCAAGGGCCAAACTCTTCTCCTGTCATTCAACGCATAATTAGCACCCAGTTAGCGATGTTTGTAAAAGAAAGAGGTTGTAAAAAGGCTTTATAATTCACCAGGCGACGGGAGCTGCACTGGTAAGCTGTTACTCGGCGCACTGCTTCATGTGGTCCCCCAATATTTGGCAGGTTTAGGCATATGTTGTGGTGATGTGTGTGCATACAAGTTATACTGCTTGTTTAGGTTTTGAAGGTGGTGGCCTAGGTGAGTCATGTCTGCAGTGCAAAGATGTTTTTTTTTGTATTGCAGATGATTGATAGACTGCCCCGAGATACCACCCTGAAATCGAGCGACCGCCCTGAGATACCACCCTGAGTTCGAGAGACCACCCCAAGATACCACCCCGAGATCGAGAGAACCCTGTGGAAAAAACCTGAGACTACTTCGAGAGACTACCCCGAGATTGAGACTACTTCAAGAGACTACCCCAAGATCGAGACTACTTCAAGAGACTACCCCAAGATCGGGAGACTACTCTGAGAGAAACTACCCTGAGATCGAGAGAGAAAAGGCTGTCCTATGAGAGACCGCAACCCCACAGATCATCACTGGAAATACGGCAAATGTGTACAAAAATTACCTGCTAGACCTGTTCGATAGTGCCAGTGACAATGAGGTGGATGAATTTCAAGGTTTTGATGATTCCGACATCGAGGTGGACTTGGTGCGTATGATGCCTTTGGTTACACCAGACAGTGACAGTGATTTCAGTGACGATAATGATCTGCCCCTGGCTATGCTGCGGTGGAAGAGGCACTCCATGGAGAGTGAGGAGGATGATGTGCCACTGGTCAAGCTACGTCACCAGAGGAATGACACAGACAGCAAAGATGATCTTCCTTTGGCTACACTGCAGCTTGCGAGTACCCAAATTGATGTTGATGATCATGATGAACAACATGAAGTTAATGCAGAACAACCTGAGCAACCTTCGGCACATCTGGTTGCTGGTCACAATGATGGATGGACAAATTGCTTACAGCAGGCCCATGTTGAGGATTTCAAGGAGCCTGTGGGTCCCACCACACTGATGAGTGCAGAGAAGATTCCCATGGATTTTAATGAACCTGACATTCCCACCAATTCTCTATGACCTGATTGCTGAGGAGACAAACTGGTACAGTGCCAGTAAGCAGACAGAAGTGAACAAAGTTGACCACTGATGGACTTCGGTAACTGCGTGTGACATAAAAGCTTTACTTGGAATGCGACTGTACATGTCAGTTATAAAGGCGTCACACTACTGCATGTACTGGGGGAAGCACCATCTCTATGGACATTTACCAATTTCAAAGTTAATGACCTGTGAGCATTATGAGAAGATTATGCAGTATCTGCACACCAGTGACAGCACGCTAAGTCCACCAAGAGGATCAGAAGAGCATGGTAATCTACATCACGTTTGACCAGTTATCAACCATGTTATCAAGGCATGCAAGACAGAGTACAACCTACACCAAGACATGTCAGTTGATGAGGCAATGGTGGGCTTCAGAGGACGACTGTCCTTCAAGTAATACATGTGATGCAAGCCGTAATGGCATGGGATAAAAGTATGGGTCCTTGCAGATCCTCATAACGGTTATGTGTACGACTTCCTATGTACACAGGAAAGGTTGCTGGTGCTCTGGAAGTGGGCCTTGTAGAGAGGGTTGTGAAAGACCTGACTGAGGATCTTCATGCAAAAGGCACTATGTATATGTTGACAATTACTTTACTTCGGTTCACCTGGCAAAAGAACTATTGAACGTTGGCTTGTACTCATGTGGAACAATGCAGACCAACAAGATTGGATGGCCTCCAGAACTGAACAAATTGCCAATGAAGAAGAAAGCTCATGGTTATTATGAACAATGACAGAGCGGTTCACTTGTCACCACAGCATGGAAAGACAACCATCCCGTTTTTTTGCTCTCAACAAACCATGACCCTACCTCACAGCAACGTCTGTGCCCAGAAAACAAAGAGATAGCACTGTTGTATCAATTACATGTCCGGACGTACTGCAGCAGTATAACACACATATGAATGGTGTGGATGTCGCTGACCAGCATAGGGGGCAGTACCCATGCGCCAGAAAATCAAAGAAGTGGTGGATATACCTTTTCTTGTTTTTGTGGGATGTGGCATTGGCAAATGCATTTAATCTGTTCTGAGAGAGTGTGAATCATGTTCAGTTATCAAAGGACGAGTGACCAAGCACAGACAACTGAATTTCCGCATTCTCCTCTCTGAGAATCTGTTGGAAGGATATGCACATAGAAGACGTAGTGCCTCACTTCCAGTAATCGTACAGAATCCGACTTGTGATGGACTACACTACCCCATGAAAGGGAAGAAGGGGAGGTGCAGAAATTGTTCCCAGAAGAAAATATGTGCCAAACCTTCATATACATGCAGCACATGCAAAGTCCACCTCTATGTTGATTGTTTTCCTGAGTATCACCAGTATAGACAGAGACTCAAACTTGCAACACATGAAGGCTTATCCCCAGTACTTCCTCTGCAGCTTCTCTGACAGTACATGATGGGGAGCTGCAGGGCAGGGGATCAGACATACCAGATTGTGTGAGTTCAAGAGACCAGAGCTCTGCAACTGCAAGAGAGAGAGAGAGAGAGAGAGAGAGGGAGACCAGAGTGCTGCGACTGCAAGAGAGAGAGAGAGACCAGAGTGCTGCAACTGCAAGAGAGAGAGAGACCGGAGTGCTGTGACTGGGAGGGAGAGAGAGAGAGAGAGAGAGAGAGAGAGGAGTGCTGCGACTGCGAGAGAAAGAAGGAGAAGAACACACACATGATTACTTTTAAGGGGTCACCAATGTTGTTTCAGGGGGATCATGTGTCTTCTACAGCCAGATCCCCCTGACGAAAGTACGGCACTAAGGTTAAGTGTGGTGGCGAAGGTGACAATAGGAAAGTTCATTGTATGGGGACATGCAAACGGTGCATTGACAAACGTAACTGCCAGGCAAATAATGAACTGTGTGAAGGATCAATGGAAATGGGATACAAGGGGATGTAACACTGTGAAGACACCAAGGGTCATGTGCAGCAAGGCCTGTTGGCAGCTGTAGCATTACATGATTCGGACAAAGGATCATGCGCACACACAAAGGTTGTTTTGAGATTGTGGAACAATGCGCAGGACTGCTTGTGGATGGATGTCGGATCATAGCTGCACTTACAGGATGTTGTCTGACTGTTCTTTGATAACTTGTGGGCAGCTTAGGCCATCCATATGGGGTCCGGAAGAAGGGTACTGCGCAGTGACACAGAATGCATCATGCTGTGGGCCTTTTGGTGGTCGGAAGAAGGCTGATGTGCAGTGGGCATGGTTGTTCACAGCTGCAGGCCAAAATTGTTTGGAGCAGGGTGAATCGGACACTCTGGATGTCTGTTTGTGAGGCGGACTGGGTTTTGGCTGACAGATCTTGAGTGGCGGACATGTGGTTGCGTGAGGTGAGTTTTGATTGTCCTAAGAGTTGTTTGGAACATCCGCGACTAGGTGAAAGACACAGAGGCCCATGCAGTCTTTGGTGCTATGTCAAATGAAAAAAAAATGCGGAGCCAATGTGAACTGGTGACTGCGATAACAAGTGGTGAACTGTATCTCACTCACCAGACCAATGGGGCAAGCTGACAGAAGTACCGGGGAACACAACCTGTTCCGAGCACACCAGTTGGTGCATTGGCACATGTGATGAACCCTTCTCCACTGACTCTTCCAGCACTGTTGTGGAGTGGCGGATTTAGCTCTGCCTTTTTTATTTTCATTTGGATGCAGAGCCCCATGACACGCATGTTGATGTCATGCTGGGCAATCTGCGTTAAGTAGCAGGCTTGTGCATTGCTGCGCTTGTCCATTGCTTCCGTCATATGGGCACATGAAGCTCATTCTCAGACAGCCAGACACACTCAGAATCACACTCATAAGGAACCTGACTTTTGGATTGCATGGCTACGTGAGCGGACCACAGACACAAGCAACTTCAATGCAGTCTTGCTTTCAATGAAATGTGTTGTTTGTTGTGGTATTTCTAAAATCATACTGTTTGTAACCTGCAATGTTTTGCATACACAAAAAACTGACAACACAATGTAGAGAGGAATGGTCTTTATTATGAAAAAAGACAACAGACACTGGAAATGGAAACTGAGTTTATTAGGATCAAAGTTGGAAACACCGACCAATAAGGAGCCTGCACAGTCACAATTCTTGGGAATAGATGGCCTGACATTTAATTAATTCCATGTTTTTGGTTTTCCTAAATGGGGGGGGGGGCAGTAGGAAGCAGCTGCCAGATGTGTGCGTCAACAAGTGATTTCAAATCTTGAGTACACGGAGGCAAAAAAGTCATGGGACACTGTATAAGCCATGGAGTTATCAACTGCACAGAAGCCAAAATCGCAGGTCAAACCCAAGTCAGGATATGGCAGCAAGCAAGCAAGCAAACACAAGGTACGTGGGGTGTACAATCCATGATAGGGAAAAAAGCAGGAGTAGTAAGGGACATGGGTGGAGTGTCATGGATGGATCATCTATAGTAATAGCTCACATTTGGTTGCAGGTGACAGGGGCAAGTGTCTCAACGTCTGGATATGTTGTCACTCCTTTGTTTACTGAGCCACAGAAAGAGCACAGCGGAGCACAGGAGGGCAAAACTTGTGGTTAGGAAAAGATAGAGTGCAAGTTAATTGGATTAGAAGGCAAGGAATGCAATGGGATGGACTGATTCCAGTGCTCCGGGAGAAATATGGTGGGCTTCATCCAGACATTCTGATTATTCATTTGGGAGGCAACAATCTGGCAACCTGCCTACTGTGGCAACTGAAGGGAACCATAAGGCAGATGCTGCATCAAATCAAGTGCTGATGGCCCAGGGTCCATATTGTATGGTCCGACATTGTGCAGCATTTGAAGTTGAGTGGAGCACGAGATGTGCGAGCCATGGAGAAAATCTGAAGACTACACAATTGGTTCATGTTGTCTATGATGGATACCATGGGTGGGTCAGTGGTCCAGCACCCTGGCCTCAGTCTTCACAGGCCTGGAGTGTACTGGCCAGATGGTGTACACTTGATGGATGAGGGACTGGATGGCTTTCTGAAGGACCTGAAGCATGGCGTGGTGGCAGCTAAACTTGGATGACTGAATGTAATTTTATATTGAATAAATGCATGGTGGTAGCAATTTACTCAAGATCCTGATATGTGTGTATTAAGTTTGTTCATTTGTCTGTGTGTGTGTGTGTGTGCATTTTCTTGGTACAGAGGGGGCACCATCCAGAGACGGTGGAGACAAGATTACACACTGCAAGCAGAAACGAAAGAACCAACAGCAGAGTACAGAACATCATGGCACACAATGAAGCCAGTGGATAAGCATGTAAAAAGGTAAGAAAATAGTCATTATATGTAGAATAGTACTTGTTTCAGTAACATGCAGCTCTTTACATGTGCTCGAGATATTCACAGCAAGTGTATGGACCGATTTCTGCAAATAAGACACATGGCCATTGCTTACCAAAAGCACAGTAATCCAATGGTGATGAGACCATTGAAATGCAGTATGTCCCTGTTTCCAGTAATATTTTTACATTGGAGCTGGGTGTATCGCTATTTATGGAAATGTGCATGCACTGTTTTAGAGATATTAATGGTTGTTTGTATATCGATTTATGGAGCTATGTAATATTGTCATATTTTCTGCAATAGTTCCAAAATCGAGTGTCTGAGAAACACATGGGGTGGGATATTCAGAAGGGTTGCACATGGCACAACACAGTTGCGCCATGCACAACCCACTGATGCGCCCCGGTGTGATATTCAAAAGGGGAAAGTGCCTGGCACAAATCCCGATGCGCCAGAGTGCATCAGTAATGTATGCGGCGCAAGTAGGGGGGGTGTGTCCATGCATGCTCCGCACATCCCGATATTCAGCCTGGGATGTGCTGAGCCCATGCAGGTGCAACCCTTACTTACGCTGCACACAGTTGAGCAAGAAGAAAAAGGAGCAACAGCTGGCCACCCACAAGTGAGCTGCCATATTTCAGGGTGCAACACGGCAGCTGCAAGCTGTGGGTGGCCACCCAAGCTCCGGCACCGTCCATCATAGTGGCACCTCCCCATGCCCAACCACAGGCATTAGTATTAAAATAACACTCCTATATCTCTGGTGGTCCAATGGACCACTTCCAGCCTGATCGTGGGCATAAGTATTAACATAAACTGTCCTCTATCCCTGGTGGTCCAGTGTACTGTGTCCAGCCCGATCGTGGGCGTACATTTAAAATATTAAATACCATTCATCCCTGGTGGTCTCAGTACACCCCTCCCCACCCACTCACTGGGCCCCACCACCCCATCCCCCCATCAGCAGCGGGCGGCAGCTCCCAACCACAAGCCGCTCGCCGCTCACTGACTGACTGCGTACAGTAAGGGCTGTCGCCTGTTGGTCCGGTGGGTAGGCCAATGGGCATACAGACAGCCATACACAGTCCAGATATGTGAATGGATCCATTCATGTCTGGACCTGTGTAGTACGGTATGGAATCTGCATGCCCATTGTCCCACGCCAGGACCAATGGGCGCACGGTCTACTGTATGTGGTCAGTTGGCGGGCGGCCGGGCGGCCTGCGGGTGAGAGCTGCCACCCATTACTGATGGGCGGGTGGTGGGGGCCTCGTGAGGCAGGTGGAGAGAAGTACCCGCTGGCCACCGAGATGGAATAGATTTAGTATATTTTAAAACTTACACCACCGATTGGGCTGAGCGGTCCACTGGACCACCAGGGATATAGGGACATTTTATTCTAATACTTATGCCCGCGATTGGGCTGGAAGTGGTCCACTGGACTACCAGGGATATAGTACATGTCATTTTAATACTTGCGCCCACGATCAGGCAGTGGGGCACTTTGCTGCTTGTGCAGGGGGCATCAGTCCCCAACGGCTGCAACCTGGCAGGGCATCAGGTGCAAGTTGCCAGGGATCTGCGCACCTGCATGCAAATGGGGCCATAATGACATGCAAATGGCCCCATTTGTGCCTTGCATGCATTATGGCCCCATTTGCACGTGCACTTTTAAATATCGCGGTTGATGCACCTTGCACAATGGCACTTGCACTAGCGCATCCCCCTGCCCCTCTCTAGCCACTTGCACTAGTGCAGTGCCACTGCACAATGAACAATGTGGGTGGCCACAGAGTGATATGCACTGTTGCTGAGCCATGGCGCGGCACCATTGAATATTACCCTGTCAGCGACCTGGCACATCCCAGTTGCACTGCGCCCAGGCTTGCACCACAGCCTGGTGCAGTCTGAATATCCCACCCATGGAGTGCATCTTGTGTGACAAAGAAAAATGACACTGCCACTGTGTGTGTAGGACGCATGGTTCTGGAGATATTAACAGTTGTTTATGTGATTATTTAAAAATATGCAATATTTCCATATTTTAGGTAATATTTCCACAACCAGTTGCCTGACAAGCACCTTGCATGCACCCCGTGAAAGGTAAGGGTATGGCAAACAAAAATGATGCTGACAGTGTGTGTGTGTGTGTGTGTGTGTGTGTGTGTGTGTGTGTGTGTGTGTGTAGGATGCACGGTTGTGGAGATATTAACAGCTGTTTATGTGCCTATTAATAAAAATATGCAGTATTTACATATTTGCATTACTATTTCAGAAACAAAGGCACTTTCAAAGTATTGAATGGCATCATGTGAAAGGGCACATGAAGTAGAACAATAACCCTCTGAAACGATGTGTGCAGCATGCAGCGGTTTTTAGAGATATTAGCCTGGACATTAAACTAAGCCATTCTGTGCGGCACCAAGCACTAAGCTGTTCAAAAAAAGTTGCGCTGGGGTGTGGCCAGGCGATATTCAATGGGTTAAGCTGTTGAACAGCTCCTCTGAACATGCCCCCTGGCCTACAGCCATCGTGCATGGTGCAGTGGAACTTGCATCACACCAGTGGTCAGAGTGGAGCATTCAGATGTGGTGGCGCCAAAGCTCCATTGCACCATCATAAATCTGCGATATTCAAAAGGTGACTATGCAAATGGGGCCATAATTTATGCAAAGGCGCACGGGGCATTTGCATCTCATTACAACCCCATTTGCATACTCATCTCATCTGAGTGCACGATCCCGATGACTTGCACCTGGCGCCCTGCCAGGCAGCTGTCGAGACCCGGCGCCCCCCTGCAGCCCGATCGCAGACATAAAGTAAGTCAAACCCGGGAAGAATCGCGGGCGCCTTCCAACCCCAACTAGCCCGATCGCGGGCATAACATATGAAGCTCCCCACTAGCCGATAAACAGGCATAGCATCTATCCCCAAAGCCAATGTCCCTGGTGGTCCAGTGGACTCTGGCCGATCGTGAGCATAAGTTCAAACCCAGCCCCTAAGTCCAATATCTCTGGTGATCTGTGGCCCCCACCCCATCCACCAGCGGAGCCCCACCACCCATCCCCCAATCAGCTGGTGGGCGGCAGCACCCACCCTGCCGCCCGCCACCCACCGGCTGACAGCTGGAGGTGCCAGCCCATTGGTTCAGAGCATGAGCCAATGGGCGTGCACACTCCTCTGAATGCCGCTATGCCCACGATTGAGCTAGTTGGGGTTCATACATTATGCCCGTGATCGGCTAGTGGGGTTCTACAATATGCCCACAATCGGGCTAGTCGGGGAAGATGTCTTTATGCCCGCGATCAGATCAGCCGCGGGGGGAAATACCTGCTGCCCGCGATCTGGCTGTTGGGGGTTACTATTATGCCCACGATCGGGCTGCAGGGGGGCACCGGAAGAAGTGGAGGCCACCCACAGGTGGTAGCTGCTGTGTTGCACCCTGCAATGCGGCAGCTCACCTGTGGGTGGCTCTTGACTTGATCCTTTTTTGGGGCTCAAAGTTGTGCAGGGCGCAGGTAGGGGCTGCCTGCACAACTCTGCATGGCCCGGCTGAATATCGGGATGCAGTTTATGCATGGTTCTCCTTCAGTTGCATGCCTTCATTAGCATTGCACTGTTGTCAGCATGGTTTGTCAAGAACTGCCTCCTGCTGAATATCGAGAATGGAGCAATTTTGACTTGTGCAAGCACAACCCTATTGCGCTTGGTTCAACTTCTTTGAATATCCAGGCTATTAACTGTTGTTTGTACAGTGATTTATGGAAATATGCAAATTGTCATTCTCTGTAATATTTCCAAAATCGAGTGTCTGAAAACACATGGAGTGCATCTTGTGAAAGGTCATTGTGTGACAAAGAAAAAGACACTGACACTGTGTGTAGGACGATGGTTCTAGAGATATTAACAGTTGTTTATGTGACTATTTATGAAAATATGCAATATTTCCATATTAAGGTAATACTTCCACAACCAATTGCCTGACAAACATCTTGCATGCACCCCGTGAAAGGTAAGGGTATGACAAACAAAAATGATGCTGACAGTGTGTGTGTGTAGGGCGCGACGGTTGTGGAGATATTAACAGTTGTTTTGTGCCTATTAATAAAAATATGCAATATTTACAGTACATAAATGCATTACTATTTCAGAAACAAAGGCACTTTCAAAGTATTGAATGGCATCAGGTGAAAGGTCACGAAGTAGAACAATAATCTCTCTGATATGATGTGCAGCATGCACAGTTTTAGAGATATTAACTGTTGTTTGTACAGCATTTATGGAAATATGCAGTATTGTCATATTTTCTGTAATAGTTCCAAAATCATGTCTGAGAAACACATGGAGTGCATCTTGTGAAAGGACAATGTGACACAGAAAATGACACTGACACTGTATGTGTAGGACGCATGACTCTGGAGATATTAACAGTTGTTTATGTGACTATTTATGCAAATATGCAATATTTCCATATTTTAAGCAATATTTCCAAAACCGACTGCCTTATAAACAATTGCATGGCATCAGCTGAAAGATCGGATCAGTATGGACAAAATGCCACCGATACTTGGCCCATACCATGTACTGTTGATGAGATATGGAGTGTTGTTTATATGTCTATTTATGCAAATATGCATAATTTTAATAATTTGAGAATTTTTCAAAACCAAACAACCTACAAAGAATTGCTTGGTATCACATGAAAGGTCACATCAGGACTGACAAACTGCCACTGATACTGTGTGCATAGCTTGTTCTGCTTTTGAGATATTGACAGTTGTTTGTGCGATTGATCAGAAAAATAATTCGGATGTTTAGTTTACTATAAAAATTCAATGAAAGACTTAGACATTCTTTAATAGTACCATTGCGCAGGTGGATCATGTGGAGAACAACTTTGCTGTTTAAACTTTTTAGTAGCATTTACGGTTCTGGAGATATTCACATTTGTTTGTTGTATGGTTTTATGACTTGCTTTTGTCGAAGAAAGCTCAGGATGCACTATTAACAGTATGCAGGAGGCAAGTTGTAACTCTCCTAGAGCTGCTGTGGAGTGAGTGAGTTAAGAAATGAAAATGAAATGAAAAACTGACTTCAGGGCCAGATCTTCAAAAGCTTGCCCGTGTAAAGTTTGCAGTTTTGTGCACAAACCCAGATTTGCACAGATGTCCATATTCCAAAGCCTTATTATCATTGGCAAACAAGGTTTGTGCCCAGGAGATTTCTGAGGTTGGCATAATACAAATGAAAGGTCGGGACCTGAAATCTGGTGAAGTCCTGTAATCACAGTGTGCCAGGTCATTTTGCATGGTCCCATTGTATGGCACAGATATACACAATTATCCCTGTTACTAATGGTGCCTTTCCCAGATCACAGCCACAACTGAAGATACAACCCTCCCTGTTGTCAAATGGTCCCTTCCATGGTACCCTCACCACTGTGTCCACAGCACGATCCTCAGGTGCATAAGGCAACCAGCACATTTTGGGAGGTGCACTTTTAGCTTCTTTTGGCTATTGTAGTGAATGTCAGTAATTGTTTGGTATGCCATGCTAGGCCCCTGCCTATCATGCAGCACATGGCACACCAAACAATTACTGTGATTCACTGCAACAGCAAAGTAAGCCTAAAAGTGCACACCAAAACCTGAATGCAAAACAACAAACAGAACAAAGGGTAACACTTTGGCAGTCACTGACAGCAATCATCTCAGTAAGGAAAAAATAGTATTTTACTCACTTGTACTGCTATGGAAGCCATTTTAGTATACCATGCAGCACATGGCCCAGTTGAAGAGATATGCTGCAACAGCAGCCACATGAGCCTAAAAGTGCACAAAAACAATGAACAGGGTTAATGTTGGTGGTGACTACAACCCGTTACCATCAGTTACAGTCATTTTACATCCATTTTTGGTGTTTGTGCCCTTTAAGCTCATTTTGCTGTTAGAGTGAATCTCAGTAACTATTGAGTGTGTGATGCTAGACTCTCAGCCTAACATGCAGCACATTGCACACTTAATGAATTACTGAGATTCACTGCAACAGCAAAAGGAGCCAAAGTGTGCAAAAAGACACAAGTGATGCAAAATTATTAGAAACAACTGTGCCACTTTGGCAGTCACTGCCAGAAAGCTTCCAGTGAGAAACAGAACAATATTTTACATCACTTGTTCTGCCACTGAAGCCATGTTTCCAGCCTATATGCAATACATGGCCTAAACAATTACTGAAATACTCAACAGCTAAACAAGCCTAAACATACACAAAACAATGAAAATTATATAAAATCATACAATGGGCACAAAAATAGACAGAATCCTGCATTTTCATTGGCTGGCTGGCACCTTTTCAGCTTTGTAAATCCTCCAGTGTGCCCACTGGAAAGGTGCCAGCCAGCCTCATGTCTCAAAAACACTCGAGCACCCAAGAAAACCTAAATTCGGCCATGTTGGATCCCCGCAAACACTGGTGTCCCAACTGACCTGGCTCTGTAATACTCCAAACAAAACTTTAAAGCCACAACCTGTAGTTAAAATACATTTCCAACACTTCTATTTTTAAAACGCCAATTGTGTACCTGCCTCATTCCTTTCAACACAGTGTTGTCCATCCAATCCTGTGACAACATCCGATAGCTGGTCACCATGCTCCCAAATTAAAACAAGAAGCCGTCACCGCTTGACACACACTAAAGCGACTCCATCAACAGTCTGCACTATTCTCAACCGAGCCAAAGCAGAACAAAAATAAATAAATACAAACAGAATGGACTGCATTCCTTCTCGCCCAAAATGGAAGAACTTAAAAATACACCTAACAGTAACCACAGCAATTACCAGTGCTGCCACACATGCACAAAACTAGCAAAGAAAGAGCAGTACCTCCACAAAAACACAAAAACAAACAAGCAACAAATGTTAATCCTGTCCCGCTCATATACCAAAAAGCAGTTGGGACACAATCAAAAAACAATCTAGGTTCAGATTCAAACACTTCCTAGTCGCCCCCAAAAAACACTCCCCTATAGTTTAAAGCACATTTCCATAGCCCCAGAACCAAGCACTACTTGTTCTGGTGGAGCAATAAAATCTCCCCAAATTGCATAAAAATATAAAAGAAAATTTCTTGACTATTTTTCAGTGTAAAATAAAGGAACTATTAGATAATAGCAATACCTTTGACAGGGTGTGGGTGGTCGATGGGCTTGGCCACTTCTGGTGTGGTTGGGCCACCGGCTGCACCTGTGACCGTTCCACACCAGCCATGGTAAATCCACCAGTATGCCCACACCCTGTTGGGGTATATTGCTTAATTACTGCACCAGATGGTGACTGGGTGGCAGCACCATGTGTATCTTTCCTAGTAAGAGAACATTTCTTTACATCACATTTACTCCCACATATGCCACCCTTTGGCCATAGGGTACACTAAACAATTACTTTTACTTCCCACATTTTACATTCCCCTATTAGACATTAACACACACTGAAACTCAGAATCATGGTATACAATGTGATTTTTATTTTGTTTCTTTTTTTCTTTTGCTTCTTTAAACTACATTTAATCTTTGTGCCATTATGCTCCTACTGCCTTTCTATTTGAGCCCTTGTAATCAATGCTTATGTTTTAAGCCCATGACCCCAACACCACCACCAGACTTTACTCATGAGCAATATTTTAAGTGTACTGTATAACATAACCTATTTCAGTTTCATGTCAGTTTAGTATCATAAAATGGTACTGCACTGTATATAGGACAGAAAAAACAATGTACTGTATTATAAGAACCCCCCACACACACACACACACACAGAACCATAGAGGACTGCACAAAGAAAAATAAATATTATATTAACCAGGATTTCTTTTAAAGTTTAGCAGATAAGCAGATAGTTTAAAAGTAGTTCTGGTGTTCTGATGCCTCCCACACAACATAAGCCCCTAAAGAGATTGTGGTCTACACAAACTGAGCACCTGCAGAGACCAGGTCCTATTCATTTACTCCCCAATACTGCATGTATTTTATTTCTCAACAGAACTCTCCAAACAGTAGTTGTGGTGTTCTGATGCCTCATACAAAATGAGCCTCAGCACTAACCAGGTCCAATTGATATACTCCCAAAACTGCACTTTTTTTGCTCAGTACAGAACAAACTATTTAGCAGCATTAACATTAAAGGAGCCCCTGACAGAGAATAGGGTCATACAAAATGCCCCTGCAGGAACCAGGCCACACAAAATGATCCCTATTTAAAGACTTGGTCTATAGAATAGGTATACATGTATAACCATTTAATCTAGGAAACCTGCAGTTGTTCAACTTTAAATGCTTTATAATCAACTCTCTCTGTTCCTACCCCAGCCTTCCAACCCCGAGCCCAGCCGCCTTGGGATCATGAGGCAAAGTCTGATTACATGTCGCAGTGTTCCCCAAAAAGCAAATGTGTACCTTTACAATCTGCAGACATTTAACACACAAGGAACAAAAGAGCAGCTGAGGTGCACAAAGAATAGCCCACTGTAGTGCCCGTAACATTCATAACTCCAAACTTCAGGAGGACAACATGTCTTGTCCAGAATGTAGTTGGCAGTAAAAAGAATGCAGAACTACCAGCTCCATGGCTTTAGAGAGCCATGGGGTGATGACTGAAGGAGTCAGCATGCATTTCTGGTTCTCAACATTCTGGGCAGTGGAGGAACCAATAGTAATGTGGGTCACAAAGGACACTAAATAACACACATCAGGGAAAGGAATTTTCTAAATAAATGAGTTGTAACAAACTGCAAGGTTTTGGCAGCATGTCATTAACAAAAAGAAGGTCACCAAACACAATAATGCTTTTGGACCACATTCCATGTAAATTAAAGGCACAGTCTACTTAAGATGAGGTACTAGATGGACACTACATGTTATGATTGTTACTGCTGTATAAATGATTTAATAAAGGCAAAACTTTTAATCGGTATAGGGAGTTCAAGGGGAGGCTAGAATGAAGTAATTAGATAACACATTAACAACAGTTGGGTTTCTAGGGCACAATTTATTTATGTATAGAACAGTTTCACCAGGTAGGGCACACTGAGCAAAAAGATGCTCGTCTGTAGTGCGACCGGGGGAGGGAGATACATGGGAGATAGCATATACATTTCATAGAGTTTCATATAGGAGACCATGGTGCATTATACAGAGCATACAGGAATACATAGCGTTGAGATATACAGTAGGATCTTGATCCATTGCCTACATACAGGTTTACAGAGTGTAGATACATACAGGGAAGGTGGCATATTGTGTATAAATTACAGACATAGAGTGAAACTGAGAATTCATAATGCTGGAGGATAGGACTTATTTTCTATGGAGAGGTTGAGAACAGAGTGGGTGGGAAGCACAGGATTTAGAACACGCCCAATAGAAGACAGCCATAGATAGTGGGATAAAGCGAGTTACTGGGGCTGAGCAGAAGTGCAGAAGGGGCAAGTGCAGGTTGGTTGAACATTTATGCCAGCATGAGAGGAGAAATGCTAGGGCCGCTGGTCCGGCCGCATAAGGAGGAGTTGAAAGGGAGTAAGTGTGAGGGAGGGGTTCAGAAGCAGGAACAGTTTGTGGTGTGAGTGGTTTAGTAGGGCAGAGGATATTGAATGTCTAGAGGAGGGTAGCAGATTTGGGCCGGTTGGGCATTCCATAACTTAGAAGATGGTAGGAGAAGGCTGATTGGCCAGCAGTGGTCTGCGGAGAGGGATTGTCAATGCGGAGTCAGTAGACCTAAGGGCATGAGAGGGGTTGGTAGGAGGAGAAGGTGGAGGTGAGGAAGGAAGAGAGCACCGAGCCAGAAGTTGCAAGAGCTGTATTTAAAACTTAAATTGGGACTAGAAGCAATGTCACAAAATGGAGTCCCATTTGAAAGGGAAATAGATGTTTGTGATAAAACTGAAACAACTCAGTGGAATCAAACTCGGTCATGTTATGTTTAATGTCTCTCCTAATGGGGCACTACAAATTAGGTGTAATGTGAATATTTTAACAATTCAGCAAAAAGTTACAGGGTGTCAATGGCAGTAGGTATGAGTCTCTTGAATATTGTATACATGCCTATATGGTGTCATTTGAAAAGCCTGTGCTAATGCTGCCAGGTGGCATGGAGGTAGAGGCACCCTGTTCCTAACCTGCCATCACGCTGATGACCCTTGTTTGGGAACGGACCAAGATCATTGGGGTTGGTGGGGACAGGAGGATTGAGCATCCCACCACATGCTGTTATCCTCTGAGGAGGGAGAAGGGTCTGTTCCTCTGAGTGACTGCCACCATGATGACAGTGCAGGCAGGAACCAGAGCAGTGTTGGAAAAGTGATACAATTAGCTAGGGTGAAAGCTGATGCCTTGCATCACTCTAATCTCATCCAGAATCAGGGTAGGGAAGAAAAATGGGAAAAAAAACAAAAAAACAGCTGCACAGAATGAAGGCCGCCATGCTTGCAGACCCTACACCAGCCAACATGGGTGACCTCCAGGTGCTAAGAGGCCTGAAGCTTACAGTGGGGATCTTGTCCACCGACACAGTCCTCCATTGTGGGCTGGGGATACCATGTGCGACTACTCAGGAGGTGAGAAAGCCCTGAAAGAAGAAAGGATGATGGGACTGGTGCAGGTGTGATGGACCTGCATAAGGGCTGAATGCTGGTTGGAGAAGGAGAGAAAATTTAAGAAAAAACAAACCCTGGGCTTGATTTTCAAAGGTCGGACTGGCAAGAGATGGATTGAGGCAAGCATAAATGGCACAAGGGGCTATTGCACTGCACCTTGTGCAGTCTCAAATTTCTAAGGTTCTGTGCACCACTAGGGAGAGCCACACCTCACCAAGCAGGCTTGCAATCGCCTTGCGATAGCTGCACCAGTATGCTATAGTGGAAGGGGCTTGCAATGGGACAGGGCTGCAATATCCCTAACATTGAGATTTTGTAATCCCCATGGGGCACACGGACCCTGCAGTCCAGACCAGCCCAGAAGGTCTAAGCTGGCATATGCTACTGTCATAGTCCTTGCTGGGTAGGGGAGGTGACACTGTGCCCCCCTGGAGAAGGCACTCAGAAAGCTTCCAACACCTGCCAGACCACAGATGGAGCAGCCAGTGGTCCCTGGCAGGTGAGAGTCCACAACCCATACATGGTGATGTTGATGTGTCCTGGCCCCAAAGGACCTGCACTGTCCCTGCCATCCCTGCAGAGACTAGTTGTCAGCCCCTTCCTCCAGCCAGACCTGTCCCATGCCCCCACAAGCCAGAGCATCCTCCATTGACCCTTCGGCCACCAAGGTGACTGTCTGTTGGGTCACCATGACCACACCCGATGTAGCAAGCCTGTGTCGTGCAGCTTGCATCAGTCCCTTTCCATGCACTGTTGGTCAGGACACAGGTCAGCTGTGTGGCAAACTTAGGAACTTTGGCACTGGGACCCCTGTTCTTTTAAAATCTAGTGCAAGGTCCTCAGCGCACCTGAGTTTGCCACAGCTGGTGGCTCGCCACAAATGCACCAATCTAATCAACTTTGCAAATGGAGCCCCAGATGTCTCATGAGCTGCAACTGTGTTACAGTTTTTCTTTTCTTCCCTATCTTCCTCCTTTACCATGGAAATGACTCATCTATGGTCCTCTGTATACCCTAGACTTGTTTCTTAGGAGGATTGACCTCTGACCCTGACTCCACCCTAGTGCTCATCTCCCTGACACTCATACCTTCAGAGTCTATCACCTCAGTGGAGCCTCTCCTTTCAGTGCCCCTCACAACCTGGTGATGGTGTAATGAGAAGCTAAGGGTGTGCAACTGAGTTGTGAGACACCCAAGTGGGAAGAGACGGAATGTAGGTATGTCATCTGCCTATTGCTCCAGCCCTTTTCCAGATTCTTCCAAAGCCTTGGCCATGTCCAGGACCTGAAATTGTGCATACATTAACACTTTCCACAAGAGCAACCCAACTGCATTACCACTATGGGTCACTCTGGGCAGTACCATGTACACCTGGAGTCACTGCCATCTCTCCCCAGAGGAGTGGAGGATCCAAGGTAAATTATGTGTCTTTGTGGATGGCACTAAAATCTGTGGCAGGGTGGTCAGTGATGAGGGAATAAAGGACATGAAGAGGGACTTAGAGAGGGTAGAAAGTTGTCAATGATCTGCTAGTTTACGTTCAATTCCAGAAAATGCAATGTTAGGTCACCCCAATGGCAGTGCACTGTGTTGCCATGCAGGAGAGCTAGGTTTGGAAGGGGACTTGGGTTACCTTGTCAAGAAATTGGCCAGGCTGAGTAGCTGCTGCTCCACTCAGTTGGGGTGGGCTGTTGTCAAGTTCTGGCACAGCAGTGGCCCTCTGTTGATGAGCCATGGAGTTTGCCTCTCGCTGCAGGGGGACTGTGACATCTGAGGCCAACATGGGTACACCACCTCCATGGAATGAGAGGAAAAATTGGGGAAAAAATATGTACACAGAGTCGTCTATATGACAGTTGCTGGTACCCTCAGGCTCTGCTCCATGAAGCATCCACCAACAATGATGGTGGGAGAGCAGCTGACAGGGCGTGAAGGGTTGCTGACAGCACACAGCAAGCTAATTTTCAGGGCAGGTGGTAGTGCAGGGGCCAAAAGCAATACTGAAAAAAAGTGCAGAGTTATGCATTCATGGAAAAAGAACTCAAAAACAGAATACTGGATGAATGGTGTAATGGAGGACCAGATGTAAGGAGAGAGGGCCTAAGGGTTGTGCGTAATGAAGTGTTGGAATTATGGGGTTACAGGGCTCAGTTCCCTAGCTCTGAATTGAGCATCAGTAGCTCATGCATCATTGACATTGATTTATAATGGGAAGGGGGCTCACTTTAAAGACATGACCTTTTGGGCATTGCTAGCTCTCAAAGTTCATAAACTGTAATTTCAAGACTGATCACAAGTGACAGCCACAAATCAACAGCCCAATGTAACAAAGCATATAGAAAAGCCAACAGAATGCTGGGATACATTGGCAGGGATTTGTCTAGCAGAAGAGGTGATCCCCCTCCCCACCTTACAGGCCCACAGTGAAACCACATCCGCAATTCTGTGTGGAGTTCTAGAGTCCTCATCTGAGAAAGGGGAGCATTAAGTCAGTATAGAGTACAGAAACAAAATGATTCAGGGATTGCCAACAGCTGGTCAGGTGATGTGATGGCACAGTAACAAGGTGACAAAATCATAAGCTGGTGGGTGGAAGGGAAAGATGTGAGGAAGTACTTCTTCACTGAGACAGGTGTGGAAAAGTGGAATTTCTTGCACAATGATGAGCTTAATGCAGAGATGACAATTAGATTCATGAGGCTGTGGATAGGCACAGGGGATTGTGAAAGCATATTGGGGGTTCAGGCAGATAATGAGGATGGGCTACTAATAGGGTGCTCATCCTCATCCCAGCCAGCATCATGCTGGTACAGAATAAGATTGGTCAGGGAAAACATGGCGGACCACTGATCTTGTTCTGCTGAGAATTTCTGTGATGTTTGATACTCCTTAGCCCACAAAGACATCCCGACTCTGGGCGCGCACCTGCATCACAAGCATTGTGAAGAGCCTGCCTCCTACATTGTACCACCAGGTCAGCAGTGGCACAATTCTGATGCAGTTTAACAGCCTACAGTAATTTGCTGCTTTGAATTCTGAGAAAGGGATGATGGCCCTGTTCTCAAAAGTGGTAAAATTATGGGCTCTATGCTTGAAGGCATGGAGCACCTCCACAATGCGTAAGTGAGGTGTGGAGACACTCCACACCATTGTCCCCCCGAACATAATGCACCAGGGGGACACACCCCTGCACTGATTCCACCTGTGTGGACCATAACACACCGGGGTACGACTGCTCTGACCGCTCAGAGTTTTAAGACAGCATTAAAACATCTTTTGATTTGGCCTTCCTGATTATTGAAACTGTTATGGTATTTTATTGGTTTTATTTTAATTGGGATAGCTTATTTAATTGTGTTTTTATTGTACAGGCACCTTTGGTTTGGAAAGGCACCTTTTTTCATAAATAAAGATAAATTGAATTGAATTGAAAAAATGCCAACAGTATGCAGCATGTACTAAGCCACATAGTGCTGCACATCGGAGTGCATAGGGCAGGCAGCAGTATGCCAGGTAAACTCTGCCATAAGTCCCATACATGCCCTGCCCTCGCGCACACCAGACAAGGGAACAGCCCTGAGGCAGGTGGGCATTCCCCACAGAAGCGAGCCAGCTCCATCCCGTACCCCAGGGTTGACCCCCTCACACATACGGTGCCACCCCATCCCTGCTGCTGCACACCCCACCCAAAGGCAGCACCACTGTGCCCATGCTGCCAATGGCCCAACACTGTCCCGGCAAGGCACCCAGTGTGTACGTCACCCTCCAGGCTGCACCCATCCCGGACTGCAGCCCCCATGTGACATCTGCCCCAGTGGTACAACCCCCACCACACACACAGTCACAGGGTGCCCTGAGTTCTGTCCCACACATAGCTGTCCAGCGACTCCCCACACACACATCTGTGGCACCGACACCCCTTCCTCCCCGTGATGTGGTCCATCAGTGCCGCATCTCGGGATGGCAGGCAGAACTGCCCACTACACACCACCATGGCCACCAGCCATCCATCCTCAGGGACACTCAGCTCATGCACACCCAGCCGTGTTAGGGATCCACTGTTAGATCTGGGATGGGCATCCAATTAGATGCCCACCTGAGTCTGCGACTCTGCACCTGGCCACCCCAGAGTACTGTGCACCAGGTAGGCATGCCCACAGATAAGTCACAGCTGTTGGGGAATACTGGCAGTGTGCACTCCAACCGCAGGTGCAGAGCTTTGCACGCATGCAGACATACAGGTACCTTACAGGAGGAACAGAGTGCAGGAACACACTATTTTCCCAAGAAAAAATGTTCCAGGACTAGAGGCATGGGATGAAGTTGGAGGAGAGGCAATTCAGAGAAACATGAGGAAGAATTTCTTCACAGAAATGGTGGTGGACAAGTGGAATACCCTGCCAGAGAAAGTAGGAGGAGCTGAAACAATCACGGGATTTAAGAATGCATGGGATAGACATAAGGAATTCTGGAGGTCAGGGTAAGGGCAACAGACTTCTAGAAAAGCATAAAGTGAACTTACAAGCTCAAATGAGCAGACTGGGTGGGCCATAGGCCCTTATCTGCTGACAGTGTCTATATAATTCCCACCCAGTGTAGCATAGGCCCTATAGTCACTAAGGTAGGAAGGGACTCTAGGCCCATCAAGCCACCTGCACTTCATAAGCAGGGATGACTCAGTATGTTGTGCAACATGTACTAATGCACAAAGATTCCATACCCAGTCTATGATGCAGGGTAATCTATGTTTCTCTTAGTAAGCAGATATTTGTTCAGGCTTAACTTAAGGGCCTGCACTAACTTCATTTCAACCATCTCCACTGGTAGGCTTTCCATAGGGTTACCATACTCTGACAGAAGTGCCTACAGTCATTACCTCTGAATTTAGCAGTGATGATAAGTGTATTATCACATATACTATCCATTAAGTAGTGTACTTATACTGCTGGTTCACTCAAATTTTGTTTTGAAAGCTTTAAGATAGAACCCTATTTTCAATTAATGAGTAGAACTGCTTATTAAATGGGAAGTGGAGGTTAGACTTAAAACAAATGAATAAGCTTTTTATTCAGTGTAGCCCAACTGAGAAGCAGTATTCAGATGGAGCTGGATTCTACTCTGTTTTACAACTGGAGGGATTAGAGAATGGTAAGGTCAGGTGATATACTGAGGGGCGTAAAGTAAGCCAGGTGCTAGGGTGGATTTCAATCGGTATCCTGTGATAATCGCGACCAGAAAATGGCGAATGTAACAATCACAAGGCAAATATTGCTACCTTATGTTCGCAACCAGTTAGTATAGTGTAACAACACATAAAGCGAAAAAACCCTGCCACATCAGATACAAAATAAGGAACTACCCATTGATAGTGACAACAGCCAATAAACAGCTAAAACACTATCGCCTTGATTGTACTCACTGTCTGAGATGTTATTGAACGCATATGCCCATAACAGCGACGATGCAGCTCAGAACAACCACATCACTCCACAGCACAACAGGTCAGATGTTAATGAATGTGGTGTTCTCAACACTTGTTCTAGCCGCTATCTTACATCTGCCGGTCAGCCAGTATCTTGTGCACCCCACATCACCAGCATCAGGGACAAGTGTGTGATCCTTTATTTGAGCCAACATCTTGTTTCCAGAAGTATGCAGCCTGGAAAGGCAGCTAAATTTATGTGAGCACATCGACAATACACTTTTCACCCTTTTCTTTATCTTTTCTGTAAGGGTAGCCACCATAAACTGTCAAGAGCTTCCCTTTCTGGCTGGTGACTACTTCAAACTCCATGCTTTCTGTGAGTTATCCAGGAAGTAAGGAAATGGCACATGGGGAAGGATGACACACAGGTCTTTTAATGAACATCAGGCTCAGGTGGGATTGGGAGTGTATTGAATTGTGAGTACCAGGATGTAGTACAGGTAGCTGAGGTGGATTTTTAGGACAAACAAGGGATACAGAATGTGAGTATAGAGAGCTGCACGTCAATGTTTCAATAAATTGCTGTGCGATTTTGACACAAGTGCTGTAAAGGATGTGCTATTATGTTTCATTGCGATTGAACCAATCACCGTAATTACCGTGCTATTGTTGCAATCGCATTTTGCAGTCGCTGTTTTAACATGGACCCTCTCAGTCCTGTGCTCTCCTGTTTCACATTTTAGTACTGCAGTCACTTGCTCACACAGTTTTGCCTTGTCTACCTGTACACATGGTGCAGGAATATAGACCTCTGCAGATCTCTGGACGTGTCTCTCAATAAAATGTTGTATTTCTTCACTTCATTTTGCAATATAGTTATACATTTTGGGGTGCATTTATGGCACTCTTTCCTGGAACAGAGTTAAATGTTTACTTTTATTCTTGGAAATTAGTTCCATTATATTCCTACCCATTACTCCCCCATCTGTCTGTAGGCCAGCCTGTCATCTATCATGAAAAACAGGTATGAAAATGAACAAAACAGCAAACACCACCATATACTGTATGTACACATTACAAGATTGTTTCACATACAAGATGTTTACATTGGTAATCCTTTCATACTGTGTTCTTGATCCTGTAGGAGATAGTCAGGGATGATCAGCAGGAAATGGAAGCACAAGATGTTCAATACCAATCACTTAGTTTCGCTGCATTCAATACAAGTAAGCCACCCGGCCAGCCCTAAGTGGTTTAACCTTTCAAATACTGACTCAACTATTTGTAACATAGCAACCACTGCAAGTAGTGCTGCTTGTTATTGATTGCAGATGGTGTTATTGTTTGCACATTTCCTTAGGGAGTATTCAAATTGTTACATTGGAAGAGAAATGCGTTATTAAAAATGGAACAGCTGGAAGTATTCTATAGATTGTTATTTCTTATATACCATCACTACATCAGCTTTGCTAGATATTTCTGCTTTGCTAGATATTTCTGCAGTTCAGAAAGTGAAAACCACCTAAACAAAAGTGAGATATTGTAGAGAAAAATAATCTATGACGTACAAAAAGTAGCCACAATACATTAGTTACCATGTTTCTGTTTTATGTTTTCAGTTGCTGTACTTTTGACAATATATTGCACCCAAGATTAGCATATATCTAAATAATATTTTGCTAAGCACTGCAACTCATTAGTGTTAAAGGACAACTGAACCAAGTAAAATGTTAAAATAATACTGGAGAAATCCAAAATGACAGAATTGTAGGTTGAACTCTTACCTACACTAGCATGCTATCAATTTTGTTCAAACGGGATTTAATACAGTTTCATCATGTTTAAAAGATAAAGGGCAGCCACGCTATGTATTTAAAAGTCCCGCTCCAGTACATGCTTAAAATGGCCATGTTGTCATTGCGCAATGACGTCATCAGAGCAACAGTGTTCAAAGCGATCATTCAAGTATGAATGGGACCTCATAAATATACTTATGCTGTCACCTTTACATTGCATTTCTGATCAAAGTCCTTAATGTACATGTGTGACACCTTTTCACACATGTACATTAAAGGATTTTGTCTAGAAATGCACTGTAAAGGTGACAGCTTAAGTATATTTATCAGGTCCCATTCATACTGAATGATGGCTTCACAGCACTGTTGTCTAATGATATAATAGAATGACAACCCGGACATTTTAGGCATGTACTGGAGCAGGATTTTAATGGTTCCGGTGGTCAGGGCACCACAATCACAGTGCTGGTGAGAGGGTGAAAACAGCAAGGCGCCCTGCAATCAGACCACCTGTGTAACAGGGCACCCGGCACTCTGGAATACAATGAGGCACCTGCGATTGCAGCTCCATGATGTGGCAGCACTTGCACTGTGGGCGCATGTACAGCATCGGCCAAAACCATGGCGACCAACAGAAATGCACCGCATGAATGGGGCAGCCCTGAGAATAAGCAGCATAATGGTGTAGGCAAGGAGCACACAAGCAGTGGCAAACACAATTGACTGCACACAGAGGCACAAAGTTGAACATGGCAAGACCACCAATGGACACAGGAGAAGGCCACTAGAAGGAAAGGAGTGTACTGTGCAAGCAATGACAGCACTAGTGGGCAGGAGCACAGGGCAGGGACAAGGCCAATCAAGGCAGTGCACAGCTGTGTATGGGACTGTTGGCATGTGTCTCTCCCCAGTCCACTGGTTCTCCTGACACATACAGCCTTGGGGAGCAAAGCTGCAGCTTGCTACTGCACATGGCCCCTGCCATGGTGCCATGCCATGGGGCTGTGGTCTGCATTGTGGCTCCTATGTACCCTCCAGGTGTCTGCACTGCCTCCCAGTATGTGTGCATTGCCCACTGCTGGTGCATCAGCTGGGCTGTAACGTCTCCTGTTGTACACAGCAGCCGGGGATAATGTCAGCTGTGCAGTGCTGTGTGGTGTCCACCTGTTGCCCGTAGGAATGGGTGCCGTCTGTCTACAGGAGCCAGCCATAGTATGTCTGTGTCAGTGTCTTGGGGCTCATGGGCTGACACAGCTGCACCCACCACCATGCTACCACCACTGTTGTTTGTGCATGAGCAGTTGTGTCTGCCATGGCCACATCATGTCCACTGCCACAGTGTTTCACAGGTGTGTGTCCCTGGGCTACATGCACTGCTGCTCCTTCCAATACCCTTCATATGGGTGCCTCTACTCCCTGTTGGTTGTCACATTGCCCCTGCCCACCACCACCACCATGGTTGGCGTATATGTTCCTCGGGGGGCCACCTCGCATGATGACCCGTCATCTGTGTGCAGCTCAGGTCGCGGTGTGCTCTGCTGTACTATCAGTGGCCGTCTGTGTTGAGTGCAGCATTACTGTGGCACTGGGCATGTGGGACAGTGACTATGCCATGTGGTTTGTACATGGTACCCTGGTCCATGTGTTTTGGGTCTGTAGGAGCATTGTCTCTGGTGCACTGATCACAGTGGTGCTCCTCGGTGTTGCTGCGCCTCCTGTGGCCTCATAGGCTTTCGGTGGGTGTGTCCAGCGGGTGTATGGTGTGTGGCACTGCTCGGCTGCACTGTGTTGGTTGGTGCTTCCAGTCCTCTGTGGCTTTGTGGTCCGGCACTCTGACTGCGGTGACCTTCTGCTGGTGCTCTTATTGATTGCGCCCTGATGCGGTGCCCTGACCATCCGGAACCCCTTTAAATACATAGCATGTCTTCCCTATATCTTTTAAACATGACAAAACTATATTAACCCCATTTTGAAGAACATGGTCCACATGCTAGTGTAGGTAAGAGTTCAACCTACAATTCTGTCATTTTGGATTTCTACAGTATTATTTTAACATTTTACCTGGTTCAGTTGTCCTTAATATGTTGATAGTTGGTTGTTCACAGGCCATGAGATAACCTCTCAGCTCCACTGGTGACAGCATGAATGGAAAATATAGGATAGTGACCAGCTTCTGAAGACATGCAAGGGCCAACCAGCTCATGATGGGCAAACCATGATTCACTGGTTCAGGGGACAGCTCTATGTGGAGTAAGTAGTGCAGTTAATTGCTTGGAGTGTTGTGCTTGTGCAATATGAGGATGTCAAGCATACATAGACTGTGGTTTATGTGGCTTTTGCACAATCTGTTGCTATTGCACTACCACCCTTTTGAGAGGTACCAAGAGCACAGGAATCCACAGGAATCCTCTTGATGAAGGTTCCACCTATAGAGATGATGCAGGACAGCAGTCCTTTGGTCAAAGGTACCTTAGGGAGAAAACACAGAAAGACAAAAGAGAGCCACTGGAGGAGATAGACATAGACACATAGAAACATAGAGTTTGATGGCAGATAAGGACTGCTTGGCCATTTCCATACCTATTGGATAAGCTGCAGATCCTAGTTAACCAACATCCTACTTCCTCCTACCCCCACTAGAATTGCCTTATGTCTGTCCCATGCATTCTTGAATTCCCCACTATTTTTGACTCCACAACCTCCTCAGGCAGGCCATTCCATGTGTCCACCACTCTCTCTGAAAAAATACTTCCTCACGTTGCCCCTGAGCCGTCCCCCTCTATCTTCAAACTGTGCCACCTTGTTCTTGCACATCTCTTTTCTGAAAGATGCTACCCTCTTGGAATTTGTTTATTCCTTGAGGTACTTGAAAGTTTCTATCATGTCCCCATCCTCCTTTCCTTGAGGGTATACATATTAAGCATCTTTAGTCTCTCTTTGTATGGTTTCTGGTGCAGACCCTGCACCTTTTTAGATGCCCTCCTCTGAACTGCTTCCATCCTGTCTATGTCCTTGTGGAGATGGGGTCTCAGAACTGCACACTGTACTCAGATGGGGTCCCACCAACTGTCTGTACAGAGGGATGACAGCTTCCTGTTTTCTACTGGCAATGCCTCTCCTCGCATCCAGTATCCCCCGACCTCCTTACTGCCTTCTCACATTGCCTGCCTACCTTTATGTCTTCTGATATGACTACCCCCAGGTCTCTTTCCATTTTTGTTGTTGTTAGTACTCCCCCATTGTGTAATCTTCCTCTGGTTTTTATTTCCCAGGTGTATTACTTTTGCACTTCTTTGCACTGAATCAAGCTGCCATACTTGGTGAAAGCAGAAGAATGGGGATTACAGGGCATGCCACCTGAAGCACTCAGTGGGGCGCATGGGGAGAGTTGCCTGATGCCCCATTGAACCCCAAGCTTCCAGCCTTACCATTCACTGGTTCAGAGGGCAACTATTTAGGCAGTAACTAGTACAATTAGTTGTTTGGAGTGTTGTGTTTATGCAAAATGAGGATGTCAAGCATGCATAGCTTGTGGTTTATGTTGCCTTTTGTGCTCTCTGTTCCCAAAAACTACCACACTTTCCAGGATACTGGGGCACATAAACACTCCTGAGGAGGATCCACCTAGATGTGCTGCAAGATGGCGGTCCTTTGGCTAAAGGTACTTTGGGGAAGAAGATAAAAGTCAAAGCTGAAAGGTTGGGGTAGAACCATCAGAACATTGACTTCACTAAAAACAAAGAGAGCAGACCTCAAACTGGAAGACCAGTAAAGGAAGGAAACAGAGCCACCAACCATGTCCCTAACATAGCTTGTGCAATCAATCTAAATACACCATAGGAAACAAATTTGTTAATAGTTTTATGACCAGCAGCACAGAAGAGAAAAACCCTTTGGAGGAAACCTCTGGGGATCCAGGGCTTCAGATTGCCATCCCTCTAGGCACTGGACATAACTATTAATGACCCATGCATCAATTGGGCATGCTATATACTGTTGCATCCTCAGGAAGATTTGAGCTTCTCCTTCTGACAGAAGGTCTTCCATCACAGAGGAACAGAAAGCCTGCTTTCTGGGGGCATAACTGTAGCAATGCCAGGGAACACCCCAAGGAAAAGGAGAAGACCACAGACAGCTGCTTTAGGCATGGCAGCCCAAAATGCTCTTGGCAGGGCTCACGGTATAGAAAACTGATCCCTTGAGGGGTCGGATCAGTACAGTACAAAGCCTTTGAGGTGAAAGCATACTGATTGCTGTAGTAGGAAGCCATAGAGGGCAAAAACATACTGAATGTTGCAATTCAAAGCCAGAGACGCTAAAAGCATATGGGGGCCCCTTGGGGGCTAAAAGTGCTTGTATGTTGTTGGGGTGTGCACTTGTTGGTTTGAGACATTTGCCTGAAAGTTGTAGGTAGAGTAGGAGTGGTAGATGTTGAGGGTGAAAAATGATCCCCAAGGAGAGGACTGGACAGCTGTCTGGGCAGGCTGTTGGGAGTTATGGTGCAATACAGCATGGGCCAATAGAACGTCTGGAGTGAGCTAGGCCACTGTTCCAGAGAAGCAGTGTGAAGGCAACATGTACTGGTCCCTTCAGCAGCAAGGCAGTGCAGACACCAAACTGAAAAGGCAGCAGAAAGGCACACAAAAGCAAAGCAGGAGGCAGGGCATGGCCACAGCCATGGACATTGCCACAGCCACCTCCTGGAGAGACCCAGAGGAAGGGCAAGTAGCAGGCAGCCTAGGAAAGGAAAGCCAGGAGGAAGTGGGGAAGAAGTCAGCCCCAAGCAGCAGAAACCAGGGAGCAGAAAGGGAGCCCAGCAAGCACTACCTTGAGGCCAAAAAGAAAGAGTGTGTGTGGGGGCTCCAACAGAACACAGTGTAGACCAGCTCTACACCAGCATGGAGCAGACACAAAAAGCAGGGAAAAAGGCCCCAGCAGGAAGAAGTTGGCTATAGGGAGAAATCAGCAGAACAAGCAACCCGTCTCTCCCACACACACACATATGCAGGAGCTGAGAAGAGGCACAGCAGGAAGCAGCCAGCAGGGAACACAGCAGATGCTGGGTAGCAGAGGCTCTAGTGAGGTAGGAGATGAGCAGCAGAGGAGCCATGATGGGGAGCAGCAGCAGGCAGGTCCAGTCCCAGATGGAACAGAAGTAGAGGGACGTAAAGGAGGAAGCTACCAAAGACCCATAGCAGGAGAGGAGGAGAGGAGAGGAGAGCTGTGAGATGCAATCGAAAGACACAGTGCAGTAAGCAGATGAATGGGGCAGCAGCCATGACGAGAGGAAGAAAGGGGGCTTGAGCAATTGGTGAGCAAGACTGCCAGAAAACAGAGGGCAGCAAGTTTCATAGCACTGGTAGGGACCAAGAAGGAGGGAGCAAGAAGACAGTGGCCACACAGCTGCAGAAAAGAAGAGCTTCCACAGGATACTTAGGGCACATGTACTTATGAAGCACTCAGTGGGAGGCATGTCAAATGTTGACTGCTGCCCACTGAACTCAAGCTTTCAGCCTTGCCAATGGCAAAGGATGAATCTTAAACTCTTATCAACACCTGTGAAACTATAAGATGGAAACAGTTTTATAGTTCACAAACAAAGAGTGCTTGCAGCTGGGTTAGCAGTTAATACTGAAAGGGTTACTACTGTTCAGTACATAAGACAACTAGCATTGCTGGTATTGTTCACTGCTATCAACACTTCGGATCTCTAGGAATACCGGAAACCTGTATTCATGTAAATATGTATATGTATGTATTAGGCATGGGTAGGTAGTAAAATACAGTACTCAAACACTACCCACAGGTACCTCCAAACTACCCTAAGTTACCCTAAAAATACCCTAATGCAAACGGTTGTTGGTTAGTGTCAGGTAGTTACTACCCCCACCCATTCTACTACCCTATTGCCCTACCCTGACCATAACAAAATGTGAAAGACTACTGTCTTACACTGTTTTGCAGGTTTCAAAAATTATACCCATGTCGGGCATTGCTGAGGCAGGTATGAGAGGTGCAGCTTCTCTGACTGAGCCTGTTGCTGTTTCAAAAAATTATACCTATGGCGGGCATTGCTAAGGCAGGCACGAGAGGCACTGTACTCTGGCGAGGCTGCTGCTGTTTCCAAAAATTATACCCATGGCAGGCATCAAACATAATAAACTGATGATTGCCAAAACTAAGAGTAGTGTGGCACATGTGGCTGGCATGGTGGCAGTGGTCATGGCATATTTTGTCAGTAATGCGTGTCTAAGGAGGATGACAGTAAAACTGAAGAAAAGTGATGCCAATGGAATAAAACACAGTAACAATTATGGTATAAGGCCTATAAGTTGCCAGCAACAGTACTTCCAGAATTTGTGTAGTGTTCATATAGAGCAGGACTGGAACAGTACATGGCATGTGGAACAGGTTTGAAAAGAAAATGTAAAAATAAAAAAGTTAGTGAATTCAAATTTAAATAATGGTGCCCACATTGTCAGAAAAATGACAAACACACCTGTTTGTCCATGAACTATCTGCAACCATGGCAGGACTTATTTCAGAGGGACAGTTGCAACTGCTTAGAGAGAGATGGGCTAGCAATGTTAAGTTATCAGATCTGGCAGGGTGACCCATGATTTGGGCGAATGCATAATAAGCGAGCCCAAATCACGGCAAAGACATATCAGCAGTACTGGAATGGCAAAACCGGTATTTTCTATCCCTCGGTGATACAACCTCGGAGTTAGATATAAAATAAAGGGGTGGGGACAAAGCCCTCAAAGAAAAAGCACAGTCACTGTTCTGGTCCTCATTGTTGTGCCTTTGCTGATATGGGCTCGCTCATTTGTGTTCATCCATATCATATGGTGCCATCTGGTAGTAAGCCATGCCACACAGGATTTTCTATTCTTTTCATACACAACCTCGTCATATGCAGTATCACTGTTTGCAGGCTATTGTTCATGTTCAGGGTCAGAATCACATAATTCAGTGTTTGGGATAATTGGAAATTGTTAGCATTCATTCTGAAAATGTAAGCCATTCCACATTTACAGGACGAGAGCAGTGTTCTTTGGTCAGTGGCTAGTCCTCCAGCTGCACTAAATAAGCATTCTCAATATATGCTAATGGGTGGACAACTGAGGTACAGTACTTTATTGCAAGACTTGATAGATCTGGCCATGCTGTTCTGTTTTGTTCCCAACAGAGTAATGGATCTTCCTTGAGACCAATCACAGCATGGTCTGCAAATACTCCTGGATCATTGTGCGCATGAGATGGTTAGCAGTCTGGCAGATGAACCAGCTGTATTTTCTTTACAGGATACTAGTCCATGCTGTTGCAGGTCACTCAGAATTGATTTGCCTTTCTGACCCTGACCATAGGATGCTTAAGAAGCAGCTGTTGATGTCCTGTCCTCGCTGATCACACTGGTGATTAAGAATTTATAGATGTGTTGTTGTTGGCACCAGAGGTGCACTCTGATGGTTGGCAGAGTTTGATGCTGTACACCAGTTAATGGTGTTGGTGGGGCAATATCACATTTGGTTTGCAGACGATCTCACCAATACTCAATGCCTTCTGCTGCAGAAAGGATGGATTCATTGTCCCCTTAAAGTGGCGATCAAGCAACAGAGCCAACACATAGGTATCATTCTTAAACATGGCATTTAGTCTCTCATCAGTTGGCAGTGTGAGACTCAAGTCATCTGTCAGAAGAACAGCGGTCGTGTCTTCTTTGGCTGAAAGTCTTCTTTAATGTCATCAAGGAAAATGTGAAGAAATATGATTTGAGTAAGAATTTGACTCAGAGTTGCACTGTCTGCACTGACATCACATGTGGCAACCTCAAATGGCTCCAATAAGGTGACCAAAAGATTCAAGTAGGCTCCAATTGCTGGAACTAAGCATAATGTCTACTTTACCTATTTGATTCTGCATGGTGTAGTCATGTACAGCTTTTTTTCTGTTCAAGAATCCTTCCCAACATGTGAAATATTTAATTCCAGTGGATTGGAACTTCCTGCTTTAATGTATGCAGTTGTAAGTTGTTTGACCTCTGGAGCCCTTCAGGATTTTTGTGCTTTCACAGAGTGGCTGAAATGCCCACATATTTTTCCTAGCAAGAGCTCACAGATTTTCAACATTTCAGTTTCCAGTTAAGAAATTTTGCATGAGAAGATTTAAACAATGTTCAATAGAAACATAGAAACATAGAATTTGACGGCAGATAAGGACCACTTGGCCCACCCAGTCTGCCCATTTCCCTACCTGATGGATGAAGAAGAAGAAGAAGAAGAATCAGCATTTATATAGCGCTTTTCATACATCCAAAGTGCTTTACAAGCAATGCTAGACTGGTAGTGAAGTGACTGAATGTGTGGTGGCCCATATTGCACATCATCACCCACACAGCACTGGAGACTGTTCTAGTTAATCAACAGCTTACTTCCTCCTGCCCCCACTAGAATTGCCTTATGCCTGTCCCATGCATTCTGGATTCTCCCACTGTTCCTGACTCCACAACCTCCTCAGAAAGGCTGTTCCATGCATCCACAACTCTCTCTGAAAAAATACTTCCTCACATTACCTCTGAGCTGTCCCCATCTTCAAATTGTGCCCCTTGTTCTTGCATCTCTTCTTCTGAAAGATACTACCCTCTTGTACCTTGTTAATTCCCTTGAGATACTTGAACATTTCTATCATGTCCCCCTCTCCTCCTTTCCTCAAGGGTATACATATTAAGCTGCTTTAGTCTCTCCTCAGTATGTCTTCTGGTGCAGACCTTGCATCATTTGGTTGCCCTCCTCTGAACAGCCTCCACTCTGTCCATGTCTTTGCAGAGATGGGGTCTCCAGAACTGCATGCAGTACTCCAGATGGGGTCTCACCAACTGTCTGTAGAGAGGGATAACAACTTCCTGTTTTCTACTGTTAATGCCTCACCGCATGCATCCCAGTATCTCCCAGCCCTCCTTACTGCCTTCTCACATTGCTTGCCCACCTTTAGGTCATCTGATATAATGACTCCTAGGTCTCTTTCGATTTTTGTTGTTGTTATTAACTCATCGCCCATTGTGTACTCTTCCCTGGTTTTGTTTCCCAGATGCATTACCTTGCACATCTTTGCATTGAATCTGAGCTGCCATGTATTTGACCATTCCTCCAACCTTGCCAAGTCCTTTTCATTCTTTCCACCCCACCTTGTGTATCAACCCTGTTACAGATCTTTGTGTCATCTGCAAAGAGGCATACCTTTCCTTCCAGGTGCTCTCCAATGTCACTTATAAAGACATTAAGAGGACCGGTCCCAGTCACCGAACCTACGGTGCCTACTAGTTACCTCCTTTCTTCACTGTGGACTCCATTTACTATTACCCTTTGCGTCCTGTTGTTCAGCCAGTTTTTATCCAGGCTACCACCTTGGGACCCCTCCAAGGCTGGCTAACTTGTATATTAATCTTTGTGTGAGACTGTGTCAAATGCCTTGCTAAAATTTAGGTAGACCATATCCACAGCCCCTCCCTGGTCTACTACTTGGTCACCCAGTCAAAGAAATCTATTAGGTTCATCTGACATGACCTTCCTGCTATGAAACCATGCTGCCTTGGGTCCCTGCCCCACTGGCCTCTAGGTACTCAACAATTTTCCTTCAGAAGTGATTCCATCATTTTCCCTACTGAAGTCAAACTAACTGGTCAGTAGTTTCCTGCCTCTGCCCTGCTCCCACGTTTGTGAAGTGGAATCACATTGCCCTCCTCCAGTCCTCAGGTACCACTCCATCCTCCCATGATTTGTTAAAGAGAGTAGTCAGTGGTGTTGCTAGTTCTACCCTTAGTTCTTTTAGTATTCTTGGGTGAATCCCATCAGGCCCCATTGCTTTGTCCACCCTCAGTTTCAAGAGTTCTTTCAAAACCCTTTCTTCTGTGAATAGACTGGTATCAACCCCCTATTCAGAGTTTCTCCCTTGTTTGGTTTAGGCACCTCCCTCCTCATCTGTGTTGTGAATACTGAGCAGAAATATTCGTTCAGTATCCCTGCTTTTCATTGTCACCCTCTGCCCACATTCCTTCCCCTTTATTAAGTCTCTATATCCCTTCCTTGATCATTCTTGGCCCCTAATGTACCTATAAAAGGTTTTATCCCCTTCTTAACAGAGTTGGCTATCTTTTCCTCAGTTTGTGCCTTTGCTATTCTGACTGCCTTTCCTGCCTCCTTCTGCTTTAACTGATAAAGTTCTCTGTCCTGTTCCTTCTGTGTTTCCTTATATTTCCTGAATGCTATCCTTTTCTTCTAAACCGTCCCCGCACCTCTTTTGAGAACCATAGTGTTTTCTCCTCATTTTGTTTTATTGATTTGCTTCACACAAACAAGGTATGTGTTAGTAGTTGCCATCTCTAACAGCTTTGACTTTGCTGGCACCATTATCAGACACTATGAACCCTGGAGATAAGGAACACATAGTAAGCCATGTCTGGAATTGTTTTCCAGCTCCTGCAAAATATTAACAGTAGTGTTATTTTCCTCAAGTAGTGACACATAATACAGACTGCTTCCTACTACTTACAGTAGAGCATGGGATATAACTTTCTGACTGAAAACTTACCCAATGAGCTGTTAACAGTCATGTAGTCAATTGGTGGTTGCTGGTTCATATATCTGTAGTTATGTGAGCCTGCTTCACATAACTATAGATATCCCAGCCTGTCTGCAGTCTCAGAGAGCATTTTCACAGAATAAGTGTGATGAGTTCACTCGGTTCTTAGCAGATAAGGTTGCCAGCATCAGGTCAGAGATCTGTGCAGCACGCTCTAATGGATGTGGTGGAGGGTCGGTGGAAGGTCACAAGCACCCAGTTTGTCTGGTCTGACTTTGGCTGGGCTGGCAATCACTGAGATCATTAAGATCATCCAGGGTGTGCGGCCGACCTACTGCAGTTTGGATCTGGGTCCAACCCACCTTCTGTAGTGGGGGTGCGTGGAAGTCATCATCCTGGTCCTGGCTAAGATAATTTGGTGCTCGATAGAGGCAGAGGTATTCTCTGACACCCTGAAGAGGTGGTGGTAACACCTCTCCTGAAGAAATCTTCTCTCGAACCCCGAATGTCTTGCTAACTACAGACCTGTCTCTAACCTGCCGTTTGAGGTAAGGTTATTGAGAAGGTTGTTGCTCTGCAACTGGAGGATCATCTTACCATCCACAATGTCTATGATCCTCCAGTCTGGATTTAGGAAGAGGCACAGTACTGAGACGACACTGGTTAGTGTACTTGATGATCTCCTAATAGCGAGATCGGAAGAGCTATTCCATCTTGGTTCTCCTTGATCTCTCTGCAGCGTTTGACACTGTGGACCACGGAGTGCTATAGGAGTACCTGCAGCTGATCTGCTGACTGGAACAGTCCTCAGGTGGTTTCAATCTGTTCTCGTGGGTAGGACTCAGAGAGTGGTGTCAGGGATTTATTCCTCGGCTTCACTCCCCCTGTCCTGTTAGGTACCCTAGGGCTCCGTTTGTCACTCATGTTGTTCATGGTGTATATGCCGCTGTTAGGGACATTATAAGGCAGTATGGACTGAGTTTCCATTGCTACACAGACAATACTCAGCTATACATGTCCTTTGTACCCAAACAGGGTGACACTGCTCTGTATTTAACAGCTACTCTCTGAGATCCAGGACTAGATGAATGCCAACTGGCTGAGGTTGAACCCTGACAAACTGAGGTGTTGGTTGTGGACCCCAGTCATCGGGTAGAGGGTCATCGGCTGGTCAGCCCTCCAGGCTTTGGCTAGGGGCAGCCAGCTGTTAACCTCTGACCAGGTGCGGAATCTGGGCATTATGTTGACGATGGGCTGATACTTAAGTTTCAGGTGTCTTCCATTGTCAGGACCTCATTTTCATCTGAGGAATATCACCTAGATTTAACATCTTGTTCCACCTGAGGGCCTTCCAACTTTGGTTCATGCTTTTGTGACCTCCCACCTGGATTACTGTAATGCCTTTACCTAGGCTTCTGGGGTTGATATCTGCTGCTTGCAGCTGTTGCAGAATGAAATGGCTGGGCTGTTGACTGACTTGTCTAGATCATGCCATGTAACACCTGTGCTCCGCAGTTTGCACTGGCTGCCTATTCAGTGGTGGATCACCTTCAAGGTCAGTTTGCTGACCTACAAGACTTCACAGACAGGGACCGTGATATTTACAAGATCTCCTTCGCCCCTATCGCCCCTCTGTCAGCCCAGTCCTCCAGTGAGGATTGCTAGTGGTTCCCAGGGTTTGTTTGAAGGCCTCTGGTGCTCGGTTATTTGCATTTGTGTCCCCTACCCTGTGGAACTCTGTACCTTGTCTGGTGAGAGAGTGCCTGGCCATGGAGAGTTTTAAATCAGTGCTTAAAACACATCTATTTAATATGGCGTTTCTTGATTTTTGATAAATTTGTGGCTGTCATTTAATCTCAATTTGAATATTTATTAGATAGTTTTGTTTTATGTACAAGCACTTTGATCATTGTGAATTGTGCTCTTTACAAATAAAGTTTAGATTGACCTCAGAGAGTTTCAACTGCTTAATGACTTCAGTACACAGCAAGTCAAAGAACTGTGGAACAGCCTTTTTCAAGAAATATTCTTGACAGGAACACTGTACTGTGGTTCAGTCTGGTTCATGAACCTGAGGAAACCTTTTTGGGCAACAAAAGCAGAAGGTAGTTAACAGGCCAACAGCTCTGCAATGGTTCTATTTAATAGCTGGCATGTTGGATGCTGGCTGGTAAATTTTGATCTCCACGCAATGTTTTCAGTTAATGTTAGTTGATGAGATATTTTTAATTTTGGGTGGAATATGTTTTCACATCTTTCTCATGTGGAGTACTACTTTGAAATGTTCCTGTACGTGATGGTGTCAGAAAATAATCACGTTTGTCTAGGAAGACAGCAAGGACACAATAAATGATTCAATGTCACTTTGTGCTTCCAGTTCATTGTCACTATGGTCACCACAACCACCACTCCTCCACTACCACCCATACCAACCCACTGCCTCTTGCCCACCCCTCAATTGGGTGTTTTGCCTTTGCATGTCGCATCATTACTGATGTTCAAAATGTGTTGCTTTGCCACCATGATTGATGCTCTTTTGCACAGACTGCATACAGCTCAAGAATTGCACAAGATATTAAATCTGGGTGATATTCCTCAGATGATAGGGTGATATTACTTAGATGATAAGGCAAGCAAACAACAAAGCCTTCCTAAGTAAGGGGCAGGATAATACACTTGACTTAACCCTTCTCCAAAATAATGTGGAATGAAATCCAACTTCAGCCCCAACTACAAGGTGCTCTGAGACCACCTCTGGCAATCCCATTATGCCACCCTCTGCCATCCCACAAGAGCAGAGGCACAGTTAAACATACGTCCACTCTCCTGCCAGCTCAGCTGAATATAGGCCCTCTTCCCTCTCCCTATGACTCTGGTACTTCTTATTTCTTGTCTGTTTCTCTGACAAATGCCGCTGCTTCTTGCTTACAATGTTACCCTTGCATTGTATTAATCTTTAATCTGTTTGCAATGTCCACATTGTTGTAATGTTCTGCCTTGATGGTCCCCATAATTTGCATTTCTCTGTTGTGGAACCTTTGTAAAAGAGCATTGGCTCAAAGGTATTTGTAATCCTAGACTTGATAAAAAAAAAAAAAATTGATATACTGATAGTCACCACAAAAGTGAAGAATAAAATAGCCAACTCCCACAGCAAGTCCTATCTAATGAAACATTTAAAGCTACAAGCTCTTAGAATTGCCTGGCTAGTCCTTCTACTCGAGGAACGCTCACCCAAACCCTGGACCTAGTACTAGTGCCTCAATACCACCAACAGACCGAAGGCTGGTGCAATAACTATTGCATCTCTTAACATATTCAGCCTGCCAGCAAAATGTGATGCTCTCCAGGTATGGATGGCCCAACATAAACCAGATGTCATCTCAGTCATGGAGACCTGGCTCACTCCTAGAACCCCTGACTCTGCTATCCAGCTTGAGGGCTACACAACTTTCAGGGTGGACAGGCAAGGGGAATGAGGGGAGGATGTGTCATTTATGTTAATGACTCAATTCAGTGCAAGGCACTCCCCATCCCACCCCAGGGTGGAAGATCACAAATTCTCTCCATCCAGTTTCAACTTGGATTCCAGGAAAGTGTTTAGCCATAATCTCATTGTACATAACCCCTAAAAGATCAAGAGGCTGGTTGCAAACTAGCACTTGATTATTTATCTCGTAATCGCCATCAATCTGAAATCCTAAAGTTAGGGACTTCAATATAAATTGGTTATCCCCAGATGCTGCACCTTACCAGGATGCAATAGTAGCCATAGACAGGGTCCAACTCGTTCAATCCACCACTCATGTAAACTGTTGCACCAGTTCAAGTACTCTCATAGACTGGGTACTAACCAACTGGCCACAAAGAATAACTAGAACCACTGTGCTAGCTGACTCTGTCAGTGACCACTTGTCAGTCTTATGCTCCAGGACAAACAAGACCCTGACCCCCCAAAAAAAAAATTACCTCTAGAATTATAAAAGCTGGACATCTTGCCTCACTAAAATCCTACCTCCAGTCAGCTAGACTGGTAGGGGTCTACTGCCACTGACATGAATGATGCTCTTGAGTGCTTTATTGACAAGTTTAACACGGCCTGCAACATTGTTACCCTTAAAAACAAGGAAAATCAAAGGAACCAACTCATGGATCACACCACAGCTCCTTAAGGTCATGGGGTCAGGGATAACCTGTGGCACAGGGCTAAGAGCACTGGGTCCCCCTCTGGCATCGGAAATACAAAGCAGTACATAATAAGTGCACTCAAGCCATCCACCTTGCAAAAGATCTCACTTTAAAAGTGAACTGGACAACTCTTGGCGTGACAGCTGCATATTCTGGGACAATATAAATCCCTAACAGGCAGATCAAGTAAATCACCACCATCACAAATAAACTTCAAGGTGTGATTACCCAGGATCCCAAAACTATTGCAGATGGCTTCAACAAGGCCTTCACAGACCTTAGGGGGTCCTTCCTCCAGACTATCACCGACCTGTGCCTAGCTCCGCCATTAGTTGTACCGACATCCTTCCAACACACACAACACCTCCATTCTACCTGAAGGTAATCTCTACAACTGAGGCAAAAATACTTGGAAAAGTTCTCGAGAACACTAGATCCAGTGGGGACTCGCTTGACCTAAAGATTGTGGCTCTTACCCTGGATGTGTACTCTCCCCTCTATCCTGGATCCTAAATCTCTCACTAACCACTGGCATTTCCCTCAATGCTGGAAAGCTGCGGTGGTCACCCGTCTTTAAAGGCAGGGACAGAACCTGCCTGGCTAACTACAGGCCAATCTCAATTCTGCCCCACCCAAGGCACTAGAGAGGATAGTATACGATCAGTTAGGTATGTACCTTGATAAGTACAACCTTCAATGCCAGCAACAGCATGGCTTTCGGAAGGCACATAGTATTTCAACGGCATTGGTTGAGTTTGTCAGTTATATCCATGAAGCACTTGACCGAGGGCTCTTGGTGGGAGCCACTTTCATCGCCCTCACCAAGGCCTTCGACATGGTCATCCACAACTTGCTTCTCACACACCTCTAACATTGATATATCCTCTGTCTTTCTAGGCTGGTTCCAGAGTTACCTCTCTAACAGGACCCAGCAGGTCAAGATTCTTGACTTTCTATTCGACCATCAGCATGTCAACACAGTGGTGCCCCAAGGTTCCATTTTGGGCCCCCTACTGTTCAGCCTGTTTCTAAATGAACTCCCCAAAGTCTGCCAGAATAAGATCCTTCTATATGCAGATGATGCTGTTCTCTACCGTGTCACTCTACTCCGAAGAGCTGGAAAAAGGCATGCAAGATGACTTTACTGCTGTGGAAAATGGTTCCTTCAGTTTAAGCTCTTGCTCAACTACACTAAGACTGAAACAATGTTGTTTGCCTCCCAGCAAAACCATCATAAGTCACATCACCTCAACATCTACAATAACAAGTTTGATACACTCGAAATGGTCACCACCTTTAAGTACCTTGGTGTCTACCTTGACAGCTCTCTCTCCCAGCCAAAACATAGACCATGTTGCCAAGGCAGCTAGTGCCAGACTAGGTCAGCTCTACCGGCATAGGCTGTGCCTCACCAAAAGTGCCATCAAGCTTGCAGTTAACAGCTCCATGCTCTCTATCATAGATTATGGACTGGTAGTCTATGGAGCCGGTACCGATACAGCACTTAGGTGAATCAAGATAGTCTTAAACAAAGCCTGCAGACTAGTCCTGGGTGTGTACCATTTAACTCACACTTGTGAACTATACTTAAGCACTGGTTGGTTAAACTTGAATAGCAGAATTCAGTACCAAGTCTGTCTATTAGCTAAAAATCCACCCTAGGCCTTGCTCTTCCTGGGAGTGAGGCAACTGCTAAGAAACCCACTTCCTCCAGACTAACTAGTGGGTCGAGTAAAGCTGCCTTCATTATCTCATTCTGCGGACCTCACTAGGGCAACGGTCCTTTGAATGCAGTGCCCTCTGCTGGCTAAATTCCTTAACTCTGAGCTGATTGAGGAAATGAAACTCGCCCATTTAAGGCCAAGCTGCTGCAGTACCTGAACACTCTTAGTAACTGTGACTGCGTCGCCTGTGCCTAATCCTACTGTTATTGATAGCTTATCTGTCCTGCACAGCACCCATCTCCCCCACTTCCTCCCCTGCCTGGTGTGACTCCACTGAGCACTTACCCCACGTCCCTCTTTATCCCTCCACCTGCCTGCTTTCTCTTCACAAATATTAATCCCCCAATATTCACCCCCGGTTTCCCTCACCTCACCCCCACTTTAAAACCCTTTCCTATCCTCTCTCCCCCACATTACCCAGCCCTGCCCTATCACCTACTTACGTAACCCTGAGTAGATTCCTATCCAAACCCACTCCTCTGACTACTCAACCCCTTATTCTGTCACCCCTTTGTCTCTTCCCCACTCCCCTGCTCTCATCTATTCTGTCCTCCCTCCTTTGGTCACCACCTCCGGACCCTCCATACTGTAACTCTACCTGCACGCTCTAAAGCTCAGCCACCACTATAAATTGTTTGTCCACCATAGGTATGCTCTTAGTACTGTTGCAATAAAGTTGACCTCTCCTACCTGATGTATTTTAACTGTACTTGCTTGAATCTGTATCTGTATGTACCATAATGTACTTGCCTGCTGTATATACCCCTATCTGTTTTGTAATGTCTGTGTACCTTGTCTATTGCCTCATGATGTGGAACGTTTGTAATCGAGCTTTTAGCTCAATGGTGTCATCAAGATTCCAATAAATAAATAAAGAGTTGTCTGCAGGGTCGATATAAAATAAATTACACACTAAAGATTTACCTTTTGCTTTTTGCCACCGTGCCTGGCACTATTCATCGTACAGTTAAGGGACCTGAGGAAACCCTACACTGTCATTTCCTTGTTGAGATGACTTTTCTCATTCATACTAATAATAAATACTAGGGATCAGGCCTCGGGGCACCTCAAAACAGTGTAATACAGCCATAAAAGGTTTTCACTATGCTGCAGAGACAGACAGTATAGCTATGTCACAGTAATAAATTACAGGGCTCAGAGGCAACTAACAAACAGTGTATTACAGCCGTAAAAGGATTTCACTATGCTGCAGAGACGTACAGTTTAGCTGACTATGTCACACAGTATAGTAATGACAGGGCTCAGGGGCACCAAGCAAACAGTGTAATAATTTCAGGTTTTAAATTTTTATTTCAAACCAGCTGCCACAGTTTTGTCTATCTTCCTTTTCCCCACCTTGCTTCTCCGTTCTCTCCCAACACCACCTCCTTGACTGAGGCTGATCCCCTGCCCCTCCCCGAGATAATTTCCCCCCCACGAGATTGTTTCAGTCCCACACTATTTCTCCCTTAATTTTGCTGCTTTCAGACTCCTAGTTCATGTAGTGTAGGTTTTCAACTGTTGATTCAAAAATCAATTAAAAACACAAGTCTTCTGCCGTGAGCACCCACAGAACTGATTTCAGACTGTTGTCTGTGCCGCACAGGCTCACAGCAGATGGAACACAGCCCTTTAGACACCACTGACCAATCAGATGTCAGCCCAGTGTCATGTGCTCCTATTCTGTTGTAAGCTCTATGAAGGACACCACAGGCTGTGATTTAATGCCTGTTTCCAGCCTGGAAGTCCTTTATTGTTACCCATGTCAAAGTACCCAACCCAAGAATTACACTGTTATGTTGGGTAGGATAGTACATTACCCAAACTACCCTACCCAGTCAAAAATAAGTGATACCTGCAGTACTTGACCCAGTTACCCATTGGGTAGCTCATGACTAGTATGTATATGTAGATAGATAGATAGATATATACCTATGGGATGGATGGGTGAACACTTCAGTAAGAAAAAGTCCATCCCAAACTGGGAGAGAGGATTGTTTGCTTCAAGCCAAACCAAACGCCTACTCAACATAACAGTGTGATTGAGGCTTGACAGTTCATTTCTTTTGAAACAGAAAACAAACTGAACAGCAAGCAAACCAAGAACAGACCAGAAAAGCAGTGCAAAGAGGAAAGAAGCCCACAACAGCTTTAACACTTTGACACCTAGGACATACCCTGGTTGTCAGTGCATACTCAGAGGCATTTCGTTCTCCTCTCAGCAGCGCTGGCTAACTTGAGCAGTAGCTGATAAATTGAGAGAATAGCTTGAGAGGGTGAGAGAATGAGAAGGAAAAAAAAGGCAGGGTGAAATTGTATTTTTGTGCAATTTTATTTCTTCTTTGAAAAACACGTTTGGCCATTTTTACTCAAATGATGAAATTAAGCAAAATACTTGTTTTCATTGAAACAAATGCACATAAACCTCATTTTGCATGAAAATGGCAGGTTTTCATGCAAGGATTCAGGATGTAGCAAGAAGGAATTGCCTTTAAAGTAAGTTAGAAAACTAGCAAATTCCAACATAGCCATCCTTGGGCTGCTGAGATGATGAAATGTGGGGCAGGACTGCTAATGTGAGAGCTTGTGCCGTATAATCCAATAGAGAGTGAGGCCTTTTGTCCTCTTGTAGCTTATATACAGAACCCAGATACAACCCATACTGTAAATATTGTCTGCTCTAGTCTTCCTCAAATGAATGAAATAATAAAGAGGATGATTAGGGAGTGCTTTGTGGAGCCTGAGGATCACACAGTCCATTTACCACCAACATGTGGACAAGTGCCCAGATGGTGGCTTACATAATTTTCCCTGCTCACTAGGCAGTTTTCCTCATGTTAAACAGCAGCAGTATTGGCAGCCAGGATTTTTACCTGGTAATCCAGCTTTCAGAGTTTCTATTTGGTAATCGGGTCTTGCTCAGAGGTAATCAGGTTTAACTAATCTTCACTCTGCATCTTGAAACAGCAAAGCAGTAAAGTTGGGCAAAAGTCTGACCCACCTTTTGTAACAGTAAACAATTATATTCCACTTTTATTCACTGTTAAACTTTACCATCTATACCAGAATTTAAGCATTTTAAACAGTATGATCATGTCTTTTGGCTTTGACATATTATTGTGGACGTGAAAAGGCAATGGATCCAAAAATAGAGACATAGTACACATTACAGGAAACCGTTTATTATATGTCCTTGAATGCTATTTACAGTATTTGCCCTTGCCCACTAGATCACATCTGTAAATTAGATTTCTTTTATCTCTGTAAGGTTACCTGTGAGAACAATGTAAATAAATAAATAACTAGAAAGAACCATGAAACGAAAATGTATCATGTGTACCATGCTGACATTTTTATTGAACTGTTGCTTTAAGTATTGTCTTTACTGCTCCATTAAAGCCTTCACTGACATATCAAATGACTTTGGAGGAGGAGCAATGCATGGTCAGTCATGTGTATATAGATTCATGAAAGTCACTGCATGTGTGGAGCAGGACCTCTGTGTATCTGCAGCCTCCCTACACTCCCTATGCAGGTACAAAGGCCCTCCTGAGCCCTTTGTGGATCAGGCTTTATGTTTCTGAAAGACCAGAATGAGGTTACTAAGGTGGCCATTATTGTAAAATAAATTATAGGCTCTGTCAGTCACTGAGTTACAGGCTATGCACCACTTCTCCCAACATTAACTCATTCAGGATGTTGCGACCAGCTGGAACTTTACTTTTATATGCTGGAGGGATTATAGAGCAAAGGGTTTCAGCCAGTGAATTCCATGGGACAATATGATAGCAGACGGTGTGGTACTACATGCCATGTATTGGCATTGGAAAGGCTATTCCTCTGTCATTATGAGATTCTTTGAGATTACAACCAAATAAATGTGTGCTGATTGGTCAAGCTTTAGCCAGCTGATCCCACACTTTCATTTTTCCACCTAAAATGGTCTAACTGAACACTAAGTTTAGTGAGGCAGTTGCAGACAAGACAATAATTGCGCTAGTACAGTAGCTGACATGACTGACAGGTTAGACAATGATGAGAAATCTTATGGCATGCTGACATGTAAGGACAACATCCATGCCTTAGTCCTTGACCACCGAATAAAAGTAGATCAGTTACCTGAGAATGTCTGTGACTGTGAGTGCAAAAATTGCTATTAGAAGAACTGCAAACCATTTATGTTGTTGTTCCTCTTCAGGAACTACAGCCATGAAAATTCCATGAGCATGCAGCAAGTTGACGACCTGTCCATCATCGCCAGAGTGCAAGATTGTGGGCAGTCTGTTGGATCTTGTAGTCAGTTGGTGACCATCTGATGACATAGTTAAACCCAAGCAATCAGTCAGTGCCACAGCTGACATGCATCTCATACAATCAACTATTATGCAAGAGGAGGATCCTTTTCTGTACTGGTATAAAAAGAGGAGGACAGGAAGCCTACCTGTGGGAAGCTAAGAAGGCTAGTAAAATGGTTAGACAGGCCAAGGCAATACAAGATTTGGAAACTGAAGAAGGATCAAAGAAGGGTACAAGGCCCTTCAGTTACATTATAGAAAACACAGCAACAAAGGAGGGCGTTGTTAAACCAAAAGGGGAATGCAGGGGAGCAGCAAAGAAAAGGTAGATGTATTGAGTGAGTATTTCTGCTCTGTCTTCATGAATGAGAAAACGGGCCAGTGCCACAGATGTAGTTGGAAATAGGATGGTGACGGTGAGTAGTTTTGGCAGAGGAGAGTATCATGGAGGACAGAGTCCTGAAATGGTTCAAGGCACTAAAGGTGGATAAATCCCAAGGGCCTGATGGCATGCAAATCGGGGTGCTGGGTGACTTGGTGGCAGTACTTGCAAGTCTGCTAATGGTCCTGTTTAATAGTTCACTTAATATGGGTGTGGTGCTTCAGGACTGGAGAATCGCAAATGTGGTGCTTCTGTATAAGAGCTTAAAGGGCAGCCCACTGGTGCAGCAGTAGTGCTTCCACTAATGAAGCTGAAGCCCTGGTTTGGGAATGGACTCAGATGTCAGAGGACCTGCTAGGAGCAGGAGGACTGAGCATCCCAGGGACTGCTCTCTTCCTGGGGGGTTGTTGCCCATGCATGACAGACCTCTAGAGGAGGCTGGGGACTGACCATCAGAGCGAGGAAGCATGGCAGATGTGAATGAGTTGTCATTGACATCACTGCACACTATGCCTCCCACCTAAACAATGGGAAAATGGTGCCATGCAGTATGCCACTTTTCGCTCTGCAGGTCTCACTATCGCCTTGTGGCACTCCCAGACACCAAGCCTCAGGTTCCATCAGGGGGACAGCTGGGCCCTCTGAAGGCCCTACTCTGGGGGAGTAAGCCAGGTGGAACACTGGGGAACAGCTCCCCAGACACTAAGCCTCAGGTTCTGATGGGAGGGAAGCAGGACCTCACGGCTCCACTCTGGGTGGTAAGCCAGGGGAACACGGATGGTAAGTCCCAGGGATGGATGATGGGGCTGAGGGAAGCAGTTGGGCAGATGTCGGCTGGCCTGGGAGTAGAATAAAGCATACTAAATAAAAAAAAGAAGGAGTGGACCAAAGGATAAATTAAGAAACTATTGGCCTGTCAGTCTGACGTCTATAGTTGGCAAACTGATGGAGACTATCATGAAATAATGGCTGGTTGAGTTCCTTGAGGTAAATGGGCTCCAGAGTGAGAGACAGCATGGATTTATAATGGGGAGGGCATGCCAGACCAACATGATCAGCTTCTCTGACTGAGTGACAAAGACAGTAGATAGGGGACAGGTGGTAGACATTCAGTATTTGGACTTTAGCAAAGCTTTAGACGGTTCCCATTAAAGGCTGATTAAAAAGCTGGAGGACCTAGGAGCAGGTAAAAAAAATGGACTAAGCAGTTGACAAGTTGGCTAAGTGAAAGGACTCAAAGGATGATGGTGGGGGGTAATTATCAGGAATGAAAGAGGGTGACCAGTGGGTTCCTGCAGGGTCAGTGCTTGGACCAGAGTTGATTAATGTGTTACTTAGTGACAAAGGGATGGTATAAAGGCAACATTTTCCCTTTCTGATGACACCAAGCTCTGTGGGAGGGTGGACACGGAAGAGGCAGTCATATAGAAACATATAGAATTTGACAGCAGATAAGGACTGATTGACCTGCTCAGTCTGTCCATTTTCCTACACATTTGTACCACAGATTGCACTTGATCTACAGCTCTTTCTCCCACCCACCCCCACCTTTCCAATGCGATTCCATTTAGAGATGCAGTGAAGTTTAATTTCACCTTCAAAGTTTCGTTGAAGTTGGAAATGTTGCCCCTAAATATTTTGCAATTTCATATATAATTATGAAATGCGAGTATGAAATTCCACCACAAACGGCTGAATTTTGCCCTGCAGTGTCTGCAGTTTTTGATGCAGGTGGAATTTTAGAAAAATAACACATTTTTCTAATTGGCTGGTACAGTTTGAAAACTGATATCCATGTACCTGATGTCACATGTTCAAACCTGCAGCCCACTAAACAAAGGAAATTGACACCCTAAAACTAACGCCCACCTCCCACCCCAAACACACAGATGCACACAAAAACAATACCGATGGTGCTGTACGATTTTCAATAGGTAGACACAGTAACTGCCAGGTTTCCAAGCACCATATCTAGCTGCTTTCTGCCTGTGATGCCCCTTGTCCTCACTCGCTGTTGTACATTGCCAGTGGGATTGGCTTGCCCTTTGTCACAGTGGAGAACTCAGGCAGGAGACCTGTCTTTCAGTTTCCAAGGTCCAGCAGCCACTCATGAAAAACTGAGAAATCTCCTGCTCCATACCACCCAATGAATGGCTGATCAGCCACCAGAGATCCAAAACCCATGCCTCCTGGAGCATAATTACAGTGTGCGTGAGGTTGGGGTAACAGCACTAACACAGGCTCCGAAGTCTGGAAATGAGCAGGAGGTATAGCATGAATGTTGTTGGCAGAGTGTAAGGTGCCAGGCTGCACTAAACTCAGTCAGTTTAGTCTGTTTCGCAGCTGATCAGACTGCTGAAATTGACTAGAAAAATTGACTGGCTTGATTGGACAGAGTGGACACAGCCCCGCAACACACACTCTGCTGACAACATTTGTGCTATCTCCTGCTCATTTCTAGACTCTTTGTCATTTTCAGTCCACCCAAAATGGAGGGTGAAAAATTAAACCTCTGTACCCAAGAGAGCGGCTGGGTCTTTGTGGGACTGGAGCAGCTGTAGCAACATAGGAGGATTAGTCCCTGCACTGACACAAAGATAAATGACCAATAATTAACCTGCTGCAAGATCAGGAACAATTGGAGTCTAGAGCCGTGCAATCTGATGTAGCCTTGATAGAAAAAATGAAGAATTTATCTAACGTTAAATCCTTGATGATGGTAAGGAGATCTTCTCCAATGCAGGTGGCAATAGCCATTAATTATGAGTATTTTGCAAAGAGAAAAATGGAATGGACACAAACAAGAAGGAAATGAGAAGGGATGAGCAGCTGTGAAACTGATTAGAATATTGACAGGTGGGGGCTCTAACCGAGAGATACAACAGAGCCCAAGCAGCAATAGTATTAATAATAATAATAGTAATCATAGTATTGTTGATGCCTGGACTCTGTTGGCTCTCTCAGTTCAAGTCCCCCAAACCCCCAGTCAGTTTTATAGTTGGTTTCAGTAACTGCTTGTCCCTTTTCATTTTTCTTGTTTGTGGCCATCGATTTTTCCCATAAAATACCCACAATTTTACTATTGCCACCTACCTGTGGAAAACAGCTCTGTGCCATCACTAAGGATTTCATCTTTCAAAAATTCTTCATTTTTGTGTCAGGGATGCATAACCCCCAATTTTTCCTAACATTGCCCAGCAGGTTAATTATGGGACTTTTAACTTTCTATCGGCATTCTGTTTTTCCTCTAATTAAAAAAATAAGGGAAGGGGCAGAGAGGCATCCAGCAGTGTTAAGTAATATATATTTCTGAAAAGTGCAAAATTTGAGGATTCTTATCTGATCTGACTTGAAGTCTTATCTGATTGCTGAACAGGGCTCCCACATATTGTTACATCTACTGTACATTTGCGTGCACAACCACAAGTTTATATGAGATTTGCTTCAACATACACCTTTTCTGGAGTCCAATTATGGCCTTTTTCTGAGTACTTTTATTAAATAATATGGCCGGGTTATTCCCTTGCTTAATTTTACCATCTACCCTTGGACTACCCTGCTGATAAGATATATTGTGACTGTCTTCTTTACTCAACCCCCACAAACACACACAGATTCTTTAATGCCCTGCATCAGTCTGCTTTCTCTGATTTTGTCGAAATTTCCTACCATACTGCAGCAAAATTTTGCCACTCACGAGTGGAATTTTGCACTTGCACCCGCAAAAATATTTTGTGAAGTATTTAGCTGAGCAAAGTTCATGGACTTTGTCCATCTCTAATTCCTTTGTACCTAGCCCATGCATTCTTGAACCCCACTACTGTTTTCACCCCATCTCCTCAACTGAGGGCTATTCCATGAATCCACCACTCTTTCTGTGAAGAGGTACTTCCTCACATTTCTCCTCTACCCTCCAGCTTCATAGCATGTCCCCATGTTCTTGAGCACTTTTTTCCTGAAAAATATTTTCCTCCTGTACCTTATTTACCGTAGCAGAAAAAGGAGATTGTCCATGGGAAATGGTTAACATTCAGTAATCAGCTTCCTCCAGGTGCTATCTATGATCATCTAAAGGAAGACTGGGGTCGCTGTTTTCATATTAATGAAGTCACAACTTGAGCAAATATTCTTTTATTCAATTTCTTATTTACCCTGACATTTTGCATGTCATAATACTTTTACTTTTTCAAAGTTGTTTTCTGTAAATTAATATATATATAAAACATACATATTATTTCAACATTCCTTATAAACCTTTGTACATTTTATTTAACTGTTATATCAGTACAGTTTACCAATATAGTCTGCCTTGATTTTCTCACTCTCAATTTCAACATTGCTTTTACAATGATTACGATAACTTCACAAGCTGTAAAAAATTTTAAACATTGTTTAAGGATTTGATCAATGAAACTATACCTTATTTATTCCTGTGACATATTTAAAAGTCTTTATCATATCTCCCTCTGCCTCCTCTCTCCCAGGGTGTACATATTGAGGTTCTTAGTCTCTCCTTATAGGCCTTTGATGCAGACCTGGAACCATTTTGAATTGCCTCCTCTGAACAGCCTTCACTAAACTGAATAATGTCTGACAGGGTGGGTGTTATGCTGGGATAACATCCCACCTCGTGGTTGGGCCCGAGGCCATCGACGAGGGCGCCCAACACCCGAGAAGGATGTTATCCCAGCATAACACCCACCCTGGAGGGCATTATTCTATTATACAATGGCTAGTTGTTTCATACAGAAAAAATAATTTGAAAGAATTTTATTTGGTGTTTAAAATATTTTTTAAGAAAAGATGCAAACAATGAATGTGCTGGTCAGCAAGATCATCAGCAGGGATGTTATGCCAGGATAACATCCCTGCTGTGATGACCAACTGACCAATCAGGAGCCAGGATTCTTTCTTGCCATTGTATAATCTGTGATATTCTTCAGAGATGTGGTCTCCAGAACTGAACACAATACTCTAGGTGGGGTCTTACTGGTGATCTCTACAGAGGCAACAACACCACCCTCTTTCTGCTAGTGATACCCCTCCTATACACCTCAGCATTCCACTTGCCCTCCTGACTGCCTTGCTGCACTGCCTGGCCATCTTTAGGTCATCAATTATGATTACCCCCAGGTCTCTTTCCTTCTTCATAGTCATCAATACCACTCCACCCGTTTGTACTCTGCCCATGGGTTTCTGTGCTCTAAGTGCATTATTTTGCATTTTTTCTACATTAAAGCTCAGCTTCCATAGCCTTGACCACTCCTCTAGTTTTTCTCAGGATCTGCTCATTCTTACCACCCCTCCTCGGATTATCTACCCTTTTTCAGATTTTGGTGTCATCCGCAAAGAGGCAGACCTTCACGTCCAGCTCCTCTGTAATGTCACTTATAAAACATTAAATAGGACTGGTCCAGCAGTGATCACTGAGGCACCCTCTGGTCACCCCCTCCTCAGAGTGAACTCTGTTTACCACCACCCTCTGTTGCCTATCCCTAACCAATTTCTTACCCAGTTTACCACCTTTGGAGACGACCCTTAAGCTATCTAGCTTCCTTGCTAGTCTCCTAGTTTATTTAGTTTAGATTATTAATTTGTTACAGCGCCTATCTCATTATGACTCTAGGCACTTTACAGATGCCCAAATGATGTAGACAGAATTTAAAATAGAATAAACATAAAATATATACTGTAGACCAAGCATAATAAGTTAAGAGGGGGAAAGCTTCACTAAATAAAAGGTCTTCAGATCCTTCTTGAAGGCACTAACCATGGGGCCTTTCTAGTGACTGAGTCAGTGAATTCCACAGGGTGGCACACTGCAGCTAAAAAGCCCAGGTGCCGGATGATTTTAAATGAACCCTGGGAATCACTGGCTGACCGGAGAGGACAAGAAGGGTGGTAGGGCTGTATGAGGTCTTGCAGGTAACTGGGCCCCAGACCATGTAGGGCTCTATAGGTCAGTAACCCAACCTTGAAGGTGATCCATCACCTAATAGGAGCCTGTGCGAGAGCGCAGCTTATGTGTATTGTGACATGACCTTGAAAAGTCAGTCAAAGGCCTGGCTGCTACATCTTCTACACCAGCTGTAGGCAGTGAAGATCAGCCCCCAATAGACCTAGGTAAGGGCATTGCAGTAATCAAGCCATGATGTTATGAAGGCATGGACTAGTGAATGCAGATCACCCAAGGGGATCAAGTGTTTAATCCTGGTGATGTTTCTAAGGTAGCAAAACAACTTGATCATGGCCAACACCTGAGATTCATGTGTTAGCCACTATCCAGCACAACAACTAGACTTTTCACCTTAAAAGAGGTGAGCAGTTGGGAGTCTCCAAGCCTAAGCCCAGTGACTCAACCAGCTTGCATACCAACCTCAGGCAACCAGATTCCATCACCAGAACTTCTGTCTTATCTGGGTATAACCTCAGCCAGTTGGCATTCATCCAGTCTTGGAGCTCAGCAAGGCACTGATTGAAAACTGAGACCGCATCCTGTTGTTCAGGTGCAAAGACAGTACAGCTGGGTATCATCAGCATAGCAATGAAAACCCAGTCTGTACCATCTTATAATGTCCCCTAGTGGTAGAATATACACTGAAAACCACATGGGGACAAAATGGAACCCCAAGGGACTCTGCATGGCAGGGACAGTGGTCAAGAGGAAAAAGCCCCTGAGACCACCCTCTGCATCCTGCCAGTGAGGAAAGAATGGAACCAGTTGAGGACCACACTAGAAAGTGCACAACAAACCTACAAGTGATCCAAAAGTACCCCATGGTCCAAGGTGTCAAAAGCAGCTGAAAGATCGAGGAGAACAAAAATGAACCACCCTCCTCTATCCCTTGCCACCAGGAAATCATTAAGCACCCAAACCAGGGCAGTCTCAGTACTGTGCCTTTTCCTAAAGCCCAGCTGGAGAGGCTCATATATGTCGTAAGTTAACAAACAGGCCTCCAGCTGTAAAGCCACCACCTCTCAATAATCTTGCCAAAAAGGAAGGTTAGAGACAAGTCTGTAGTTTGCCAGGCAGTCTTGGTCTAACAACTTTTTGCAAGAGGAGCTTCACCACCACCTCCTTAAGGGGCTCAGGAAAGACCCCTTTACTAGAGAACAGTGGACTATCATAGCGAAGATCAGGCCAATGGACTTGACATACCCTACAAGAAGACATGCCATACCTGAGTCCAAATTACAGTAGGTGAGTCTCAGCTCATGGATTACCCTAATGACATCCTCGACCACCACCTGGTGAAAGTCAGACCAGACAGACTGCATGCCCATGACAAACACTGGCTTGCCACTGCAAGTCCCATGGAGGGTGCTGACAATATCCCAGATCTGATAGAAACCTTATCAGCAAAAAGCAGAGCAAACTCATCTCACCACATTTAGACTGTGAAAAGCTTTAACAGATGAAGACAGGCTAGGTTACATAGCCTGTCAACAGTTCAGAAGAGCTGAGCTGGTCTTTTAATTGCTGCATCAATTTCCTTAGACAGGAACTCTGCCTTCTTATGGGAAATTGCTGTTTGATACTCTCTATGATGATGCATCAAAACAAGCTTATCCCCATCAGATTGGGATCTCTGCCAGTGACACTCCAACCTTTCGCCCTTCACCTTCAACTTCCTGAGAGTCCTGTCAAACCATAGGGATCCACGGCGTGGTGAGGGGTTGAATACAGACTGGTGAGATGGAGTCAGAGCGCGGTGTTGGCCCTATTTTATGTCGACACCAGTTCCTCTGGCTCCTTGCAAGCTCTCATCATGCCTGATAGATCCAGCACCACTGTAAGACCCTCTGGGGTCAAACCCCTCAAAGGCGGTACTGAACCATCTCTGTAGGGTTAAGTCTGTAAGGGGGCTTCAAACAAGAACTTCAAGGTATAGTGGTCTGAACAAACCACTGGCTCCACTATGAGGTCAGTGACCTCTAATCCCAGTGAGAAGACAAGGTCCAGAGAGTGACTGTGTGAGTCGGTTGCAGAGGTAACCACCTGTGTCAGGCCCAGTGATTGCAATAATTGGAAGAAGTCTTCTCCAAACTGTGAAAGTTCATTGTCAACCCAAGTGTTGAAGTCACCCAGAATTATCCATCTGGGTGACTCTAAGACTTATCCAACCATGAAGTCCATGACTTCCTGCAGGAATTCCTTCTCATGCCCCAGAGGGCGATAAATGAGTAGGCTCCGCAATCTGCATCTGCAACCCTTCTGGGGCCACACATTCAAAGGACCTTGTTGTTCCCACTTGGAGAGCTGTGAAGTTCAAGTCTGATTTAAAACAAATAGCCACGCCCCCACCCCTACTATCCTCTCTCAGGCAGTGAATCACTGAGAACCCAGCAGGAACCACCAGTTCCAATACTAGGCCAGCATTTTCATCCAACCAGGTCTCAGTGATGCAACCCAGGTCAGCTGTAGAGACCAGATCAGCTATAATAGCTGCCTTGTTTCTAATGGACCTGGCATTCCATAACACTGCCAGAGAAGGCTAGGTAGATGTGGTGGTCCTTAGGGCACCTGCCCACCAAACATGGAGCCCTTGGGTATCTGAACAAGACAGGGGACCCCTATCATGAACCCATTTCACCCCAGGGTGCCTCCTACAGCTCACCACACCTATCTGTCTACCTCCTGCAACATGTCTCAAGACTGGCCTCATAGACCTCTGTGTCCTCCTTTTGACAATGCCTAATGCCCTACAGCATCCATAGATGTAAGGTGAAGACAAAGAAGAGCAATCAAAGGGGCCATGGTCCCGAAGCTTGTGATAGGGAATAGAACCTTCTAATCGGAGCTGCTGACCAACACATTCTAGGTCCACACTACTCCTGTTATAAAAGCAAGTTAAAACAATTTAGACCTACACAATTCTAATCTACTACCCTCCTTAAAATAAGCTCTACAGATAGAGCAGCCCAAACATAAAGTACAAGTCAGACAGGATAAAATACAAGTTGAAATTTACACGATAATATCTAAAATAAAACAACCACTAACATATTACACATCTACACACACACACACACACACACACACACACATATATATATCCAACCCCAACCCAACCCCTAGACAACCCAATGATAACAATAAGTGAGTCCAAAATTTAAGAAGTGGTCACCAGAGTCAGTCCCATAGAATACTTGATGCAGAATATCGGACCCAGTAACTGAACAGTATATTCCCAGCTAGTCCCGCTAGTATCAGTTCACAGAGTAAATCACAAGCGGAGCATAATCAGAGAACTAGATCAAAAAATGTTCCCAGTCATTATATGGCCCTCTCACATCCCTATGCTAAATTCAAGGTTTCACCAATTCCTATCCTCCTTGTGTGACAAAAGATTATTTTAACCAGGCAAGCTAGAATAAAGTGTCTTAAAGCATTCCTGGCTCAGGAGACACCAAATGCCTTCTCACCCGACCTGGCTCACATCCTGGTACAAATCCTTACCAAGCAAGATGGATCAAAGTGTCTTAAGGATTCTCGATTTTGAGACACCAGAAGCCCTCCTCACAGCTCTGGCTCACCTCCGTACAAATCCTTTGCTGTCCAATCATCACTTTACCTGCACAGAGTATGTCTAGTCCGGCCTTCCCCTGTGATTACAGGATCCAACAGACAACAGCTGCAGGCCCTGTTCAGATGTGCCCAGTAAAACACAACGGAATCCTTCCCATTCAACATCTGCCGGATAAGCTCAGCTGCTATACCCTCTGGCTTCTCAGCACTACCATGCAAACAGGCTGACTCCTGCAGCCACCACTCCATCAGCCGATGCTCCGCATCCTCCATGGGCAAACAGGCCAGCTCCCTAACACTGCAAACAAACAGGCCAGCTCCCTGCAGCCACCACTCTGTCAGCCGATACTCCTACATCTTCTGCAGGATCTTCAGAAATTCCTGGGACCAGCAACACCGCCGCACAGTGACAACCTCCAGGAACCACCACTTCTGCTACAAAATACTCTGGTAAGTCTGACTCCGGGAGCACCTCTCCACAAAACTGAACCTCTGACTAAAAACATGAAAGCTAGACTTGACGTTATATCACTCAAATCCCCATCTAACACTCCCACTAAACCATGATGCTAGCTAAAAATAAGTCAGAAAGGAGTTTGTTAGTAGTATAAAATAAAGTAAAGTAAAGGACTACCCTACTAAGCTTCTGACAGGCAGCTCAGCGTAACCATCTCTATGTGGAATGTTGTCAAAAGCCTTACTGAAATTTAGCAGGCCATGTCCACTGTTCCACTCCTGATCTAATTTCATTGTCACCCAGTCAATGAAATCTATCAGATTTATTTGATATAACCTCCCCTGTGAAACCATGCTGCCTCACGCCTTGTAACCCACTGAATTAAAGATATTCCACAATCCTTTCCTTCAGTAGTGATTCCATTAACTTTCCTACCACCCATGTCAGGCTGATTGGCCTATAATTGTCAACCTCCTCCCTGCTACTCTTTTGTGAAGTGCAACTATATCTGCTCTCCTCCAGTCATCGGGAAACACTCCTGTTTCCAGTGAGCTGTTAAATTGGACTGTCAGAGGTGCAGAAAGTACCTCCAGAGCTCCATTAATATCCTGGGATGCACCCCACATGTCCCATTGCTTTATCCATCTTCAGATTAGTGAATACCTTCAGGACCCTCTCCTCTGAAAATGGACTTGTGTCCACCTTACTCCTTCCATAGCTTCTGTTACTTTTGTGGCCCCTCCACTTCTCCTTCCTCTGTGAACACCAAATAAAAGTATTTGTTTAGGATGTCTGCTTTTTCATGGTTCCTCCTCTGCACAGTCTTTCCTTCCTTTTTAACACCAATCCCACCTCTGGTCTTCTTCTTTTCACTTGCATATCTAAAAATGTCTTGTACACTTTAATTACCTCCTGGGCTATTCTCTCTTCATTTTGTACCTTTACTGCTTTCCCTACTTCCTCTGTTTCTCATGATATACCTCCTATCCTCCTTCCTCTGCATCTCACAATACCTTCTGAATGCTACCCTTTAGCCTTTACCTTTCTGGACACCTCTTTGAGAACCATGGTGGTATCTTTTTCCTCTTGCTGTTGCTCACAGGTTTGATGCAGAGTTTTATTGCCATTACTGTGCTCCCATTTAGCTTTTCCAACTGTTCTCCATCCCAACCAGGACACACCCCCACCTGATCACCCCTGAGACATTCAGCCATCTTTATAAAATCTGCCTCCTGAAATCCAGGACCCTTGCCATTGAGTGGTTCAGTTCTGCAGCCATCTTTATACTGAATCACACCACATGATGATCCCCAGATGGCCTCCCACATTGATGTCTGTAGCACTGTCCTTGTTAAGAACCAGGTCCAGTATTGTCCCACCATGAGTGGGTTCATGGACTAGTTGTGGAGGAATGCATTGGTTCCAGAACAGCTTGGGTGAATGAGGATGGAATTCAAAAACACAAAAAGAAGGGAAATTCATTACAAAAACTATGTTAATGCAGACATTACAGTTTAAGAATGCAAAGCACACAAAGCAGGGAAATGAAAAAAATGTTAGGATTTTGACTCTCTGAGTATTGGTGAATTAATAAAGGGTCTTCCTTGGGGTTGTCAACCCTAATGCCTACCCTCTCCCTGAGCAAACAAGGTCAGATGTGATTCTTTTCTTCATGGAGCTTGTTAGTAACGTGGTGATCCATATTTCTCTGTCTCTGAAATGAGTTGAAGCTCCTTGCTCCACAAATGCAGTGACTTCCTTTTTTCCTGTCCCACACCTCTCAAAGCTACCGATGGGCTTCTGATTGACTCTGTCAGAAGCTCCTTCCATCCTGTCACCACCCTCACCATAGAGAAGTTTCTCCTGACTCCTTTCTAAAGCTCCCCTCTTCCACCAGTTTATAACTGTGCACCCCATGTTCTTACTTTCAGTCTAGCTAAATAGGGTCCTGATATTCACCTTTTTATACTTTTAAGGTACTGGAAGGTTTCTATCTTGCTCCTCCCCATTTCTCTCTTCCAGCGAGTACCATTTCAGGTTTTTAAACTTTTCTCATTTTCTCATATGGGTCATTGTGCTGGCCTTGGATCATTATCATAGACCTTCTCTCTGCATTGTCTTGAGCTGTTTTATATATTTTCTCAGGTAGGGATTCCAGCACAGCACACAGTATTGCAGCTGCAGACAAAACCATGGATCTGTACAGGATCACCTGCTTCCTTCTGCTGGTGAGCCTCCTAACTATGCTCCCAGCATCCTGTTAACTTTGACTGCTCCCTGTTTGCATTGTATGGATTGCTTTAGGCTGCTAGTTATAACTATCCTCAGAGCTTTTTCCTGCTCTGATACCATTAATTTTGTATTTTGCATATTAGTAGCAATTTTCCTGACAAGGCCCCTCGGCTGCCTCACCCTGACCCTCTACACCTATGCCTTCCCTACCCTCAGCCCTCTCCTTCTTGCCCTCTTCCTCCTATTGTTTCTTGAGTTACCATCGCCAGTCCGAGTTTGTCACAAAATTACTGTCTAAAACCATGTACCTGTAACTGTTTTATGTTTTAGTGTGTGTTACCCTGTAACCAGCATGACGTGGAACCTTTGTAAAAGAGCTTTGGCTCAAAGGTACTTTGTAATCCTAGACACAAATAAATAAATAAAATAAATAAGTACATTTATTGTTCTTCCAGAACATGACGAGTGGACATTACAAAGTTAAAAAGCAAAGAAGTATCACAGTATAAATAAATAAGAATAAGCATACAATACTCATTCACAATAAAATAGTTCAATCATTTATGAGGATAATATGTGCATAGTTAAAAGGTCCTAATATTTGAATGAAAGAGCAAGAGGGTGTTTTCTTTTGAACTTCATCACATTAGGAAAGAATTTTGCAACTGTCTCAGCATCTCCTTTCATGATAGGGTAGAAGAATGAATATGGATCATAATCCACCCTGCATGCGCAGCAGGAAATCTTTTAATTTGATTATGTGGGGACTTATATAAAGGGCATTGAATAGTAAAATGATATAAGATTTCATAGAAACTTGTTGAAATAAATATATTTCAAACAGATAATGCCAAATCTGGCCCAAGTAACAGCTTTTCTAATGCTGGGAGTCATTTCAAGGGTTAAATAGTTCTCAAGGTCTAGAGTCAATCTTGTTGGTACTAAGCCATATGGCTTGCTTCTGTGCCTTAACCTGGTCCATTTGATTTAACTCTGCAACTGTGAAATTTTTTTTAAATATCCTTAAAAGTGGGTGAAATCAAAATCCCTTCTGAAAGTCTGTCCATCAATGATTTAAAGAGGCATTAGCAATTATCGATCTGTGGGTTTTGATGCAGACCAATTGATTTTCTCCTGAAGACAAGCTATGGAAGTGGTTTATCTTGATTATTTAAAATTTTGAGCCAATGACATGCCAAGCGTAATTCAGCTAAGTTAGAGGTAGCCTACCAAGTTCAGGTCTAACTACTGGATTAGAAGTGGATAAGGGTACCTGTAACAAGGCTTTATAGTAGTGAGATAAGGGAGATTCTAAAGAAAGTGCTTTTGAGGATCCCCAAACTTCTGCACCGCATAGTAGAATAGGGTTAATCTTAGCTTCTCCAGCTATAAGGGCAGGTACAACTGTATGCCCACCATATTTATAATTAAAAGTAATAATGCTTTAGCTGCTAATTTGGCCTTAGAGACCTGATCTTTCCAATGGGCCAACCATTTATCATTTGAAGTAAATTTTATACCTAGATTAATATAAGAGGAACAATATCTGTCAGATCCTTATCTAGATAGAACTTAGGAGTACGATGTAAAAATTATTTGATCCAAAAACCATGATTTTTTTAGATTGATTTTCAACTCTAAATGGTCACACTTAGATTTTAGTTGATTTATCTTGTTTTGTAATCCCAATACAGAAAGTGAAAAAATAATCAAATCGTCTGCATATGCCAATATGTGTATATCATGAGACCTAATATTGGGGAGTCCATATTTATAGAAGTATCGAATGTAAGAGTGAATCAATGTAGGTATTAAACAGAGAAGGAGCTAATAGACAGCCTTATTTTACTCCCATAGATGTTTTAAAATACTCTGAGATATTGCTAGTATTGGCATATCTTACTACTGTCATCATGGTTGAATAGAGAAGATAAATTGGAATAAGTAAGTTTAAGAAGTCCTCTACTAATTAGGATGGTCCATAGCTTTTCTCTGACCATGGAATCAAAAGTTGTGGCAAAATCCAGAAACAGAGCATACATTTTCATTTCTTTATACAGTCTATATTTTTCTAATAAATGCACCAATATGAAAATATTATTGTTGCTGAATAACCATGATGAAAACCTGCCTGAATATTGATAAGGGTGACTCTGTTTCTGTCCAGTCTTGCAGTTTGTTCAGTAAAACTTGAAAATATTTTGCCACTAATATCAATCAGACTGATTGGTCTGTAGTTAGTGCAAAGTTGGTATGGTCCTTTTGTGGATTGGTACAATTATATTTTTAGTCCAGGAAGGGGTATACATCTTTCCTTTAAATATATATTAAAAAGTTTGTGAAGAAGATGACCCAATAATTTATTCGGCCTTGTACATGTCGCCTGAATGGAGTCTGGTCTGGGAGCTTTGTTATTGGTAAGCTGGGTAATGGCTTGCTCAACATCATATAAAGTCACTTCCAGGGGCAAAGTTCTTCTGTTACAGACCAAGGAAGGGAAGTATGATTTGAGGAACTGAAGACTCTCTGTCAAAAAGGGTTTTATCATGTAACACCCAGGTTTCTTTAGGAATGTACAGTATATAGGAAGAGACAGGAATAGAACTTTGTCCCTTTGGCAACAAGTGTCCAAAAGGATTCCATGTCCCCAGAATTTGTAACCTGATACATGTTCATTGTTTGACACTAAAGTCAAACTTTTTTTTTGCAAGAAATTATTTGTATGATTTGCGTGTTTTTTCAAATGGGCAAAGCCTGCCTTGGAAGGGTTTTTCTCAACTGTTCTAATAAGTTTCCCAGGGTTCTGTTTTTCTTTTACATATTGAACATCAAATATTAGACTTTAATTTGTTTTCTGTTGTACGTGTATAATTTTGATTTGTTTGCTACTAACATATGTCTAAGGAATTACTAATGTAACTAGCATTATAATTACCTGAGGAAGTGAAAAAGAGTTGAAAAGGAGGGCTAGTAATTAGAAGGTAACCTTATCCATAGCTTTAGAGTTGAAAACCAATTTTGTTTTGCCACATAAAGCAAGTGGAGCTAAGGTTTTAGGAGTATTATCCTCATTCACTGGTGAGTCAGAGGGCTCAAAAGACAGTGATATTGCTGCATGATCAGTTTCCAGTCTCATAAGAACATTCAATTTTTTTAAAATGATCATAACTGTGTGGGAACAAAGGACAAAGTCAATAACACTTTGCCCTTATGAAGAAAAAAGGTACATGCTCCTCTTGATCTCCATCTACCCTACCATTTAATATCAGAAAATTATTGTTTTGATGATGTTCTAAAATACTTTCCTGTTCATTCTGACTTTGTCCAAAGAGTATCTCGGCCTAAATCACCCATATAAAATTACTCCTGTAAATTAGAGAGATTATCAAATTGTGCAGTTCTGGAATTAAAGTCTCCTGCTAAGATAACAGTGTCTACATGAAATAGCAGAGATACAGCTTCAATTTCCTGGCTTAATCTTGACCAGATATCATATGTTGGATTTGAATGAAAACGGGAGGGATATAAACGCTCACAATCAGTACAGTACTGGAGTTCCAGCCTATGAATGTTAGGAGGAATTCTGAGTGGATGCCAAATTGCTAAAACATGTCTGCCATCCCTGATTTTAACCAATGTGGCAAGACCCCTTCAACCTGCCATGGGATTTTACCTAGTGTCAGATATGAAGTAAGATTCAAACCCATTGATATATGGCTGTAATGGAGCCCACGCCTCTTGAATGGCCAGAATCTCATATCTAGAAACAAAACTTAGCCATTGAGGGTCTGCCAGTTTGTTCCTCAACCTCCAATGTTCCATATAAGGAAATTAGAATCATCCATCTGGATAGAAAGTAAACTAGAAACCGAGGCTGTACTATCGCTTGATTTGACACCATTAACAGTCACTGAGATTTTCGCTCCTTAGTGGAGTTACTCAAATATTCCAAATCTATAGATGAAACCAAATGCATATTAACTGCATCAAAATATCGCTTTACCTAGTAAGAGGGAAAACAATTCTGCTGATTGAATAGAGCAAACTATTTGTGATCCCTCAGTCCCTGAGTACAATCTTCCTACAGTATCCAGGTTAGATGAAGAAATATTTTATTCAGTAATAGAGTCTAAGACCACCCTGACATATGAGGCTAGATTTTCCAGTTTTTCTCCCTCATAGGGATCAATCCCAAAGATGGACAGAATATTGGTTTGATATGCTCTTTCAAAATTCGGTTAAGTAGTGCTAAAGTGAAAGAGAAAGAATCATAGGACAGTACTTTACTAGGTTTAACGTCACTAAATGTGTATTTTCAGATTGTGGCCAGGTCGCTGGGGAAGATATTGAAAGACCCAAGGAATTTAAAGTTTGTTGTTTTGCCCATATTATTTTGGCAATTTCTGTGCTAGGGATCTATACATACACAGGATGATGAGGGTTAGACCTGTCTCTATGGACAAAATGACGAGTTGCTGCCCTGGGTAATTCCAGTTCAGCTTTAAAAGGTGGGTTATCAAACCCGTTAGGGGTTCTTTGGTCTCATAGGGTTTTACTATTAATTTAACGCATTCCCACTGAATTCTATATTTGGCTCTCAGGTGCCTATAGCCAATGTGCATGACTTTGATTCCCAGTTCCTAGATACCGACCACCCTCTTACTTTAAGAGGTCTTCCCATAGGTCCCTGGCTAGGGACAGGGTTTGGATAGTGTGGGGAGGGAACTGGGAATGGTCTTAGGCAGGTAGCTCACCAGTAGCTTTCACTGAGGTACTGCCTATCTACGATGGTGGGGAAGAGAGATCTCTGCACCAGGAGCTTCAACTCATGGCTGAAGAAATGGTGCAGAGAGGAGAGTTGCAGCTACTTTGGTGACTAAGGCTACCCAGAAGCATAATGGCCTATACAGACTTGATGGCTTGCATCCATCAGGGAGGGGAACCACATTTTAGTGAACTGTTTAAATTTTACTTTGATGAACATTTAAACTATTTGAGGGTAGTGGCAGAAGGAATTGGGGAGGCAGAGACTGCCCCCACAGGCCAAAGTACAGTAGAAAGTAAGGAGAACCCAAGGGGAGAGGAATCCCCAGGTGTAGATTAATAAAGGAAGAAGGTGGTAGAGACAAAGTCTGTGTGTTTGTTCTTTCTATCGCCTCAATAAGCACTTGTTTTTGAACACCTCACAAAAAGGTTGATTTTTCACCCATGCTTAGATCCCATCTACCTGTTCTGGTGATAGTTCAGGTGGATTTTAAAGATCCCATGGCACTTTTCAAAAGAGTAGGGGAAATTTTTATTCAAATTCAAAAACGTAGCATCACAAGAGAAAATTGTATGAAAAGTTAGTGTGGCTCAGTTGGTAGCGTATCCACCTCTGGACCAGAAGGTCGTGGGTTTTCATCCCACACCAGGATTGAACTTGCACTAAAAACACTAGCATCTGAGTGCAGTATTAGGGGATGCGGTATTGTTGTGGTGTGCCATCCTTGATGAGATGTTAAACTGAGATCCCTTCTAATCATTCTGGAGCCGTCCTGTGGGTGTCCAGGTGGAAGTAAAGAACCCAGGGCACTCTTCACAAAGAGTAGGGAACATTCCAGGTGCCCTGGCCAACATTTCCTTCCAATAAACCAGTTCATGCAATTGTTCAGGCTGTTTGTGGGTGTTGATGTGATATGGCTCCCACTACACATTCAGTCACTTCACTACCAGTCTAGCATTACTTGTAAAGCGCTTTGGGTTACACCGTATGAAAAGTGCTATATAAATGCTGATTCATCTTCTTCTTCACATAAAACATGTCAAATGAAAACAAAACATTCTAAAAGAAGAGCTCTAAGTATTAAATTCATACTAACAACAAAATATCATTCCCTTACAATATATCAAACATGCTCCATGAAAGCTTAAAATAACCCAAATTAAGAGGGAAAGAAAAATCATCAAAACAGTATGAAAGAATAAAAGACTTCTAAAAAACTTGAAACAAGTCAAAACTAACCCACCTAATCAATACCCTCCCAAGCTTGCATACACCATTCTGCTCCCTTAAAATCCTTTTCTCTGGCAAACACATTATCTTGTTCAGCCTGTAATTTAAACAAGAGGTCTGGTAACGTGATCTTCTCCCTTGTACGAACCTCTGACACTGAACATGCCAAATCACCCATTTAATACATGCGAATATCAGATATACAGTACCCTTGTGCCAGGATAACCATGGTCCAGACAACTGACCATACATCAGCATGGCAAATGTCATTCCACTAAAGTAGTTCGATTCCAAAAAGCATCAGGATCATTCCATAGAGACTTAATATGATGACGTCAAAAATAAATGCTGCATTGTCTCTATACTTTTAGCACATTCCAGCACTAAACAAAATATGTCCGCCATCATTTTGTATTAATGATGCCCCTGATGTTGAGTTCATCATGTCCACACAGCCATATCATGTTTCTCATTTTGGGGAATCCTGATCTCCAGCATACATTCTAATAATAAAGAACAGTCAACAGAAGGACTTACTATAAAAACCAGATCCTCAAAATAGTGTTTGCTTAAGATGGTATTATAAACCTGCTTCCTGGTGACTCCTGCAAACCAACTGAGCTCAATTTTCCACAACCTAATATACTGTAAGCAAGTCTGAACATACTAAGGAAGACTTTATCCAAAACACTCCACTTTCCCTTCCCTCATGCAGAAAAAACTTCCTCCCATAATTGCATTGCTCTTGGACCCACCCCATCCCTGTCACACACTAGGGCCTAATATTTGTATGAAAACAATTACCAACAAGCATTTGTCAATGCTGAATGTTTGCTTTGCTGACATTGGCATTGGTAGTGTAGGAGTTACAGAGCTGCATAATAGGAATGGCAGTGTAGTATTGAACTGAAGCCAACCCCACCACCACCCTGCAGAGACTGACAGGCATTGGGGTGTGCCTTGGGGTTGTCAGGCATAATGGCCATGCCATTTCACCACACCCTACCCTGCAGACACTGACAAGTGTCACAGTGTGCCTTGGGGTCTTTGGTTCTTATGCGCACTCCATTCCATTAGGACATATGGTGAGATGGGTGCGTATAGCAGAATGGGGTGAACTTTGGGGCAGAAGAGTCCAAGGCATACCTCAGTGCCTCTCACTGGCTGCAGGGTATGGAATGGTATGAGCATTATAGGCGAGAATCCCAAGTCACACCCTGATGCCTGTCATTCTCTACAGGGTGGGCGTTGCGAGTGAAACACTTATGCCCCAGGCATTCATTGGTATTTTCACTCCAAATTTTCAACATAGTTGTTTTGTGACCCCACCTCATGAACAGTGGCAATATCAGTTTGTTAGCCAAAAGCTGTTTTTGCACAGCGACTATGGCATTTAGCACCACAGATGCAAAAACACATTCCAAACAGGATGTGAAAAATGACAGCTGTACTGTTAATGGGGAGGTGTAAAAATGGCAATGTTGAAAATCTGCAGTGAAAATATTAAAAACTGGTGAAGTCACTAGCTGCATAGAAACTGTGCAACGACACCCATAATGTAATTAGTTTGAGGATTTTTACAGCAGATTGTCAACACAGGCATTTTGGGACCTCCGATCATGAATAGTGTCACTGTGATTTTCTTTATCTGTCTCTAACAATGATTTCCACAGCGACCACGCAATTCTGCTGAAAGTCTAAAAACACATTTTGGCCATGTTGTGAAAAATGACAGCTGTACTGTTCATAAGGAAGTGTGGAAAAATGCCACTGGTGAAAATCTGGACTGAAAATATTACAAAGTCATGAACTTATGAGGGTGAGTGGAAACGTGCAATGCTCACTCATAACACAGTCATTTTATTGACTTTTGTAGCCAAATTTTCAATATAGCCTTTTAAGACCTCTGCTCATGAAAAGAGTCACTGTGATTTTCTTAATCTGTCCAACATTGATTTGCGACACCGACTGCGCCATTGTGCTTACATGCACGGAAACACATTTTGGGTGACGTAAAATGACAGCTGTACTGCTCATAAGGCGGTATGGTAAAATGGCAATGTTGAAAATCTGATTGCAAATATTAAAATTTGCAAACTTACGAGGGTGTGTAGGAACTCAGCAACGCACACTCGTGAAACAGTCATTTTAGTAATTTATTTTACCAAATTTTCAACATAGCTATTTTAAGACCTCTGCTCATGAACAGTGTCAATTTGATTTTCTTAATGTGTCCCATACATTGATTTTGACACTGATCATGCCATTGTGCGCTACATGCTGGAAACACATTTTGGGCAAATATGTGAAAAATGATAGCTGTACTGCTCATAAGGAGTTGTGGTAAAATGGCAATGTTGAGTGAAAATATTAAAAATTTGTGAACTTAAGAGCTGCAGTATAGAACTGTGCAATGCACGCCAGTAAACAGTCATTTTAGGAATTTTTTACCAAATTTGCAACATAGGCTTTTGGGAGCCCACCTTATAAACACTGGCACTGTTGTTTTGTTAATTGGGCCCGATTAATGCCATGACAGTTCAAGAATTCATGAGGAGGGGTCCTAAAACACCATGTTGAAAATTTGGTGCTAAATTCCAAAAATGCCTGAGATATGCATTAAAGTTGAAAAACCTATTTATTGCATTATACAGCTTAACGGCATTTCCTCAGTTCGTGGTCAGCTTTGAAGAGTGCAGATGTATTCCTGGTCCACTGAAGACCATCGCATCGAGCTCCAGAGGTAAGTATGGGTGGGGGTGGGGAGGCAGGGGTGCGAGGGTGGGAGCGGTGGGCTGGAAGAGTGCCGAGGAATGTTTCCTTGTTTACAGGGTTGTTTTTTTTAAGGAAGATGACACAGGATGTTTGCCATGCTGGAGTGGACTCTCAGTGTGGCAGCTTGAAGGCTGCTTGAGGGGGCCTGGAGCCGATGGGGATTAGGCACCCCCATCAGCCATATGGGCTTGTGCCATGCTGGGTGGCTCCCAGCATGACAGCTGTAAGGCTGTTTGGGTGGGGTCTGGAGCCAACGGGGACTGGGCAACCCCATTGGCCATACAGTATGTGCGTGGGGAGTGTGAGCATGCAATATCTGTGCGTGCATGTGTGGGAGGGGGAGCTCTGCTCACTGAAGTGGAGTGCCCCTTCAATTGTATGCCACTGCATTTTCAGCTGCTATCATAGACAGCTGCAGCAGTGATTGAGGACTGGGGCCAGCCTGCAAACACACTGACTGAATTGAAGATGGCTGCCACACTCCGAAAACTGAGATGATGGCACTATGTTTCTTGCACATGCATGCAAGCAAACATAAAAAGGAAACTCAAAGGATGCATGCATCATATTCAGACCACCCTCTTTACAGGACCTATAGGTATGGTTCAACTGGATTTAACTGGCTTTCCCATAAAAGCTGGAAAAACAAACCTAAAATATTTGTGTGCATCCCAAAAGGTAATGGGAATATGTGTAAAATGTACAAAAAGGGGTAGTATAAAAGATTTTAATAAATAAATTATTTCTCCTGGTTGTCTTCCAGGATTTCCATTTAAGCACTTTAAACGGAGCAGCTTCAAAAGAGATATTCCAATTTAACTGTACAGAGTCCCTTGTTCCAAAATACAGCCCTAGGATCTTAACATCCATTTGAACAACTGGAATGGAAAATCTGGCACCATAGGTGCTCCTCCTACCACTAGAGCAGTACTCTTCCCCATATTAATCTTTATCCTGTACTCTTCTGTCTATCAGAAAACACCTGGAGAGCCCATACTCCTGAATCTGAGTCAGCTACGGCTACAACAAAAGTCATCTGCATAAGCAGTAATCTTATTATAAACACTCCCATCCTTATGTTTGAGTGGACAAATACTAGCGTCTACCTCTAATTTCCTAAGCAAGGGATCCAAACCAAAAACATATAATAGTGGGCTAAGAGGACACCCCTGGCACACCCCATTATAGATATTCATTGGAATACCTGAGTGGCCATTCACCATGGGTCCTACCTGGGCCTCCCTGTATAACAATTTGACTAGGCTTGATAAAAGCTTCTGGTATCCCATGAAGTTTCAAAGTATCCCACAAATAAGCATGTTTTACAGCATCAAAAGCTATTTCCTGATCTATGCAAAATAAGTATCCATCCAAATTCATATCTAAACCCCACTCTACCACTTCCCATACAAAAAGAAGATTTTGTGATATGGATCGCCCAGGCACTGCACATGTTTGTGCATCCATTATCAGAGTCTTTACAACCCTTGCCAATCGGGATGTCACCAATTTAGCTAATATTTTATAGTCTGATGTCAGCAGGCTAAGGGGCCTCCAGTTCTTTATATCCGATATATCCCCAGATTTGAATAAGAAAATCATAATCCCTTCTTTCATGCTGTCCTCTAGATTCCCACACGTGGGATGGCTAAAATACTCCGTCAAAATGGGGCCAAATGGTTCACAAAAATCTTATAAAATCATTACGGATGTCATCACAGCCTGGCACAGTGTTAGAGACAGTTTTTAGTATGACTTCCCTCACCTCCTCTTCCATAAAAGGCATTATCCTTTCTTTATTACCAGTTGGTACCTGTGGAAACATTACACCTTCCAGCAAATGTTTCTGATCCCCTTCTTTTCCTTCCTGAAATTTCCTTTACATAATCCTGAACTATGTGATGTATGGAAGAAGCATCAGACAATAAATTACCTGAACCATCCCTTAAAGATGTCATGACCCTTTGACCTACCCTATCAGCCGGAGCATCATATGGATTGACCTGTGCCTTAGTTCCATGAGTACAAAATTTTTGATTCATGTCCAAATTATTAACTGCCTTATATTGATATGCAAACATTTCCTTTTGACCATAGACAACTCAGCAGCCAAATGTAAACCTGAATCTCTCATGTGTGTGTTAATAATTTCAAATACTTGGCTTTCAGACTAAGATACTTGATATAATTCTGTTTTGCCACAATGCCTGAGAGCTGCTGTAATAAAACCTCAAGTCTTATTTGGTATCCTCCCACCATACCACTGGGTTTCATTTAAAAACTTCACCTCATGTCATGCTTCTAGGAGGAGCACTTTTGTTTTATATGATCATCTTCTAATAAGGACGTGCTCATTCTCTGAAAACCCACTCCCATGCAGGACTGCTGACTCTCCCAGAACAACTTTAACTGCCAAATGGTCTGCTGTTGCTAATGGTACTACAGAAACACCTTTTACTCCTGTTCTCTCAGACAAAAATAAAAATCTATCCTGGAGGACAGAGAAGCTTTATGAAAAGTATACATTGGTGTAACATCCAAAACATCATAAACATCTTGAAGGCCAGAATTACGTGGGATACTCTGCAGCAAATTAGTGTCGCAATAGACTTTTCCTTTGCTGCAGAAGCTGAGAGGGAGAGCAGCTACCAGCTACCCTACAGCAAGGAGGTGATTTACAGAGTACATTGAATTGAATTCTTAGTAAGTAGAAGTCAGTGTTTTGGTTCTCTGTTTTGGGGTTGTCTTTACTGTGTAACTTTAATTTGCCAAGGAGGTGATCTAGCTGGGAGAATATTTGCAGTCATTTGTGACTAGATCTGTTACTGAAACTCTGTGAAAGAGGTGTCTGATCTGGAGAGGAGCTGAATAAACTTGAGGGACTGTGGATTACAAACAGGAGTTGACTGTGGATTCTGTTTGCTGCAAAAGCTGAGAGGAGAGCAGCAACCAGGTACCTTTAACTTGAGCTGTGTTTTTGCTCTGTAGTTTACAGTAGAAAGTCTTTTTACCCGATTGTTTTTGTAGACACCGAGTACCAAAGTAATAACCCCCACCCACCCCATTCTCCAACCACCTCCAGGTGCTCTACCTTTGTAGTGGAAGGCCAAGCCACACCTACTTAAAGACACAGGAACAGTTAGGCAGCACAGCACAACTAATAGCCTAGCTGGTATATAGGCAGAATTACAAAGAGTGTAGCTATCAACTAGGTCCACAAGGGAACATACAAGAGGAGGAGAGAGAAGCTGTTAGTCACTACAGAAGGAGAGAAGACAGGAAGAGAAGGAGAAGGGGAAAAAAGGGTTAGGATGGGAGGAATATCAGTAAGCACAGGATGATGTAGGGAGTGATGCAGCACTCTGGCTGTGGCACAGCAGTCTTCAGAAAACATTCTGGTTACTCGGTACTTCCCCAGTTGCAGACACCCTCTGGGCTGAGGGAAGAGGTCACCAGTCTCTGGGCCAAGCTGGCAGGAATACTGGGGACCTTCGCTCCCACCCAGAGGCTACCAGGTCCCCAGATAATGCCACAATGGCCACCCAGGCAGATGGCAGGATGGACTATGGTGGGCTCCAGAAAGGTTCAGGGGAGGGGTCAGAAACACATTCCCCATCTGGACAGACCTGCAAAGGAACCCAAGGCTGAAACCAGGGAGGAGGTGAGGGTCCTCCAGCAGGGAGACCCAGTGGTGGGAGGAAGAGAATCCCATAGGAAGAAGAAGTTACTCCTGTTGGGGACTCAATTGTACAGGAATGAATTTGGGTACAGATAGTAGAGAGGAAAGGGAGGTAAAGTGCTCTTCCAGGAGGCAGAGCTCAGAAGGAGGGAAGCGCATCCAGAGGATCGCCAAGCTATGGCAAGGAGGGGAGGGCTGGAGGTCATTATCCACATGGACAAACGACCTATCCAAGGATAAGGCAAACTTGGAGCAGATGAAAGAGGACTTTACAGTGTTGGGAGGGTACCTGGGAAGGTAGCAACCCATTTTGGAGGTGCTGCCAGTCCACGGCAGGGAGGGGAGAGGAATCTCCACATTAGTAACTTCAACACATGGTTGAAAGGCTGGTGCAGGGAGAAGGGTATGGCTTCATTGGGGATTGAGGACCCACCTGGAGTGATGCAGCCCTGTGCAGTGGGGACAAACTGCATCAGTCCAGCGAGGAAGGCAGCCCTCAATGGACAGTTTAAATGCTTTGCTGATGAGTGTTTAAACTAGCCAGGGGTGGCAACAGGAGCAGAGATACTCAGGCAACCCACCCCCACATGGTAGAGAAAGCAGAACAATGGAGCAAGAAAAGGAGTTGATATCAAGGTCATTAAAGTCCAGCGGAAATAGGCAGGAAAGGAATTGGGAACACAAGAGAAAAATATCAGGAAAGGGGAAGATGCAAGGGACCAAAACAGGAAAGAGAGAGAGAGAGATCAGGAAGTAAACTTGAAGGTCATGTTGACAAATTCACGCAGCCTGTGAAATAACGCCCAAGACATGGAGGCCTTAATAACTGAAAAAGACCAGGACATAGTAGCAATAACTGAAACCTGGTAAACTGTTAATCAAGAGTGGGAAACAAATGTACCTGGATATGTTCTATTCAGGAGGAATAGTGAGGCAAAAGGGAGGAGGAGTAGCCCTGTATGTCATAGAGGGTATAATGACAAAACAGGTACAGGGTAGGCAGGGGAGGCTGAGGCACAGTGAGGCACCCTTCATCCTGGAAATGGCACTACAATGTCTACAGGGGTGATATACAGGCCTCCAGGACAGGGAGAGGAACTGGACAGGGAGCTGGTGGAGGTAATACACAAGATGGCAATGAAAGGTGAAATTCTACTGATGGGGATTTCGTATGCCAGATGTGGATTGGAACACCAGTGTAGCTGCTTCAGCCAGAAGCAGAGGCATCCTTGATTCACTCCAGGAGGCTGGACTCAGGCAGTTGTGCTTGATCCCACCAGAGACAGGGCAATTCTAGATCTAGTAATGGCCAACAGGGATCGAATCTCAGATGTCCAGGTAGAAGGGCAACTGGGATCCAGCAATTACAACATTGCGTGGTTCAGCATAGGACAGAGACTCACTCAAATGATACTAGGACAAAGGTTTTGGATTTCAAAAATACTGACTTCACTGAAATGGGGAGTGGTATCAAAAGATAGCCCTGAAGAGAACGGGGGCAGGAGGAGGAGTGAAAGAACAGTGGAAGTGTCTAAAGGAAGCCCTACTGGAAGTAACAAACTAATGCATCAGATTGGTATCCGAAGGCAAGAGAGGGAGAAAGCCACCCTGGTTCTTGAGCGAGGTGGCAGTAAAGGTCAAGGCAAAAGGAAAGGGTTCAAGAAATATAAGAAGATCCAAAGGGAGGAGGACAGGGAGGAATAGCTAGAGTGCCTAAGAGAAGGAGAAAGGCAGTAAGGAAAGCAGAGGCACAGACTGAGAAAGGTTTAGCACAGTCATTTAAGAAAGGGACAACATATTCTTCAGGTACATCAACGAAAGGTGAAAAACAAGGGGGATTGCAAGGCTCAAGGAGAGGGAGGGGAATGCAAGGAGGGTGACATGGAAAAGTCAGAAATACTGAATAAATATTTCTGTACAGTATTCACAGAAGAGGGAAGGGCAGGGGCCACAGCAGTACAGCAGCTGCCAAGGGGTGAAGAGCTGGATAGTAGTCCATTCACAGGAGAAAGAGTCCTGCAGGAGCTCACTAAATTGAAGGTGGACAAAGCAATGGGACCAGATGGCATACACCCAAGGATATTACGAGAACTGTGAAGGAGATAGCAGAACCCTGGCTGCCATGTTCACCGAGTCATTCGACACAGGGGTGGTACCAGAGGATTGAAGGAGGGCACATGTGGTCCCTTTACACAAATTGGCAGCAGGGAGGAAGCAGGAACTAAAGGCCGGTCAGCCTCAACTTCAGTAGTGAGGAAGATCAAGGAGCCATTGCTTAAAGAAAGGATAATGGGGCATTTAGAAGCCATTGGAGCCCAAGACCATAGGAACATGGATTCACAGTGGTGAGGTCATGTCAGACAAATCTGGTTGATTTCTTCAACTGGGTGACAAGGGAAGTAAATCAGGGTGGGCAGTGGACGCTGCCACCTTGAGTTCAGCAAAGTTTTGACACCATCCCACACAGGAGGCTGACAATCAAGCTGTGCAGGCTGGGCATGGAGGACAGGGTGGTAAACTTGGTTAGAAACTGGCTAACAGACAGGAGGCAGGGGTGGTGGTAAATGGGTGCAGTCTGAGAGGAAGTGACCAGTGGGTGCCTCAGGGATCGTCCTGGGGACAGTCCTGTTCATGTCTTCATTAGTGACATTGCAGAAGGGCTGGAGAGAAAGGTCTGCCTGTCTGCAGATGACACCAAGATCTGTAACAGAGTGGATACCTCAGAGGAGGTGGAGAAAATGAGGAGGGACCTGGGGAAGCTTGAAAATGGGCTGAGGAATGGCAACTGAAGTTTAATTCAAAAAGTGCAAAATGATGCTCCTGGGACAAAGAAACCCTGGGAAAGCTACAGGATGGGGGAATTTGCTGACAGTCACAAAGGAGGAAAGGGACCTGGGGTTATATTTTAGATGACCTGAAAATGTCAAAGAAGAGAGCTAAGGCAGCTGGGAGGGCAGTGGCATGCTGGGGTGAATAGGCAGGGGTATCACCAGCAGAAGGAAAGAGGTAGTGATGCCATTATAAAAAACATGATCAGGCCTCACATGGAGTACTGTGTGCAGTTCTGGAGGCCGCATCTTCATAAGGAAATTAACAGGCTGGAGACTGTCAGAGAAGGTGACTAAGATGGTACAGGGCTTGCAGCACAAGATTTATGAGGAAGATTAAAGGATCTCAATATGTACTCGCTGAAGAGAGGAGGCAAAAGGGACATGACAGAAATATTAAAGTACCTCAAGGGTATAAACAAGGTGCAGGGGAGACATTTTCCAATACAGGAGGAGCACAAGAACGAGGGGCATGACATGAAATTGGAAAGTGGGAGGTTAAGAGGGAATGAGGAAGTTCTTCTTCACAGAGAGGGTGGTGGATGCATGGAATGGTCTGCCTCAGAAGGTGGTGGAGCGAGCAGTGTGGATGGATTCAAGCATGCTTGGGACAGGCACAGGGAAACCACAGAGGTACAGCAGCATGTGGGTCAGAAGCAGTAATCCAGTGCAAGGGCTTATGGGCAGACTAGATGGGCTAGGCGGACCATATCTGCCGACAATTTCTATGTTTCTATGTTTCTGTCTTCCTACCCCAATCCTGTTTGGTCAAACCACAGTAAAAATCCCCCACAATAGAATTTTAGAAATATATAAATAAGGTTTTATTTTTATTTATTTTATTCATTCTAGGAATTACAAAATACTTTTGAGCATCAGGCAGATCATTTACAAAGGTTCCACATCAGTAGGGAGGGGTTACATACAGATAAGGGGAGACAGACAATTTATACAGAATATTTTAGAACAGATTAAGTTAACATAATAATACAGAACACTTAAACTTCAGTTTTTTATACACATTAGGCAATACATGATCTGAGGCAGAGGGAAAGAGAAGTAGAGAAGAGTTAAGTGGGGGAGATTCAAGTGGGGAGGAGCAGCCAGGAAGCCTTGTCAAGTTTGCATCTACGATAGGAGGGAGGAAGAGTCTTAGAAAGGGTGAGAGAGAGGAGAAAGAGGGGATAGGCAATGACAGGGAAGAGGGTGGTGAAAAATAGAGGTGATAGAGGTAGTAGCACTGAGGGGAGGTCCAGGAAGAGGGGAAGGGTAGTTTGATGGAGGTCGGGGACCTGGAAGTTAGGTGGAGCAGTCACAGGAGTTTTCAGTTAGGAAGTGATTACGGAGCCTATGTTTGAACTGTCCAAGTTTAGGAAGGTACGCTGGACTATTGTGAGTCCATTGAACCAGGAAGGTGCTCTGATACAATAGAGCATTGGCATTGTGTGGTTCGCACCTTGGGACCAGTAGACGCTCAGTGGATGAGGTGCGATGTGTTGGGTCTTGGGAGATTTTTGAAGTAGATATACACAGTCCACCGCAAGAGTTCAAGGAGAATCTTTTGGTGAGAAGGCAGGTGTGGTATTTAATTCCCCATTAAGGTTGAGCCCCAACCTGTTTATAGAGATTGCAGGTATGTGTGAGGAAAGATGCCCCAATTGAAGTCTACAAGCCTTGTTCAGTGCAACAGTGAACCTTTATAGTGCAGTAGTGGAAGCAGTTCCATAGATGACAAGGCTATAGTTGATAGTAGAGAAACCGAACTGTGAATAGCCAGATTAAGAGCTTCAGGTGTTAGACACTTTCTGAGTCGATAGAGAAGTCCAATCCTAATGTTGATGGTTCTGGCTACATTTTTCGATGTGGAGTGTATCGGTAAGGTGACTATCAAAGGTAACCCCAGGTACTTGAAGTGCTGTATTTGTTTGAGGGGGTCACCATGGCTATTTCTGATAGTGAGAGCTGTCCTTGTGTTTACTGTGAGCGGGAGAAAACAACAGGACTTTCGTCTTCTTCACAGTTTATGTACATACGAACAACAAATGTGCCAGCAGAAACAGACCACCCGGTCTATCTAAATCTGTTTGAGTGTGCAGCCAACACCCTAGTTTGCAGCTGCCCCAACTCCCCTCCTTTGTCATCCCACTGCCACCCCCACCCTCACTGTCCCCTGTTCCCTGTCCCATGTCCATTTGAAGCTGTTCACAGATTTACATGATACCACCCATTCTGGTAGGGCGTTCCATTTTGCTACCACCCTCTCTGTGAAATAGTGTCTCCTCATTTCCTTCCTTAATCTCCCCCCATTCTTAGCCCGTGCCCCTGGTGACCCTCCCCTTCCTTAACTTAAAGACACCATCTGCCCCATCCTTATTGATTCCCTCAGATACTTGAATGTCTCTATCATGTCCCCTGCCTCTTCTATCCTCCAGTTTATACATATTGAGGTCTCCCAGCCTGCTGTTATAGTCTCTCCTCCATTCCACATATCATCTTTGTTGCCCTCCTCTGCACCCCTCCAGCAGCCTGATATCATGCTTTAGGTATGGCCTCCAAAACTGCGATAATACTCTAAGTGCGGCCTTACCAGCGATCTGTAGAAGGGCAAGATCACCTCACTTCGCCTGGATGAAAACCCTCACTATGCACCCCAGCATTTTGTTCGCTTGCAGCCACTCTCCTACACTGAGCAGTGTTGTTCATGGTCCCTGTTATCATTACCCCAAGGTCTTTCTCCTCTTCAGTGATCCCCAGCTAACCCCCGGCCAGTATTCTCTCCTTGGGTTCTTCACCCCAAAGTGCATAACCTTACACTTCTTTGCATTGAACCCCAGCTGCCACCTCCTGACCACTCCTCTAGCTTGCTTAGGTCCCCTGCAGCTTCTTCCACCCCTCTTCTCCAGCCACCACTGCTCCGATTTTGTGTCGCCAGCAAACAGACTTACCTTGCTCACCACCCCATGTCCAATGTCTGATATGAAGAGCCAAACAATACTGGCCCCAACACAGAGCCCTGTGGCACCCCAATCATCACCGTCCTTGGAGTTAAGAGCTCCCCTCTCACCACCACCCATTGCAGCCTCCCACTCAGCTAGCTTGTAATCCAGTTCATCATTTTGCCCCTACTCCTACACCAGTTAGCTTCCCCAAGCCGCCCATGAGGCACTGAATCGAGGCCTTGCTGAAGTCCAAGTAAAGAACATTCACCTCATGACCCTTATCCAGTTCACCTGTCACCCAGTCATAATATTGTATCAGGTTGGTTTGACAAGACTTCCTGAAACAAACCCATGCTGCCTCACGTCCTGGAGGCCACTGTCCTCCAGGTACAACGCCAGTCTTTTCTTTAGTATCATTTCCATGAGTTTGCACACTATGGATGTGAGACTTACCAGACAATAATTCTTGTAGTTAAGCACCAGTTTATGATTGAAGAACCAGTGCTCAATATCCAGGAACTCATTTTGTAAATTGCTTTTAAGCAAGTGTGGGTCAGGGTGGCTTGCACAAATTACAGCATCGCCCGCATACAGCAGTGTTCATAGGTGGCAGCCAAATGGTAGATTGTTAATGAAGATGCTGAAGAGAAGGGACCCAGAATTGAGCCCTGGGGTACACCAGACCGAACTGGCTTCTGGTCAGATAGAATGGTTGAAATCTTCACACATTGTGATCTGTCACCAAGATAGCTTGCAAACCAGGACAGTGCTTCATGGGAGAGACCTGTTAGGGAGAGTTGTTCAAGGAGGAGCTGGTGATTAACCATGTCAAAGGCCTTGGTTAAGTCTATAAAGACTGCCCCTACAAGACTGCCTTGGTCAATAGATTGGCGGACGGAGCTGGTGAGCTCTAGGAGGGTGGTGGTGGTGCTGTGCCCTTTTCTAAAACCATGTTGTTGCTCACACTTAGGGAGTATTTATTGAGGTAGTCCACTAGTTGGTTGGTAACAATATGCTAGAGTATTTTTTGAACGGGAGGGAGGGAGGATTGATATAGGCCTAGAGTTGCTATGTAGTGCACGGTCCCCAGCTTTTTGAACTGGTGTGACAATGGATGTTTCTACACCATTGGGAACTGTGACAGGGTAAGAGAGAGGTTAAGAATCTTAGTGATAGGTGGGAGTACTTCCTCTGCAGTAAGTGCAGTTAGTTTAAAGTCAAGGGGTCACCACTATGCCGTGACTTACCCAGCACTTTGATCAGTAGTTTCTGACCTGGGACACAGAGACGATTTTAAAGTAGAAGGGGTGATTATTAGTCTTGCTCTCTGCTGGTGCACAGACTTTAAGGGGTATCATCAAAGAAATGTTGTGGTAGGACACTGCTTAGGTCGGTGAAGGCATCATTAAAAGTATTTGCAATTTGAGTGGATCCAGGATGGGAGCCATCAAGGTTTAGCATTGTTGGTGCCTTTTTAGGTCTTTTCCAGTTATGTCTTTAATATTTGACCAGAATTTCCTGCTATCACCTCAACTGTTGGAAAGTTGCTCCTATGATGATTGCTCTTGCTTTGCAGATGGCCCATGTGCAGAATTTCTTGCAGCCTTATAGGCTTGCCAGTTTTGAGGTCGCCAGATGATTGTGCACAGTACCAGAGGTGATCCTCATTTTAATGGTAGCAAGGAGATCAGGGTCATCCAGGAATGTACAGTGCGCAGCACTCCATTTTCTTGAGGGGCATGTATATCACAGGTGGCATTGAAAGTATTGATAAATGTTGAAGAGCTTCATTGATGTCAGCATAGGTGTCCAGTAGAGACCAGTCCTGACAGTGACGGTGTTGTTTTAGGTGCTCCAAATGGCCACATCTAAGCACTCTGTTGAATATGGTTAGAGGTGGTGGTGAGTGGAATTTGTTGGTCCAACTACAGGTTACACGGGAGTGGTCACTTAACGAGTCAGGATGCACAGTTACATTGGCATAAGGTCAGGGTGATTAGAGATTACCCAGTCGAGTGGTACTTGCCCCAGCTTTATAGTTAATTCTTGTAGGAGAACTGATAGTTGAGAAAGATGCAGAGCTGATAGTGCATCCTTTATGGGGCCTGTGGAAGCTGACAGCCAGTTTATATTGAAGTCATCAAGTAATATTGCCTTGGCGATGTGTTTTGGGCTCTTAGGTAGTCAAAGATTTTATAAAGGCTAGTGTTAGGCTCATTGGGTGGTATGTAAGATGACAGTATTGTGAGAGTCTTTTGGTGTGCTCCCAGTATTACTTTAATCGCTAATACCTGAGTGGGGCATCCGAGGTCAATCACAGGCATGGCTAGGCCCCTTAGGGAATCTTTTAGGTAATGGCACAGCCACCACCTCATCTGGAAAGCCTGTCCAATCTGAAAATTGTGTAACCAGGTAGGGTAACTGCTTCTAGTTTCCTAAGGAGTCGAGTTCTCTCAGCCTTTAATTGAGGGGTGCAATTATTTATCAACCTAAAAGCCACTTTTAAGAACTATATCCAGAATGAGAACTCTCCCCGCCAAACATCTATAACTTTAAGCACTTCAAATTGGACACCAGAGAACAAAATTCCCACCCCAGTGCACAATTCTTCACCTGTTGACCATACTGAAGGGCCCCACCTCCAGTCTTTCTGAGCCTGCACTATATCCAGAATCGTAAGTAATCTGGTATCTTGTAAAAAATATATTCGTCCCCTTTCTGCCTGCAAACTAGCAAAAGCAATCTGTCTCTTCTGCATATTTTTGATACTATAATATTAGATGTTATAATAGAAAAGTCAGACATCCTAGAAGAAAGGAGAAACAAAAAGGAACAACAGATAACATTATAAGTCAAAAATCATTTTTTCTTTTTCCGTTTGTGGTTTTTGTTTCTCTCCAGGTGGAAGATCCCCAGCCACCTCAGTCTGAGATGTTACTGAGGAAACATCAGATTCACCTTCAGTTTCGTTGGATCTATGACAGTTGGTCGACAATTATGTTGTCAACGATGTTACAGTGATCCTTTATGTAGACCGCATTTGCTGTCAGCATAAAGGGAGTTGCTCAGATCAGCCAGGGCTTCACCCTGAACTCCCATGCAGGGGGCTTAGCCCCCACACCCCTGCTACTAAATTAATCACCTCCAAGTTGAAGTTGCTTTGGGGAGGGTGCAATACCCCAGAAAGCAGTGCATGGTCCCTGCACCAACACTATAGTGACCTGGCACTGTTGTCGTTGTAGTGTTGGTTGCAGTAAAGTTGTCGCCATAACGACAGCATACCAGTTTGGTTCACTCCATAGACATCAAAACCGCATAAGAACTGAATTGCAAAGGATTCTGTTTCCTGATTGTGATGACACTACAGGAGTTTTCCAGAAGCTTTAGATCTTGCCACCCTTTGAAAGGGGAGGGCATCCACTTGCACATGAGGTGGCATTTCCATCGTAACAGACTGTACATCAATTACTTCCTTTGGTAGCACATCTGGGGCTGGAAGAGACTGCCTCTCCCAATCCCTTCTGCACCTCTTTGTAGAGGTCTTCTTAATAACAGGCTGACTGGGAAGATGCTCTGAGGTTTGTCCAGTAGAACAGGACTGATAGCGGGGGAGCAGGCCTGCATCTCTGGGATGGTGCAGTAGCTGGGGGTAACTGTGCTGAATGAGTGGAATCCTCTAGGTGGGCATGATACATTAGGGCCAGTAGTTACAGTTTGATTTTAAAACGAACGCTTCTTCTGGAGCAAGTGCAACATAAATGTCTTGCTCTGCCCTTACAGCTTGATCCAGGCTATTATGGGAAGGCCAAGAGCAGGTGTGAAAGGTATGCCCTGCTCTTCACATAAGTTGCAGTGCATTGGATGTATACATTGAGCACTGATGTGTCCCACTTCTCCACTTAGACCACATTTTAACTTATCATAAGCATTACTTACTGTACATGCCCCACATCCCCACAGTGGTAACATGCATGAGGTTGACCTGGCTAGAATATCTCACCTCTGTCATGCCCCAAGAAAAAAACAATTAGGAGATGTTTCAGTACCCCTTCTCTTGTCATAATGTAACTTTGCCCCACACTCCTGCCCAGAATGCTCATCATCTAGTACAGGTTTTGGAGATCCTTGTACAGAGCAATGTTGTTTCAACCAGTACATAATGTCAGCCACATTTACTCCCTCATTACGAAACAAATACAGTTATCCGTTTAGATGAAGGTCTGATGAATGGTATAGCCATGAAAGTTTTCCATAAAGCAGTATTTTTCAAAGATGATACTGCTTCCAAAAGCGCTCAAGACCTGATGGATGTTTAAAGCTAATGTCAAAAAGCGTATTACCAGGCGTGTGGATAAGTGCATATATTTCCTATCGCATTAGTACTTCATACTATGTTTCAGAAGGTTCTCCTCAAATAGCCTATCTGGAATATCATTAGTGGCACCCTGTATTTTAGACACACAGCATTCCTCCTGGTAGCTGGCTCAGAAGACAATCACACAGATTCAGGGAATAGACTCTCCTCACATTTGTGTACCAAATATTTGTACTACTTATATTCTATAGTAGCCACAATATCATTACAGGGTTCAGGAGGTGCATGTTCAGTTTGAGCTGGAAACAACAGGAGTTACATCAGATGTTTGAGCCCTTGTCTCAACCTGGTCAGAGTTCCTAACTCCATAGCATCCTCGTCCTCTTTATCCACTTCCGATTCCTGAATAATGTTAATAATATTTGGGATAGCCCCAACAACGTCTTGTGAAATATCCACAGCATCCGGGGTAGCAGCTCACTTGGTAGTAATTGTGAAGAAACAACCTCATTCCCATCTACTGAGGAGATGAATCAATCATGGCCCTAGGGGTTTAGCAGCCCCCAAAGTTGTGTGGCAAGTTAGCATCCCACCCTGTTCCATCCAAAGATTTAACCCACCCTGCCTGTTCCAAAGTGTTAGTCACCTGCCCTGGAGTCACTATCATGAGGCCAACAGTGGGCTCTGTAAAAGCTGCTAGGCCTGGGGCTCTTTTTAAGAAATTACACCTTTGGGAAGCAACTCCCCTTCTTTTCCTCTTTAGAGCTGCAAGCTTTGTGGAAGTCATCTTCCCAGACTCCCAGTGGTCATGCCAATATTAAAGTTATATTGGGCAGCTGCAAGTTAGGAGCAACAGGTGAATCCACTAACGCAGGAGATGCCACCTCACTGTTTTGACCTGCACAAGACTTTAAAACATAAGTCAGCAGTCCCAAACCCCAGGCACAGAGGTACCCAAACTACTAGGAACACTGCTCCTACCATTCCCAGATATATCCACAGTACCTTTATTTTGATTGACCTCCCTTTCATCTTCGTTCTCCATGACCATGAGCTCCTCTGAAACACTCTCTCCTGTGTCACTTGCCATAATCCCTATGTTTCCAGCCGTGTATTTCCAAGGCACACGTTGTCCATCTCCGTTCTGCTTCCTCACGAGGAACAGCTGAAGCCATTCCAGCCATAGTGCAAACTGCTGTTCCTCCTCTTCCAACAAACTGGATTTCAGCTGTTGTGAGAGCAAAATCCTCCCTCTTTGTGGCATCCTCAAAACTTTTCTGAGCTCCAGTAAGTAAAGCATTCTCCGTCCATGCCGTGAAGCTCCTCCAGTGCTAATATGAATCCCTCTTCCATAACATCTTCAAGTGTGGTCTCTAATGACTCTGAGACTGGGAGGAGACCCACAACCCAGCCTCTCCCACATCTGTGCAGTTCAACGATCAGTCTGGACTGGCCATCTCAGCACCAGTCTCTGTGCACCCTGCCACAGAGTAGGGAAATTTGTTTATTGAGAAAATCATACAAATATAAGAGAGAAAAAAATAAATTCTAAGACATCAAAGAAAACTTATTTACATAAACAAAAAATGCATCATAGTTAAATGAAAATGAATAAAAACATCTGCAAAATTCAATAAGATATGTTTTACAAGTCATAAATCGTCAAAAATAAAATGAAATTAGTTATAAATAAAATTCAGTTCCTTACATAAATAGTACAAGAATTTCTACCATTTCATATAACTGGGACATCACTATCTGTAACCCTAGGCACATTTCTCCACTTAATAGATCCCTGTGTGTATACTTTTGATTCAAATATATAAACATTTCTAAATTCAGTTAAGATTTTCTGTAATAGTTAAATATGTGAGATTTGCTTCTGCTGCAAAGTAAACAGGCTTCTACTGCTGAGCTGAAATTTCGCTGAAGTGTGTCAGAGTGCCTAAAAGTCACCAAACTGTATTTTGTGGCAGATTCATTTGCCTCAGGGACAGCTATCTAAAACTGAAGCCTGGTGCTACCAGAATTGTCTGCTGTCCATTTGCCAGAAGGGGAGACCTAAATCTACTTTTCTAAGAGACTGTTGCTGCCTGTGTGTCTAAAGCTGCTAGGAAGACCAGTTTGGGAGTCAGCTCCTGTGGCAGAAGATTATCGTGAGTTGCTGCCACGCTTAGGAGTGATGCTGTGGGCGGGGTGAGTCATGTTAGCCCTGCTCCTTGTATGCTGGTTCTTGCCAAAAAGGACAAAAGCCTGCAACCTAAAGACAAGAACCAGAGAGCCAAATCAGGTTTCAAGGGAACCAGCCTGCAACCATCCCAGATCCCAAGATCCTGGTTCAGTGAATAAAAACAGGGTTTGTCCTTGCAACAATAATTAAACTATTTCTTGCCATCTGATTTGCTTTCTAAGTTTCATTGGTTTTTAGACTGTTTGCAGGCCATCAGCCTAAAGTTACAAATTTCTGTGGGTTTAAAGTTGTTGTTGATGTTACTACAGCCAAGTACAAAAGAGAATGCTCATTTATTTATTTAAGGGCCCCAACCAGCTGCAATGCCGACCAACCAGCTGCAATGCCACAGGCCTGCAACTTAATAAATCCTGGGTACCCAGATAGCAGTAACTGGACTGCCCAGTGGGTTAAATGTATTTGAATGTATCTCTAAGACAAAACCATTGCCTTAAAGTTAATCTTTATGACATCCCCCTTTATTCAATTCCCTAAATAAATCAGTTTATTGTTTGAATGTTACACTGGCCCATGAGCATATTATTACTAAGTGCTGGTTCATTGTAGGGAACTAAAGGTGCACTGCTGTTATTATATACATCCTTTACATGTACATGGTGTATTCCAGGGGTCCAGACCCAGTAGGTAAGTGTGGTGGCTGAGAGCATAGTAGCGCTCACCACTAATTGTACCATTGAATGCAAAGCCAAGTGTTTTATGTTAATCCATGTATGGGACCACTGGTTGTTGGAGTAGGTAGGAGTACCATCAAGCGCAATGAAACTATCACAGAGACCATTACAGACAAATATTGCCAGATCGCTGTAATGGTCTCACTGTACACTGGCACTGTTTCTCCCAGTGTTTCACCCCATCCTAAAACAACTCTCACTTGGAGTTTGTTATTTAAAGTAGGGAGTGTTAGGGGCACAGTGCCCTGCATGGGGTGATGCCCCCATAAAAAAATGTTATCATGACGGCACAATGCCGACTGTCACAACCATGCCAGATGTGGAAAGAATCTGTTCCCTGGAAGCTCCAGTGGTCCCTCCCCACCTGATCACTTGCTCCACCTGCCAGACAAACAAACACCATTTCCTGGTGTCCAGTGTATCCTTCCCCATTCTGATCCCTGTATATTAAAAAGATAAACCATTCCATGGTGTCTGTGGACTCCCTCCTTCCTATCCTGATCCCTGTATAATGACATGAACTGCCCTGGTGACTAGAGGACTCCCCCCCCAGCAGGTAATTCCCCACCATCCTGCACCCCTCCATCCCAACCCAGAGCTGGTGACCAGCACAGCCCTCCACTCTCCACCATGGCTGACGCCGACTGAGCTGTCAATGAGTATGTGCTCATTGGGCCTATCACTATGCCAATGTGCCACAAACCTGGGGAGCATTGGCATAGCTAAGTTGGAATGCCACAGAGTGGTGGTCATCGACATTCATGACTGAGGCACATAGCTGAGTACTCGGCTGATCCCTCAGCCACGTGAACAGCACGTGCAGGGGCGGGTGGGGCATGCCAGCACTACAGGCTATTCACTAATGTGCATAGTGCTGGCTGCATGGGTGCAGAGATGGGCTGGAGTTCTGACAGTGGGGACCTGCCATAATCCACTGCGCTGCCCCACTGTCAGCACCAGCTGGATGGGGGACTGACTAGGACGGGGCTCTCTATGCTGCCCTGCCCACTAGGCAGACAAGAGGGCAGGGGCAGTGGGATGGGAGAATGCCTGACACTGCACAACAGAGTGGCAGCACCGGGATGGGATGTTGCAGGGGTGGTGGGGTGGGGGACGGACTGTGGCACAAGCCTCACATGAGGGGCTTGGTGATACAGCCACAGTGTGGTCTGGGCACAGCTGCCTTGTGAGGGTGTGGGCCAGAGGTAGGTTCCCAATGCCAGAGTCCTGCAGTGCACTGGGAGGGTGCTGTGAGCTGAGGGCTGGGCCGGTGGACAGACTGACCATAGGGGCCATGTCGCATGAGGTCTGGGTGCCCGCCAGGTCCGGGTGCCTGCAGTGACATGCACTACCCCAGACTCATGCCTCACTGTGTGAGGATGCACTGTTAGACCCAGGAAGGGCATCCCATTGGATGCCCTCCAGGTCTGTGACTCCACCCGGCCGCCCTGCAGAGTCCTGTGCACCAGGGGAGGAGCTGCAGACAGGTGGACACTGGTTATGAATACCGGCATGTGTGCACCTGTCCATGGGTGTGGACCTATGCAGGTGGGATACACACCTCTAGTGCGACTTCCCACCCATTAGTGCACAGGAACCATTGAAACCTCAGTTGGCAGCCAGCCATGGTGGAAAGCAGAGGGCAGTGCCTGTCATCAGCTCTGGGTCCAGATGGGGAGGGTGGGTGGTGGTGCAATACCTGCTGGGGTGGGGGGTTCACTAGACACCAGAGAACATTGTGTCATACAGGGGATAGGGGACAGGGAGGGAGTCCGCTAGACACCAGGGAATGGTTTATCTTTGTTTTTAAATATACAAGGGATCAGGATAGAAACATAGAAATTGATGGCAGATAAGGACTGCCAGGCACATCTAGTCTGCCCGTATACCATACCTGTATCAGTGGCCACTGACCCTACCCAGTCATTGACTTCAGTCTCTTCTTCCTTCCTCTTAGGTTCCTTATACCTGTCCCATGCATGTTTGAATCCCTCCACTGTGCTTGCTCCTATTACCTCCTAGGGTAGGCTGTTCCATGCATCTACCACCCTTTCTGTGAAAAAACTTCCTCATATTTCCCCATATCCTGCCCCTCAATCTCATATCATGCTCCCTTGTTCTTGATCTCTCCTATACTGAAAGATGCCATGGCTTGCCCACTTGTACCTTGTTTATGCCCTTAAGATACTTGAAGGTTTCTATCATATGTCCCCACTCCCTCCTCTCTTCCAGTGTATACATATTGAGGTCTTTTAATTTAAAAGCATGAGTAGCACCACTGTGTAATGTTTTGAGTATTACTGATTGGCTGCAAGATTTGCATTTGGGGATTCATGGTAGGGCTTCTGTCTGTGGGTGTTAGAGCTGGAGGTTGCATGCTGACTAGGAGGTAACATTGAGTGATCTGACATGTGCAATGACTGGTTCAGGGGCAATGTACTTCTGGTGGTTGTGGGATCAAACCCATGAGAAGGGGGCTTTGGCTCATAGCTCAGTCCACTAACCCCCATGCTATTTTGCAAATGGGGGCAGGGATACACTGGACACCAGAAAAACAGTGTCTGTGTCAGGCAGGTGATCGTGTAGAAGGAGGGACCACTGGACACCAGGGAATACTACAGATAACTTTGGGCATGGGTGCAGGTGGGAGAAGGACCACTAGACACCAGAGAATGATCATTATTTGACATCAAGCCGGCGATGGGGAGACCACTAGACACCAGGGAAAGATTTTTATTTAACATCTGGCTGTGGATGGGGCCACTAAACACCAGGGAATGATCATTATTCAACATTGGGCCAGTGAACAGCGGGGGCAACTAGACACCAGGGAATGATCATTATTTAACATCAGGCCAGTGAATGGTGTGGGGGGCCCACTAGACACCAAGGAATGATCATTATTTAACATCAGGCTTGCGATCAGCAAGGGACTACTAGACATCAGGGACAGTTTTATTTTGCACTTAAAAAAAACAAAGAAGTAATTGGTAGTCATTTTGACCTTAACATCACCTTTATGTACCCTAAGGAAAAGTTACAGGTGAAGTTACAAGGTGGAGATACAAATGGCAAATTTCTATTAAATAGAAAAACTTCACGAAATGATCCCTCGGAGGAAATGTATGACTTTGCTGGAACTTCACCAGCAAATTAAAACTTTGCAACATCTCTATCCCTGTGGCATCCACTTGACCTTCCTCTCCACGGATCTGACTCTGTTTACCACTACTCTCTACTGTCTCCCTTCCATTTAACTTCCCACCCTATAACTGTGTCCTTCACTGCCTCAGATCCTCTAGGTTCTTCAACAACCTTCTGTGTGGCACTGAGTTGAATGCCTTGCCAAAGTCGGAGTAGAGTAAATCCACTGCATGACTCTTATCCACTGTCCTGGTTACTCAGTAAAACAATATCATAGGTTGGTCTGGAAAGACCTCCCTGCTTCAAATCCATTCTCTTTACTATCCTGGAACCCATTTTCCTCTGGGTAGTCCACTAGGCTGTCTTTGACCAGTGTCTCCATCAGTTGACCCACAATGGAGGTAAAACTGACAGATCTCTTTGTCCCCACCATTGTGGAGCAGAACTACATCTGCTGTGCTCCAGTCTTTTTGAACCACTTCTGTCTGAATAGAGCTCTTGAATAGCCCTTCCAGGGGTTCAGCTAATTCCATTTCCAGTTCCCTGAGCACTAGGGCTACCACCTTTTAAGAAGCCCAAAGTGGGACAATTCTTACTGAAACATGATTTTCACAGGACAGTACATAACCTCGACCAATCAACAGACTTGTTTTCTCTATATAATCAGAATTAAGGCTAAATATTGTGATTTGTTAGTTGCTTTTATGGTTTCATATCATTTTAAAGTATTTTAGTTAAGGTACTATATTTCTACAAGAATTAATGGAAAGTTAGAAAATATTTTTCTACTAAAAAGTCAGGACATGTAGTATGTTTCATGTTTTTGCAGGACACAGCTCCAAATCAGAACTGCCCTCGAAACTCAGGACAGGTGGTAACCCTACTGAGCACCCTTGGATGTATCCCGTTCGGCCCCAGGGCCTTACATATTTTCAGGGCCACTAGCCCTTTTCTTACCCTTTCATAAGTAAATACCTGCTGCCTCATTTCCAGGATCCCCATTCAGCAGCCTTTATGCTGCTCTGTGTGTGACCTGCTGTTCTCCCTAGTGAATACTGAGCAAAAGTAGTCATTCAGAATGGCTGCTTTCTGGCTGTTCACCTCTATTACCCTGCCTCCCTCTGTTAGCCTAACAATTCCTCTCCCATCTTTCTTTTTCCCTTATATACCTGAATAACTGTTTTTCTGCCCTGACCCCTACCTGCAATATACAGCTGTGTGTCCACTTTTGTGTCCCTGACTGCCCTCTTGGCCTCTTTAGTTCTTTGTTGCTACTCTACCCATACTTCATCACCCTGATTCTCCTTATACCTGATGCAGGCATTCTTTTTGGCCCTCATATTGGTCTCTTATGCCTGTTTCTCTTGGTGACCATTCTCGTCCATGACTTTGTTATCTAGAATGACTCCTTTGTTCTCTCCATCTTTCCTCCACCCCTTTTATAATCCTCAATTAACCTGTCCTTGACTAATTCCCTCATCTAGTTGAAGTCTGCACTTTTGAAATCCAGAACTTCAGCCTTTGACAAGTGTGTGCGGACCAGGGATGTGGAGTCAGATGCCGAATCAGAACTTCTGATTCCATCTCTGGTTCTGCTCTTATCTCTTAATCAGAGGAGGAATGGAATCAGACTTAGAATTAGAATTTCTGAAAGTTCAACATTCAGAAATGGAATGCAATCAAGAGAATCCAAGCAGCCCTACTACTGCAGGTCCCTTTAAATTACAGGTGTGCCAAACCTGTGGGGTGAAACAAGTTGTCCCGAACACACATGGCTCAGTTTCCATGAGACTGGAGCTGAACCTTGCTGACTCAGCATGGATCAACTCGAATCATTGACTTTTCCCCCTTGTTTTCAAGCTCCTGCCTGACATGTAACAGGACAGAAGATTGCTGGTGAGTTGGCAGCTCAGATAATCCGGTTTGGGCATTTGTATACTGAGTAGAGCTGGATGCAGAGCTCTCCTTTGCACAATTTGAATTGAGCCATCAAGGAGAGAGAAGCTCGAAGACATTCTTCAGCGATCGGCGGTCAGGTGGGAAGGGAAGGGTCTCTGTGGTTGAGTCTGTGTAGTTGGATCAACTGGCACCTGAGAACAAGAGAGCGTTAAAAATGAAAACAAAACAAAAGAACTGAGAGGATCAGGTAGAGACTTGGGAGGGACATGGGCCAGGGACTGGGGGTGGGCGGAGCAAGCAGCTGGATGGGAAGAAAGGGAATCAACCAGTCTTCTGCATGGACCACTTCCACAGGAAAAACTAAAAAAAAAAAAAAAACCTGATAGGATTGGGATTTGTGCCTCATAACAGGAGCTGGCAAAGGACAAGGCACTAGTGGAGGGTGTGGGGGGCAGTGAGACAGCATTATTTAGCCTGTCAAATAAAGGCTTGTATCACATGTGAAATATTTTGGAGGGAGAGGGTAGCCTGGCAGTTGAGTAGCCTCTGTCTGCACAGTGTCATGGTCAGCCATTTCATACGAGCAGGAGTCGGGACATGAGTACCATATTTTGTTTTGTGTAGTCCTGTCACATAAAGGCTTGCATCATGTGTGAAACATTTTGGAGGGAGGGGCAGCCCAGCAATTGAATAGCCTCTGTCTGCACAGTGTCACTTTCAGCCATTTCCCATACAAGCAGGAGTCAGGACAGGAGGACCATAGACCATATTATTTTTGGGTAGTCCTGTAAAATAAAGGCTTGTGTCACTTGTGAAATGTTTTGAGGAGGGGCAGCCTGGCAGTGGAGTAGCTTCTGTCTGGACAGTGCCACCAGCCATTTCCTACAGAAGCAGGAGTCAGGACAGGAGGACCATATATTTTGTGTAGTCCTGTGAAATAAAGGCTTGCAGCACGTGTGAAACATTTTGATGGGAGGGCAGTTCCTGGCAGTTGCATAGTAGCCCCAACTTGTAGTCCTTCTAGTTAACCAGTTCATATTGCTTACCTCGAGACAAGCACTAACTACTCATCATCATTGCTGCCTATTTCTCCAAGGTGACTGTGGAAGGTAGTAGCATTAGGTATTGTTTTTTTCTTGGAAAGGGCTAGCTTCATTAGTGATTAGCAACCGTTATTAAAACAGTGATGTAAGAAGTAGGCATGTGAAACAAGATTCCAAGATAAAGACAGCAATTCAGAAAGAAAACAGTCACAAAACCAGAAAGTGCTTATTCTATTGCAGTAGGTGCATTCTCTTCTTTACCTATTGAAGCTTCCTTATCCCCAAATCCTTGTCTTCTGAGATCCCATCATGTTTGTCTGCTGCAGGTGACAGCCAGTTACCAAATACAGGACAAGTAAAACGCAGCAAGAAAAGCTCAGGTGCTGAACCAGCAACTAAGAAAAGTAGATTTGCCAAAGGTACAGTTATTAAAAAATAGACAGTTGCAGGCACTACACGTATTATAAGGGAAAGAATAAGCACACATGCATACTTTGTGCCACTTTTCAAGATTCTACTATTTCTCATTCCACAGAGTCAGACCATGTGGACAGCAGTGGCAGTAAGTACATTCCTGAAGAGAAAGGCAGTGCATGATAGGGACTCTGATGATGAAGGCTCAGAGCCAGAGGAACCTTCTGTGAGATGCCAGACCAAAACACCTGGGGAATGGTCATCAGAGGAAAGGTCATTAGGGTCCAGTGAAACTGAAAAGGAAGTTATGCCCAGCTTGCCTATCTCTTCTGCTGAGGGAGGCCTCACACCCAATCATCCAGGGAGGACATTGAGGAAAATAATCAACATATATAAATTAACACAGACATGCCAGATGATGATTCAGAAGTTGTAATGCCAGGGACAAAATGAAAAAGACTTCCTCTTCCATTTGGAATTTTTGCATCTTATGCAAAGAACAGTGTGCATGCAATATAGCTGCTTATGTAAGGCCTCTTTCAGCAGAGGAAGACAGGTGAGAAACCTTGGCACTTCAGCCTTAATAAGACACTTACAGTGAACACATCCACTTTAGTAGGCCAGGAATAAGTTGCAAGGTGACATGGCAGAGGATGCTGCACAGGTTAACACTGGTACTCAGGTGGTATAGCTAAATTTTCACATAAAAAGAAACCCTCAGACACTGAGCAGGACTTTGACTGATCACCCCTTTATCTGCTACATTTTATCAGAATCAGAAAGCTCCCCAATTAACAACAGAATGAGTTCTTCTCTGTCTCCTCCAGCCTGTTTTAGGTCCCATCCACACTACACCACCAAAACGATGTGATGGTTCCGACCCGTTACAGGCGGTAACCTGTACAGTGTATCCACACTGCTGGCTAACTGTCCCGGTAATGGCTAGGACCGTCACAGCCCTTCCACATTGTGGGTGCCCTGCGACCATTATGGTCAGCGCCCTTTCCCACGATGCAGTGCATTGCTGCACCTCACGGGCACCAGTGGGCTGCCGCTCACATGTCCACACTACAGCCGGTAATGGTACAGAGACAGTACCGTTCCATAATTGTTGTAGAAACCACCTTTTAGGTGGTTTCGACGATGATTAAGAAATGCCTCCTGTAACGTTACAGGTGTAAATGCAAACCATTGCAGTAATGGTTTGGACCCCTGTAACTTTACTGAGGTGTTATCGGTGTAGTGTGGACAGGGCCTAAACATATCAGTCACACCTCAGAAACAGTTAATGATGCAGCAGACTTTTGAATGGAGAACTAATTATGACCAAAGCAATCCAGCTGCTCATGGGTTAACTAAAGCAGTATCTGCAATCATTGCACTGGACATGCACCCATTTTCTATTGCTGACTCTGCTGGGTTTTGGGAGGTGATGAAACTTGCTGCCCCTTGATATCAGTTGCCATCACGGATATATTTCTTCAGAAAGGCTGTGCCAGATCTTTATAGGGAACTGCACCAGAAGGCAACGGTGCCATGCAGTCATTGGCTGTTGAAGAAGGGCATATAACAAAAGATATGTGGATGAATGGTCAAACAGCAGACTACATGACTGTCATCACCCACAGGTATCATTTTCCTTTGCAACATCCTCTGGCACCACCAGTGACCAACAAAATCATCACAAACAGGCTACCCTCTGTATTTTTTTTGATTGTTCTCGCTTTTTGTGTATTTATACATGTTTTACTAGTACTGGGTTTTTAGTTAGTTTAAAGTTTAATCAGGGCTTTAAGTGGGTTAGGTAGTAAAGGCTTTCATATTTTTTGCGTGTATCTAGACGTTTTCTCCCATGCGCCTTTTATCTCAGGGAGATTATTTCGAGATGCCGAATAGCTAGTGAGACATACCTAGTCTGACTAGCTTGCTAGTGCATATTTTTAGCATTTCAATAGTTTATTGCCCGATTGAATTGCACAGGTTTGCAGTATTTTCCTCACTATAAGTACTAGCCTGTGGATGAGAGCCTCCAACCTGTTTCACCCTCACACAGCAGGTCACGTTTATTATCTGTCTTGGAAGTCATGACAGGTCTTCTATTCACAACTGATAGCTGTGGGCTCTGCTGTGAACAACTGGACAGTGTATGTGGATTTATTGGTCTGATACGGCTGAGGTGTTTGATGAAGAACAGCTTGGATGTGAGAAAGTTGAGAGAGTCTGTTTCCAAGCAACTGCAGTGTGGACTAAGTGATCCTCCAGCATGGTGAGAGCACGCAAGAGAAAGAACAGTAGCTTCGGACTTTACTCGGCCCATTATTTCTTCCCAAATCTCTCAGGTATTTTGCTACTCTTTTCTTGGGGATAGCTGGAGGCTGTGGGCTGCAGTGAGCTCCTCAGGGAGGACAGCACTGGGAGAGTTTCAGCCGGAGAGCTGATCCCCTACTGCTGTTCAGGTGGTTGGACGTTGGTTGTCGGTGGGCAGCTGAGCTTTCAACTGCCCCTGCCCTTGGCAGCCTGTTACTGCAGTGGCCTCTGGTGATCTTTCTGGGGTGATAGAGGGTGGGAAGAACCTGTGTGAGCTGCAGTGTGATACCTGTGGGGGGCTGGTGGTGGCGGAACCTGGTAGTGTGTAAGAGGGGCATCGGAGGGGCACTAATTGGAGGGGTGCTCCTTCAGGGCCATTAGTTTCACCAAGGCAAGAACCAGTGGGTTTTCCTTGGTGACCGGAATTGCTGAACATTTCTGGGATCGGTGGCCCTCCTGGGGAGAGAATTGTGGCTCATAGGTAGCATTGCGAAGATTTGGGCCTAGGGGCACGGTGAGCCTAAGTGAAGACCTGATTACATCAGAGTCCACCTTTTTTCAGTTCACTCATCTCAGTGGCAGATTCCAAGCTTATCTACGGGAAGTAGTGAGAGTACCTCTGAGGACTGTTTTGAACCATGTTTTCTGTCTAGTTGTGACTTCGGGGTGTGAGTCCTGAAATCCTCTCTTGACTAAAGTCTAGGAGTTGGTCGGTGGTGAGAGCCCCACCTTACCATAGCTTTTATTTCATGGATTTTACTTTCTACCAGAGCACTTCTTCCCAGTAACAGTGGACATTGGACATTATAGCCTTGAAGGACTAGGGTTTTCTTGTAATTAGAAGGAGGGTGGTGTTTTATATTATTTTGTATTATTTTTCTAATTTACTTGATTGTATTTTTGATTAAATTATCTTAATTGGTGTTAGGATATTGTGGGGCTTGAGTAATTCTGGGTAGGCCTTCTAGAATGTGTTAGCACACTACTCTCCCAGTCAGGCACTACCTCCTCGAGCTCCATGGTGTCCAGCCTTTTAATTGTCCCCATTGCCTGGTGCAGTATACTGGCATTGCAGAGTATTAGGGATTGCGGAGCAGGAGAAGGGTTGGGGGCCGTGGACCTGGAGGGAGGGGGGGGTGGGCGTATAGGGGTGCTGGGAGCCAGGAAATACCCTGGGGTGAAATGGGTTCCTGAGAGTGGTCCCTCTGCTTGGTTCCCAAGGGTTTCCTCTTGTGGACAGGTGGCACGGTCGACTTCGGAAGCCCATCCTACTTGGGCGATGTTATGCAATGCTAGGTCTAATAAAAACAAGACAGCTGTTATTGCTGATCTTTTGGATCATCAGACCTGGTTTGCATCACCATGACCTGGTTGGATGAAAATGCTGGCCCAGCATTGTGGGCAGCAATTCAGGACGGGTTCTCGGTGATACACCACCCAAGGAAAGATTGGAGGATCAGGTGTGTTGCCATCTGTTTTAGGGAGGAATTGAGTCTGATAGAGGTTCCAGTGGGAAACCAGATCCTTTGAGCATATCATGGGTGCAGATGTGGGGTGCAGGATTCTTCTTATCTACAGTTCACCCGCAGTGAGAAACAATTCCTGCAGGAAGTCGTGGACTTCGTTTGACCTGATGTTGTAGTCTCCCAGACGATTGGTGCTGGGGATTTCAACACATGGATCAATGATGAACTCTCACAATTTGGCCAGGACATCTCCCAATTGATGAATTCATTGGGCTTCATACAAGTTGTTACCTCTGCAACCCATATTCTTGGTCACTCCTTGGACCTGGTCTTCCTACTGGGGATGGAAGTCTCCGACGTTGTGGTGGAACCAGTCAGTCTGACTATCACTCTTATGGTTCAATTTCCAGGCACCCTTATAGGCCTGCCCGTGGAAATGATCTGGTATCACCCTTTAAGGATCGACCCCAGCTGGCCTGATGGTGATATTGGACCTTTCGGGTTTTCTGAGTGTAAGCACGGATCTAGAAGAACTGGTACTAGCCTATAATAAGGCTGTAGTAGGGCTCTGGATGCCATTGCTCCTATCCATGTTCTCCCACTCACTCTTCGACCTCGGTCCCGCTGGTTTGATGGGGACCTGAGGGAGATGAGACAAGGGGGCGAAGGCTGGAGCATTGCTGGATGGAAGTCGGGTCTTGATACTGACAGGCTTAGATCGATGTCCCATTACAAGGATTATCAATTGGCTATCTCCTGTAAGAAGGCAGAGTTCCTGTCCAGGAGATCGCTACTGCACAGACTCGACCAGCCCAGCTCTTCCGAGCGGTTGACAGAGTATGCAATCCAACCTGTCTTTGGTCATGGAGAACATTGTCACAAGAGAAATGTGATGAGTTTGCTCGATTCTTTGTGGATAAGTTTACCAATATCAGAATAGAAATCCATACCGCATGCTCTTTTGGGAGTTGCGGTGGTTGGTGGAGGTTGCCGCTCCTTGGTTTGTCTGGTCTGACTTCACCAGCTGGAGATCAAGGATGTTGTGCAGATAATTCAAGAGCTAGGGCGGCGTACTGTAGTTTGGACCCACGTCCAACCTGCCTCCTAGTGGGGTGCGGTGAGATCATCAGCCCGGTCCTTGCTGAGATTGTGTGGTGTTTGCTGGAGTCAGGAGTGTTACCAAACTCCTTAAAGGAGGTCGTGGTAACTCCTGTACTCAAGAAGCCATCTCTCGACCGGGCTCTCTCACTAACTACAGACCAGTCTCTAACCTTCCCTTTATCAGGAAGGTTATTGAGAAGGTGGTCGGCTGCAGCTTGAGGGACATCTGACCACCCATGACATCTACGATCCTCTCCAGTGCAGATTTCGAAGAGGCATAGCACCAAGATGGCATTGGTATGGTACTCAATGATCTCCTAATAGCGAGAGATTGAGATTCCATTCCAATTTGGTCCTCTTTGGTCTCTTTGAGTATTTGACACCATGGACCATGGGGTGTTGCTAGAGTGCCTGTGTTTTTCTGTGGACTGTTGGGGTAGTCCTCAGTTGGTACCAATCATTCCTCTGGGGTAGGTCTCAGAGAGTGGTGTCCAGAGTTTTTCATCGGACCCAGTCTTTCTACCCTATGGGGTACCTCAGGGCTCTGTGCTCTCACCCATGCTGTTCATGGTGTACATGTTGCTGTTGGGAGACATTGTAAGGTGGTATGGGCTGAGTTTTCACAGCTAGGCAGATGATACTCAGCTCTACTTGTCTTAGTACCCAACCAAGAAGACCCAATCTCGGTGTTTAAAAGCTGTCTTGCCAAGATCCAGGACTGGATGAATACCAGCTGGTTGAGGTTGAACGCAGATAAGACTGAGGTGCTGATGGGAGACCCTGGCCACTGGGTGGAAGGGCATGGGCTGGACAGCTGACCGGGCTTTGGCTTGGTGGCAATCAGCTAGTGTCCTCTGACTGGGTGCAAAATCCCAGCATGATTCTTAATGATGGATTGACCTTAAGACTCAGATGTCATCTGTGGTCAAGTCCTCATTTTACCATCTGAGAAATCTCACCCGTATCAAGCAACTGATGCCCCAGATGACCTCCTTACTTTGGTCCATGCCTTTGTGACCTCCAGCCTTGACTATTGCAATTTACGGTACCTAGGGCTCCTGGGGGTTGATATCCACAGCATGCAGCTAGTGCAGAATGCAGCTGCCAGGTTGTTGAGTGGCTTACCTCGATCTTGTCATATCACACCTGTGCTCTGTGGCCTGCACTGGCTGCCTGTTCAGTAGCATATCACCTTCAAGGTTGGATTACTAACTTATAAAGCCCTACATGAGCTGGGTCCAGCTTACCTGCAAGATCTTCTGGCCCCCTACTACCCCATCCACCCACTCCATTCCACCAATGAGGGATGGATTGCTAGAGATTCCCAGGGTCCTCTTAAAGACAACTGGGGCATGATCATTAGTTTTGCAGCCCTGGCTCTGTGGAATTCTTTACCTAGTTGGGTAAGAGAGTGCCTAACTGTGGAGAGTTTTAATCAATGTTAACTGCCTATCTATTTGATCTGGCCTTCCCAGATTATGTGTAACAAACCGTCACTATGGCTTAGGAATTTTATCATTTTATTTATTTATTTATTATTTTACCTATTGTACAAGTGCTTGGATACTTGCTGACTTGTGCTTTATAAATAAAATGAAGTTGAAGTTATTGCATGCTTTGTCAAAGAAAATCACACTGGTGTGAACATCTTACAGAAACTAAAGAAATGGCTCTCATAATGGCTTTCCCTAATGGCCTTTCCTCAGGATTTGTGGATGCAGACAAAGGAGCTAACATTGTGAAATCATCAAAGGATGGTAGGCTTCTGTATTTACCATGTTTTGCACATACACTAAGTCTAGTGGTACGGGACTTCCTCAAAGAACACAGGAATGTGCAGAATATGCTGAGTGCTGCACATAAGATATGTGGTCACTTTAGGCACTCCATGAAGCTTGTAACATTTACAGGAACTGCAAAAACAGAATAACTACCAACTCACCAGCTAAAGCAAGAAATTGCCACTAGGTAGAACTCCACCTTTCACATGTTACAGAGGCTCCAAAAGCAATGCAAAGCAGTGTAAGAGTACACCATGGACCATGCAGTAGGGAAAGGGAATGTTACACTCACCTCTGGGCAGTGGAGTCTTATATCATATTTATGCCAGTTGCTACAGCCATTTGGGAAGCCACATGTGAAGCAAGTGCTGACAGTGTAACTATAAGTCAAGTCATTCCACTGATATGTCTTCTCATGCAGAGACTGGAAGATTCTGAGAAACATTAGAAGAGCAAGGTGCAAGCACAAGTGTCACTCTTGCTGAAAAGCTGTCTTTGTCTTTGGAAATGGACCACAGGATTTCCATAATTTTGGAATATGAACATTATGTGATAGCAACAATGTTAGATCCACGTTCAACAATAGTTTGCCTGGTCTTCTCCAGTCTGGTGGCATAGACCTCAACCATTATAAAGAACTGCTCATTAATAAAATTGCTCTAAAATGACAACAGAAACTCCAGCTAGAAGTGCTGCAGCTGCTGATCATGAAAATTGCCGTACTCCTTCCAAGAAACTGATCCCAGTGAAGGCAGAAGAATAAGAAAAGCCTCGCTTTATGGGTCAGAACCAGGGCAGTTTGTATGTTGCCTCCACGGACAACATTTGGGTGGGACTGGAAGACATATAGAGAAAGAGAGTGCTGTTATTTCTCCCATCATATGCTACTTAGCAAGCAGTATGGTGAATGACTTCTTAAAGGATCCCAGAAAGATAAATGTCGAGATGACCCAACTTCAGTACTGGCATGAAAAGGCTACGGTCTGGCCAGCATTACAAAAAGTGGCCTCTACTATTTAAGTTGTCTAGCAACACATGTCTATTCAGAAAGAATATTTAGCACTGCTGCTCTATGTTGCTAGTACTAGAAGGAAAAACTCCTTCCAGAAAGTTTTTAAGTTCTGTCTTTATTAAACTAAACTATAGTGTATTTGCAGGATACTCAGTCCCTTCTAAACACTGCTTGGACAGTAGTGATGATGAACCTATTGGCAGTGATGTAGAAGAAGAATAGTTGTACTACTGGCCCAGTACTGGGGAAAGGGAACGTTGCATCAGCCTGTCTCTCATGTCATTCATGTCCAGTCTCTTGCCACTCACCATTTTGTTTCTTCCATTGAACTGCTGTCTAGCAAGACTACAAAAGCTAGGGCTACTCTCTGACTCTATGGAACATATGAAAGAATGTCACACTCGCATTTTTCTTCTATCTTTTATTTGTGTAAGGTTAACATAACTTTGCAAATGACTGTATTGATTTCAGGTAGATGTCTTCCAGTTATGTACCCTATGCGTCAAGTCTCTATTTTGTATAACATCTAACTCCATTTTGACTTCTGACTGATCTGCTGCTCTTGAACTGATACTCATCTATGAATGAAAACAAAAATTACAAACACTACATAAAGTGGGTATTCCTTTCACAAATCACAATGCTACATCAATCTCACTTTTCATGGCTTGGCATTTTACTACAAACAAAAATTGTGGCATGCATGCGATCCGAATTGAGTAAAAAAGTTGCCATTACTGTGGGGGTCTATCATGACAACATAAACAGCAAAGTCAGCTTATAAATAAAAATCCATTCAAAAGGGTGGGCTGGATCATCCAATATATTCTGTGTGTGCATGCTACTACTTTTTTTTTTAAAACAAATCTCCTCTCAGATCATCACCTGTCATTTACTGTATCCTCTTGTCCTGTTACCCTCCTTCAGTCACCAAGTTACTTTTGTTGCAGTGCACATCTTGCTTAACAGACTAAACAAGGTAGCCAGTGTTACATGTGTGTGTGTGTTATTCTTTGATAACCAAGTAAGGCCCACTAGGCACAAGTGCCTGTTTTAGGGGTGACCTGGGAGCGCTGGGGTGGTTAGGTGGTGACTTGCTCAGAGTCACCAGTATGTACATAGAGGTTGTGGGAAATCAAACCCAGGTCTGCTGGAACAAGTTTAGTCACAGCTCATTACTCTAGCTTCTAGACTATTCTGCTATACTCAGCTGTTACATTGCCTCAGCCTATGCCCTGTATTCAACAAGTATTGTCTCCTGTCATTTATTGCTAGAAATTTAGACTGCAAGCAAGTGAAACTATGTGCTTATTATTCAGCTTTAGCACTGGCTCAAAATAATACATCATTTCCTGTGACCTTACTAACAGCTGGGCCTTGTTAGATGCCATGCTAGTAAGCTGTTTTCTACAGAATTTAACCTGTTTTCCTTACTTTATACTTTAAAATGAAGGTACAGATTGTGACAACCCACCTCTCCCTCTGGGCTGAAACAGCTTTTAGAGGTGTCTGTCCTCAGGTATTCGCTGCCACCAGCTGGACTGTCTTCCAGCACCTCCTTCAAGTTCACCAACTTGAATAATTAAACGGCAGTTGCACAAGTTAAAGTCTGGTAGTGTGTCTCTCGGTGGTGGATGCTACGAGAGTTTACTTCAACCATTGGAAACCAAATATCACCTTAGAAAATGACATCACAGTCACAACTGTTGATCAAATAAATAGCTTTTTATTTAACAGAAAGTGCACTGAGCATTTACAGGATATATATTTACAACACAAGAGAATAACACTAATACAGGAAAAGTAAACAAATGTTTTTAAATAACAGATGGTGAAAGAAAAAGGCTATTACTGAAATATGTTAGTACTAAACTTACCCTTCTCTCTGTCCTTTCAAGAGACCACTGTGCCCTATGCTAACTGCCAGCACCCATGGACATAGCTAGAAGGGTAGGCTGTAATCTTAGTTACTCCCTCCAGCTTCCAAAGTAAGAAGACCCCACTTCACTGTCTTTTAGAATGTTATATACTCTCTTCAGAATAGGTCATTCTTATTCTCCTTTGAATGTACCAGCCATCTACCATGTATGTATTTAATTGTGCCAATCAGACTGAACACCTATCAGTGACCAATAATATTCCTTTTACCCTTGAGTTTATATTTGAGTGAACCAATCTCTTCAAACTGGCCTGTGTGTGTGGACATGTCCACTTGAGATTTATGACCCAGCTCTTATCTAGCAGCTAAGGAAGACTGAGAATTCCAGCTTGTGGAACTTCTCAGCTTGCATAGTGTTTTTCTTTCCAGACTACTAAAAAAAAAGGCATCTACAGAATCCACCATTAACTCCTTCCTTCACATTTCTGTCACATCTCCACCCCCCAAGATGATGAAGGCATGTCTCTTGGGCCACCCAAGTGACACAGCTGTTCATACAACTACTGGGAAGTGCCCAAAGTATCCGGCCATGTCATTAGCCTTGTCTAGAGGGTTCATTCACATTTGCATTTTGTTTGCCACTGCGATGCTGGATGGTCATGTTGTATGCCTGCAGTACCAAACTCAATGCAGTAGTTTTCATTTTGCACACTTGACCTATGAAGCCATATCAGGGATTATGATCTGTGACCACAGTAAATTCTCTCCCATATAGGTAAGGCTGCAGCTTCTGAAGGGCCCACTCTATTCCCAAGCATTCCTTCTCAATTGTGGTGCATGCCTCCTCTCTGGGCAAAAGCCTCTGGCTGAGGTACACAACCGGTGCCTCCTCCCTGCTGGGTAACTTGGCTCAGCACAGCCCCCAGCCCATGATCTGAGGCATCCACATGGACCATAAACTTTAGACTATAATTGGGGCTGGCTAATACAGTTGGGCCACTTAAGGCCTTTTTAGCTCCTGGAAAGCTACCTCCAGCCTTTTGACAACTTCACTGTATCTGGCTTTCCCTTTTGATTAGGTCTGTCAGGGGCTTAGCCAGATTGCTATAGTGAGGAATAAACCTTTGGTAGTACCCTGCTGTCCCTAGAAATGCTCTGACCTGTTTCTTTGTGGTAGGAGTAGACCAGGCCAGGATGGCATCAACCTTGACAGGCTCTTGGCAGATGTGTCCACTACCCACCCAAGGTAGGTACTTTTGCCATACCTATCTGGCATTTTTTTCTTGACTGTCAGACCTGCAATCTTTAACCTGTGGAACACATTTTGCACATTCTTGATGTGTATCCAGGTTTGGCTGTATATGGCTATATCATCCATATATGCCAATGCAAACTCACCTACCCCAGACAGAATGCAATTCACAAGCCGTTGAAAAGGTTGCAGGTGCATTCTTCATTCCAAATAGCATTAACTTGAATTTGTACAACCCAAATGGAGTGACAAAAGCTGATCTCTTTCTGGCTGCGGGATCAGAGGTACTTGCCAACAGACCTTTGTTGGGTCTATAGTGGTCAAATACTTGGCTCCCCAGTCACACCAGGTCTCATCTGTTCTGGGCATGGGATGAGGCATCAGACTCCGTGCAGCTATTAAGCTTCCAGTAGTCAATGCAGAATCATGTGGTGCCGCCTTTGGGGATCAGTACCACGGGTGATGCCTAGGGGCTACTAGATTCCTGGATTACTCCAAGTTCCAGCCAGCATCTCCTTGAGCTCCTCTTTCACAGTCTGCCTAACATGCTCAGATACCCGTGAGACTGTTTCAGGAACCTGGCTCCCTGTATCCATATGGTGCTCTACCATTGTGGTGTACCCCAGTTTCCCTGTGAACATGTCCTCAAATTCTGTCAGCACACCCTAATTTCTTGCACTTGGGCTGGCGTCAGCTATTCAGAGAGGGTAAGGTTGTCCACAAAGGATGCAACCTGGCCTTCCAAGCAAGTCCACCAGTGGGTCTATCTCAGTTTCTTTCTCTGGGGCACTGCATACAGCAAGGACCAATTCCTCCATGTCATGGTAAGGCTTCAACAGGTTAACATGATACACCTTTGTCTGCATCTCCTGTCCGTAGCTCTATCATGTAATTGACATCACTAACCTTTTGGACAATGGAGAATGGCCCCTCCCATGCTGCCTGTAATTTATTCTGTTGGACAGGGATGAGTGCCATCGCCGCTGTCCCACCTCATATTCTCTGGCTTGGGCCCCACGGTCATACCAGACTTTCTGCTCAGTGTTGTGCAGTGGCCAGGTGCTCCTGAGCAAGCCCCATGAGCTCCTTAAGGTGGGTCCTGAAGTTCAGGATGTACTCACAACAGGCTCCTTGGGAGCATGGTCACTTCCCATTCATCCAAATCAAATCTAGGGTTCCGCACGCCTATGACCAAATAGGAGCTCGAAGGTAAGAACCTTGGACTCCTTTGGGACTTTCCTGTATGCAAATAGGAGATGAGGCAAATATTTGTCCCAGTCCCTCATTTGTTGGTCAGCAAAAGTCCTTAGCATGGTCTTAAGGGTTGAATTAAATCAGTCCACCAGACCATTACCTTGGAGATGGTATGGGGATGTTTTGAGCTGCTTTACCCACACTTCTCCCACAAACTACTCATTAACCCTGACATGAAACTGGCACCCTGCTCTGACAGTATCTCCTGGGGAAAGCCCACCCGCTAATATTCCCAACAGTGCATCTGCCACTGGTTCTGCCTCAGAGGATGTTAGGGCCACTGCCTCTGGGTATCTTGTGACATAGTCAACAACTACCAGGATATACTACTTACCAGTGTGATTTGGGGTGCTCAATGGCCCCACTATGTCCTCTAGCTACCCTCTTGAAGGGTTCATCAATCATGGGCAGGGCACCAAAGCTGCCTTGGCCTTGTCCCCATTTTCCCTACCTGCTGGCATTGTGGACAAGTCCTGCAATAATTTGTCACATTCTTGCCAATACCAGGCCAGAAGAAATTGTTGGTCAGCCACTTTTTGTGTGCCTCACCCCAAGTGCCCTGAAAAAGGATATCATTTGCAAGGGTCAAAAGCTGCTTGGTGAACCTTAGGGACTGCCAGCTGCTGGAGTACCTCACCGTCTAGCCCTTTCTCTGTTGTACATTCTCTGTACAATAGCCCATTGTCCCATAAATGGCCTCTTTATCCCTGAGGACGCCTGGCCCTATGAGCTATTTCCTCAATTTTCAAGGTAGATCAGTTCACTGTGCAGTGCTCAGCTGCCCTCGCTGACCCTTTCCAGCACCCTTCAGAAGAAAGTTCTGTGGGCCTCTATCTGTGACTGGGGTTAAGGACTGCTGCTTCTAGCCAACCCCTTCCCTGTGCTAGCCACTTCCTCAGCTGCTGAGGGAGGGGCTGGATCTCTTGAGTCACCCACTCTTCACCCTCAGAAGCTTGCCCTTTTTCCTGACTGCAAGTTACAACACACACTAGTTTTTTCCTGTGGTCAAAATCATTCCCAGAATCACATTTACATGGACGTCCTTTACAACCCCACCTCCTTTTCTCCGTGGCCACCTCCCAGCTCAGGAAGACTCTAGCCATTGGTATCTGGACTGCTGGACCGTGAATGCCTGGACCCTGGGTATTTCCCAGGCACCATTTACTCTGCTCAGATGAGATCCTGCCTCACTGGGGAGATGAAGTGCCTGAGTCCCTTAGTCCCTGTGTTACTGTCCCATTAACTACAATGGGATGCATATTTTCATTAGAGGAGAGTAGTTCTTCAGGCTGGGCACACTTACAACACACCAGTGCTCTTTTGAACACCCCTCCCCATACCTCGGCACCTTAACCATTTCTGAGGCAGTTATATCTCAAGTGCCCTACTTGTTTTGCAAATATGACTATTTCTTGGGTCTTGTCTCTTGAGTCCCTTTAGAACCAGAGGGTTCTGCTTTGGGCTCAGGTGCAGGCTGGTTTGCTTGGGCTGCCCCATGGATCCTTATAACCATGTGCTGCTACCCCACCATAAGACTCACGCTGTGTTATGACCAGCTAGACAGATACATATCAGTGCTTGCTGCCACCTCTTTGAGGAGGTGCACATGGGTCTCCGAGCCATACATGCATATCCTCAGGTGCAATTTTAGGAATTGTTCTCTCACCAATACATCTTTGATTAGTTCTACAGTGTTTGCTTTAGCCCCTTCTACCCACCTATCAAGGTAAGTACACAGTTGAACCTGCAGTTCTGCATAACTGTCTTCTGGGCTTTTCATTAACTCCCTAAATTTCCTTCTATTAGCCTCAGGAGTTAATTCAAAACATTTCAACAACACTGTTTTCACTTTATCATAATCAGCATAGTCTTCATTAGTCATTTTAGAAAAATGCATGCAAAGCCTCCCGTAAGTAAGGGTGTGAGATAAGTTGACCAGGACGCCTTTAGTCAATTGAATTGGTCGTGATACTCTCTCAAAATGACCTTAAAAATAAATCAAGGTCATCTCCCTCTTTAAACTGAAGGAACAATTTAGAATTAATATTTGCTTCATGAGGCAAACTCACTCACCATTACTCATGGTTTGCTGGCTTCTGAGGGGTCATCATCTCCTTCTTGTGCTGTCATTCTCTTCTCTTTCTTCATGTTCCTTCTCCTGTCTTGGCATTCTTTCTTTCTGTCGGCCAGTCTCTTTACTCCAGTTTTTTCCACTTCCAGTCTTTTTTCTTTTTCAGTTCTTTCTCTGCTTCCTGTCTTCTGTCTCTGCTTCCCATCTTTTTGTTTCTGCCTCAATCTTTTTGTTTCTGCATCCAAACTTGTTTCTGCTTCAGCATCCAGTCTTTTCACCTACAGTGCCTTGTCTTGCAGACAGCTGCAGTCGCAAACATCAAGCTGGTTTGGGGGGTCTGCTGCCTCAGTTCCTGACTGCACCCCAGAGACTATCTGCTTCTGGTCATGTTACCTCAGGGCAGCTATGGAGGTCTGCCCTTTTCTTGTGTTTTAGACCTTCAAGCTGAATCCCTTTTCCTGACACCTTTCACAAAGCTGTGCACAGTAAGTGAGTCATGCTCCATGGACTCATTCTCTTAACTTACTCTACACTGTGCTAACTAGAAACAAATAAAACTGTTGTACAAGTGTGTATGCCCTATATATCCTGTTTTGCAATACTAAGGTAACTGTTTCACTGGCAAACTCTGTATTTCAGTATGCTATGCAGTCCGCTATCATCATCCCACCTCTGCCACCAATTGTGACAACCCACCTCTCCTCTGGGCTGAAACAGCTTTTAGAGAGGTGTCTGTCCTCAGATATTCACTGCCACCAGCTGGACTGTCTTCCAGCACCTCCTTCAAGTTCACAAACTTGAATAATTAATGTGCAGTTACACAAGTTAAAGTCTGGTAGTGTGTCTCTCTCGGTGGGGATGCTAAACATAGTTTACCTCAGCCAGTGGAAACCAAATATTACCTTAGAAAATGACATCACAGTCACAACTGTTGAGCAAATAAATAACTTTTACTTAACAGAGAGTGCACTGAGCATTTACAGGATATATATTTACCACACAAGAGAATAACACTAATACAGGAAAAGTAAACAAATGTTTTTATATAACAGATGGCAAAAGAAAAGGCTATTACTGCAATATGTTAGTACTAAACTTACCCTTCCCTGTCCTTTCAAGAGACCACTGTGCCGTATGCTAACTGCTGGCTCCTACAGACATAGCTAGAGGGGTAGACTCTAATCTTAGTTACTCCTCCAGCTTCCAAAGTAAGAAGACCCCACTTCACTGTCTTTTAGAATGTTATATATCTCTTCAGAATAGGTCATTCCTATTCTCCTTTGAATGCACCAACCATCTACCATGTATGTATTTAATTGTCCCAATCAGACTGAACACTCTCAGTGACCAGAAATATTCCCTTTACCCTTAAGTTTATATTTGAGTGAACCAATCTCTTCAAACTGGCCTTGTATGTGTGGACATTGAGATTTATGACCCAGCTCTTATCTAGCAGCTAAGGAGGACTGAGAATTCCAGCTTGTGGAACTTCACAGCTTGCATGATGTTTTTTTTCTAGACTGCTAAAAAAATAAGGCATTTACAGAATCCACCATTAACTCCTTCCTTCCCATTTCTGTCACACAGGTCACGTTTTATGTTGAATGAATATTGGTCGTGAATCCAAAACCAGAACAAACCAGGAGTGATCTGGCAAAACCAAAAGAAAACCTTCCTGGTTTTGCACACCTCTACTTTAAATATTTTCCAGGTGGCTCCCCACCATAAAAGGTAGACAGACTGGTCTGTAATTCTTAGGCACCATATCTCCAAGTCATTTGTTACTGAATTGAGGGCAGTGGCCTTTGAAATAGGTCACATCACATCATGGTGGTAAACCTTCAGAATGCTTAAGGCACTAGTATACTTCTTGTACAATGCTTAATTTTAATTTAGCATCATATGCTATTATGAATGTGACTGCACCTTCCTCTTTTACCATTTGCCCCTGCATAGCCCTATCCTGTTGCTGCACTATTCCACCTCAGCACTTCCTCCTTATCCCTTTCCCATTCCTGCCCTCTTTTCATCCTACCTCATCTTCACTTCATTTACCCCTCCACTCCCACTTCCCCTCTCTCTCTGTTCCCTCAACTTTTCTCTCCCTCCTCTACCCCCACCCTGTGGCTCTTTCCTGTTTAAACTTCATTGTGGAATCTCCCTCCTTGCTCTTAATTTGCTCCTTCCACCCCCCAATTCAACCCTGTACTTTCTCTCCTTGTAAGTCCTTTCTCCCCTCTTCAGACAAGGCCACTGGCTGCACTTGACACAATATTTATCTTGCAATATTGTTCTTTACTTATGTAATTACTTTCCTCATGTTGTACTACTTACTGAAACCATTGTAATTTGCTATTCTTGTGACTTGACATGGAACCTCTGTAAAAGAGCCCTTGGCTCAAAGGTCTTTCAATTTGTTAAATAAATAAAAAAATAAAACAAAACCTTTTTCTGTTTGGGACAGAATGATTATAAGATGAAAAATGATGGACTGACATCCCTCACAATGGGGAAAATCTGAGATGTCCACTAAACACGCTTGTAACCCTTCCTAAGACAAACATTTGTCAATGGTGAATGTTGCATGTATGGTATGTGTGGCAGGCATACATAGTGAGATGAATAATTTTGGTGGATCCTGACTTCCAACTGTAACTTCCAGGGTTGGAGCATCAACTAGTGTACTAGGATGTACACCATAGGGATTTATTTTGGGTTATTTCAACCCAGGCCTGGAAAGATTCACTTTTCACCTCCCGGGGCACTACTGTGAGCATGGGAGTACCTTGGGGTGGATCTTGTTGGTGGGAGCACATGGCGGGAAGGTGAGAGGTTGGTGGGGAGGTAGGGGTGATTGCCCACTCAAGGTGCTGAATGTGATTCTGGATGAGAGGAAGGAGAGAACAAGGCCTGTCTCTTGATGTGGCAGCAGCTGTTCTGGGCAGTCCTCTGTGGGAAATAGAGGCCAAGGAGTAGAGAGTTTGATGTTAAGGCCAAAGGCAGAGCCAAGGAGAGAGATCAATATGATTTAATGTCTGAGAGGGAGCACCTGAGCTGGGACCTCCATCACCCAGAAGGGATCCATTGGACATGGAACTTAGTGAGGAGAGAACCAGCTGCCCTGAGCTGAGAGGCTAGCAAGTTCCCAGCGGAAGTGATAATTGGTCTTATGGTGGGCTAGAAGAGGATATAGCCCTGTAAGATCATTGTTGAAGCTGCCTATGGTTAAATGTGCCACCTAATTTTTAGGGTTTATCCTGATTCTGCCCCTTGATATGGGCACTGAGTGAAGTGTTTGGAGGGTACATCTAAAGTGCATTAATAGTAGATGGATATTTCTGGACTCATGAACTAATGTGACTATCCCAGTCCATGTGTAATATGTTCCATTTGAACTGTTTATTAACTTATTGGCTCCATGGAGTTGCACAGTTGTATTTCATTAAACGGGATCCCACCATTTTATTTGAAATGAAGTGTTGTCTGTTTCTTAATTGACAGTTACTGCACTAACCATCAGTTCTCCCAGACCAGCACCCCAGTGAGAGATGGGCACCCAGGCTACAGAAGATCCAGTAAGCATAAGCCATCTTGTGCAGTTTCTGCTGTGGTTCTCCCTCCTCACAGACAGCGACCATTAGCATACCCCTAGACATTGGGGTTGCTACACATGGGGGCTCATCCAGAATGTGTTTTGGGGTGGTTGTGGCATGGTCCAGTCCAATGAGGTGCTAGGGAAATTTATTATGGCGGACTTTGTGTACTGACTTCTGGATGACCAACATGGAGCTGGGGGCTGAGAAAATTTGCACCTTGCACTGGATGTGGGCGTCTGGGGTCCACAGTGGGAACCTCTGGTCTAGTCCATGAAAGCTATGCAAATGGAATGGGGCCAGATCTATGGATTGGACTGACTGGACTCACCTGGGAGGGTTGGCAATTTCTTGGCACCATGTAGCTGTGTTGTTGTTCAGCAGATTAATGTGAGTTCTGTAGATAGCATCTGGCTTGTCTCCCAGTGACCCAGTTTTGGACTCTGGACTGTCTTGAACTGTTTTGAAGTGAACAGTTTGAGTATTGGCAAAGATGGCACAAGCACCCTCAGCCTCGGATGTATCTGTGCCATCAAAATGTTTAAATGGAAGTGGGAGCTGGTTGGCAAATCAATAATAACTAAGAGTGTGCCTTTTCCAGCATAAGAGCCCTGAAGTAGAGCTGCTCCAAGTGTGTACTGAGTGCCGTGGTGCCAAGAAGCTAACCCATGGATATCACATCGCCCCAGTTCCCACGCCTTGGGCTGAACTAGTCAGCCACCTCCTAACCTCAGAGGATGTTAGTGTGGAAGAGTGGGAGGATTTGTTTGTTCTGTTGGGCCCCAAAAGAGGATCGGAAGGTCTTGCTGCTGGTGAGAGGGGAGGCCTTCCCTAGGAAGGTGCTTTGCAACAAAGACCATGGGCAGTGGCCCATTACTTAGCTATCTTGCCCCACAGAAGGCATCATCATCGAAGCTAATGACCCCAGAAGATGTATGTGCATCAGGTCAGCAAAGTGAGGCACCCCATCCAGCATTGTCTGAGAGTACTACATCACCACTGCCTGTGCCGACTGTCGAACCAGCAGAGATGTCACCAGCTAACCCACCATCAAGCAATTCCTAGCAGTCAAATCCACAGATGGAGCAGCTTGAGATAACATGTCACAGTGAACCGGAGCCCAGGGGAGCAGGAGGACTAGTGGAGATCGAGGTTTAAGATGACTGGGAAGAGGAGTCAAAGAAGGACTCCCCATCCCCACATGTGACAGAGGTCTTGTCACCTCCAAGTGAACTCTCAGTAGTCTGGTGTTGCTCACCCTGGGCCCTGAGACCATCACAGCCAAATCAGAGAACAAGAACGGCATGAGTGAGAGTACAAAAGCTCCTAGAGGGACAGGCTCTGCAAATGACCATACGTAGCCTGCCGAGTGGTCACAGGCATAGTAAATTGTGAGGAGTATATTCCCCCAAGAGTATCCACAGTATGACTACCCTTATGTACTGGAGCACATTTGGGATGTCATTGAGGAGAAGAGAAGTCTTTTGTGACATTCTGGGAAAGATCTGCCACAAACACAACTTAAATGCAGCCCCACCTTTTCCTTGGAAGAAGCACAGTGTCTGGTGAAGGGTATTTGTGCTTATGAGGGACTCACTCTGTTTAAAAATAAGGGTTTGCGGCAAGACCTGGATGGAGAATACATCACAGTACCGTGGGGGCAACTGACTCTTACAGCTGACAGTGCACCAAGGCACGCCTCAATATTATTTCTCTAGGAGGTGAGCTGTGATGTTCAGAAATCCTGCCAGACTGTGTGTATAGACATCCCCTGGAGGACATTTAAGTGGATGAGATTAACCTTTTTACTTTTTCTTTCTGGACTGATTTAGAGACTTTAGCAAATCAGGGAAGTCTGGGTGAAAAGTTGCTCATGTTCTTGTACATTCTGAATTATAACAGTTTGCTATTGTTACCAGTGAATTAATGTTGCTAAATGTTCATTGTTTGTGTGTAACTGTGTATCAGACATGTTGGGCCATTAATATTTTACAATCACTGTTGTATACTGTCACAACATGCTGGGGGCATAGTCTGAAGGAGTCCATGTTACATAGTCAGCAGTTTCTGACAGCATTTCCATTTTGTTTAGACTAGTGTTAGATCTGTGATGCCACCCCCAGGGACTTAGGCAACACACCCTGAGGGTTCAGGTGGGTGGTGGCTGCCAGAGTGAGAGAGCTCAAGTGTTTGAGGAGTCTAGCAGATTTGAGCCCCATTTCTATAGCTTAGTAAGTCCACCTTCATGGTGAGGCAGCCTGAGCCTCTCGGGGTTTGGCAGAGGGAAGTGCACATATTTTGTTTTGTATGGGCCCTGGTGGGGTGGCTGGTGACTCTCCAGACCTCACTGAGGACATTGAGATTTTTAAAGGGAGAGAGAGTTGTAACCCCGGGGTTGGGGCATCATCTAGCGTACTAGGACAAACACCATAGGGATCTATTTGTAGTTATTTCAACCCAGGCCAAGAAGGATTAACATTGTCACCTCCCTTGAGCACTGCTGTGAGCATGGGAGTAGCTTGGGTGGACCTTCTTGGTGGGAGCATGTGGGCGGGAAGGTGAGAGGTTGGTTTGGGAGAAGCAGAGATGATTGCCTGCTCAAGGTACTAAATGTGATTCTAGAGGAGAAAGAAGAGAAGAGTTGGGTCTTGATGAGGCAGTGGCCATTCTAGTGGTCCCCCCTCTGGGGACAGAGGCCTGCTCTTAGCCTTGGTTGAGTAAGTGGCCACCATGGGAGTAGGGAGTTTGATGCTAAGGCTGTAGTGAGGAGAGAACTGGCTGCCTTGAGCTGAGAGGCTTGCAAGTTCTGGAGTTCTGAACATGGCAGCTGTCATTTATAAAATACTAGATGAAACATAATTTCATACCACTTATGCAAAATTACATTTTGGCCAGAACTTGAAAATGACAGCTGTTGTGTTCATGAGGTGGTGTGAAAAATGGCTGTGTTGAAAATTTGTTGTCCAAATATTCAAACTTACCAAAGTTGTGAGTGAGCATTGGAGAATGTCAGTCCTTGCATTCGTAAGTGTTGTTTTTAAGTATTTGGACCACAAATTTTCAACATAGCCTTCTAATGACCCCACCTCATGAACCTATTAGTGAACATTTTCAAATCCCGCCAAAACATCATTTCATGCCACAGGTGCAAAAATGCATTTTGGACTAGATTTCAAAATGACAGCTATCGTGTTCATGAGTCTGTGTGAAAAATGGCTATGTTGAAAATTTGGGGTCAAAATATAGAAAATTGCTAAACTTATAAACAAGCATTGAAAAATGTCTATGTACATTCATAACTTTGTTGCTTTTTAATATTTTTACACCAAATTCTCCTCACAGACTTCTTATGACCCCACATCGTGAAGTTGGTAGTTGAAAATTTTCAAATCAGCTGCAATGGGCTTAGCAGTGAAACACCTCTGAAATGCTGTTCTTTATTAGAAAATGTTTGCTGTGCATTCATGTACAGTACATGCAAACATAACACACATTTGTCAATGCTGAATGTTTCCTTGCATGGTGTATGTGGTAGGGGTGTATTGTGTTAGTTGAATCACAGCTTAAGGTTACTAAACAAATCCTCACCTGCTGCAGTGCTTTGCAGGCTTTCCAAAATGCTGATTACATTATAATAGCCTTGTTGTGCCCTGAAACCAGGTACTGAATTTAAAGAGAAACAGTTAACTCCATACAGAGACATCTAATTGAAGAAGTCTAGCTGATAAACTGATGTTTATCACCCTTTTAATAACTGGGATAATGCATTCCAGAGTGTGTGGTCTGTAGAATATGCACTTCTGGGGAGATTAAAGGCACTAGGCTGTATCTCATTTGTAACAGCTATTTGTGGTGAGCATGTATTTCCATATATCCTGCCTTGTGTTAGATATATAGATAGATAGATAGGCAGGCAGACAGACAGACAAAGACAGATGTATTGTTAAAGCATGCCATTATGTAGTGTAAAGCCTTATTACCAAGATGAGCAAAGAAGTGAGAAAAGAAAACAGAGAGCAGAAGTTCAGATACAAGAGGGATTTTTCCACCCCATAGAAGAAAAACATTGTGTAATTAAAGGCGGTCATACTATCCTCCTGCCCTCAAACCATCATCGGTTCTTTGATCTGCTGTGCTAACTGACAAACCTGCAGCTAATTACAGTTGAAGTTTATTGTCATTCAGTTAAGAAACCATTACATCACTAAAACATTTAAAAGTATTACAAATACATCAAAGAGACTTTTAAAACTAAAAATAGCACGGTATCCAACAGTAGATAGCATTTCAGAAGCAATTGATTTTCTAAAATAGGTATAAATCAGCCTTAACAAGCATTTGTCAATGCGAAAGTTTGCTTGCTGGCATTGGGATTGGTAGTGTAGGAGTTAGACAGCTGCATAATAGGAATGGCAGTGAAGTACTGAACTGAAGCCAACCCGCCACCACCCTGCAGATACGGACAGGCATTGGGGTGTGCCTTTGGGTCATCAGGCATAATGGCCACACCATTTCACCACACCCCCACCCTGCAGACACTGACAAGTGTCACGGTGTGCCTTGGATCTTTGGCCCCTTATGCACCCCATTCCATTAGGAAATGCAGGTGAGATGGAGTGCGGTATAGGAGAATGGGGTGAACTTTGGGGCGAAGAGTCCAAGGAATACCTCGATGCCTCTCAGTGACTGCAGGGTGTGGAGATAATATGAACATCACAGGCAAGAATCCCAAGTCACACCCCTGATGCCTGTCATTCTCTATAGGGTCAAGCGTTATAGTTGAAAGCCTAATACCTCAGAAGTTAGATTTGGTATTTCACTCAAATTTTCAACATGTTTGTTTTGTGACCCCACCTCATGAACAGGGGAATATCAGTTTGTTAGGAAGCTGCTTATGCACAGTGACTACGGCATTTAGCACCACAGGTGCAAAAATATTCTGAACAGGGATGTAAAAATGACAGCTGTACTCTTTCATGAGGAGGTTAAAAATGGCTATGTTGCAAATGTGTAAGTAAAATATTTAAAAAATGGTGAAATCCTGGCGTACATAGAAACTGTGCAACGACACCGTAATATAATTAGGTTGGGGATTTCTTACAGCAGATTGTCAACTCAGGCATTTTGGTGCCTCGATCATGAACAGTGTCACTGTGATTTACTTTATCTGTGCGAACAATGATTTCCCACAGCGACCACGCACCTCTGCACTGAAAGTGTGAAAACACACTTGCCATGTTGTGAAAAATGGCAGCTGTACTGCTCATAAGGAAGTGTGGAAAAATGCCACTGGTGAAAATCTGACTGAAATTATTACAAAGTCATGAACTAACGAGGTGCGTGGAAACTGTGCAATGCTCACTCGTAACACAGTCATTTATGGACTTTTGTCACCAAATTTTCAACATAGCCATTTTAAGACCTCTGCTCATGAACAGTGTAACTGTGATTTTCTTAATCTGTCCTAAACATGCTTTAGCACACATAACAGCACCATTGTATGCTACATGTGCGAAAACACATTTTGGGCGACATATGAAAATTGCAGCTGTACTGTTCATAAGGAAGTTTAATAAAATGGACATGTTGAAAATCTGGAGTGAAATATTAAATTTGCAAACTTACGAGCATGCATAGGAACTGTGCAACGCACGTCAGTAAAAGTCATTTTATGAATTTTTTCACCAAATTCTCAACATAGCCATTTTAAGACCTCTGCTCATGAACAGTGTCACTGTGATTTTCTTAATTTGTCCTGTACATTGATTTCAAGATAATCGACTGCGCCATTGTGCACTACATGGGCGGAAACACATTTTGGGTGAGATGTGAAAATGACAGCTATACTACTCATAAGAAGGTGTGGTGCAATGGCAATGTTGAAAATCTGGAGTGAAAATATTGAAAATTTGCAAACTAGCGTGTGTAGGAACTGTACAGCTACCCGGCTAGTAAACAGTCTTTGAAATTTTTCACCAAGTTCTCAACATAGCCATTTTAAGACCTCTGCTCATGAACAGTGTCACTGTGATTTTCTTAATTTGTCCCATACACTGATTTCGCAAACCGACTGTGCCATTTGTGCGCTACATGGACAGAAACACATTTTGGGTGAGATGTGAAAATGACAGCTATACTACTCATAAGAAAGTGTGGTAAAATGGCAATGTTGAAAATCTGGAGTGAAAATATTGAAAATTCGCGAACTTACGAGCCTGCGTAGGAACTGCGCAATGCATGCTCTAAAACAGTCATTTTGGAATTTTGGCACCAAATTTTCAACATGGAGTTTTGAGACCCTTCTCATGATCAATGTCACTGTCATGGCATTATTCAGGTCTGAAGGGTGATTTCACAGTCACTGCGCAGTCACTGTGCGAAATCACCCTTCAGGCCCGGAATAACGCCATGACAGTGACATCAATCATGAGAACGGGCCCCAAAACCCCATGTTGAAAATTTGTGCAAAATTCAAAAAATGCCTGAGATATGCAATAAAGTTGAAACCCCTAACTAGCTCCATTATACAGCTTACCGCATTTCTCAGTTCAAGGGTCGCCTTTGAAGAGTGCAGACGTGTTCCCGGTCCAATCAAGATCGCTCTACCGAGGTCTTGAGGTAAGTATGGGGTGAGGGGGAGTGGGGAGGCTGGGTGCGCAGTGGGTGGAGTCTTGGGTTGTGGGAGGGGGGGAGACTCACCGTGGGACCGTTTTTCTTCACAGGTAAAAAAAAAAAGGACGACGTGGGACATTTGCCACACTGGGGTGGGCTCCCAGCATACAAAGGACATTGGGGCGGTGCCAGCCGACGGGGATTGGGCACCCCGTCAGCCTCACGAATTGCTTGCCACGCTGGGTGGGCTCCCAGCGTGGTACTCACTACTGGGAGAGAGGACGAGGCAGCCGACGGGGGATTGGGAACCCCGCCGGCTTATATGATTAGTTGCCACGCTGGGTGGGTGCACCCAGTGTGGCATTTTGTAAATGTTTGGGGGGCGAGGGACGTAGCACAGCCGACGAGGGATTGGGCACCCCATCGGCTATACAGTGCGCGCGCGGCGCTAGGGCGCTGCGACGCCTTGTGGATGCTTGTGGGGAGCTGCGCGCGGAGCAGCCTTATCTTATCGCTGCTCACTCAAGCGTGCACTCCTTTCAACTTATGTTACTGCATTTTGAGCCGTGTCATAGACAGCTCCAAAATGCATTATTCAGGGTCACGCCTACCAGCATACTGACTGAATTGGAGGAGGTGCACACCTCCGAAATCTCCGATGATGGCACTATGTTTCTTGCAATACGTGCAAGCAAACATAAAAATGAGTGATACTTAAGAGAAAACAAGTACATAGCCCCTATATGAGCCCAAATTGAACTTCATTCAAGGTACTTAGATCCAAAGTTTTAGCTCAACATTTGTTTGATACTTATGATCTGGGGTTGAGAGGCATCCAAAATACATATATTGATACAGAAGAAGGAAAAAAAAAAACATAATGGATTTGTTTACTTCTGGTGGAGTCAATTTAAAACTAAAGTTCTCCTAGAAGTAAAGTTGTAATAAACGCTCAGCAAGAACCCCATAACTGAAGATTTGGTAACCCACAACACTCTCAAGAAAATCAGAACCACAGTCATACCTGAAACACATACGTATAGCAAACCTACAAGAAGCTTCTGTTGGAATGACTTGGTCTAAAGTACTAATGCCCTCCACAAGAACATAGGATTTATTTACAGAAAATAAACTATACACTATTATTGATTCTGAATTTAATGATATAAATCCATGGGACAGACATAAGGCACTTATAGTAGGGGACAGGAGGAAGTAGGCTGTTGGTAAACTTGAATCTTCAGCTTATCCATAGGTAGGGAAATGGACAGCTTGGTGGGCCAAGCAGTCCTTATCTGCCATCAAAGTCTATGTTTCTATGTCTATGTTTCTAAAAATGCTTGTATTATTTCTCCATCATATCCCATAGCCAGGGATAGGCAATTTCCATGACCATCTGTTTTCCAAACTGGCCAACTCCATAAAGGAGCTTACCAATATATTCAGGGCATGCAACACTGGTGGATCACATGGGTGGATTAAGCCCTTAGTGAGACATCCATAAGAGGGCATGTAAGTTAAAATATCCATGCCTTTCAGATGTTGTGAGGATAGATCCCATTTTAACACCATCAAAAGACAGACGTTAACAAATCCCATGCAACTGGGAAGGGGACTCTCCATGAATTTTAAACAGAACAGATAATATATTTTCTGGAAATTAAGGTTGAACTAAACTATTTAGTAAGCGTGTTTTCTTAAAATGTATAAAATATAAGATAAATATCAACATCTGTAAATACAACAACTAAAAGGAAAAATAAGAAATAATTATGTTAAACACCTTTTCCCACATATAGTAGGCCTCTTAGAGACCTTCTAAGGCATTTATACCAAATTACACAACAAAAGCATTTAATTAAAAACAAGGGTCTACATGGCGGCCCGGTGGTGCTGAGGGTTGAGGTGCTGGGCCTCAGACCTCGAGGCGTGCCCGGCAACCAGGTTTGGGAGCAAGCCGGAGCTGCCAGGGGTTGGCAGGAGGAGAGGGATTGAGCATCCATTGACTGCTCTCCCTCTCCGGGTGGGGGTTTGCAGGTGTCAGTGCACTGGTGGCCCCTAGTGGTGGCTGGGGGCAATGCAGCTACACAGGCAATGACAGGGGGCAAGCTGGGGCACGGCACCAGGAGGAGTGTGCGGGAAGCATACTCACTCCTTCCATTGGCATCATTGCATGCCCCACTCGCAAGGAGAGAGCTGAACAGGGAAATGATGACCGGTCGTGATGGCTTGATGGCGTTCAGCGGGACACCCAGTTTCCAAGGGCATCGCCGTGGACTACTGGATCTGAACCTGGGTAGGACAGTGCAGGGGTTGCTCTTCACCACACCCGTGGGGGCAAACAGCGAGGAGTAAATGTAGCAGGGGCCCAAATAGGAGCCAGGATGTTCGGGACGGTGGCGGGGAGTCAGGAGGCCTGGATGAGGATGCAGACCAGGGGCCAAGGTAGATAAATGATCAACAACAAAAAATAAGGGTCTACAGAGCCAGCACGTTGGTTACCCTTCAGTGCAATAAATGGTCCAGACTCGTTAATCTCTACTACTACTTCATCCTAGATCATATCACATCAAGAAGGATATGTTATATATATATATATATGTATATATATATATATATATATATATATATATATATACACATATATATATATATTCTTTGAAAAAAACTGTGTTAATGCATCATTTAGGGTTAAAGCACAAAAGTCAGGAAATGAGACCTTTGAGGGTTCTCTCCTACCCTCCCATATCATGTACCTCCCCATCCTCCACAGACTGACAGATGCAGGGGGTGTGCCATTGGGGTTGTGAGGCCTCACAACCCCAATGCATTTTAGCAGTCTGTCAGTCTGTGGAAAGATAGGGAGTACACAATATGGGGGTAAGAGTGAACACTAAAGGTCTCATTTCCGACTTTTGTGCTTTAACCCTAAATGATGCATTAACACAGTTTTTGCAAAGAGTTTCTACTTTGAGAGAAATCATAGAAAAGCACAAAGTCATGCAAGTTGGTGGGAGCGCTGGGCCTGCACCAATCACAAATTTCTGCCTAACATAACAGTACAAGAACTGAATATCATATGTATTGGTGGGAGCTGTTAGTGGGAGTGTGGGGTCTGAACCAGCTTGAAACAAAACAAATTTTCATTCATTGGAGTGGCATAATTCCACACCTGTTTACATTTTACACACCTAGCCACTGAAAATTACCTCCGTGGCAGTAAGGCTAGCTGCCCTATAAATGTCAAGCCACTACCACAATGGAGAATGCTATCCAAAAATGTAAACTGCATCTTGCAATATCTCCACAGAAAATTAATTTTTGACACCTAAACACCATAATTCACATCTACAGGACATCCCCTCAACACCCTCCACATTTCAAGTTAAAACACCAAACCATTTCCAGATATTTCATTTTAAAGTTTTAGCACCTTAAAAATTTTTGATCGTGAGAATTGACTACAAATTGTGATCAAAGATCATCTTTGACTGTGAGGGACATCTGGTCGTGAAACTTGGGCTATCTGGTCCCTCACAGAGACATTTGATCCAGCAAAATCTGGTTGTCCCGTCACGCCCCCACCTAACGAAGCTCGCATCAAAGAATCTCACGATCAAAGAATTTGCAGGCTCATGATCAAAGAATTAAAAAACATTAAAACTCCATTTTTGACACAACCTCATCAAACCACAGATGTGGCTCAATAGAGGAAGCCCCTGAGCAAAACTCATCCCTAGTTTGACTTCACAAGTCACCCTGGGCTGAGATATTTGACTTTTTCCAACCGAAAATCTGGCTATCTTGCCCCCAACAGACGAAGATCGAGATCAAAGAATCTAGTGATCAAAGAATTTGTAGGCTCATGATCAAAGATCATTAGCAAACTGTGATCAAAGAATTTAAAAGTTTAAAACTCTATTTTTGACATAAGTACATTAAACCACAGGCATGGATCGATAGAGGGAAGTCCCTGAGCAAAACCCATCCAAGTTTTACTTCAGAAGTCACCCTGGGCAGAGATATTTGTTTTTTCCAACTCCAAACTGAAAACATGATGGAGGCTGTCACGATCAATAAAGTTCTCATGATCAAAGATTTTTGATCATGAGCCTCAAATTCTTTGATCATGAGGAGTGACCAGATGGCCAAAACCCCATTCTTCTTTCGCAAAATAACCATATAAGTTTTCCATAGACTTATAATGGGAGCTAAAAGTTTAATAACTTTTGAATGGATTAATATTGTTTCACCAAACAACAATAGGCATGTTCCTTGACCCAAGCTCTTTCTATGTGGCAAGTTTCAGACCGGCAGACTACACAAAGGTCGTGCAGCGCCACAGACAAAATCTGAAAAACTGCCCACAGAACTGGTGAAAAGTGCATTTTTCAGTGTTTTTGGTGCACATAAATCCTATGTCCAACCAAAACACAACTTGGCAAATCAAGAGGTCTACCATGCCCCACCATGCATACCAAATTTCATGCAAATCTGTTGAACGGTCCAAAGTTATTAACGTAAAATTTCAAGTTTAACATAGAAGTGCCTTCATAACCCTAAATATAAGGGCATGACAGCACCCTATAATATATAAATATATATATATTTACATATGTATACATATATATACATGATGAGCAGGAGTGGGATATGGAAAATATTCTCATTCCTCCAGAGTGAGCTCTGTATTCTCACGAGTGCTGAAGACAAAAGTGAGAATGCACAGCTCACTCTGCAGGAGTGAGAATATGTTCCATATCCCATGATCTGCATATCATGTGTGCTATTTATACAATGGGGTAGGAGCTTCAGAAGTGTGTGTGGTCTGAATGTGTGTGAGGTTTTGAATGGGCTGGGAGTTTCAGAAACAATATGGGAAACAGCTGAGTGTCCTTGCAATGTTAATTGATTTAGTTGCAGGTACTGTAGCAGTGAGAAACAAACTGTTTTGTGAAGCAGTGTCATTTAGAATACAGGCTGTAGTGAAGCTGAGAGTAGCATAGTAATGGGCTTGAGTTTCAGAAACACTATGGGAAACAGCTGAGTGTCCTTTGCAATGTTAATTGAATTAGTTGCAGGTAGCAGTGAGAAACATTGGGCGGATATTCAAAGGGTTGCGCCATGCAATAGGGTTCTTATCCGCATAAGTCAAAAGTGTGCCATTCTGCGATATTCAGCAGGAGGCAGTTGCGCCACGAAAACAGGCTGAGCAACAGCGCAATGCAAATGAAGGCATGTGCAACCAAAGTGGGTGGATCCATGCATAAAGAGCTAATGCGATATGCAAAGACTTATGCTAATGCGCAAGAGCCGAACAGCCGAAGTTGCTCTCAGCGGAAATGAGCCAAAATAAAAAGGCTCAAGGAAGAGGTGCAAGAACGCGACAGGGAAGACACATGAGGCAGAGAGACAGAGAGGCCAGAGCAACAAACAGTGCAGGCCAGGAGTGCACAGGACAGAAGAGGGCAAGGGAAGGTGTATGGGGCCACAGAGTGCAAAGGCCAGTAGGTGTACCAGGTGCAGTGGAGGTAGCAGTCAGGACAGCGGGGGTAACAAAGCAACATCAGCCGGGGGTCACAAGCCAGGTAGATGGACAGTGCCAGCTTCCACATGGAAGCTGTAATGAGGTTGAGAATGCATGCTGCAGGGGGCGTGGCCATGGAAGGGCCCATCGGCAGTACACCCCAACAGGCAGTACCGTGCCGCATCAGCTTTGAGCTGTACACAGATGTAGAGATCGTGGGCAGGTACCGCCTGAACAGGGCAATACTGAGATGGCTCTGTGAGCTGTGCAGTGATGTGATGCAGGCACCCTCACGGCGGAGTCACGCTCTGTCGGTGGAGACCAAGGTGACAGCCTGCATGTGCCTGCTCACCACAGGCACCTTCCAGAGGCTGACAGGGGACACCACAGGCATCACACAGTCGGCCACGTCACGCATCCTCACCCAATTCCTCAGCACACTGCTGCCACATGCTGCGGAGCACATCCATTTCCCCAGCACCGCGGCAGAGCTTACAGCAAACATGCAGGAGTTCAACAGGGTAGCATGTATGCCTGGCATGCTAGGGGCCATAGACTGCACCCATGTGGCCACATGCGCCTACCTGCTCCCGATGGGGCTGCATATAGGAACAGGAAGGGCTATTCCAGTGTCAACTGCCAGGTGGTGTGATGCCACTGGTGCATAATCAATGTCTGTGCTACACACCCTGGCGGAGCACATGATGCCTTTATATGGTATCAGTCCGCACTGTGCCATCGATTCGAGAGTGGGACATCCCCACAGGCCATCTAGTGGATGATGCGCATGTAGAAATTGCAAGCGTGGCGCAAGGGTGGGAATGCCACAGGTGCCGCCTGGCAGTGGCACACAGGGATATTGGCAATATGGACCTGAACATGATACTCATCTCCACCATCTCCACACAGGTGACAGCGGATACCCACTCCGTCCCTGGCTGCTCACACCATACCGGCGCCCCTTGACCCCATCGCGGCAATGCTATAATGAGCGCATGCTGCAACACGCATCATCATCGAGCGGGTGTTTGGGATGCTCAAGGCACGCTTCCGATGCCTAGACACCTCTGGCGGTGCCTACAGGTACAGCCCCTCAAAGGCCTGTGGGATATTCCTGGCCTGTTGTATCCTGCACAGCATGGCCAAAGACTGTGGGATAGCCATTCAGATCAAGGAGGGGACAGCGATGGGGACGCCAGCGGCGCCAGTGATGATGGTGATGAGCAGCCCCTTGACGGCCGGGACCCCGACTGATCCGGCAGGCCCAGCTGCACGGGACACCATCACGGAGGAGCATTATGCATGACACAGGTAAGTCAAGGGGCCATGTGCAACCAACACTGTCCTGGCGCAACCCACAGGCACACAGGAGTAACACACCAGGGGTGCATGATGGCAAAGAGAGTGGAAGGGACCAGGCACACAAACACACCATCAGGGAGGCGAACAGTCATATGGACACACACACACACACACACACACACACACACACACACACCAGGCACAAGCGTGCATATGGCAGGTGCACAGCAGAGCAGGAACAGACATGGAAAACACACAGATCCACAGACCACACCCACCACCTGTGCTGTCCAAATACATGTGTCAGATGCTGGGCACCCTTGCACCTGGTGTACAGTACAATGAGCATCATCATGCACACGCACCTGTGGACAGCAGTCGGGATGGTGTGCAGGTGGTCCGATGTCGGCGTGATGTGCAGGGCACTCCACCAGTGCACTGCCCACCATGACGCACAGTGCACAAAGGGCAGCACCAGACAGGGCCGCACTGGGAGACAGGTCAGTCATGTTGCACCATTCCACGGCCACCGTGGATGTGTGAGGCGACCCGCCGTGACCCAACAGCACTGGCAGGCTGAGCAGGGGCCACATGGGGTGGCACCGATGGACCACCAGGGGTCCCACTGCACGATCGTGACCTTGTCCGCAGTGGGATCTGTAGTATGCCAAACATACCTGCACCAGGGGTGCTCGGGATGCCCACAGCAGAACCCAGCATCGACAGGCTTGGTGTCGCACGACACCTGGAACAGGGAGGGAGGCGTGCTGTGGGGTGCGTGGTACAGGAGCACCTGCTTGTGTGCCCAATACAGCCACGACAGCGACCAATGCCTGGGTCTGCCTGTCAATGGCGGCGTCACATCCATTCGCGATATGGACCATCTCTGCCGGTCCAGAGCACAGTCCCTGCTGTGCCGCTCCACAGCCCCACACGGTGCCTCCATGGACGTTGCAACCCGCCTTTGCTGCTGTACTGATTCCCACAGCAGGCGGGTGTGTTCTTCAAATGGGTACTCTGCCACAATGGCATCCTGTCCCCAGGGTATGGAAGGTCCTGATGCTCAACACCCCTTGAGGGTGGGGCTGTTCATCAGGACCAGGAATGGGCATATCAAAGGACGGTGGGCATGTGCCACCGCTGGACACTGTACCCCAGACCTGGTGGTGACTGCTGCTGCTGCCCTCCAACTGCTGTGCCCCAGGGACCACTCGTTCCACTGCTGTGGCCGCAACAGTGCCAGACACCTGCACAGCCACGGTGCTGCCCCACCGGTGCTGACAGGCACAGACTGGGACTAGTGCCGACATGCTGGCACACACATTGAACCAGCTAGGCCCAGGGGCATGTGCTGGCCTGCTGTGTGTCCGTCATGGGACACACCGTCACTGCCCATTGCAGTCCTTGCATCATCAATGGTGCAGGTACGTGCTACAGCCACAGTCACAGCGTGCTGGCATGCTTGCATGCCAGACTGCTGAGACACAGGCTGTGCATCCCCACACCGACTCACCGACACCAGAGTTGGCAGCCCAGCGTGCATGCTGGTGCAGTGCATGCTGGCTGGTGACAGAGGTGGATGGACCTCCTCCATGTCCAGCAGGTCTTCCTCACTGCCTGGACCCACCACCACCATCCCTGAAGATGAACAGGATCTGTAACAGAAAGAGAGGACATGTGAGTGCATGTGAACAACCTTCCCCCCAACACCACCACCATGTCATACCGCAGTGATGGGCTTCCACCTGTCTGGAATCCACCTCCTGGTATGCCCTCCATAGCACTCCACTGCATTGATGCAGCCAGTCAGTCCTCAGCTGGGGTCAGCTCCACCACCGCTGGCTGGCCCCGCCTGTGCCAGCATGTGCCGCCCTGAGGCTGCCACCTTCTCCTTCACCCTCCTGTGGTCTGTCCCCATCTTCTTTTGCATTCCTGCACAGAGCGCTGGTGGCTTCCATGCAGGTTCACTGCCCAAGCTACCCCTCCCATGCAGCCACACAGGCTTGAGGGTGCCCTGCCATCCACTCAGTAGTGGCTCCTCCTCCAGGTAGGCCTGGAAGAGGGCCTTTGTCTCCGCCGTGGTGAAGTTGGGCCTCCTCCCGCACACCATCCCTACCCTCACTTTGGCCTGCTCGATCATGGTAATCTGTATGGGTGGAAGTGGACACCTGTCACTGTGCAGTCCTACAGCGTTATCCCATGACCATTGTCCAGAACAGCACACAGCATGCAACCCGCCTCACCTGCAGTAACCAAATCTGGCCAGCGCAGCCCAATGTCGCATATTTATAGCGCAATGCATGCAAATTAGGAGTGGAGCAACTGTAATGAGATGCAAATCGCGCCACTGCGCCTTTGAATGTCTGATCAGATGATTTGCATGTGTCGGCTGAATATCGCGCCGCTGGCGCTTTGCACAATACGGTTGAGCCGGGTGAGCCAATGGCGCGGATCTGTGACGTGTGGTACACCGCATTGCGCATGCCCAGGTAGCTTCACGTAGGGCGCCTGTCGCGGTTGATGACGTGCTGTGCACGATCGGCATCAGGCATGGCCACCATTGTGCCAGTGGCGCTACAGCACTGGGCACCATATGGCGCTGTGGCACTACTGCGCAATAGTCCACTGTGGCACTGGCATGCAGGTGATCGGTCGCGCAGGATGCGGGACGCCAAATGGCACTGTGCGTGGCCTTGCGCCATAGACCCTGACCTGGTGTCTGACCTTTGTCCCCTGGGCTGTTCAGCTGCCATGTGTAATGGCTCTGTTGCACTGTTTGGTGACAGCGCTATGTGAACTGACGGTGTTATACGAACAGCGATTGGAACCTATGGTGGTCTATTCGCGCAACATTTCCACGCGGGGCTGCCGCCTGCAGGGCGCCATATTTCCGCTGTATGACCGCAATTATGGCACGCAGGAGAGCTCCCCAGTGGAGTCAGGTGGAGGTGGCCAACCTGGTGGTCTGGCTGAGCCCCACTTTGAGGCACTGTTTGGTGATCAGCCCTCACCATGGACCGCACCCATGTGTGGCTGCAGGTGGCCACTGACCTGGTGAGGGTCACAGGGCGGTGCCGGTCTGCGGAGCAGTGCAGGCACAGATTTAGTGACCTCTGCAGGAGGGAGCCAGATGTGCTGCAATGCCTCAGGTCACCGCCACGAGGGGCGCAGTCCTAGGCCAGGTGGGTGTACCATCTATGCACCTGTATGCTCCGTAGGGGTGTGACTGTGTTTTGGTGGCAGTGCATGGGGATGGCTCTGCCATGGTTGTCTGTGTCAGTGTGTGCAGGTGTGAGATGCATGGGTCTGGCTGTGTGGGCAGGCACAATCACTGGGGCAGGGGCAGTCTGCTTTGGGGTCACACTGATGTTTTTCTCAACATTTGTCACCCACAGGCCTGGCAGAGAAGATGCAGACCCAGGCTGAGGAGGGCCGGGCAGGCCCAGGTGGCAGACGGAGGAGGCGTGGGGGTGGGCACAGCGGCAGCAGCAGCCACGGCTGCTTGATAAGTGTGAGTAACATTACATCATGGATGCTATTGCATGCTGGAGGGTGGGCATGACCACCAGCCATGGACAACACAACCATGCACGACACAGGCAACAGTCATCACTGTCCAGTGTCACTGCACGCCTGTGTGTGCATCACTGGTGGTCCATGCATGCACTGGGCACATGGCTGTGGAACTGGCATCCCACCACATTGCCACGTCACTTGACAGCCTTGTTTGTGCTGTGATGGACATGGGCAGTGTGTGTGTGCAGTGGTGCACAGCTGGTGGCTGCCTGGTTGGGCATGCCATGTGCATGGTCACTGTGGGTGGTGCATACCATCACAGGTGCGGGCACTAGGTTATATGCCTTGCAGGATGGGTGGTGTTCAGGGTTGTGGACAGTCACAGCCATTGACTGTGTTCCCTTTCCTAGGTCTCAGCATCGCCCGGATGGGCCGTGCCCTCAGTGGCTGGCCCGAGGGTGTCGTCGCGACATGACCTCCTCAGGGACATGCAGTGCCATGGGGTCAGGCGACGCCAGAGGAGACGGGAACAGCAACAGGCAGCAGGAGACCAGCCTGCCAGGCGCTGAATGTGCTTCCCTTCCCACTTCACTCCATGCCTCCCACCCTGCCTTCCCTCTCCCAGTTGTTCACCCTCTCCCCTTACCCACCTACCTTGTACCCCCCCCCTTGTCTTGTACATATCTGTATATAGTTGTGATATTGGTCTTGGTGTTGTACATATCTTTTCCAATATATATATATTTTGTTATGAATACTGTGGTGGTCTCTGATTTGCAGCTGGCTATGGTTGCTCAGTTGCAGTGGTGTGCATGCCATCTGGGGTGGTATGGTCCTGTGTGTGTGTGTGTGTGTGTGTGTGTGTGCATGGGGAGGTGTCTCTGTGGGAGTGACTTTCAGTCTGGTCTTGCATCTGCTGCCGCCCACTGCTGGGTGCCCAGGGTGGGTCTGGCTTGTATGGTTCTGTGCTAACGAGGTTGCAGTGTGCCGGGGATGGCGTGTTTACTGCAGTGACAGTCACTGCACATGGGTGGTGTCTTGGGCTCACGGTGCAGGGGTGCTGTGCAGAAGGGGGCTGATGCACTGTGGTTGTCGACCCCTGTGTGGCAGTCTCAGCCTGCCAGTGGTTGTGCTTGGGGCGCCATGGCCCTGCTGTGCTTTGTTGGCTTGTCACCATGGGCCAGTGGATCATCCATCCCTCCCCAGTGATGCTGTGCTTGGGGTGTGCGGGTGTATTGTTGGTTCTGCAGTGTGTTCCTGTGCCCATGTGTAGCATGGCTGGTGGTGGGCCCCAGCTTGCCTCCCTGGTTGTGCAGTTCCATTGCTCTGCTGGGGGCTCTGCTTGCGCTATGGCACCTCTGGACTGCTCAGCTGGGCTAGCCTTGTTGCGCTATGGCGCATCATTTCTGCTCAGCTTCCTTCCTGTTGCGCTTATAGCAGTTTGTGCGAGTATTCAGACGCTTGTTGCTTATGCAGTTTGTCTTGCTCCTGTTTGAATATCGCGCCTGTTATGTGACATATGCGCAATTGACTTGTGCTTGCTCCTGCTGTTGTGCACTTTTTGGCACAGTTTGAATATTCGCCCATTGTTTTGTGAAGCAGTGTCATTTAGAATACAGGCTGTAGTGAAGCTGAGATTAGCATAATAATGGACTGAGAGTTTCAGAAACACTATGGGACACAGGTGAGTGTGTTTTGCAATACTAATTGAGTTAGTTGCAGGTTGCAGTGAGGCAGATTTGTGAAGCAGCTCAGTTTAGAATGTAGCATGTGGTGAGTGAGTGGTGACATCAGCAGAGTACTGTATTTATATTTTCAGGTATTATAAGGTGATGTAATCATCAGATATCTCACTCTAGTGGAAATAACTGAGGTTAGCACACTAATATTGCTCTCAAACCCCATTGTGTGTAGTATGTATATATATATATATATATATATATATATATATATATATATGTATGTATTGTATTTCCCAGAACATAGTACACTGTTAGAAAGGAAGTGTTAAATTTGACTACAAATTAGTTCATTTTAACACAGCAGTTAGTGCAGTTAGGAAAACAGTGTGTTAAATTTAACACATGCAGTGTGTGTAATAAATTTAACACAGTGGTGTGTAAATTATTCAACACACAAATGTGTAGGTTTTACTAACACTGGTGTGTTAAATTGTTAACACATTCATGTGTTACAATGTCCATGTTGCATTCTGAAGTATATTAAGCTCACACTTAATGGAAAACACAATTGCTAATTAAAAAATGCACAATTCTCATGAATTAATTTTTAACTTTAGTGTCAACAGACCTTATCATATAAGCAACAAATCCAAATACACAGCAAACCCACACAGGAGACAAGCTCTTGTTGGAGCTCATCAATATGCTGTATTTGTATCATGACCTAGGGCTTGGGAGCCCTGGGGGTACTATGGGTGTTTTAACTTTTTAATGTTATGGGGAGCCCATAGTAGAGAGGAGAATAACTACAAAGCTAAAACCCCAGAGCTAAATACCTGGGACAAAGGTTACCCTGGGGAAGATATTGGCCCACAGCCAAATCTGAAAGAAAACACAATTGCAAACACCAAATTAAAGGAAAACTGCATATTAAAATCAGGAAAATACATGTATTACTACCAGTTTTGAGTTCTCACTCATCTGAGTGTTTTGTTTCTACCTAGGCTGTGAGAGGAGTTTTTCTAATTTTCCTGGGTGTTTTATGATGTCTGGGAGCTGTCATTCAGGTTTGTTTTATTGCATCTTCTCCAAGTTAGTCTTCCCAGAGTTCCCTTTGGTTTGATGTCTAATAGCCTCTACAGCAGGCCGTGTCTTATTGCAGTGTCTTGCTTAGCCACATCAGAGAAAGAACACTGCAGCCAGGATTCACACTGCTATACAATATACTATAGAAAGTTACATGTTTAAACACACCCCCCAGCAGGACACAGCTGGATAAGGTACAGGTCAGTTAGGAAACTTATCATATTTACCCAGAGTCTAGCAATGTGAATCCTGGCTGCAGTGTTCTTTCTCTGCTATGGCTATAAGACACTGTAACAAGACACTGGCCTGCTGTAGGGCTATTAGACATCCAACCAAACAGCACTCTGGGAAGACTACCCTGGACAAGATGCAATAAAACAAACCTAAATGGCAGCCCCTAGAGGTCATTAAAACACCCAGAGAAAGCAGAGAAAGAAAACTCCTCTCACAGCCTAGGCTGAAACAAAACACTGGGAGGAAGTAAGAACTCAAAACTGGTAGTAATACATATGTTTTCCTGTTTTTAACATGCAGTTTTCCTTTACAAAGCATCATGGGAAGTATATGCAAACTGACATGAAGGAATTTACACTGGCTCAGCTCTAAAAAGTATATATTTTAACATGTATAGAAACATTGTTAAAGCTGTAATATAAAATAAAATCACAAAACTGCTTGCAAAAACATTTTAATTACTATAATACAGCACTATACCATTTATGGGTACAGTTGATCAACTAAATTAAGTGTTTTTTACACATTTCTGAGTTAATATTACACACACTGTGTTCAACTGTTATTTATAAACTTACAGGGTAAAAATAACACTTATGAAGTGTCATTTGTTTACACTTTAATTGTGTAAATCACTGTTTTCATAAAATGACACAACTGTGAGTTAATGTTACACACAGTGGCCGGGATATTCAGACTGTGCCAGGCAGTGGCGCGAAACCTAGGCGCAAGCGCAACTGCGATGCACTGGGGCCAGGCCAGGTCCAGGTGATATTCAACGGTGCGGCACCATGGTGCAGCACTGTTGAATATGGCATGGGCAGCGACAAACTGCTATTGGTGCAGTGGCACTGTGCAGTCACAAGCCACTGATAGGGAGCACAGGGATGCGCCAGCACAAGTCAGTTGGCGTTAGGTGCATTACCCATGATATTCAGCAGGGGCATGCAAATAAGGCCATAAATATCATGCAAGGTGCAAATGGGGCCATTTTCATGTCATTATGACTCATTTGCATGCCTTGCACAGGGCAGGCCGGGCGACTTGCACCTGGCACCCTGCACAGCATGATGTGTGCGGGGATCCCGGGCATCCTCTGCCCATTGCCGTGATTGCAAGGTTAATGTATCAATAGATAGCCCTGGTAGTCTAGTGGCCCCCAGTCCCGATGCCCGATGTGTATGCAGATAGACCAACCCTGGTGGTCTGGTGGTTACCCTCCACCTGAGTCCCCTATGCGATAACTGACAGAAGACCTCCCTGGTGGTCTAGTGGAAGCCCCCCACCATTGCTGCAATTGCAGTAACATCCCATAGAGCAATGACTGGGTGATCCAGTGGCACCTCCACAGAACCCCTGCCCACCCCACTCCCCCCCATCATCGGCGAGGTGGCCACATCCTCCCACACACCACCAGGCCCCCGCTGAATGACAAGTACAATATGAGCTGTCAGCCCATTGGTCCCCAGTGTGGGCCAATGGGCTTACAGGACATACTGTACTAGATGGTGTCAAATATATGAATGGAGTCATTCACAGATCTGGGACTGTCTAGTACAGTATGTCTGTATGCTGACAGATAACACTGTACCTGTCATTTGGTGGGTGGCGTGGTGTGCAGGCAGAATGCTGTCACCCCGCTAATGATGGGGGCAGGGTGGACAAGGGTTCTGTGTGGGTGGGTGGGTGGGAAAGTACTGGATCACCAAGGTGTTGCTATACAGGATGTTACCAGATTGTGCAACAGGTGGGGTAGCTCCACTAGACCACCAGGGAGGTCATCTAGCCATTTATCAGGGCATCGGGGACTTGGGTGGGAGGGGACCACTAGACCACCAAGGATGGTCAGGTTGCATTCATATTGGGGCATTGTGGACACTAGATCACCAGGGATGGAGTGCTTGTGGACGGTGTTCTGGGCTGGCAGTTGGCCACCCACGGCTGGGCTGCTGTGTTGTGCCCTGCAATACAGCAGCCTGCCTGTGGGTGGCCGGGAGTTGCTTCTACTCTGCAGGGCTCAACTTTGAGCTCCCCCATGTGGTGCAGTGCAGGTGCACTGGTATATGCACCACACATCCCGGCTGAACATCGGATATGCAGTGTATGTTTGGGCACGCCTCATCTGTGCCGACACATTATCACTGCACCTGAGCATCAGGATTTGGGCTGTGCAGGCAGCCTTCTCAATATCCCACCTGGGCACAATGCGGGTTGTGCCAGCACAACTCCATTGAGCCAGGAGCAACACCTTTGAATATTCGGGCCAGTGTGTTAAACAGCGAGTTACACATTTACAGTGTAAAAAAAAAAATAACACTTCATTTCTTAGAGTGTAAGCACTTGCTTTTGGTATAGCATATATACAATCTTAATAGCAGAAATATAAGGCCACAAATTCAGTTAATAAGTACGACCCAGCCAATAACAGAGCAGTAAACAAGTTCTTTTTATGAACGTCACCAGAAGTGTCTCTGTTGCACCTTAAATGTCATAGCTTCGATATGAAAGTATAATATGTATTCAGGTGTAAAACTGAGATATTTCCCAACACAACCCGCTTTCATTGGGCCAAACAAAAGTTCCCTTGTGAGACTTAAAAGATTGTTCATATTCCCCAAGAGCAGCGAAGCAAATATTAATCAGAAAATGTCTATAATGCCAGTGACCAGCACCACAATCCCAAGCTCCTTAAAGTTCATGGTAGTAGCACATAAACACTACATCAAGTTCAGTGACCAATCTGTTAGCCTGTACTAGCCATATAGCTACTCCAACCAAAATAACGAATTATAAAATGGAGAAGAGAAATCCCAGAAGCTGATTGACGGAAGCAAGATTTATCTGTGACAATATCTAACAATATTGTCACGGTCCAAAACTGATTACTAAGATCAGCCATTTACAAACACTTTAGGGCCAATTTATAATCGCAGTAATACACTCCAGGGTGTGGTATATCATGGATATCGCCACCTGGTGCACGGTAGACACTCAGCCTGTGGCTTCGTGCCTCACAATGCACCCAAGGCGATGATATCTCATGATATACCACACCCTGTCATGTATTATTGCTTAATTATACAATGGGTACTCAAAATGAAATGTAAATCCTGCCTTAGATTGGCTACCTGGCACACCTCTCCATTGTAAATCCTACAATCACCCCATGGGAAGAAGTGCCAGGCAGTCTCTCGATCCATCATCCAACGAAACCCTGAAAGTCCCACTTCACAGCCTACAAGCTGGCATCTGCACTGTTCACTAGCGTACCATCCGCTTGGGGCAAACCGCAAACTTCAGTCCCTCCAAGAAAAGCCTCAAAATGTATAGTTCCTTTCAATTAATCAATGAAACGGACCTTGAAGAAATGCACTGTATGCTGGCCAATCAGAACACTTACTGAAGTGTTTTGAACAAAACTCTCAGGTCTCCACCTGCTGGTGCCTTCCTCAGCTCAGTAACACGCCTCCTCTTCAAGGCAGGACCAGATGACATCAGACAAGCCGCAACTGAAATGTTTTCCTCACCTGTTGCTAACAACACTGCGCATGCACATACCTAGCAACAAAGGACTATTTTTCCACGATAACAATAAATCTATAAAAAGCAATAAAACATCATAACTAACTAATTTTTTCTTTATTTTTACTCACAAAACATACAGGGATCCATTGTATAATCTGTAATATACTCAAGAGTGTTGGTGATGCCAGGATTGACCCACGCCTGGTGTATTTTCCACTCACTCGCTGCACCTCGTGACCAAACAACACACCAGGCATGGGTCAATCCTGGCATCACCAACACCATCTCATGGTATATTGTTAATAACATCTAGGGTGGTTATGCTGAGATTTACCATGGCTGACATGGATTTGACCAGTTGGCCATGGCCCGTGGCCAAACTATGCCAGTTGTGGTAAATCCCAGTATAACCCACACCCTGTTGTGGTTTATTGATTAAATCACATTTGGGACTTCTCTTTTTCCCAAAGTAAACCCTCTTACACAGTAAGCTGAAGTCAATTTTACTTGCACACAACACATAAATATACAGGAGTACAGGCTCAGGATGGCAGAGTGAACACAGTCATGGATGGCAGTGAGTGTCGTCACGGGCAACAGCAGAGTGGACAGAACAGAAGGGTTTCTGCCACATAAGGAAATTAAAAAAAATCTGCTTCTGTTTTAGCTTGGGAGGCAGAGTACAGTAAGTGCAGTCACAGGAACAGCACAGTCGGCAGGCGCTGGACTGACTGACGCATTCAATATCCTTGTGCCATACAGGTTATTTGAAGCAAGAAAAGTTGTTTTTGTTTGCTTGGGAGGGCAGAGTGTGCGCGAGAGTGCAGTCATGGACGGCACAGCGGACATGACAGGAGTGATGGTTGAAAGCAGGCCGTGGCTGGAGGATGGGGGCTGCTTTACAAAGGATATTCTGTTTAGTTGGATGGGTGGCAGGAGCTATTTTACAAATTTATTTAAGTGCACAGAAAGTGTTACAGTCTAGGAGGTCAGCACCACTGAGCAGGGGTCAATCTGAACTCTCCCTCAGCGACTGCCGTAACTGTACTAGTTACCATGAGTTGGGGTGGGGTGGGGAGACAGCTCTCACTCACAAACGACAGTAAACATCAAGGCTAGATTTCTTTTAAATATGTCCATGCTTTGTAGTTCTTTTTATTTTATTTTTAATTGGTAGCACTTGTTTCTGATGTATTGCTGTTCTAGCCTAGACTGCAGGTGGAATAGTGAGTTTTCTAGACTGCACATTCAGCGTGGTCACGTTTCTGAAATACATAAGCAGCACTACTGGTAACAAATAAGCAGGTGTCCTGAACTTTTAAAATTTGTTAGAATAGAAGCTCTATAGAAATGTTGAGTCACAGGCTGCCTGTTGTGGTCTGAAATGAACAGAAAGAGGGTGACGTTGGGCAGGCTGGTCAGGACACCGATCAGCTGTTTGCAGATCAAAGGAAAAAGCCTCCTCCCACTAGTGCTGTACATAGAGTCGCTTAGCTGCTTGCTGACCAGCTTTATGAAAATAGAAGTATTGAAGCACTCTCTCATTGAGCACTTCAGTCCTTTCAAATACAACATAGTTCACGCCATGAAACTGTGACTACCATCATACTCTGCTTGTTTGGTCATTGGTCTGTCAGTGATGAGCCCAATGTAGGTTGCTCTGCACTGGGCTAGTCCATGACACATCTCTCAAATGCCATTCTCTGTAACAAAATGTTTCTTGTGTACGCCAAGTAAACATAAAATAATGTTATATTTGCAAATATCAAAGACTTGTGCATCTCCCTGTGTATAGTAAACTGTTAGATAGTAGTTTTTCTGTCCTTAAAACCTAAGGAGGCTTACAATTCAACTTCTGTGAGTTGTCCACCTCAGATCCCTTAATCAGTTTACCCATCTCCTTTGACACTTGCATATAGCCAAGTTCTTATTTTACTGCCTCAATAGATTCCCATCCCCACTTTAGTCATCTCTTCCCCATTGGTAATACAGCTAGTTCCTTGTCCCTTTAAAAGCCCCCATTTCCTATTTCCTATTCCTATTTCAACTCAGTGCCTACGGAAGGTTGCAGAATGAGCTAGGAGATCTGGGTATAGTGAAAGACACAGTTAGATGAGTGAGAAACTGGCTGGAAGGGAGACAGCAGAGGGTTGTGGTTAACAGACTCAAATTAGAAGAGAGGATGTCACCAGTGGTGCCAAAAGGAACGGTCCTGGTTCCAGTCCTTTCAATATGTTCATATTAGTGACACAGGAGAAGGAATCCACAGCAAGATGTTCTTTGCAGAGTACATTAAGCTGCACGGCAGGGTAGACAGTGAGAAGGGGTTATAGAGATGCAGAGAGACTTGGTAAACGCTAGAGAGGTGATCAGAAGTTTGGCTACTGAAATTCAATACCAAAAGTACAAGGTGATGCACATAGAGAACAAGAAACCAAGGACAGAGTACTGGATAGGGATAAAGCTGTGTGTAACTGGTCATCATGTAACTTTCAGTCACTACCCCTGCCTTTGCAGGCTCAACAAAGTTGAGGGGCCTGGGCTCTGTTTCTGATGGAAAAGGGGGGTTCTTTCTCAGAGATAACATAAATAGCACAGTGCCTCCACCCACAGTAGATTATAGTGGGCCAGTTGTTGGTGTGGTACAACACTTGGGATGTCATACTTACCCACCTCCCTCACAGTCACCCCAACAATGAAAACCACTTTAAACTGTTAAACTTTAAAACACATGCAATTAAAGACTTTAGTTAATAATATGCTCATGCAATGAAGTGCTTATGAGACAGGTTTCAAAAAGAACAACAAACTATTTATTAAGCCAGGAGTAAGGGGAAGAGGGATATGGAGATAAATAACTGATTTGAAAATACAATAACAATAACAATATCAGTGGTGCCCACCCCAAACAACATACACACCATATATGGCCCACTCCCCCACTGGTACCACTGTCCCCCAGAGTCAGTCTGGGTACCCATCTGGTGGGGTAGTTGCAAGCCTGATACATTGCAGCTGATTGGTAGGCGTTGGGGTGCTTTTAATATAAACAAGGTTTGGAATGAACTTTGTATAATCCCCAGGTGCAGGGCAGGCCCTGTGTTTAGCCACAGTTCTGAAGACAGTCTCCAGAGTCTGACAATGATGGCAGGCTCAGTCAGTTGAGCTGGGGGCCTTGAACTGTACGAGCAGGGTGGCAGCTTGCTTGGCTGTTGCAGGATCTGGCAGCTTGTCACCTTCTGAGATGTTGCAGGCTCTGGCAGCTTCTTCAAGGATGCTGGAACAGGCCAGTACTGTGGACCAGGGCCACATACCTACCCCATAGGTCCAGGCATCTAGCTCCCAGGGGCAAGCAATGGGTACTGCCCAGTGATGACACTACTTGGCCAATTCCACAGACCATTCTCTGTTGGCAAGGTCTTCTTCCTGAGCTCAGGATTCACAGTGTTTTCCTTTCTCTGGCTAGCGGACATGGATACCTCTGGAATCAGGCCTGGATCGTCTCTCAGCACTGTGGGTGGTGGTTAGTCTCTTGGAATATTTCCAAACTGCAGGTTCAACCCACAAAGTGGATTTCTCACTTTGAACTAGCTTTCCCAGACAATGGGACTTTTCTGGAGTATCTCTGTACTCTGGTTGTTTGACCCAGATGGCACTTCAGGTGTCTGGCAGAATACAGTCCAACCCTCCTTACAGGCTGAGGGCTTCTCTCAGATGCTGCAATGTTTCAGTTGCAAACAGCTCTTCAGACACACTCTGGCTTTGCAGATAGAAGAAAGCTTTTGGCAAGCCTCCTGGAGTTGGGTTGTGGAAGCCTTAGGCCGACTTCCAAACTTCTCCTCTGACACAGTTCAAGCCCTCTTGCCTCACAGAGAGCTTCAGCCAGACTGTCCTGAGCTGAATTTGTCCCTGGGCTCTGATGAGAGAAGGACAGCTTCTGACTGATTGACCACAGTTGTTCAGCTGCAGAATTTATATGCATTACGTCCACTCAATGCCTGTGGGTTGTCTGCTTGGCGCCAGTTGCCCATACCCCTTACCCAAAATCCATAGCTGAAGGCCTTTGAGCTCCTCGATTATTGATTGGTGGAGACAGGGGCCAGGGTAACAAACATGGCTGCTGCAATTCTGTTTAAATAAAGTCCCAACTTTAGCAGTCTTTGCAAGGCAGACCAAATAGATTTAACATTTATTGCTCCTGGAGTTTCACAGCTGCCCTTCTACTCTGGTGCCTGGTGGCAGAGTGAGGCTTGACAGGACTTCCCTGCCTGTCACTAGTGCTGCAGCACTGTCCTCCCAGGTGGCAGGCAGGGCTATACATATCCAATGCAGCCTGTAGTGCTCTTAAAGACACAGTGCACTGTAATGAAATAGCACCTAAGAGCGCTTTTTAAAGTTTTATTTTTGTCTACCCTCTCCGGACCTCTGCTGCTGCTGATATCCATTGGGGCTGGAGCACACAAAGGAACTGCCCATGAACTGCTCAAGTGACTTTTACAATGAGTGCCATAGCGCTCTTTAGTATTCAAGCTGGCAGCCAGCTGCACATTAATGCAGTCGCCCTGCTCAAACACTCACACAGGCAGTGCAGCATTCAGAACTGCTAGGCTGATAGTTTAACTTTTTCTACAGATCCTCTGGTCTCCCTACAGGATCCAGGCACATAGGGAAGACAGGAGCACACAGAGGATCAGGTTTGGTGGACAAAGTGATCGGGGACAATCAATGTAAGCCCCACCAGTGGGGTAGGGGGTTACACATGCATGACTTCTGAGGAAAGAGTCCTTGGAGTCACCATCAGTGACCACTAAAACAATTAAACTACCGTGACAAGACCTACAGTTAGGGCCTCGTGTTTTCTGCATTTCTGTGGTTGCAGCAATGGCCGAGAGGTCAGGGCTGACCGCAGAAATCAGTGCTGGCCGCAGAAATCGGAAAACCATCCATACGGCTGCAGAAATGCTAACTATGCTATGGAATGATACAAGGCAAGGGCATAGCTACTGATATGTTAAGCATGCCATGGCATACATACTCATTAGAAGCGTAACAAACTGATGCCACATGCTACAAAGCTGAAAAGCTAGTGGCCACATGGCATCTTGACTCGTGCTGGCTCTTGTTATATAACTCCATCCACCCAGTATTGGGGGTACTGACGTAACAGTAGCAGAGCTTGATTAGGTCCACAGCAGTTATGATTTGCTGCTGTGAAGGTGTGGCTAGCTCAGCCATGTAAATTTTTCATTGTGAGGCTTCTCAGGGTGCACGCTGAGCCAGGGTATACTAGAACTGGACCGAGCAGGTTTGGAAAAAATAGAAATGGAGCATTGCATTGATTGCTGCTATACATAAGTGAAATGAGGATCACTGACTGAAGACCACCACCCTGAGTTGTTGGGTGAAGAGAACATGCTAACCAAGGTTACTCCAGCTTAATAAGAATGATTTGCTTGCATTTTTAGTGTGTCCCCCAAAAGAAAAATCAGTAATCAACAAATCCTACAGACACTACAAGTTACATCCTCCATCGCTGTTATGGGAAGACAATCCTCACACACACAGATTTGCACACTGCACTCAACATGTTTGTTGCAAAGCAATTGGAGTATTCTTAGTTTAAAAGAATTATAATCTGAAAGAACATTGATCAAAATCAGAAAAAAAAATAAAATGGTGTTCAAGTTAGAGTCTTTCATTATGTCTGCTAACTGTAAATATAAACCAGAAGAAATCCAAGCAGGTTTTGCCTTCTGTGTCATTTTAGCTGAGTGTTTATGTCCTCCTCCAATTTCTAACCTAGGAAAACAGTAAAGGCCATCAATTTCCAGAAGAACAGATGAGCCTTCAAATTCGGAGTGGGAGGGAAAAGTCATTAAAAGAACATTGATGCCCATGGCTGTGCCAGGTTTGGGTTTTTGCAGTTTAATATTTGTGTTAAGAAGACTACATACTGTTAAATGGCCTGCTGTTCCACTTTCAGTGTAGCAGAGTGGTTGCAACGAAGGCAGTCTAAGGGTTAGCTAAGACTTACTCCCTTGAAGGTATGCTGTTTAACTACAAGTTATCTGCCGCAGAATGGTCAGAGAATCAGCAGTTGTTCTGCCACAGAAAGTATGAGGTCCTGCTGCAGAATGTAGGTCCACTTTGCTGCAGTAAACACAGGGCCCTGCCTACAGTAAGGCAAAAGGATGCTGGGGTATATAGGAATGGATATCGACAGCAGAAGGGCAGAGATATTACTACCTGAGAAGCCAAAGGGGAAGGAAGGAAACATATTCAATTCAGTGCTTTAGAGTAACTGGTAATTGCTATTTTTCTTTTAACTAGATTGTGAGCTTTTGTGACACTATACCTTATTTGTTGTCTTTACTTATAATTGTTTTTGGCTGCTGAGAATTTAAAACTTAGTGGTGGTGTAATTCTGTGCTGTCTTTAATTGCTGCAAATTTTATCTTGGCTTGTCTGACTGCCCTGTAGTTGGGTGGAGGGTGTTAATTGTCTGGCCTCTGACCTCAACTACGTGATAACTGGAGGTGGGGCTTAGTCAGAGTTAAAGTAGCAAGCAGATTTTTATTTTCAGAAGAAGCCAGAAGGGGAAGGAAAGAAACATATTCAATTCAGTGCTTTAGAGTAACTGGTAATTGCTATTTTTCTTTAAACTTAGATTGTGGGCTTTTAGTGACACTATACCTTCTTTGTTGTCTTTACTTATAATTGTTTTGGGCTGTTGAGAATTTAAAACATAGTAGTGGTGTAATTCTGTGCTGTCTTTAATTGCTGCAAATTTTGCCCCCCTCCCCTTCCCCCAACTCTTAATTATATGCCCTGTTAAATCTGATTGACAGGAGCTAAACACAGGTATAGTAAGGTGTGTGAAGTAGGAGGGGCATAAGGAGGAAGAAGCCCACCCTCAGCACGACAAGTGTTTTGACTCATTTATTTATTTATTGGTTTCTTTTTCTTTAAAAAAAAAAATTATCTGAGGATCAGTGGCAGGATTTTAGTACAGTAAATTAATAAAAAGGGAACTAGGAGTGCTTCAGTAGCAGACAAGTAGTGGAATTGCAGTATAATGTGGGGAGTGATGCAATGCAGTGGCTGTGGGGCAGCCATATTCAGGCAGACCTTCTGGACACTGAGGTGCTGCCCTATCTGCATGCATCTCTCTGACTGTGGGATGAGGTAGCCAGACTCAGAGCAGAAGTAACTGGGTCAGGAGTACCATCACCCCTATCCAGGGATCACCCAGTCCAATGCAACTGCCTCAAAGGATGCTGAGAACGAGGAGCACTTGGATGACAGTGGCCCAGGGAGGGTTAGAGCAGTCAGCAGAGGCACATCCCAGATCCTATTCCACTCAAGAACTCATATGCCACACTGGAAGATGAGGACAACCAAATAGAGGTACCCAAAGAAGTGGAAGGAAAGGATGTGGAGGTTAGCCAAGGAGGTGATCTCAGCTGGGAAAGCAGTGGACCCCAGAGGAGGAGGAAGAATCCTGGTGGGGACTCCATCATAAGAGGGATCCAGCTAGGAACACAGGAGGGGAGGACAGGGAGGTGAGGTGCCTACCAGGTGCCACGGCATGGAGAGATGGAAGGAAGATCCTGGGCTCACTGGGAAGGCAAGACGGAGGGTGAGCTGACATCATCATCCACCTAGGTACTAATGACCTGGCAAATGGGGAGCCAAAGGAAGTTCAGGAAGAGTTTAGGAAACTGGGAGGGTCTCCACAAGTAGCTACTTCTGTCACTTTCTCAGAAGTACTACCTGTGAGAGGCAAGGAGAGCATAGGAGTGCATGCACCAGGAACTTTAACTCATAGTTGAAGAACTGGTGCTGTGAGGAAGGGTTTGGATTCATTGGTGACTGGGGACCCACCTGGAAGGATGGAGGTTTGTTCAAGCCTGACGGCCTGCATCCATCCTGGAGGAATCCACACTCAATGATAAGTTTAAATGCTACATTGACAAGCATTTAAACTAGCAGCGGGGGTGCAGGCCAGCAAGGAGGGCACCTACTTGCTCACCCCCACAGCTAGCAGTGGAACCAGTGAACCAAGAGGAGTGGCTATCTCTGCAAAGCAGTGTGCAGAAGATGGAGATTAGTGCCCAAGAGGTGGATAAGCAGAAAAGGGCAAAATTCAGCAGAAGGGCAGTCAGCAAGGAGAACCAGGGATAAATGACAACCAAGAAAGGGGCTGGAGTAGAACAGTGAAACAGTCTAGGAGGTCAAATCATGGAAAGCCATGTGCAAAATGCCAGGAGCCTTAGCAACAAGATGGAAGATCTGGAGGCTGTCATGGTACAGTCAGACCTGGACATTGTGGCCATCACTGAAACCTGTGTGTAATGATAACCACGACTGGGAGATGGCCATACCTGGCTACAACAAATTCAGAAGAGACAGAGCAGGCAGGAAGGGAGGAGGAGGGTACTGTATGTGAAAATGACATAAGGGCCACAGAGATCCAGGAGGAACAAAATGGGGAGAGATACTGTGGGTTAAGCTGGAAAGGAAAATGGGGATAGCCATCTCACAGGTGTGGTCTATAGACCACCAGCCCAGGAGGAAGAAACAGATAGGGAGCTGATGCTAGCTATCCAAAGGATGGCAGACAAGGGTGAGGTAGTACTGGTTGGAGACTTCAATATTCCAGACGTGGACTGGAGCATCCCAGCAGCAGCATCAACTAGGAGCAGATTTATCCTGGACTCCTTCAGGGTGCCTTCCTCAAGCAACTGGTCATGGAACCAACTCGGCAGAAGGCAATACTGGACCTTGTGCTCACAAACAGGGACAGTGTGATGGGGGTAACAGTGGGGAGCACCTTGGAAACAGTGACCACCAGTCATTGTGGTTTGAAATTACAGAAAGAGCAGAACCAAACCACACAAAAACACGTATCCTGGATTTTAGGGGGCAGACTTTGGGAAAATGGGGAGATACTTGAAAAAGGCATTAAGGGAATGGGACAGGAATCAGGGGTTGAGGAACAGTGGGCAGTATTTAAAATGGGGATTACAAGAACAACAGAATTATGCATTAAGCAGGTTAGCAAGAGGAAAAGGAAGGGAGACCATTATGGTTTTCCAAAGAGGTAGCAAAGAAAGTGAAAGCCAAAAGATTGCATTCAGGCAATACAAAAAGAAACAGGCAGAAGGGATAGGGAAAAGTACCAGGAGAAGCAAAGGGAGGCAGGGAGGTCAGTAAGGAAGCCAAAGCTCAGACAGAAGAACACAATGCAAAATCAGTGGGTAGAGGGACAAACCTTTACAGGTACATAAGGAAAAGAAAGACAAAGGGAGGGATAGTGAGACTGAAGGGGAGGATGGGGGCTGCGTGGAGATGACAACAGTAAGCTGACATATTAAACAGGTATTTCTGCTCAGTCTTTACTGAAGAGGAGAGAGGGTAATGGGTCTGAAGGGAGTACAAGGGTGAGAATGGTGCAGAAATGGACACAAGTCCCTTTACACGAGAAAGGGTCCTGAAGGAACTGGAAGTAATAAGAGTTGATAAAGCAATGGGGCCAGATGGGGTGCACCCAGGGTCCTAAAGAACTAAGAGAGGTGGTGGCTGAACCTCTGGCTATCCTGTTTAGCCGATCACTGGAAACAGGGAGGTACCCAAAGACTGGAGGTCAGCAGATGTAGTCCCTTATACAAAAGTGGAACAAAGAGGAAGCAGGGAACTACAGACTAGTCAGCCTCACCTCGGTAGTGGGGAAGATCATGGAAGCTACTACTGAAGGAGAGATTGGTGAAACATCTGGTTGTCAATGGACCACAGGACCCAAGGCAGCATGGTTTCACCAGGGGAGGTCATGTCAGACCAACCTCATTGAATTTTTGACTGGGTAACTAGGGAGGTGGATCAGGGAGGGCAGTGGACATGGCCTATCTGGACTTCAGCAAGGCCTTTGACACTGTGCCACATAGAGACTATTACACAAACTGGGGAATATGGGTGGTGGGCAGGACAGTAGTGTGGTGGGTAGGTAACTGGCTAGGTGGCAGGACACAGAGGGTGGTGGTAAATGGCTGTCACTACACAGAGGGAAGAGTGACCAGTGGGGTACCACAGGGATCAGTGCTGGGACTGGTCCTATTCAACATCTTCATCAGTGACATTGCTTGGGACCTAGAAGGCAGAATTTCTCTTGTCTGCTGATGACACAAAGCTCTGTAACAGAGTAGATACACCAGAGGGTGTAGACAGAATGAGAAGGGACCTGCAGAAACTTGAAGAATGGTCAGGGTTTGGCAGTTGAAATTCAATGCAAAGAAGTGCAAGATAATGCATATGAGCACAAAAACCCTGGCACAATATATCAGTTAGGGGGTGAGGATATAGCATGCACCAAGCAGGAAAGGGACCTTGGGGTTGTCATCTCTGATGACCTCAAGGTAGGGAAACATGTGACAAGGCAGCAGGTAAAGCAAATAGGATGCTGGATGTAGGCAGGGGCATCACCAGCAGGAAAAGGGAGGTCATAATTCCGCATACAAGACACTAGTGAGGCCCCACCTGGAGTACAGTGTACAGTTCTGGAGACCATACCTACGTAAGGACATAGACAGGGTAGAGAAGGTTCAGAGGAGGGCAACAAAGATGGTGCATGGATTGCATCACAAGTCCTATGAAGACAGGTTGAAGGAACTGAACATGTACTCCTGGAGGAGAGGAGGGAGAGGGATATGATAGAGACATACAAGTATGTTACAGGGAGGAACAGGGTGCAGGAAAACACTATTTTAAGTGAAAAGATGTTCCAGAACTAGAGGGCATGGGATGAAGTTGGAGGGAGGACGATTCAGAGGAAACATGAGAAGGAATTTCTTCACAGAACGGGTGGTGGACAAGTGGAACACCCTGCCAGAGGAAGTGGTGGGGGCTGAAACAATCACGGATTTAAGAATGCATGGGATAGACATAAAGGAATTCTGGAGGACAGGGGTAAGGGCAACAGACTTCTAGGAAAACAAACTGAACTTACAAGCTCAAATGGGCAGACTGGGTGGCCATAGGCCCTTATCTGCCGACACTGTCTATGTATCTATGTATCTGTGTACCTGTTTATAGATCACTGGTGAGGTTTCACTTGGAGAACAGTGCTCAGTTCTGGAGTTCCCACCAATGGAAAGATAAGAACAGGCTGGAGACAGTGCATTGTATGATGACCAAATGATTCAGGCCATCAGGACAGCTCTTAGGAGTATCAGCTCAATGCACTGAACATGTATTCACTGGAGGCCAGACGAGAGAGGAGGTAATGATCGAGATCTTCAAGTTCCTGAAAGGAATGTACAAGGTAAACTGAGAAACCATTTAGCATAAGTAGCAGATCAAGAACACAGGCGCATGAGTGGAAACTGATTGGGGAAGGAATTCAAGAGGGAAGTGAGAACATTTTGTTTTGCACAAAGGGTGGTGGAGCCATGGAACAATCTTCCAGCTAATGTGGAGGCACCAAAACTATCAAGGGTTTCAAACATGGCTAGGACAGAGTGAAGGGCTTAGTGGTTGCTCTGGATCATAGCAATAGGGCAGGGAGCATGGGAGGGATTGTATGGGTTAGAACCCTGTATAGACAACAGGTCCTGGGTTTGTTAAGGTGAATCGGGACTATGGCAGTCAACACACACTTTTAAGGTAGCATTAACCGGTACCATACAATACCCACAAAGGAAAAAGGATGACAGCAATTTCAGCTAAAAGCAGGAGGGCTAACAAAAGATGGTCAAAGTGCAGGAGCCGTCGTACAAGGTGGGGCAATCTGTCACTGTATATAACCATCCTCAGTGCAACAGGAACCACAGCATGGAGGGCATCAGGAGGACAGCATGTCGTCACCCTTCTGACTTTGCAGAAGCTATTGCTGAGGATTTCTTCTCCTGTTTATGATCCTCCTGCCAGCAAGAAGATACTTGAAGATTTATGGAAGTGGATTGCTTTCTCTCTACTCCCCTTTAGTTAGTTGTTTTAGAAGCTTGACTGGCCGTGGCGTTAAGAACTGTATCTTTGAATCCATAAGCTCGCCTCCACCTTCAACTTGGTATAGCTTTCCATGGGTGGCGAGAGTGCCTCAGTACATTGTTTTTCATCATAATTTCTGTTGACTCTTCTTTGCTATGTGAGAGGTGGCATTAAAGATGAATCATTGATTTTGACATTTACCTGGAGTGGTGGGAGCTCCCAGGGTGCAGACTTCATTTTGGACTAATATACTGTGACTGGTTTTCCTCTATTTATCTCTAGTGATCTTCTCATGTATCCTGTGATAAGAGCACTGGGGAATGGGCAACTGCAATAATGGTGACCCACTGCCCAGCACATTTCAGGGATGGCTACGGAGGGTAGGGTGGCGGATGGGTGACTATAGCGACAGGATGTCACTATACTTACGTGTGTGGGGGGAGGCATGCACAGTGAGGGATGTGGTGGGTGGTGCTGTGGTGGGTTGCTGAACAGACCCCATGGCGTGGTGGGTGGGTTACTGGTGTCGCTCGGCAGGGTATTGTGTTCTGGTCCGGGCACTGGTACATTTTGTTGCGCCAGCCTGAACCTTTTTTCTTAACATTTCACCCTCAACATGCACCCCTTGATTTGAGACTCCTTTAGTGGGGGGTGCGAGAGGCACAATCTTTTGTTGCAAGGCTGGGGTGTCAGAGTGTTGAAATACATTTTTGGCACTCTTGACTTCTGCATAACGATGATCGCTTTTAGACTTTAGCCATTATGACATAGAACCATCTTCTGCAGTTATAAGGACTGGCAGTTTTACTTAGTAGATTTTTTTCTTTTTGTAATTTGTGGGTGGGGTGTAGTGAGAGTGGTTTGATTTGCTAGAATTGCTTTATATGTCTGGGTTAATTTTTCCTGTTTATTTTATTTTTAACTAGCATTTGGCTAATGCAAAGATGGACTGGCAAGTAGCTCTTCCAGCCAGTCAGGCGCTACTCCTCTTGAGAGCTTCAGGACCTACACCCCTTTATTTGTCTTCCACTTCTGGCAGTGGTTTATGGACGCTACAGAGCATTGGGAATAGTTAGTAGGGCGTGGGGGTTGGGAGCCCTGAACCATGGGAGAGGGTGAGCTGGATGGTTGATTGGGGCAGTCGGGTCCAGGAGATGCTCAGAGGTGAAATGGGCTCCAGAATGTGGGTTTCCATATGTGGTCCCCATACCCAAGGGCCTCAATGTTATAGGTCCGTAGCCCGTCACCTCAGGAATCTCGCCCGACTTGATCGGTGTTATGCAATGCCAGATCTACAATAACAAGATGGCTATTATAGCTGAACTTATTGGGACAGCAGACCTGGTTGCATCACTGAGACTTGGCTGGATGTAAATGCCGTCCAGTTTTGGAGGTGGCTATTTCTGCTGGGTTCTCGGTGATACATCACTTGAGATCAGCCCTCAGTGGCGGGGTGTAGCCATTTGTTTTAAAATGGAATTGGGCCTTGTAGAGGTGGTAGTTGAGGAACCCAGATCGTTTGAGTGTACTGTGGCTGCAGGTATGGGGTGTAGAATCATTCTCATCCACCATCCACCCAGGGTAAGAAATTGTTCCTGCAGGAGGTTATGAATTCGTTGTCAACATGGTGTTGGAGTCGCCAGGTTCATGGTGACTTCAATGCCTGGGTCGACGATGAACTCATGCAGTTTGGTCAAGACTTCTCCAACTTATGAATTCTTTGAGCTTCACACCGCCATTGCCTCTGCAACCCACAACCAGGTCACCCACTCAACCTGGTTTTCATCCTGGGGATGGAGACCTCCAGTTTGATGGTGGAAGCAGTTGGATGTTCTGAACATTACACTATAAGGTTCAATTTCTGGGATTCCCTATAGGCCTGCCCCTATGGAGATGGTCAGATGCCACCTTTGAGGATGTAACCCCTAATGGTCTTTTGGCAGTACTGGACCTATCAGGATTACCAGGTGCAAGCAAGGGTCCAGAGAATCTGGTCCAGGCCTATAATAAGGCTGTGGCAGGAGCTCTAGACTCTATCGCTCCTGTCCGAGTTCATCCTCACACTTTGTCCTCAGTCCCCTGGTTTGATGGGACCATGAAGGAGTTGAGGCGTATTGGACAGAGGCTAGAATGGTGCTGGCGGAAATCTGGCCTGGATGTCGACCACCCAAGATTGATGGATCATTATCAGTATTATCAATCAGCAATCTCCCATAAGAAGGCAGAGTTCCTGTCTGGGAGATTGCTGCAGCTCAGAATCGATTGTTCATGCTTTCTTCAAATTGTAGACAGGTTGTGCAATCCAATCTGTCTGCAAGTTTGAAGACATTTTTCACAGAGAGAAGTGTGATGAGTTTGCTCAATTCTTTACGATAAGGTGGCTGACATCAGGTCAAACTCCGGCGGCTCGTTCTATAGAGGCTGTCAGTGATGGCTGCTTGGTCACTACCCTCAGTTTTTGGGCATACTTTGGTCAGCTGGAGATCACAGATGTCATACAGATTGTCAAAGTATAGCTCCACTTGCTGTGTGTCATCTGCATAACAGTGAAATCTCAGACCTGACACAGAATTAACCATGAGAGTCAAACACAAACAGAGATCCAGACTAAGAGCATGGATCAAGCAGGATGTATTTATTATGCTGTCCATGATGTCACACAGCATTAAGGGCATTTCCCATGTCAGCTGTTTTCTTCCATGTTGTTACCATATTTCACAGGTTATCATCACCCCTTTATTCACTTGATTAGGCTAAGACTTATCACACTCTGTACGCTGTCACTGTACCCACAGTTGAAAATAGGCTTATATGTCCCATACACCTGCTACAGTTGCACTGTATCCACTGTTGTTTCTGATTTTCCTCCCTTGCTCGAAAGGGCTTTCTGCTACTGTTTTAGACACTACTTATTCTTCCTCTCAATATCAATTATAGTTCCTTCCCACACCCATACCACCCATATTTAGGGTACTTGGAGCCCTGGTGCTCCCAAAATCAATGTGTTGGGGCATCCTTCCAGGCAAGGGAAGCCCTACCCTGACAGAAACCATATCTGTGCTCAGTTATAAGCTAGACAGTGGCAGTTAGACACATGAACATGCACAAATAGCCAGCAGAAAGAAGCCTTATGGCCTATCTGGTCTGCTTCGAGTTTGCATACCTACGCAGACATTTTAGTTCAAAGCAGCAAGAAGCCCCTCACTACCCTAAGAATCAGTCACAATGCCACTTGTATTCAAAAGTGAAAAGACTTTATCAAAATAACAAAGGTGTGTTGGTGAGCAAATTTGGCAGCAAATGCACAGTCACTTCCGTGCTTTGACTCTGGGTCTTCATCAGTGGACATTTCAGTTCAGTACATCAAACTATGATCTACTCTTCTGTACTAGTTGGTTTGATGAGTGTGCTCTCCTCTGGCAACATCACCAATAGCCCTAGTGGCCTGAGGAACAGGCTAGCTTTCCTGGTGTCATCCTTGGGACTTACCAACCCCAACTCTAATCAAACTTCCACTGCTTGAAGACCAGGGATTTGGAGCTCTTCCCAGGGAGTTACTACATTAGTGAAGTATGCAGGCTTTTTACTTAACACATACACAGAGCATCTTTAATGAAAGGTTTACTTGCAAATGTGCTCTCTTTCAAGTATACTTTAAGGTGGGAGCAGGTCCTCACTGATTTTGGCGACCTCTGTTGAGGGATGGCTCTCCACAGCTCCCTGTAGGGCCTTTTTTTTAATCTCCTGTTTTGGGCTGCCTCTCATGAACTACCCTGGTCAGGTTCCTTTACACACACCCTCACTATGACTTAGTTGCAACAGACAGGCTTTTCTACTCTTTGTCCCGACAGTGCTACTCACGCTCTCTCTCTGATTCTGTGCTCGGATCAATATCCTGATGACATACCACCATCTTTAACAGACTTCTCCCTCTCCAACACACTTGTTGCCCTCCCATCTTTCCCCATATTTGCTGCCTCTAATTCTTAAAAATGGTTTTACTTCACATGCCACCTATGCATACGTTAGGGGCATCACGTCTTTAAATGGAACTACAAATGTGCTTGGTCCTTGCCTTTCTTGAATTTTCCTTCCTACTCTTAGGTGAAGATGTTGAACCCAACCTTGGGCTCCACCCCTGGCCCACTAAAGAGTCTCTGCATATTCACCTGAATGCCAGGAGTCTTTTACCCAAACTGGACACCATTAAGGTTTGGATCACCCAGCATACCCCTGATGTCTTGAGTGTCACTGAATCCTGGCTGTCTGCCAGGATTCCAGAATCATCCTCTTTATCCCCAACTATAAATTTTTCCACCAGGACTGTGGCAATCGGAGCAGTGGTGTAGCCATCTATGTCAGACAGTCTCTATCCTGTTCCATCACACTAAAGGAATCCATATTTGCCTCACATGAACTCTTCTTCGTAATCCTTTCCCTACCTTCCACCATCCCTATCGAATCAGTGTACTTTACTCCTCCCCAAAGTGGCTCAAGACTCCTCATTACTTGTATCTCCTCCTCCCAATTGGATAAAGGTGAGCTTATTCTTCTGGAGACTTTAATCTAGACTGGCTCTCCCAGCTGTTAAACCCACCCTTGTCAAGATTGAATCACTAAACCTCATGCAATTAATCTCAGAACCAACACACCAAATCCAAAATCCTGAAACCAGTCCCTCCTTGACAGGGTGCTCTCCTCTCATCCCCACAGAGTCACCACTGCTGGTGTCTTCTCAGATGCACTCAGTAATCACTGCAACACCTACTGTGTCAGGAAGGTTGCAGTTCCCTTTCAACCCCAAATATATCTGGTACCACTCTCTACGTGCCCTTAACTAAGGTGCCCAACTCCAAAACCTATCCTGTGTCTACTGGTCCCCAATTCTTTCCTCCCTGAAGTTGACTCAGCACTTCACTTTTCCACAGATACTCTAATAAAGATCAGGAACACCCATGGCCCTCTGAAGAGAGCCAGAATTAAACATCACCACCAGTGGATTACACCAGACCTCTTATCCCTCTGCAAAGTCCAGGCCAAATACTGGCCACAATTTAAATTTTCCATGTCCCCTGCACTCTTTCTTCTGTACAAAGTCCACCAAAATGCATGTACCAAGGCCATTCGTCAGGCTAAATCTGCTTATTTTAAGTCTCAACTCTAGGCAAACTCTGGTTCCCCACAAGGTTTCTGGAACATTATCCATTCCCTTCTAGACCCCCAGCCTCTCTTGCCTCTCTAGTCCTTTTTTATCACCTATGCATGATGACTGGACCCATTCTGCCGGTCTCCCCATCCCCATCACCCTGATGTCCACCGGGACTTACCTTGATGGAATGGAGGTGCCCAGCTAGCAGAATGCGGAGCCTGTGGGGACTGTTGTCATTCTGCAGGTTGCACCATTTTCCACCTGTTTTTGCCCCCTTGCCCTGGCCTCATGTACGCATGTGGAAGCACACATGCCATGGTTCCACAGCACCCTCCCTATTAGTGTCACTCATCTGCCTGCACTACCATCAGGCCTCCATCTGGGGCAGTGGAACTGTGAGGGCAACAAGGTTCCTCTCTGGGAGAGGAGGCTGTCTTTCAGCTGCTCAATACCACTCCTTCCCTCTCCCCAGCTGACCCCTGGTGACTCAGACTCGCTCCCGAATCTGGGCGACCAACACAGTGTGAGATGTGGCATACAGCTCCTCAATCCTCAGCGCCACCAGGCCAGCCCTCTCTAGTCCTTAAATTAGATGGTTTGGCTATCTCTGACTCTGCCACCATAGCCAAGGCTTTCAACATATTTTCACCACCTGTGCCCTGCCTAACACCTCTAACGTCTCCTCTATGGGTCTCCTTCCCCTTCTCCTGGTGCTGGATATCATCTCCTCCCATCTCACCCACTGAGGTCTACAGAACGCTAATGTCCCTAAACCCAGAAAAATCTAGCCCAGACAGTTTACACATGAAGCTACTCTGCATCTCTGCCCCAGCCATTGCTTACCCCCTAGCACACCTGCTAAACCTCTCCTCTCAACTGGTACCATCCCACGGGCCTGAAACTGGCTAAAGTGATCCTGCTCCTTAAGGGGGGACCCAACCTCCCCACAAGCTACAGGGCCATCTATATCTTGCCCTCTCTCACCAAATTGCAAGAGTCTCTGGTTTATTCCACTGTCTTGGACCATATTACTCCCTCATTTCAGTCAGGTTTCAGAAAACAGCATGCCACTATTACCTCCCTGTTCCAGGCCTCTGACTCAATATAATCAGTGTGCACCAAGGCCAAATTACTGCTGCCATTTTTATTGACCTGGCAAAGGCATTTGATTCTGTTTCCCACTGCCTACTGCTCTACAAAATCCAACCTCTTGGGATGTCTCAAACAGCAGTCAACTGGTTGAGCTCCTACCTGAACACCAGGCAACAATCAGTCCTAGTCGGCAATGGCCTCTCCCCTCCCTATCCTCACAGGCATACCCCAAGGCTCTATACTCAGTCCCATCCTTTTTCAATCTTTATTAATGACCTCCCTCCATCTGCTCTGTGTCCCATACATATGTACATAGATGACACCGTGATCTTCTCCCTGGCTCCTCCCCAGTGCACCAAGGCCAAGCGCAGCTCAGCACAGCACAACACAAATGCATGTGGTGCAGTGAATACGATATTCAACAGTTGCGTGGTGACACTTACCGTTAACACAACATGGCTGAATATCGCAGGAATGTGCTATGGCACAGCCAGAGGTGTGCCAGGAAGCAACCAGACCTGTGCCATAGTGCAACCAGAGATGCGCAAGACAGCAGGGAGATGTGCCAAGGCACAGAAGGACCAGCCCCAGGCAATGGTTAGAGCAAAGCAGCTGGGGACAGCACAGGAGGCAGTGGAACCTAGCTGGGGATAGGGAAGGGAGATACAGTGGTGGGCCACAGGTGACCACCGCCTGCAGGGCACAGATGGGCAGACAGCCTCCCAGCACCAGGGTAGTGGATGCTGGGAACAGGTGGCATCAACAGTCAAGGGTCAGCTGCCACTGGAACTCCCCTCACTGGATGGCAGGCTCCCACCCACCCAGACCACAGCTAGCCACACCCTGGTACGTGGCACCAACACACAAGCCACATATCCTGGACAGCCAGCCCATGGCCACCCCAAGGCACAGCCACCGACCAAGGGGCAGGACACCACCATGCACTGCCCACACAATGACACAGGCACACCACACAGACACCCACTCACGTCACTGCAGCATGGCTCCACCACCAGCTGCAAAATAGACACAGACACAGGCAGTTAAGCAAGTAATCTGTATAAAAGAACTATGTACGAGGTAAAACAGAGGGAAAGGGTAGGAGAGCAAGGGATGGGGACAGGGACTGTACAGTGGGATGGGGAAGGAAGGAGAAGGGATGGCAGGGTAAGAGGGATGCACTTAGGTCAACTAAGGCGGCCATGACCTGACGCCTCCTGACACCTCCAATGCTGCCTGTCATGCAGCACCATCCTTCAGGTCTGCTGGGCCACCTCCAACATCGTCGACGTGATGAGGATGATCTGCCATAATAGCCAGCAGTAAAGCGGCAGCCACAACCTCCTCCAGATGCCTATGACAAAGGAATGGACAGGTGATCAGTGCAAGTTCCTAGAAACCATGCCCTCCCACTGTGCGAGTGGACAGTGGGAACCACGCCCTGGAGTGGCACCCCAACACCTACCAACATCCCAGCATGCCACAACAATGCACAGTGGGGACACCATCACCCAAGGGCCACCCAACCGCACAGTGACAGGCAGGTGGAACAGGGCTGCATCAGCATTGCAGCAGCACCAGTGGCAGCTGAGCACACACCCATCCCACCAACAGCTGGTACACATGTGCAATGGCTGCACCACAGTGGCATGCACACTGCACAGAGTGCTGCACACAGCTGATACGGCAAATGGCAGAGGTGGCCATGGCCGCCCCTCACCCCCACTGACCACCCGTAAGAAATAGAGGAACAAAACAGTGCCTACCTGCCCACTGCAGCACTGCAGGCACTGGTCCCGAATCTGCTCCACCTCCACCAGTTGGGCCCTCTCCACCATCCGGATGTCCCGCTGTGGCTACTGTGGCCTGCCAGGCACCCCACTGCCCTGGCATGGCACTGATCCTCAGGCCCAAGGAATGGAACACAGACAGGCACACATCAGAGTAAAGCCACAGCATGTCTACTCCACCCCACCCTTGTGCACAGTGTGTGCCCTAGCCTGACATGACCTACAGGACAGTGGCACAGTGCACCCAGTGGCCAGCAATGCCACACCACAAGGCACACGCTGACAGTGTTCCCCCACAGGGCATGTCAGGAAGCCTAGCCAACACCACTGTACAGCAGTTGAAAACAATAGCAGCATGTGCCGACTTATCTGACATGGCATGGCCCCCCATGTAGACATGCCTGCAGGTCCTCAGCTGCTCAGGGTTCCTCCACATCAGGTCGCAGTACCGTGGCAGCACTGCTCACCAGTACAAGGCACACCACTGTCCTGGACCAGGTCAGCAGCAATGGCCTGCCAGACAGCAGTCCTGGCCTGCTGCAGGGACTTCTGGCCAAACAGGCCAGGTGCATGTGGCTGTACCTGGGCCACAAGGTTCACCAGCCCTTTCTTGCTCCATTTGCTAGCATGTCACACCCTTACCACACCATGCTCCCTAGATGAGTTGGCAAACCAAGATGGTGGCCAGTAGTGCACATGCACAATGTACACGGATGTGCTCCTCATGGAGGCATGCGCAGCAACCACCAATCGTGCATCACCATGGATGCGTGGTATGGGCATGGGCCACCCGGCACATGGAGGTGGAGTCCCATGGGGCATAAGGTCAGGTCAGGGGTCAGGATCACCTGGCGCATAGTGCAGAGGAGTGCTATAGGGGCCATAGTGCTTAGTGCACCATGGGCCCTATAGCACTCAGGCCTATAGGTCCCATGGTGCACTATGCGCTATGGCCCCTATATCGCCTGAGTGCTATAAGGCCCATGGCACATATTGGGTGCTATTGCCACTATAGTGCTCTGAACACACAGTGCACAATAGGCGTAGCACAGGCCACAATGCATGTGTACTGTGGGCAGTGCACTGCACATGTCATGGCATTATGCCATGACATGCACGGAGCAATTCCATTGCACAAGGAGGTTGAGGGCACTGAACATACTCCCTGGAAGACAGGAGGGAGAGAGAGAGGGGACATGATTGGGACATTAAAGTACTTGAAAGGGATAAATAATGTTGATAAGGAAAGTCTCTTTAAGCTGAGTGGCAACCATATCACAAGGGCACAGTCTTAAGCTGGAGGGTGGAGGTTTAGGAGGGATGTCAGGAAGCACTTCTTCACAGAAAGGTGGTGGACACTTGGAATGCGCTGCCAGAAGAGGTCATCTTGTTAAAGACAATGAGCAGCTTTAAGAGAGGCTGGGATAGGCATAGGGGAAGATAAGAGTCATTGGTAGGGAGGATGGGAGGAATGGGAGGGAGGGCAGGGACATTAGCTCAAGCTGTGGACCCTGCAATATGACAGACTTGATAGACCAAATGGCCTTCTTCTGCTGCTTGTTCATATGTTAGTATGTAATATTCAGCTGTCACATGCTAATGAGCTCATCTGCCAACTCGCGGCACACTGGGGATATTAGCATGTCGTTACCGCTATGCAACAGCTTATTTGCATACGATGTACTATAAAGGTGCTGCATAACAGAACAGGCCATGGACCAGTATTGCAACCATCTGAGGTAAGTTGCACCTGCTGTGGGAACAACCAGCACAGCAGAGTGGATGGGGTGGGCAGCTGCAGGCAGTGACCCACCTGTCCATGTCCACAGGTAGCACCATGTTCGAGCATGGGGAGACTGAAGAGCATGGGCCTGCCCACAAGTGCAGGCCTAACTTTACGAAGGTGGAAGCCAATGCCCTGTTTGAGGTCTACCTTGACAGGGAGCAATTGTGAGTTGCACCACTGGCACACCACAGGGAAGGGCTGTGGCCTGGGTGGAGGTGGCAGAGGCTGTTAACCTGCAGGGCAGCCACCAGCAGTCTGTGCAGGAGTGCAGAAAGAAGGTGGGCACTGAAAAATGCTGGATTAAGGTGAAGGTGGTGGCCATATGGGCTGCTTGGACAACCACGGGTAGGGGCCTTGATGCTGTGCCACAGCTCACAGTGCAAGAGGGCTGGGGTGGCCACCATGCGATGCAGCACCGTTGAGAGTGTGCGGGTGGTGGCTTCCAGACAGGAAAGATCTCATCACTGCATGACATTTATGTCATGCCTGAGGTGGGGGGATTCTAGTATTGCAACAGTAACACATCTGTTTTCTCTTACAGCACTGGCATGCCAGCATGTAGTGGCAGGGCACAATGGCAGCCGTGGAGGCAGGCCCGGCCCTGGAGGACCAGCCATCCACCTTCTCACGGGCATCTGGAGGCCCGATCGGCTGCAGCACACCACTGCCATCCAGCCGGGCTGTCCTGGGCTTGGTGTCGGACGAGGCCCTGGCTGCGTTCCAGCAGGATGCCGACCATGGTGTACTCTTCATGAAGACAGAGATTGGGGCAGTGTCTGAAACTGATGATGACATGACCATCATCCTGGACAGCATGGGTGATGTCATGGGGAGACACCCATACCAACCACTGTCACCGAAATGCGCCAATGGCCTGTCGGTGGTGGAACAGCTGCCCACTGCCACCCCTGGAGCCACCATGTGCACAGCCACAGTGGTGCTGGGTGCTGGTTATGGTGCAACCACTCAGGCACTGGCCAGCGCAAATGGGCCAGAGGGGCAGCAGAGGCAGATGGCTGGGGACGTTGGGCAGCGGACTCAGAGTCCGCTACTGGGGCACCAGACAGTGACCTACCCATGGGGACCCTACTGTGCAGCATCCACCTAAGCAGGGGCCATGCAGCATGGTCATACACCACGGTGGGACAGCAGCATGCCCATGCACCCTGGGTGCTGACCCATTGACAGAGCACATCCGATTGCTGCAGGCCTTCATGGAGCAACAGGTGCTGCTCATAGCTGGGGTGCATGCACTCCATGCAGAGGTGTGCCAGGCAGCCGAGCTGCATAAGAGGGGAACTGCGCGCGGGTCCTGGGCCATACAGCACCTGCGGACACAACCTCATCCATGGATCACATTGCCAATGCAATCTCGGTTGGCCTTGTGGACACTGGCTGCCACAGGGTGTGGCCGCCAACCACAGACTCACGGAGTGCACTGTCCACCCGACAGACCAAGCATCAGGTGACTCCCTCCATTTCAGTGCCGGGCTCAGCTGTCATCATCCCAGGTACGCCTGGGATGGGCCTGTTTGGTGCCTATACACCCTCACGGGGACCCGGTCGCATTCCGCAGTTCAACCCCTGGGGGCGTTTGCATACCCCGTGGCCATTGAGAAACCAGTGGCTGCGAATGGCCTGGTGCGGCCACTCCAAGTCTGTGGCTGCCATGGTTCCACATGGTGGACCTGATGTGTGCATGCTGCCCTGTCTACAGTCTACTGCCACTGCCCTGTGTGCACATGAGTGATGTGTGTGGGTGCATGCCACAGTCGTAGTAACTGTGTGTCACACCACCACGCTGTCTATGTACACACCTGGCCACTGGCCCATGTGTGTGTGCATGATGACAGCAGCATAGCACTGGTTGCGCCTGTGCACTGGTGCCTGCATCTGATCCACACCACGTGCTGAGCCTAGGCACATGCTAGCGTGTGCCAGTGTGTGTGTGTGTGCTGTGTTTGTATACGTGTATGCATTGCTGTATGGTGCTGCATGGTGTTGTGTGGCTGTGGCACTGCCACCCACCCCTGCCCCACGCCTGAGTGTGCATTCCCATAGCCATGCCTGCCCATGCCCGTGTGCTGTGCCATTGTGTCTGTCCACTGCATGGGTGTTGCTTCACCTACCTGCATCTGCCAAAGTGCTACTGTGAAATCATGTCCGATGCTGTGTGCCATCCTGAGGAGCCAGGATCCCTCTGCCTGGGGCTGCCCACTGCCCCAACCCATTGCCCTCATTGTCCCCACTGCTGTCCCTCCTCAGCCTTGACAGCTATCCCACGGTCAATGGCAATGTTGTGCAGTATGCAGCAGGCCAGAACAGGCCACTGGCTTTCGAGGGCTGTACTGTTGGGCACCGCCAGACCTGTCTAGGCAATGGAATCATGCCTTCAGCATCCTGTACACACACTCAATGATGTTCCACATGCTGGCGTGTGCCTCATTGTAATGGTCCTCTGCTGGGGATGATGGGCGCCGGTGGGGTGAGCAGCCAGGCCTGAGTGGGAAGCCGCTGTCACCTGTGTGGACAGATACATGGTTAGCCTGGTGTCCTCTGTCTCTGTGCCTCTTGCCCATCCCTGCACTCCTGCCAGTGCACCCACTCTGCCCCCTTCCCATGCCCTGCTGTTCCCAGCTCCCTTGGTCATCCCAGACTCACCCGCCAGATGGCCAGTGGGGATATCCCACTCTCGAACCTTTGGTACAGTGCAGAGCTGTACCAGATGAATGAATCATGTGAACTCCATGGTGTGTTGCACAGACATTGGTTATGCATCCCTGGCATTGCACAACACCTGGCAGTTGTCACTGGGGTAGCCCTTCCTGTTGATGTACACTATGCCTTCAGGGCCAGGTGGCATCGCGGATGCCCACATGGGTGCAGTCAATAGCCCTAGCATGCCAGGCATCCATGCTACCCTGTTTAACTCATGCATGGTTGTTGTACACTCTGCCTTTGTACTGGGGAAATGCATGTATTCTACAGCATGTGCAGCAGGGCATTGAGGAATTGTATGAGGATGCATGGCGTGGCCAACTGGGTTATGCCTGTGGTGTCCCCTGTTGGTCTCTGGAAGGTGCCCATGGTGAGCAGGCACATGACTGTTGTCACCTTCATCTCCACTGTCAGGGCGTGGTTCCGTCTAGTGGGTGCCTGCATCTCCTCACTGCACAACTCACAGAGCTGCCTCAGAATCACCCAGTTCAGGTGATACCAGCCCATGATCTCTGTATCAGTGTGGTTCTCGGCTGATGCGTGGGCGGTACCACCTGTTCCGGGCATTCCGCGATGGGCCTTTCCACGGCCATGTCATTCTGCCTTTTGCCTTCTCAGGCCCCTCATTCTGGCCTCCATCTGGAAGGCTGCACTGGCCATGGCCCTGTGGTCCTGTCTCTCTCTGGGTGTCCAGCTCCAGTGGTCCACTTGCCATAGTGGGGCAGTACCTGTCCTTCTGCCTGGCTCCTCTTGCCTCCCCTGCCCGGCTTGCACTCCACTGCCACCTCTGTCCCACACCCTGTGGCTGCCTGGTTCACTCCTCCAGGGTCTGGTGGCTTTCTCTCTCCTCTGTCTGTCTCTCTGTCTCTTTCTGTCTCACTACCCTCTGCTGCAAGTGCTGTCCCCCTGCTTGCTTCTTGTATTTATAGGCTCAGTCTGCTCATCAAATTTGGCCATTGCTCAACACTTCTGCCATGGATTGGGGGTTGAATATCACACTATGCCACATATTCATGGGAATACCCGCCTTGCACATGCATTCATTAGGGTTGCACATTGGCGCACTGCTACTTACGCTGTGCACTGGCTCCCATGAATATCGCTCCATGGCATAGTTGTGCATGTGCAACCTAGTTGCTCCTTGCACAACTGCTTTAATATCCTGGCCCTTCTTTTCTGTGTTTGTGTATCTTTGTTTTGGGCCTTGTTCCCTGTCCTCCGTGTTTGTGGATTTTGGTTTTGTCTCTTGGGGCTTTGTTTCTAAGCTCCTAGCATATTGCTACACCAGAGCTCATATTACTTGCTCTCAGTTATTCACACCTCTCAAATTACTTGCAATGCAACTGCAACAATTATCTGAGTGTTTCAGTTTAACCATAGCTGCTCTCCATGCTGCACTTAATTGTTTTCACTTGATTCAGGCTCATGCGGAACCCTAGCTATGCAGCTCAACATGCTCTGTCAACTCATTCTACTTACCTCATTGCTGCAGTTTCATTGCACTGCCAGGTGATAGCTGCTTCAGAGCATGGTGTCTCCTTTCATTGTATGTTTATTAAAATTTACAACTCAGTGTACTCAATACAGATGTTGCTTCTATGTTTGTACACTCTCTTATACTCTGAGGTTAGCTAAGCTACTGCTGATGCTGTCAATTAGTTTCAATACCTGCATGTGGGACTTGGCCCTCCATCACTTTCTTATTTTTCCTCGATGGGGACTTGCAGGTGTTTGTGGAGTCATGGCCCTGTGTGGCTAATTACTTATGTTCTAAATCCTGTCTCCGCCACCGTCAAATCCTCAGAGTATGTGTCACCTTATTGGCTATATGAATGCCTGGCTGACTTGCCCACTATTCACAGTGCTGCTTCATTGCTACTATGTTTTGCAGACCCACGTGCAGGTCTGACTATTGCTACACTGTTACTGACCTACGTGTAGGTCCACTCTTTATACGCAATCTTTGCTTCAAGCCTACCACCATCCTCTCTGCTTCAGTCTCTGTGATGTCTGCTGCGCCATACTGCATTTGACCTTTACAAGGTCTGAGCATAATGCTCATTCAGCTTATCAGTTCTGGGGCATGTCAGCCATACCATTCTGGTGCAGGGTTCCCTGCAGCTGATGGTCTCACTCTGCATTTTAAGTCTGCATCTTGAGAGTGCCCGACTTGGGGTGGGGTTATTCTCACCTGGCCCATAGCTGGGAATGTACTCACTCTGGGCTTGGCTTTAGCTGTTCACTAACACGAAGGCAGCTCCTGATGTAGAATTTAAGACTAGCTGTGAAGGGTGGTTACTCCAATCTATTTTGGCTCTAGTGGTTCCACTACAATAGTTATCCATTGGCTTTAGTGGTTTCCCTAGCAAGGCACCTTCACCGCATACTCCCTACAACTGCCTCTGTTTCACCTGGTTCGTGATTAGGGTGAGTAGGCCAGGTGAGTGCTTCAGCAGTCATTGCCTCCTCCTCCTTCTGCCTTGATTGCCCCTGATGTTGCAGAGCACTCGCAGCCTTCCACAGTGTTCCGCTAGAGGATTGAGCGAGAGCTTTCCACCAAACTGGAATATTTTCCACCTCCCTTTAATTGGATATCTAAATTGCAGCTGCAGAGCCATCATTAAATAAAATATCCCAGCCTGGAGGGAAGGTGACCTAGGCCTTGGATCCCAGAGATTTCCTCCTCAAAGAGTTTTTTTTCTTCTCCATGCCTCAGGTCATAAAAGTTAGTTAGCTGTAGTTAGTGTTTCCTGGTTCTATTAGGTAGGTTCTGCTGTTGGATGGAGGTGAACGGTGCCCTACTTGCCATTCCCTCTCTCCTTAGGTGTTCCCTCATTCTCTAGCACTACACACTGAATTCATGCTATTGCTAACCTGTGCATTTCATTATGTTATCAAGGCATCTCATTACGTTATCAAGCTGCCCTGCCTGATGCTTTATCTACTACTACGTCACAGCTACTGCTAGCTTATATGCTTCAGTACAACTTCATTCTTTTGGGGATCCTTCCTAAGATACCTTTATCCACGGGAATCATCCCACAGCACTCTAAGGGTGGAACCTCTTCAAGGGTTCCTTTCGTTGATACCCTACAGGGTGGTAATTCCTCTGGATAGAGAGTGTGAATGGCCAAAACCAAACTAACACAGTTGCACAAGCATAACACTATACTGGCTGTGTAGGCCATTGAATTGCAAGGTTTGGTCTGTAGTTCAATGGACAAGCAGTCAACCACTCCCACTTTCCTGAGCTATATAAGTGGTTCCTCTCAGCTTCCTTCTGAAGCAATTTTTTCTTTGCCCCACCATCCTCCCCTCCTCCTCCTCCCTCTTCCAGCAGCAGCACTTCTCTCCTTGGGATCCTTCCTGAGGTACTTTAGCCATGGAATTGTCCTGTGGCACCTCTGGGTGGAACCCTCTTTGAGGGTTCCTTGCCTTTGGTACCCCTACAAGGTGGCAATTCCTGTGGAACAGAGAGTGTGAATGGCCAAAACCAAACTAACACAGTTGCACAAGCATAACACTATACTGGCTGCATAGGACATTGAATCATATCTAATGATCTCAAGGTGGCTAAACAATGCGAGAGGGCAGTAGCAAGGCCCAGTAGAATGATGGGATGCATAGGCAGGGGTATTATGAGCAGAAGGAGGAGGGAGGTGGTGATGCCCTTGCACAAACAGCTGGTAATGCCACACCCTAAATAGTGTCCATTTCTGAAGACTGTATGTCAGGAGGGACATGGATATAGTGGAGAGGTCCAGAAGAGAGCAACAAAATGGTGCGTGGACTCTGCCATTTGACATGTGAGGAGAAGCTGAAAGACCTCAGCATGTATATCCTAGAGCAAAGGATGGAAAGGAAGAACATGATAGAAACTTTTAAGTACCAAAAGGGTGTAAACAAGGTTCTGGATAGCAGTATATTCCAGAATAAGAGGCTCTCAAGGACAAGGGGTTATGACATAAGGCTAGAAGGGGGATATTCAAGGAAACATTAGGAAATGCTACTTCACAGAAAGGATAGTGGATGGGTGGAATGCACTCCTGAGGAAGTGGTGGGGTCAAAACAGTGATGGGATTCAAGATTGCTCGGATAGGTACAAGGGAATTCTGGAGAGAGAGAGAGAGAGAGAGCAGTGGGAAATTACCCATCTCACTTAGGGTCCTTGGATAACATGGAGATAGAACACTTGGGCAGACTTGGCGGCTTGGAGGTCCTTATCTGCCAACAATTTCTATGTTTCCCTTCACTCCAGGAATACTCATTCTTTCTCCTCCCTACCCCCGTTTGGGAGCTGGGTCATTTGCTTTTTCTATCGCCTCCTTCCCTTTGAATCAGCTTCCCAGGGAAGCTCGCCACTCCCCATGCTCACTTCTAAAGTCCTCCCTGTGATTTCTCTCTCCCTCTGACTGCTCATGCCTCCCTCTACTCTGCTTCTCTCCTCCTAGCTTATTGAAACCCTTGCCTATGCCTCCCATTGACTACGCCCACCACTTTGACCACCAAAAGCACTTAATGTCTTTTAATATATATGCCTTATTCTCCAAATACCTGTGGTGTTTATTCTTGCTACATTCATTATTTGCCAGTTTGACATTGTTGTAATTCTTCTTGGTTCTCCAGTTTTGTTTTATATTCATATCATGTTTGCTGTACTCAGATTTAATCTCAAACTGCTTGTTTTTGTTGCTTGTCTGCAATTTTATTTCCCTCCTCCCTGATCATTCCCTGGGTCACACCTGGAAATGATTCTTTGCTCAGTGTGCCTTTCCCGGTTATCAAATTTTAAAATAAATAAATACAATCTGGTCTCCATCTTCTGGTTACTTTAGACAGGGGTTGCTGTTATCTGCCTCTTCCTAGCTGGTCTTGTGGGGTGTCCTTCCTATCAGAACCCAGACTAGAGGTTTTGCACTTCAGAGACCTTGTCAAATGGGACCAGTGCCACTGGACCAGAACCCTGCCACTATGGCTGTGCCTGTAGGCTCCCTCAGCTTGGTTGCAGCCAGAGCAGTGGACTCTGCTGGTATTCTTCTTCCTTTCTTCTCCTGGGCTTTCCGCCCTTTCTCCCTGAACCCACAGTTTGCCTTACTTTTATAGTGTAAATGGGGAAGAGCAGGGTGACAAATATTCAGGTCTGAGCTTCCTCTTGATGATTGAGTCATGAAGCTAAGAGCACAACTCCCAGGCACTCTGTCTCCAAGCTAGCTCCCTTTACAGAAAACCCCCAGGGTCAGGCTTAACCCGAGAGTGTCGCTAGTAACCTACCTTGAGCTGGGTGAACAGAGATGCTGGTTATACGTGAATATCCTACAATCTACAGGAGAGCACCTGCAGAAAACAGTGTTGTCTTGGGTAGGGGAGTAAACAACAAAATACTGATGATGCCTACAAAACACTTAATACTGTATCACAAGAAGGAAGAGAAAGGACTCCATCTGAACAGTGGCAATTGCTTCAAAGTGGAACATCTGCCACTTAAGAGCTGAATAAAGCACAATATAGCTGACCAGCCAAAAAGCTCAGTGTGCTGAAATTCACAAGTGAAATTTCCATCATGACAGAGACCAGTTATTCTTATAGTTAATGTGTCAGTGAGTAACTAGGAAACTCTGAAGTGCAGCAAGGTTATTACACAGAACACAAATCATGTGATTCCAAATTTACCCTGCTCCATTTTTTTAATCTCATGTTTAGGTGCATCTGTGCTATAGGCACTGTAATGAATATTTTGAATCAAACACCCAGTAAAAGTTACTTGTGCTTATATTATTGACCCAGTAAAACTAGTGAGACATTACATGTTTTTACTTGTACTCTGCTTTAATAAATGCAAAGGTGTTAACTAGAAATTAGTTGCTGGCATGTTCAGTCTTTGTGGAGGTGTGTTCTTGTGACACAGATCTGCACACACATACGTTGGTATTGTTGTGATAGTAAGGACTTGTGGCCCAACTTTGCCCCTCCCACAGACAGTCACTCAAAGTAACAATACATAATTTAAGTCCTGACGCACAGATGGTAGAATGCCAAATGCAATGCTGCATGTTGCTGGATCAGCCATTTGCTCTACTTTGTGATACACTGGCACTCTTGCAAGGGCTATTTATATGAGACCTTTGGGAATATTCCATATTATGCTTCCCATACTGCAGATTGTCACTTTAATATAGATTCAGAAGACATATACCATATGGTGAGTACACTCTAACAGTACATGATTTGTTGCATGTATGCCTCTCAACCTTTTCCCATCAGAATGTGGAACACTGATGCTCGGAATGTGGGACAGTGTGGACACAGGCCTTTCTAATGTCGGTCACATCATCACACATAAAGATACAAGCTCAAAACACTGTGGGAACCAATGCCTTCATTTATGTAAATATTAATTATGATTCATCAAATTAGAATGTTATGAATTTCTGATTTAAAAGTCTAAGTTTACAGCACCTATTCTGTGTAGGCAGCACCTTTTCAAGTGGGATAAATGTGGGGCAGAGCATTTTTGAAGAGGAAAATGAGGAACATCCTTGTAATGAGGGACAGTTGAGAGGTATGGTTGCATGTCTTTATCACTGAATGCTAACCACTTTTAGAATTTGCTGTTAAGCATTGCTGGCAAGAGTGCTGCAGGAATTCATGAGGTACTATATGTTTTCTTTCAATGCAAATTCCATAGAGAAGTGACCTGAGGACCAGAATTTCAACAACATTTAGGATGACTTTTCTGTGCTACACTATTTATTTATTTATTTGGTTATTTATGTGTTTATGTATGTATGTATCAAAACTTTTGAGATTATCTTTGAGCACGAGTGCTCATTTACAAAGTTTATGTCAGGTATATAGGCTCAAACATCATTACAGGTACAATAAGCAGTTCTGGAGGAAATACGGTGCAGTCAGGCTCAAAACACTTAAGACAGAACAATACATACAGTTTTAGAAAAAAAATCCATGCAAATCATTGTATAAAAGTCACCGAACATGTACAGAGAGAAACCAGATAAAACAGTTTAACTGTTATACTTGCATTGTACTGCAAGGGCAGACCACAAAGATCTCTTAAAATGATTAATCTTTGGAGAGATTCAGCAGTGTATCAGACAGTTCAGTTAACCAATTAGCAGCCCTGACAGCAAATGACTGCTTGCCCAGCCGATACACTGGAAAGGAGGTTTAAGGGCTTTCTGGCCATGTTCTTGGTGTTACATTGGTTGGAAACCATGCAGAAGCAATTTGAGGAAGCAGGGTGTTAGACCTAGGGACACCTTTTGCCAGCAAACATGTCTGGAGCCTTTGCTACTGGATAAAGGTAGCCAGTTAGTGTAAAGGGTACTACTATGAATGCAGTTATCTGCACCAAGTGCAGAGCAGCAGGCCTTGTTACAGATCATCATTACTCTGTATCGCAGGCAGATGAGTAGACAGGGAGGCCATAATCTGTTAGTGATGGAATAGAGCTGGTCACAATAAGGCATCTAGCATCCCCAGTGAGATTGTTCCAGTTATGGTACAGGGCATCCAATCTTCTGTTAACTATGGCCTCCAGAATGTCAATGTGAGTGGCAAAAGATAAGGTGTCATCCAGAGTTACTCCAAGGTATTTGAAGGTCTCCTCATGTTCAAGGTTTTGTTCCTGGCCATTTTGGATGACAAAGTGTAGATTTCTCATCAGGGGAGTAACCAGCCTTAAAAAGAAGTGTATACACAACAAATGTAAACTATAGGTTAGTCTGGGGCCACCTAGGCCCCCAGAAAATGTTTGTTTTATGGTGCATTCTGGTGCATTGGGGGTAATTTGAAACAGAATTTGCTACCCTGTTATCCACTCCCCATCCCAAGTAGCTGTAATCTAGCCCTCCCTGAGTCCCCACAGTCCAGTATGTTGCCCAAACCACCTCCCATAGCCCAGCCATCTGCTCCAGTGTATGGCCCCTAGCCCTCCAAGCCCAGCAAGTTTCATTGTAGCTCCCTCTCTAGAATCCTTAGCCCTTTCCCAGCACAGCAAGTTACATCCTACCCTTCTATCTAGAGTCTCCATCCCTACCTGCAGCCCAGCATGTTGCCCTTCATCCCAGTCCAGCAAGCTGCTTTCTAGCCCAGTTCCCCAGATTGTCTTGTCTTCCCCAGCCCACCATGTTGCCTTTTCCCCTGCACACCCAGCAATTGGTATCCAACTTCCAAGCCCAATCCAGACCTGCAAGTTGCACCATAGCCCCATCAACCAGAGCCCATACAAATGCAATAAACTACACAGGTACTGAACTCATGAACTGAATACCTCCCACAGAAACATAAATACACTTTATATCCTCTTGTTTGGGAGGCTAGAGAAGAGCATGGTCTTCATTTTTTCTAACCAAGGACTAGGTTGTTTTTTGTTGGAGAACCAGCTTTCTTTTGTCCTGAAAATACTTTGTAGAACTGTGGTGAGGCTGTCAGTGTCAGGGTTTTGAAATAAATAACAGTACAATCTGCACACACTGGGAGAAATTGGTAAGATAGCTATGGAACTGCAGTGTTCTGTGACAAGCCCAGGACAGAGTTCATTCAGTAGGAGCTTATGGTTGACCAGGTTGATGGCTTTAGCAAGGTTGACATATATAGCTTTGCAGTGGTCACCATTGTCAAGGGCCTTATGAACATAGTTGGTGTATTCCAATATCACCATGTTGGTGCAATGAAGAATCCAGAATCCATGCTGCTGTACACACTGGACAATGTATTTTTGAGCTGTGTGACAAGTTGATCAGAGACAATTCTCTCTAGGGCCTTCAACAGGAGGAGAGAATAGAAATGGGGTCTGTAATTTGCAAGGCTAGTGTGGTCTCAGCTTTTGAAAATGCTGTAAAAAGAATGAATTTTACTTCTCAAGAAACTGTGAGTAGCACAGGAAAAGTTATAAATTCTAGAGCTGGGGTGGTAATGTTCCTCTAATGACAGGGCAAGAAGTTTCCTATCAACTGAATCACTCCCACACCTGGTTTTGCCAAGTAACCTACTTATGTATTTTTATGTGTCTTTGACCAAAACAGCCTTAAAGTAGAATTTAGGGTACCCTAGTTCAGAGCCCAGCATCTGGGAGGCTTCAGGACTGGATTCCTAAAGGACCTAGGCAGGTTCAGTGGGATGATGGAACTGAGGTCAGTAAAGGCTGTGTTGAAGTAATTGCACTCCAATGGGATCAAGGTCCTTCAACCCTCCACCACAAGCATTTGAGGAGCAGTTTAAACTCCTTGCCTTGGAGCTCTGAGACATTGTCCCAGAATCTTTTACTATTGCTCTAGTCCTGAATCTGCTGGTCCTTACAGAAGTCAGATTTGGCCTTCCTAATCATACTGGTGCACTTGTTGTGGGCTTCCTTGTTTTCCTAGCAAGTGCCCACAGATTGTCCCTCTTGCTCTTGCAGGCAATGAGGTCAGGAGGAACCATAGAAAGTATTAGAGCCACAATGACCTGTGCAATTTGAAAGAAAGTGCATCCTCTTCTAAATTACTACAAGCTGTAAAACAATCATCCTAGTCACCATTAGGGTTGTCAGAACTAGTTCTAGAAAGATTAGAACTTTTTAGAACCCATGGGTTCGAGTTCTAATTGAACTAGAACACCCATGGGTTCTAAGTGTTAAGGGTTTTGACTACTAAAAAAGCTTTTTCCCTTCACGCATTTCAAAAGCAGGTGATGCCAGCCTGGAAAACAAACTCATTATTGGGAATTACATCCTTAAAATGTTTTAGAGAGAGAAAATTAGAGAATGTGCTGCTCATATGCAGATGTGCTAAAGACATGGAATTGTGATACTTGGCATTTGCACTTTGAGAGGCTCAATGTGTTTCTGTTTTCTGCATGTGCAGTGAACTAATATTATGGCTGTGCTGAGAGTGCAGCTCTTTTATGTATTTTTTTCTCCTCCTCAGTATCTTTATCTGTTCTTTCCTCCGATCCTGCACACTAAAGAGTTTGAGTTCTAAAGAAGATTAGAACCCTAGAACTATTTGTAAAGTTCTAGCCCAGAACCAGAACCCAGAACTTCAGTGGATTCTGACAGCCCTAGTCACCATAGTGTTTTTAAATTATATTAGCAACCTAACTTTGTTTAAACAGCCAAGAATAAGGAAAACAGAAAGCAGGGCAAGGAAAGCAAGGATTATGCTGATAAATCAAATACTTATGATCAGAAGTATGGAGACAAAGCTATGAGGTGAAGCTGAAGGCCTTTAACATGTTCACTTTGACTCGGCCCTTGATTATTTCATCACCACATTCAATGCTGCCTGCGACTCCCACGCCCCAGTAAAAAGTTCAGAGTCAAGGCACTTCCAATCCCTGGCTCATGGCTGAGCTACTGGCTCAATTAAAATCAAGGGACCACCTCTGGACAACAGCTAGGGTCACAGATGCTCAACTGGACATTCAAAACTACAAACAGACTGGCAACAACTGCACAAAACAAATATGACAGATGAAGAGTACCTACTACAAGGAAGCCCTCACCAAAACCTGGGAGATGGGAGAGCTTTAGGACAATATTAGGGAAGTCACAGGGAAGCAGTCCAATCCTCCCCAACCCTACTGATGGTTGATGGATCCACCACCCTTGACCCGAAAGTCATTGCCAATACTTTCAATGCAGCCTTCACAGACCTTAGTGCTGTTCTCCCCGGACTTTTCTCCAAAACTGACTCCCCAGCTCCAAATTCCCTACCTACCACCTCAAATCATCTACCATTCCACTTCAAAATAGTCAAGGCGAATGATGTCAGCAAATACATAACAAAGGCTATCTCCAAGTCCAGATCCAGTGGTGATTCACTGACCTTAAACTGCTATCCTCACCCTTGGCGCGGTATTACGCCTGCTTACCAGAATCTTCAACCTCCCTCAGTCTCAGTCAGTTCCCAAGCAAATGGAAATCTGTTATTGTCACTCTGGTCTTTAAAAGCAGCAACAAATCGATACAGGGAACTACCATCCGATCTCTATATTACCTCCCAAGGCTCCTTGAGCGCATTGTTGCTGACCAGCTTACAGACTACTCTGGACAAATATAACATCCTATGTGCACAGCAACATGGCAAGGGCACAGCACATCAACAGCCCTCCTGGAGTTCACTGGTGTCCTTCACAACTCGTTGGACAAAGGCCATCTAACTGGAGCCGATTCATCGACTTGACTAAGGCATTTGACACTGTTCACCATGGCCTACTTACCAAACAGCTGCTGAATGCCAGGTTCTCCCAGGACTCCACTGCATGGTTTAACAGCTACCCGAGCAGTGCTCACAAAGAGTAAAAATCTCAGGAGTACTCTCGACTCGAACCTGTTCACTCAGGCATCCCTCAGGGATCCATACTGGGCCCACTACTTTTCAGTCTTTTCCTGAACCCCTTCCACTATCCTGCACAGAACAAATTATCCTCTATGCCAATGATGCTGTGCTTCTCACCCCATAAGGACCCACAACCCTTACTTCACAACCTACAGCTTGCTTTCTCTGCTGTTGAAAACTGGTTTACAAAACATAAACTGGTTCTAAGCCACAAAAAGACTAAATCTGTGCTTTCTGCAGCTCACAAAACAAACACAGGCGATACCCCTTGATATTAATACAAGTGCTGGTAACACCTCGAACAAGTGTCATCTTTAAATACCTTGGAATCTCACTTGACCCTTGTCTATTTTATGGGACTCACATTGATAGTGTTGCCAGAGTGGTAAACTCATGCATTGGAATTCTCACCAAATAGACAGCATCTACCCAGGCAGCACTGAAGATTGCTATCCAGAGCTCTGTGGTCTCCATCATAGACTATGGCCTCATAATCTATGGCTCTGCCTGTACTACCATCCTCAGGCACATAAACACCTCCTTTACAAGGCCTATTGACTGCTTACTAGGTCCCACCGACTACACATACATGTGAGCTTTACGCTCAAACAGGATGGCTTCAACTCACTTACCTGCTTGATGGCGTAAAACAACTACTTTGGGCTTTACTCCATCTAGTGTCCAAGCCCTCCTGTGCCCAAACACTAACTCTCATAACACCAGAGGGTCTGAACATCAGCTTCTACAAGTCCCCAATGCCACCACTCTGGGCCAAAGATCCTTGCACACCGTGCACCCAGCTGGATGAATGCCTCAAACTCACATCACCTCCACCTCCTCACTGGGCATATTCATATCAAGCTCCATCATCATCTCATGGCCTCTAGCTCATGTGACTGTCACCCCTATCTTCCCTTTCCCATTGAGATCAACCGCCTCTCTGATGTTCTTTGACAATGCCGTGAGCTGCTCTAATTCTTTTGGCTGCCACCCCTATCCTATCACCCTTCCTCCCTGATTTCTTCTAGGTTTCTGAAATGATTCCCTGTATGTGTTATTCATGTATCCTATTTACCGTGATGCCGCATCTGAACTGATGAATATTATGTATGCTCTCTTTAATGTTGTATGCCCTTGTTTAACATGTATGTACTCTTCTGACATGGAATCTTTGTAAAGAGCCTTGGCTCAAAGGTAACTGTAATCCTAGATCTAAATAAATAAAAAAAAAAAAAACTTTACCACTCATGAGATATAATATTATTGGCCTCTCATGGATATATACAGTATACACTATATACTGTATATATATATATATATATATATATATATGCTATGGAAGACCTATGGAATAACTGATTTATTTGCAGAAGAGTAGTCTCACCTGAGGTCAAGGTGGTCATGTGCGAATAAATCAGTTATCCCACAGGTTCTCCATCACATATGTGATTTGTGTGATAGGGTAGAATCAGAAAGCTGAGGTGGATTGTGTTTGGATTGCTTGTTTTGGTGCATTACTATGTGTTGTTGCACTTAGTTTTGTGGTCACTAGGCAGTTGCTAAGGATGTTTGGATGCCCTAACATCCCACACATCTGTGATCACCATGCTGTGCATCTTGATTGGTGCAATAAGTGCCTGAGAGAAATGTTTTTAGAAAAAATGGTAATCATGCTTAGCGAGTGGAGAAAGAATGGAAGAACAGCTGAACCCTGGTGCTAGATTGGCCTATGTAAGATGGACAGCTGGCACTGACTGTACTAATTTATTTATTTTTTTTGGTTCAACATAGTATGCTGTCTGCATGGTGAGAATTGTTTACTGAGGCAGTCAGGAAGACACCCTTAGAAAAGGAGTAAGCAGAGTAACAATAAGCTGTTTGCCATTAGTGGAGGGGGGATGAATAAGAAGAATGATGGTCAAGAATACAAAAGGTGAGGCGATGAGAGGTACTGTTCACTAAGAGGTGAAGGAGTTTTCTTTTTGATTTGGAGGGTAGACATTCCTTATGTTTTGAAGTAGGAGAAGTGATGAACAAGTCTTACAATGGCTGCTGCAGCTCCAGGGCTAGGGAGGGCTTGTGTACCAGACTCATAACTGCTGTAGGAGAAAACGAAAAGATGAAAGTGGAGGAAGCATTAGAAAATGTATATTTGTAACAGCAGGTGTTTTTTGAGCAGTTTGTTAAACAGGTAGCAGTGTTTGAAAAAAAGAATGTTTGTGGAGTAGTGTACAAAATGGACGGTATTGGGTAATAAAGCAACTAGTGCCGTGGGCAGCTGGATGGGGTGGGGAACATGTCATGATGACATCTCTATTATGCAGTGGTTAAATTGAAAATGTTTAGGTGAGGGTGCTGTCACATTTAATGTTTAGGTGGGGAACTGTGATTTGAGGTGGTGAAACTCTGTCTCCTACAGTATTCAATTGAGAAGGATGCCAACAGTTGCAGGAACTATCATAGAGGTAGAGCGACTGAGTTCCTGTAGGCTCCTGTCCAATTTAAACACTGCTACTATGCACATAAATGCATCCTGACGCATTTACTGTGTACATACATCCTAATGACACATCTACTGTGTACATAAACAAAATGTATTTACGCAGTAGCTCAAATGTCACTGTTTATGTAATGTTTTTGTGTCCACACTAGTTGCATAAATATGAACTGTAGATAGATACTACAGCTCATATTAAGGGATGTAGGAGCTGAGGAGGCAAATAGCCCATGATTCGGCTCCATTGCCAGTAGTACTTCATTGTTGTATTCATTAAGTGATTATTAAGACTGTTTTTGAATTACTTTTCAGATTTACTTTTATATGTAACGTAAAACATTCCAGATGTTAACTGTTTTGTTGGTGAAGAAATATTTTCTTCTTGTAGTGTGAAAGTGTTTCCCTACTGTTTGGAATGGATGGCCTTGTGTCTCAGTTGTACTGAGCTTAAAGGTGATATTAAGGTCACTCATCAGAGTGGGGTCATTCATTATTTTATACATTATCAGTAAGTCTCAACTCAGTCTTGTTAATGACAATGGCATTAGTTTCAGAGAACATAATCTTTGTTCATATGAATTGCCCCATCTGTTATATATTAATTTGGTAGCCCTATGCTGAACTTTTTCAAGCTTATTTTTGTCCCTCCTTATATGGGGACCAGAACTGTAGCAAAATTCAAACGTTGGTGGACATATGCTCTATAAAAATAAGGATTACTTTTTCTTTGCCACAAAGTTATGTTCCTTTTATAGACCAAAGTACTCTGTTGGCCCTAGCTATGACTTTATTTCATTGTTTTTGTGGGTCTCGATTCTGATGTTACCAATACACTTAGATCTCTGTCGATGTTTTTTCACTTAGTTGCAAAAGACCCAATTAATATAAATACTTGTGATTTCCCAACATTTACTCCACTTATATATTGTCTAGGTCATACTGAATATTATCTGATTGTATTAAGTCTGCACATGGCCCACCTGTTTTAGAACCATCTGAAATTCACAAGCCCAGCTGCAGCCGTTCAGATTAGTAGCCAGATCAAATAGATAGATGAATAGATGGACAGATAGACAGACAGACAGATAGAGAGATAGACAGACAGACAGATAGACAGAGACAAACAGACAGACATATCGATAGATAGAAGACAGACAGATAGCTAGATAGATTGACAGCTAATTAGTTATTCATTGCAGAAAACTGCATTAATGCACCAGTTAGAGCACAACTTTAACATCACAAAAGTATGAAAATGTAGTGTTAGGATTTTCAACTCCCCAACCCAAGCAGCAAAGGGAGGAGACCATAGAAACAGAAGTGTCACCTCCACCAGGAAATGAATTTTTACTGTGTGAGGCCATAAACTGATTTAAACTGTCAGACTTGAAACCTCATCACTACCATGGAGATCTGAGAATTTGATACACTGATTAAAAATGGGATGTTCTTTGCAAAATTGTGCTGGTACACATATAATGCTGAACTGCAGGATTTGCGTAAGGCCCAAAAGAACTACTCAAAATGTGTATGCACATAGCAGGCCCTACTCAAATCACTTACATATGTAAGGCTGTTGTATGGTATTGTGTAGGAACCAAGCTCTAGGCAAATCAAGAGGCCCATGTAACACTGCACTGTGGAAGAGTCCTGTGCAGAGGCTGAAGATGCACATAATGTCGTGCATACAGTTTGCATAGGGCCCGCTTATATAAGACTACACTGTGGAATTTGCAGAGGCCCATGCAGTCTTGAAGTCCTCTCTAAAAACAACATTGATGAAACAGCGAATGTACAGTGTACATCAAGCAAGATGATACAACAGGAGCAGGAGAGGCCATATGAGCTGTATCAAACCAATTACATTTACTAGTTGTTTGATGTGGAAAGTCATAAATCTACATATACATTTTATTAACTTTCTCAAAAGAAAGGAATTCATTGTGAAAAAACATGCTAGTGCACCAGTTAGGGCTCAGTTTAATGCCACAAAAGTATGGTAATGTGGTGTTAGGGTTTTCTACCCTTACTTCTCCCCAAGCAGTAAAAGGACAACACCACACATAAGCAACCACAGACAACCATCATCAGGTAAGACAATCATCATACAACTGTTTCCCATGACACAAATGCAGTAGCTCTGATGTGGTACCTTCAAAACATACATACAGCACTCTGTACTAACAGTGACTGAGCTACCAAGGCACCAAATGTTAGACTATATGCAGAGTATAAAACACTTTGGCCAGGATATTCAAATGAGGTTAGGCATTGCTAAACAGGTTAGCAACTTGCTAACACCACTTTGTATGCCCAATGCAGGTGCAGGAGGAACCACAAAATGCCAAATTGGATGGCATGGTTAGCATTTTAGCAACTGGCCTACACTATGCTGGAGCGACAATGCAAAGCAACTGATTTATATTTATTTATTTATTTATTTATTTCTTAAAGTATTTCACCAGGAAAGACATACTGAGGTTTGAATTAGCTCTACTTCCAGATGCGTCCTGGGGAGGGGAGAAGGGGATTGATTCTAGAATCAGTGTATATACAGTACAATACAGTGAATAGTAGTTTCACTTGTTAGAATAAACAGTTATTTACAGTATTTATAATCATATACAGGTACAATACAAGGTAATAGTGTAGCTGAGTCCTCATGGTTTAATAAAGTTGAGACCCAACACGGGGCAATTGATTAGAGGATTTAGCCATAGATCGGAGCAGAGTAAAGGGGAGGAAGCATCCGGGGAGAGGGGCAGAGGGATAGGGAGGAGAGGAGATAAGGGGGAGAGGAGAGGAGATAAGGGAGGATGAATGAGGAGGCAGAGAGAGGAAAGGGAGGAATAAGAGGAGGGAAGAGGGAAGGAGTAGAGGAGAGAGAGTAGAGGGAGGAGGGGAGGAGAGGAGAGAGAGGAGGGAAATGAGGAGGATAGGAAGGATGGGAGAAGGTGGGGGCAGTGAGGGGAAGGAGCTGAGTGAAACAAATGGGCCTGAAAACTAGGGACAGTCATAGGAGGGGTGGTGGGTGTGGAGTTGTGAAGTTAATGAATGTTTGGAGGAAGCAGGGCAAATGGAAGGGGAGAGAATTCCAAAGTTTAGGAAAATGGAATGAAAAGCAGCTTGACCAGCAAGGTCTTTATGAGAGGGCAGCAGAAGGGAGTAATAGCCAGGATTGTGGAGGGAGTGGTGGGGGAGAGGGCAAGAGAAGAGAGTTCATAGGGAGGAGGAGGACAGCTTGAACTTGGAAGTGAAGGTAGTGCAGTGGGTTAGGCAGCAACTCAAGGGCTGGGAGGAGACATCAGAGTAAAGAGAACAGGTGGGAAGAACAGTTCTGAGTGAAACAGCAGAAGGAGTGGAAGAGGGGTACAGTCTGGCCAGGGTGGACCTTGGAGCAGCACCATAGACTATATCGCCATAATCAGAGATGGGGAGAATCATCTTGTAAGGTTGTCATGGCAGGCAGGAAGAGGGAATGCAGCTTTTGTTCCTGTAGAGGGCACCAAGCTTGGGGTGGAGTTTATTGTATGTGGCATCTAGCGCTGAGAGAAGTTAAGGTCATGGTCAAGCCAGATAATGAGGTACTTGAATGAAGGCACGCCATCAATTATGTCCCCATATAGTGTGTGAAGGAGGGAGGAATGAGAGATTAGAAATCCATGGCCTGGTGCCAAAGCACATAGAGACCATTTTTTTGTCATTTAGTGATAGTTGATTTGATCCGAACCATTTCTGGATCTAGCTGAAATCAGGTTGGAGTTTGGATCTGAACTCTGCTGGAGAAGATCCAGAGACAAACAGGGCTGTGTCATCTGTGTGCATGTGGATTGATGCAGGTGGGTAGGCAGGGGAAGGTCATTTATAAAGATAAAGAAAGTAAAGGGCCAAGGACAGAGCCTTGGCGGACGCCTGTGTTAATGGGGAGGTGCAAGGATAAAGAGTCTTCAAGTTTCAGTGATTGCGATCTACCAGTGAGGTAAAAGCTGAATCAGTTTATTTCGGGATCTGAGAGGCCTGTAGACCCTGTTTGTACAAGAAAAAGGAGGGAGACGGTGTCAAAAACTTTCGCTAGGTCAGCAAAGATAGAGGCAGTGAGAAGGCCCAGGTCCATAACTGTGTGAATGGCATTGGTGAGTCAGAGGGGGGAGGATGTGGTGAAGTGGTGTTTGTGAAAGCCAGAATGGAAGGTGTAAAGAAGGATGATGAGTCTAGGAAGGGGAGATTTGGGACAGAACTATGTACTCTTGAAGTTTGGAAAGGGTTGGGAGGAGGGAGATAGGATGGAAATTGCTTAGAGAGAAAGAGTCACCTCCTTTGGCAGGGGAATAACTGTAGTATGCTTCCAGGAGTCTGGGATAGAGGCAAGAGAGAAGGATAGGTTTAGGAGGAAATGATAGGAGAGGCAATGGCAGGGGCAGGGAGGTGAAGGAGCTTAGGGTTTAGCCCGTCAGGCTCCCACATTGCATGGAGTTGAGAGTTAGAAGGGCTTTCAGAGAGGTGGATGGGGTAACTAGTGAGAAGAAAGGAAGTGCTGGAGTGTGGGAGGGGAGAGGGGATGGAGATGGAAGGGAAATAGGATAGGAGAGTGGAAACACAGGTAATAAAGTATGTGTTGAAGGCTGAGGTCACAGAGGAGGGTCAAAGATGGTGGAGTTGCCTAGCTTTAAAGAGGAGGGGCAAACTAGGTAGGAGGGGAGAAGAGGGCATGAATAACTATCCAGAACTTGGAGGAGTGGCTTAGATTCTTCTGGAAAGAGGATGACAAAACTCAGCCTTGGCTAGACTGGTGGCTCTAGTACAGGAGTTCATCAGGTGTGGTACCTGTTAAGGTCTGCAGGTTGGGAAGCAGTAAGTTGCCATTCGTGCTGTGCTAATTACCACCTCCCAAAACCAGTTCTGATGTCCTATGCCCCCTAAACAGGGCCCGCTCATCACCTGAAAACCCAACCATATTAATTTCATTATCCCTGGATGCCTAGTGGTTCCACCTACCCTGGAACACCCCAATGATAATGATTTAATTATCCATGGTATCCCAGTGCTCCCAGATCCAAATAACCATTTCCTATAACAAACCCTCATTTTTCCTGTATTTCCTAAAGAGGCAGAATCAAATCCCTGTAGATTTTTCCATGCCTCTGGCTCCTTATTTATGACTTTGTTCTTTATTTAATATGTCAGCAGCCTTTTATCATGGAAGGGGTTCTGATTTGCTGTTAGATAATAATATTATATGTCAAGATGGCCTTGGAATGATGTGGATTTACATAGTATCCATAAGGCATAATGGGGAATTTATTTATTTATTGAATTTTGTTGACTGGGTAAGCCCACTGAGACTAGAAGTCCATTTTTCAGGGCGATGGGGGGTTACAGACGCGTAACCAACTGAAATAGTAACATGGCATAAATCCTTACTTGAACCAGATTAAGCTGTTGGCGGTATTTTTAGTAAATGGGAAAATTTGGCCACGGTACGGGAAAATTCCCTACTCACCTGTAGGGGGACCCTCTAGCCGTCTGTTCCAGGATAGCCAGTGTGTTGGAGCCTCAGGAGGAGATGTACGCTGAAAGTACTGGTAGCAGGCCTCCTCCCTTAGCACAGTAACTCAAGAGGCCATAGATGCAGTGTTGGCTGCATCTCGCTTGTTAAATGTGGAATCGATGGTAATGCCAGAAGGAATCTGGCTAAGGCACCCAGTGCTTTGAATGGGGAGTCACCAGAACGGGAGGACATTTTAAAATGAAAGCAAGAACTTTTGTGTGAGCTGCAACAGCTTGATGCCTCCTGAACTCGTCAAATGTAGTAGCGGAGCCTATCAATTACAGGAGGCTTCTGTCATTCCATCAGTGAGTCAGCTTTGTGCTGACGTGGCAGCTCCCTTACAGCAGAGCGCTTAGAGCAGCAGGAAGTCTACACTATGCCTCAAAGTTGTGCTGAAGAGGCTGGCAAGATAAAACAGTCTAAAGTAAAAGGAAATAGAAGAAATAAATCAGTATCACTGGCTGACAGTCCAAACAGCATTGGAGATGTGTGCCAAAACCTGCAGTGGTCTTTAAAGCTAAAGTAGCAGCACAGTCCAAGAGACTTGGAATGGGGAGCAGTCAGGGCTGGTGTCTCAACAAAACCCCCAAAAAGCTCCACAATTCATGCAAGAGGAACAGGTTTTTCTTTTCTAAGGACAGGATGAAACCAGGATGGAGCAAATCAGCCAACACCCATTCGCAGTGCAAGGAACACAGAAATCTTTACCAGAGGCCAAGGATCAACCTGGCATTAGTTGGTCCCCAGTCCTAGCATTAGAAAATGTGGGCTGTGAGCAAAACTCAAATGGACAGTGGGTTCCAGACACTGCGGACCCTACTTATGTTACTAGGATACACAATTCAGTTGTAACTGAGGCCACCAACGATTGGAGAACATGAGCTCCAACAAACCCAGGGTAAGGTGCTATTAGAGACTATTGTGACTAATGTTTCTGAAAATGTTGTTATTGATGCCAAATATAAAGTGATGCTACTGAAGTTAGAGAATCTCAAGGGCCTTTAGAAGAGGCAGAAGACCCCTTAGATTAGGCATCTTAGGGCAGTCATTAGAGGAAGAAGAGAGAGGGGGAGGTGGGGCCCCATCTTAAAGTTGTCTGAATTGTTCAAAATAAAGGGAGCCAGCTCCCTACCAGAATGCAGTTAGATTATTGTATAAAGGAGGCCTAGTAGAGGCCCCTGATAGGTTATTTGTTGCTAAACAACTTTTGAAAGGTTCACTCAAATTGTTCTCTTCTGAGATTTTCCTTTGATCCATTTGGGAACAATAATTTCAATGTAAGTTTTAAAATGTGTCAGGACTTGAAAGATTTTGGGCCCAGTATGAAAGACTAAAGAACTCTCCTTTATGGTCCCCTTTCATGCTGTACCATTGTCCAAACTAGCAGTAAAGAACATAACGATTATGTTCAAAACGAAGAGGTAAATATAGAAGACATCTTATACCGTTGAGACAGAGATGTGAGATATTGACTAGACCACCTCCCACACTCGCCAGTGAACAAATTTAGGATGGGAGATGGAGGGTGAGGGTGAAACTAATTATTACAAATACGAGGCCTGTCCATCTCCCTAGCATGTTTTATTTAGGGAAAGATAGAGGCTCAATGTTTTATGCTGGATAGCCAAATCGTGTTTTAAATGTGGGGTCGGACACATTTAAGCTCATCTTGTAATACTATGAAATGCAGACACTGTCTAGAGTTTGGGCATGTATCAGGAAGATGCTTAAATTTGTTTTAATGTAATTTATGCGAACAAACTGGACATTCTTATGGCGGTGCCCATGGGCCTCCCACAACCGGGAAGATTGCCCATCACATGAGGGGCTAATTAACATTACAGCAATTACAAGCTAAATCGGTAGCACAACAAGCTGAGGTACACATTGAGAAATAGATAGGGAACAGGTGCAAAATGATGCTGCTTTGAGTCAGGAGATAGGTATGCTGAGTGTGGCTACTGATGATGTAAAGTCCCAGAGCGAGGCCTGTCCCAGGCTCTTAAGGAACAGGCCCTAGTAAGTCAGGGCGGACAGGTCCCTAGTCATCAAAATATCCCGAATGAAGGTGGATGTTTAACAGCCAAATGCCCCTCCCTCCAGAGAAAGAGACTTTTAAAACAGTTACCCAAGTGAAGAGGTCTAGATTAGGGAAGGTAGTCTTGAGAAAGGTTGGAGGAGTAGCAGTGGGATCAAACCTGGATCTTGGAAAGAAGGGATAAGTTTGCAGTTCTACTATCTGAAGATGGGGACTCTGAGGAGAAGGCACAGACGCTTCCTCTATAGTTTCTTACACAGACACTGAGGGGGTCATATTCTATTGCTAAAGAACTAGACAGAGACAGAAGGCCCAAACATCATAAAATGTTTAAATGAGGCATTCTCAGCCCCCACAGACTGCTTATCTATTACTTCAGTTAATGTTAACAGCATTAAAGAAGATAGGAAATTGGCGAGCACCATATTATCCTTACATGAGTTGGGGGTGAAATTACTTGTATAGTAGATACCAGATTAAAAACTACTGTGGAACTTAAGAGGCATCTAGGGCCTGGATGTCAGGCCCTCCTTTGGTCCACAGGGATAGAGTTATGTGATGGGTGGGGATCCTTATCACTAATCCTGGGATTCAGGTGACTCACCCAGTGGATATTTTGTCCAGGTAGGGCATTACTATTAGATTTTTCCTTTTCTTTGGAATGTTTTAGAATTGTGGCTATCTATGCACCACAAACTAAAGCCTCGAGCTTCAATGTTTAGGGACTTGCACACCTCTAGCCTTATGGATTTTGGGGTGGGAGCTTTAATTGTAGTTTTTCTCAGCAGGATAGAGGTCTACAAATGGATAAGTTGTTTTGTGATTCTGTGGCATTACAGCAGATCTTGTCCAATGCGGCTCTAAAAGATTTGTATAGAGATTTGCATGCTACAGGGGAGACACTTCCATAAAGTTCTTTTAAAACAAGAATAGATTTTATATTTGTATCTAAAATCATGAAAGTATTAACTAGCAGGGTAAGTGCTGTGGAATTTTCAGACCATATGGCTGTGATCTCTAAAATCTCCTGGCAGGATATGCCTAGATGCAAAACATCGAAATGGAGTCTGAATGATTATTTATTATCTAATAAAAGGATGCAGCAATTATGGTTCCAAAATAGGACAGCAAGGCTATCTGTGGTAGATTGTTATGTAGATCCAGCAGCTTGCTGGGAAGACAAAAACAATCTTGGACAGAATTATTCCAAATAAAGCAAATTATGAGAATAATAAGAATTATTTAGAATATTTGCAACTGAGACACCATTTGCAATATTTAATTTCTTTAACAGAGACATCAAAAAGATTATGGGCTGCAAATTAATCTGTAAAACAGCGCCTGCAAAAATGCAGTATAATAAGGCTCATTCTTTGAGTCGGAGGCAAACTTTGGTATAAAAGGGAGGCACAATGTATAGACCCTTTTAAAGATAGTAAGGAAAGGGTGGATGCTAGAGTCATGAAAGAATTACTGAACACAAATGGGCATGCAATTTCTTCCCCATTAGGTTTGTTAGGTGTGGTTAAGAAGCAGATATAAGCCTTATTTGGAACCTCTCTTCAACTGAGAAGGCTGAAAAGGGATTTGAAGGCTTTAAATTGACCACAAGTGTCTGATAAAGATATTGAGCTCCTTATTTCAGAAGTGACTGACATTGAGATTTTATCTGCCATAGGAGAACTAAAGGCTGATTTAGCTCTGGGATCAGATGGTATAGGTGCTGGGCTGTATAAACTTTTTAAAGATACATTAGCTCCTGCATTAGCAATAGTATTTAATCACATGTTAACTAGTAAAGAATTAGCCCCTCAATGAGCGAAGCAATTTTGGTGTTGATCTATAAAAAGGAGACAAGGTGGACATAAATAACTGGAGGCCATTAAGCCTTCTAAACACCGATGTTAAAATTTGGCTAAAATCATGTTAAAGAATGTCTAACATTGCTCTGTACCCAATTAGTGATGCTCAAACATGTGCGGTCCGAAGCTGGACACAGTATGACAACCTGATTATGTTGAGAGAAATGTTTCATAAAGGGAATTAGGGACCTTGAGGGTGGGAACTATCTGTTGATCAAGAAAAGCTTTTGATCGGGTTTCTCACAATTTCTTTTTGAAGTTTTAAAGGCTTTTGGAATACCAGAAACCTTATTGATATGGATCAAAGTATTATACGGGGATGTGTGCCTCATCCCCAATGTAAATGGGTGTTATGGGGAGAGAGGGGGTCCAGGGGGTGACACAGGGGTGCCCATTAAGCCCTCTCTTGTACATTTTCTGCATAGACATTTTATGTTTGCTTGCACGCATGTGCAAGAAACATAGTGCCATCATCCGAAGTTTTCAGAGGTGTGGCACCCGCCTTCAATTCAGTCAGTGTGTTTGCAGGCACGGCCGCAGTTCTCCAATGAAGGTTGCAGCTGTCTATGACAGCAGTTGAAAATACAGTGCCAGACAGTTGAAAGGGAGAGCTCTGCTTCAGTAAGCACTCCCCTCCACACACATGCATGCACATTGCGCACTCATGCGCCTCACGCACACACTATATCCGGACGGGGTGCCTAATCCCCATCGGCTCCATCGCCTCTGCAAAAAAGGCTTCCAGGTGCCACGCTGGAAGTCCACCCCAGTGTGGCAAAATTGCTACTCCCCAAACAGCCTTCCAGCTGCCACGCTTGGGAGCCCAGCCCAGCGCATAAACGTCCCATCGCCTTCCTAAAAAACCAACAACCTGTAAACCAAAAAGTTCCTTTGGCAGTCTCCCTGCCCACCGCACCAACCCTCTCATATCCTACCTCCCTCACACCCCCTCACCTATTATACACTTCCAGAGGCTCAAGTAGACGATCTTCGGTGGACCAGGAACACGCCTGCACTCTTCAAAGCCAACGCAACTGAGAAAATGCCAGTAAGCTGTATAATGCAATAAATAGGGTTTTTCAACTTTAATGCATATCTCCAGCACTTTTGGAATTTTGGCACCAAATTTTGAACATGAGGTTTTTGGGACCCTCCTCATGAGTTCTGGAACTGTCATTAGGTTAATTGGGCCGAAGGGTGATTTCCAGTCACTGTGCAAAATCACCTTTTGGGACAGATTAATGAAATGACAGTGCCAATGTTCAAAAGGTGGACTCTTAAAAAGTCTATGTTGCAAATTTGGTGAAACAATTCCTAAAAATGACTGTTTTTATGAGTGCGCTGTACAGTTCCTATGCACGCAGAAGTTCACAAATTTTTAATATTTGCACTACAGATTTTCAACATTGCCATTTTACCACACCTCCTTATGAGCAGTACACCTGTCATTTTCACATCTTGCCCAAAATGTGTTTCACATGTAGCGCATAATGGCGAGTTGAAAGCGAAATCAATGTATGGGATACATTAAGAAAATCACAGTGACACTGTTCATGAGCAGAGGTCTTAAAATGGCTATATTGAAAATTTGGTGAAAACATTCCTAAAATGACTGTTTTACTAACGCATTGCACAGTTCCATTGCACGCCAGACGCTCACAAATTTTTAATATTTGCACCCAGATTTTCAACATTGCCATTTTATCACACCTCCTTATGAGCAGTACTGCTGTCATTTAATATGTTGCCCAAATGTGATTCCTGCATGTAGCACACAATGGCGCAGTCGGTGTGCGAATCAATGTTTGGGACAGATTAAGAAAATCACAGTGACACTGTTCATGAGCAGAGGTCTTAAAATAACTATGTTGAAAATCTGGTGAAAAATTCCTAAAATGACTGTTTTAGAGCGCACGCTAGGCAGTTCCTACGATGCTCGCGAAGTTTGCAAATTTTTAATATTTGCACGCCAGATTTTCAACATTGCCATTTTATCACACTTCCTTATGAGCAGTACAGCTGCCATTTTTCACCCATGCCACTGAGTTGAATTCAGAGGTGAGCTCAGTGACCCTGCTGGATGGGGTGGAAGGGATTGTGCTCTTGTGTGACAGCCTCGAGCCAGGTGCAGAGTTGTCCTCATGGGCACAGCTACAATATAATGAAGACAACTGTCCTCTTGGCATAGGGTCCTGCATTTCTCCACCCATGAGTGCCAGCTTGCCCTATTCATTGGCTGACAGATGCAGTCTTCGCCCTGTGCATCTATATTTGTGGCCATATGGAAGTGTAGGGACCACAGGGCCCTGTGCTCCACAGCCTATCAGACAGCCTCATGAATTCATCACATCCATTGCTGCATGGAAGTACAGAGCTTGCAAGGGCTCTGCATCTCTGTTGGCAGACCAAGTCGTCCCTTAGTGTAAGGGCACAGTATTTGATCATGCAGGTCCCAATGGGACCTGCGTGAATGAGACATAAATCCACTATCTCAAAAAGAAAGGAAATTCTTTGCAAAACTTCGTCACTGCACCAGTTAGGGTAACTTAATGCCATAAAAGTAGGGAATGTGGCATTAAGGTTTTAACCCCATCCCCCACCTCCATCCCCAAGCAGCAAAAGGAAAAACATTAGGTTTTGGGTCTCCAGAGTCTTGGCAAATCAGTGGTGGGGTCTTCTTTGAGGTTGTCAGCCCTAATGCCCAACCCATTCCCTGAACAAACAGCATCACACATGATCTTCTTTCTTCACACAGAACCCACCATGCCCTGTGTTAAGAAAGCTACAAGAAATTGTCTTGGCAACATGTGGTGAGACATACTACTCTACCTTTGAAGAGTATGTCACTATGAGGCAGTGGCTTGAGCTGTACCTTGTGCTTTGAACTGGAGTCTACAGGCTGGGGTGTGGAATGAGTATTTGGGTTGGCAACCCCAAGGATGACCCCACTGCTGCTTCACTAAGACTCTAGACACCCACAACCCTATTTTTTTCCTTTTGCTGCTTGGGTAGGTTGGGTGGGCAGTTAGGTTGGAACCCTAATGCCACATTTCTCTATTTTGTGGCATTAAGTTACCCTAATTGGTACATTAGTGCATTAGCAATGTTTTGCAAGACTATATAGCAGGTTATATTAGCTCCTTTTATTTTTGCGATATTAGCTGAAATGGAAATACCGCTAATATATTTGGATAATAATATTATCTACTCGTTATGGCATTTATTGTATGGTTGAGCAACATTTAATTAGCAGCTGTTCACATGCTCACCGCTGCCAAGTAATCGAAAAAGTGCCAGTAAAGTAGAACAAAGACAACTGGTTTAATAACTGTTTTGAGTGCTTAAAACAAATTTTAAACTTTATTGCCCACAATCAACAACGAAAATGAAAATTCAAAACAAAAACAAAAGTATATTGCCGCTCCTAGCCTAGACAGCAGTAAGACCATGTTACACCCACCCCCACAAAAACATGAGCCACAGTGTTGTTAAGTACAGGTACTGCTTTCTTCCCTCTGCTTCCCTCTGTTTCATTCAGCTTCATACAGCTTCTCTTCTGCTTCACACTTCAGTATTGTCACGTTTTTTGTATCTGTGAAGCAGAGAAATTTCAAATGAACCTGAACCTGCACCTTCACTGCACTGATAACACTGAAACAATACTGAAGCAATCACGACATTACGCCATGCTCGACTGCATACCTCCCAGCTGGAATCGTGTCTCTGGGGATAGGTAGCATAGGAGTTGCGCGATTCACTTAGCTGGTGGTGGGGATGCAGCAAGCTCCTTAGCAATGGTGTTTGTCATTTCAAGCTCAACACCTGAGCTGTCTGCCAAATCTACACCGATATACCCGGGCGTCCATTGGATATTTCCTCTTAACCTCACGATGACTGTAGCCACTTCAAGAGGGACATTATGCAGAAACCAGGCACAGTATACAGGTAAATTCACAAATTCTCAAACAATACAGAACAGATCCTCACTCTTCATTGATCTGTAAGTGAGCTGCATTTTGAGTCTGTCTGTCACACCCATTTCAGTACAGTAATTGTGGGTGAACCAACCGCTAATATAATCGGTCGCTAATAAGTACCTCATACCAGAGCCGCTAAATATATCGGGCACTAATATAACCTGCTATACAGTGTATATATAGATATATATGAAGGTATTTTGGGGCAGGGATAACACTGGAAACTGGGGCTGTCACATATCTATATACATATATATATCAAATAGTGGCATGGTAGTGCCACTATAGTCAGGGTTGAGAACCCCATTTAAGGTTAAAGTGTGAACTTTTGCAGCTTAATAACTTTGCCACCGTATGACAGACTTGCCTGAAATTTGGCAAGCACAGAGCGGTACCATAGATCTCTTGATCTGCCAAGTTTTGTAATGGTCGGATATACGGTTGTGGAGCTAAAGTCACATTTATGCTTTTTGCAATTCTTTGCTCACACGCACAGGTCGCATGGTTTGCACGACCAGTCCAAACCTGCAGGGAACATGCAGCCATGGTCCCTGATGTGCCTTTCCAAGATTTCATGAAAAATATTAAACGGTTCAAAAGTTATTCAAAAAAAAAGTTTCTCATTATAGTTAATTGGAAAAGTTAACAAAAGTTCGACAGTGTTGCAAAAGTAGTTTTAGTGTCACAAATGACCCCTGTAGTGTCGTGAGTCAGCCATTTTTTTCAGTTACTGGTCACAGAAATGCTTGGTATTTAAATGTGGGACCATCTAGGGACACAATTCTTTTTGTGTTCACCTAGTTGAGCTAGCCATGTCTTTTTGGGGGTTAAACACATCAGAAATATGTTTTCAAATTTTGAAAACTGTAGTGTCACAAATTAGTGTCGCACCTGTGACACTTTCATGATTTTTTTGTGAAAGTGTCGTGATTTGTGGCACTACTTGGCGACACTGTGCCCAAATGATTAGGAAATCTTTGCCACCCTTCTGCAAAAGAACAGTTTGGTCTTTTGGGCTAAAATTTGAGGGAAAAAGCCAAGATTCCACAGATGTGCCCTTTGGTGGTTTGGTGACAAAATATTGCAGGGCTGCAAAGTTATGGTGCTCTGAAATTGACACTTTTCCCCATAGAATAACATTACGGCATCCGCCGTGCCTTTCGGAGCCCATATCTCGAAACGATTCAAGATATGGACCTTTCATCAGAAAATGCTTAGCCCCTGCAAGAGGGCTAAGTTCAAAACTAGTCAGGAAACTAATAAAGTATATGACATTTTAATTTTTTCTACATCGTAAAGTTCCTGAGATATAAGCAATTTAGTATTCCAAGTGCTCATTTTCTGATCCGAGGCCCATTATTATGCATACATTCTTTGTATTCACTGTATTTCTCTATGCAGCTCTTGGGGAAAGAAAGGTGTGCGCTTTTGTTACTGTTACAGTTAGCATTTCCACTTGTGTTTCCGTAACTGTTTCGTTAGCGTTCCTGTCTATGCCACCGTGTACATTACCCTTTGCGTTTCCATTTGTGTTACTGTTCACTTTGGCATCATCATTGCTATTACTGTAACTGTTTGCATTTCCAGTTGCGTTATCACATTGTTTGCATCTTCTCACCATTTGGCGCTTCTGTTGCCATTAGCGTTTACGTTTTCGGTTACGTTTCTGTTGTCGATTGCATTACTGTTTCCTTCTGCAGCACCGCTGCCTTAATTGTTTGCATTTCTGTTTGCGCTTGTGTTACCATTTGCATTTTTCTTACCGCTTCCATTTCTGTTAGCATTACCATTTACGTTACTGTTTTTGTTAACATTTGCATTTCTGTTGCTGTTAGTGTTTGTGTTACCATTTCTATTTTCATTAATGTTTGCACTTGTGTTTCTCTTACTGTTCATGTTACCATTTATGTTTGCATCACCATGTGCTATCATTTGTGCTTGCATTTGCCTTACCGTTAAGCGTTATGTGGACAAAAAATCACATGGTTCGGAGTCCAGGCGCTCCGCTCCACATTCCATTCACTATTTATAGTGCTCATTCTCAAAAAGAAGGAATATTCATGGCAAAAACTCTGTTTAATGCATCAATTAGCAGCAACGAAGTGAGGAAATTAGTGTGTGGTTGCCACCCTTGCACCCAAGCCTACCCGTCACCACCAACAGGCATTGAGGTGTGTTGGGGTCGTTGTTCTAACTCACACCCCATTCTCCTACTGCACCACCTCAGCTTGTTTACACATGGGATGGGATGAGAGTTAGCACTGATGACCCCAATGCACACCCCAATGCCTGTTGGTGGGGATGGGGTAGGCTTGGAGTACAAGGCAATCCCAGCACTGAATTTCCCCACTTTGTCACTGTGGAACAACCCTAACTGATGTATTAAATGGATTTTTTGCCATGTGTGTGATATATATATATATAAATAATTTGTGGTTTTACATGGGTGGGTGTTTGGGCAGTGTGGAGGACCACTGGATAACAGGGAATTTATGATTTTACACAGGCATTTGTTTGGGTGACGGGGCAGTGGGGACTACTGGACACCAGGGAAAGGGTAATGTACTATCGGTGAGGTTTTCAGGGGCTGGGGTGCACTAGACTGAAAGGAAAGAGTGTTTGTGGGCTTACAAGCAGCCCTGACAGGCACTATGTGTGTGGGGGAGGGTGGGATTGCATACTTTATGTGCTTTTGGCCTGTAATGTGGTCATAATGAGAGGAAAATGACCTATAAAGCCTTGCTGGTGCTATGGGATCATTTACATCTGTAGGTACCAATATGGCAGCTTGCTCCTGAGAAACAATTGCCATTAATGGGCCTAAACAGCCTGATTGTGATTGCAATCCCATAGCACTCTATTGGCCACACACCTCCTGTGGACAGTAGGGGCTGAGGCTTGTGGGTCTGTTACATGCCTGGCTAGTTTACTGGAACATGCCTTTAGCATTTGCAAGGTGTCCTAACAGGTTCCAATATACCATTTTAGCACATCTTTAGTGGGCCTAATCCTTGCCCACAATTCATATGCTCACTTATAGTTCATGTTACATCTGTTCCATGTCTTAAGTTATATCACATACTGTATGTTGCCAAATAATATACTGCATCTTATTTTTGACAGAAGAGATATTCACCTCAGCGATGATGTACAATATACTCATTTCTGTGTTTCAGTAGCAACCTTCATGTCTTGGTACTGTAGCTGAATTACATTGTTACATTTCTAAACAGCACTGATGGAGTATGTTTTTTTTTAAAGTTCAATGTGCCGATAAATATTTTTGAAGGTACCACATCAGTACTACTGCATTTGTGTCATCTGGAAATAGTTATATATTGTTCCTATCTGATGGTGGTTGTCTGTGATTGCTTGTGTGTTCTTGTCCTTTACTGCTTTGGGGGAGTAAGGTAGAAAACCCTAACACCACATTTCCATACTTTTGTAGCATTAAACTGAGCCCTGACTGGTGGACTAACGTTTTTTTTTGCAATGAATTTCCTTTCTTTTCGAGAAAGTTAATAAAATGTATATGTGGTTTTATGACTTTTCCCCATCAAACTACTAATAAATGTAATTTGTTTGATGCTACTCATATGGCCTCTCCTGCTCCTCTCATATCATCTTGCTTGATGTACACTGTACATTCTTCCTTCACCAATTTTGTTTCAGAATGGGGACTTAAAGATCTGCATGGGCCCTCTGCAAATTCCACAGTGCAGTCTTACATGAGTGGGCCCTACACAAATGCTATAGCACGGCATTATGCATCTTTAGCCTCTGCACAGGACTTTTCCACAGTGCAGTGCAAGCATGGCCTGCGATTTAAGCTCTAGGGTTTTGGTTCCTACACGAATACCATATAACAGCCTTATAAATGTCAGTGGAATTTAAGTAGGGCCCGTTATGTGCATACACATTTTGCATAGTGCCCTTTGGGCGCCATGCAAATCCTTCAATCCAGCATTACATGAGTACTAGCACAATTTTACTGCAACATCCAATTTTTAATATTTGTGTCTCAGATTCTCAGACCTCCATAGTAGTGATGAAGTTTCAAGCTGACCTTTTAAATAGTATTATGGACTCACACCATAAAAACATTTTCTGGTGGAGGTGACACTTCTCACCCACTGTAGTTATCTAACAAAAATAAGATTGTTACAAATTTGATGAAAAATCATAAAAATGGATGTGGTATGAGTTTTTTTCTTATACAAAGTCCAAATTCTTGTGTCTCACTTTCTCACAACATAAACATGTTTGGCTTGCAACAAAAGAATCAAAACCATCACTAAACCTGTGACCTAAGAAATCAGTGTGCCCCCAAAAATATTTCTCGGTAATTTTTGTTAAACAAACTGTAGAATCTAGCTAAGGTACAGTGGTTTACTTTTTATACTTTTCCATTTTTCCTTAATCAAAAGCAAGATAGCTACCTTCATGATCTAAAAATGCTTTCTCATGGCATAGAATTGGCTCACAACCTAAAAATTCTTAAGTCGCAAGAAACAGCTATCCTGAAAACCTTACTAAGATGCTCAGAGGCCAGATTTTTAAAGCCTTGTAACCTGAAAACCAATTAATATTTTTTCATTAAAACTTCAACCTTCCTTGGGCCAAGCTGCTTCTACCCAAATTATTCCAAGTAAATTTCCAAACAGTCAAAAAGTGTGAATATTCTCACTGTGACACTCCCTGGATCTCAGAATGTGGACAAGTGGCCGTTATAAAACTTGCAAAATCATAAAACTTGGCACCCTGACTAACTGTCAAAATAAATTTCATTGAACAATGCCAAATTAAGGCTCAAAGGTGGGGATGTCAGATGAAAGTACCTACTCAACCCTAACTGCACTTGTGCTGCTGTGCATGTATAATATATATTCATGCAAAAACTTTGTTAATGCACTAGTTAGGGTTAAAGTGACAAAAAGGAAATGTGGCAATAGGGCTACTAACCTTAATGCCCTATTGCCACCCTACAGAGTTGCAACAGGAAAAAAATTACTATTTGACTTCTCCTGTGTCTTGCGCAAATCAGGTGTGGAGTGTGCCTTGGGGTTGTCAACCATAATGCTCCCCTGTTCCATAAGTAAATAAGCTGAGATGTGTATAATATAATGTATGAGAATGGGATGAGCATTAGGATTGACAGCCCAAAGGCATACCCTACACCTGATTTGCAAAGACACGGAGAGGTCAAATATTAATGTTTTTCCTGTTGCTGTCTGCAGGGTGGAGGTGGGGCATTAGGGTTAGGAACCCTAAAGCTGCATTTCCTACTTTGTCATATTAACCCTAACTAGAGCACTAACATAATTTTTACAATGAGTTTCCTTACTTTTGAGATAGTACAATCTTATCCTCATTTGCCTGTGGGATGACAGAGCCCTCGGTGCCCTGTGCTTCCATCCCTCCATAGATGCATATATATATGTTGCTGAGGAAGTTTTGTGCAAATCCATTGAATGGTTGAAAAGATATTAAACTGCAAAGTTTAAGGTTTATTATAGAAAACCCTGCTCAACCCTGCCTATAGTAGTGCTACTGCACCACTATAATATATAATACCTACATGGGCATCTAGTTAAAGAGCTAGTGGATTGGGATAACTGTTTTATGTTTTTATTTTTCTTAAAATATGTTCAGGCCTGTTGGTTTTATATACTGTTATGAATAAGTGTGCTGATATATATATATATATATATATTTTGTTCTGGTCTCACATGACCTTCAACACCATTTTCTGATGTGCAGATCAAGTGACATCTTGGTGGAAGCCATGTGGAGTGGTCTGATAGAGTAACGATGGTTACTTTGTGAGGAGGATTTGTTTGATATTGGTCTTTTAGAAAAGTAGTTTGTGCTGTATAATATATCGTGACTTTCTTAATATTTAGGTATGTTTGACAGTATAAAGGATGATTTTGTTTTCAAAAGGTTACTGTGCTTGTATATTCTTGTACTGTTTTTTATCCATACTGAGTCATTGAGACTGTCTTTCTTTGTGCAGTCCTGTTTCAGCACCTGTAAGAAGTGTACTATAGCTACTCTTAGCCCCTATGCACATTTATGATGTTATGTTGATAACTGGTATACCTCTAAATGTGGTCTAATTTGTGCAGTATTTAATGTGGATAGGATACCCTGGTAAATAAATTGAAAGATGTGCGCTTTCTATCATGCTGAAGCACATTTCAGAGTCCAACAAAAAGCTGTACCCCTGAGTTGATGGTTGTTGAACTTCAGTTATTGTGTTCATTATTTCAGATTCTGATCTTTTAAATGGTTGAGGAGGGATAGTTATATACAAAGCAGTTTTTAATGTGGATTATTGTACACTGCACTGTTACTCTTTATCCTCGTTAGACACCGACTAGGACAAAGTTCTATAGTACTGTACTCTACAATGTAAAATACATTTGTACATCTTCCCCAACTAAAAATAGCCCCAGCACCAGTCCACTTCCCAGTTCACAATACTGTCCCTCATCCTGTATACCATCTTCCATAGGCACCCCCCACTCTCACCCCCGACGACAACTAGCACACAGTAACACCATTCACCTTAGCTGCCAGCCACTGTTTGAATGACAGTGCTCAGCTGCAAAATGACTATAGACACAACTGTGACTGTGCACTGTTATGAATGCAGCATTGGATGCCATATTCAACTCAGTGCCATTTAGCACTGCCTCATACCTTACACCCACAACCCAATGCAAATCCTTGCACTAGACAGATTAATCCTTCTTTAGAGAACTCATTATGATACACTAACTCACAAGCATACATACAGAAACACAAATACACACTCTGCACACCTACATTCATTACAGATCAAGACTACAGTTCAGGAATGCATGCTATTTACTAGCAGTATGCATTACGTAGAGAATAATGCTTGTGCAGGTGTGTCATGAGGATTTTCCACACCCGAGGTGTGTGATGAGCCATAAACACAGAGAGCAAAGCTTAAGGAGTTTATGAGATTATCACACACTGAGGCTGTGTGAAATTCTCATAGCACAAATCTTGCACAGGCATTATTTTGAATAATTACTGGTACAAGGGAGGGAATGCAAAAGGTACTGGAGCAGCTCCACACAGAACTACACAGACAGCCATATATGAAGTCTCACACACATCCGAACCACACACACACACACACACACACACACACACAACACACACACACACACACACAGTCTGTTTCTTTGTTTTTATTTTATTTTTTACATTACAGTGCAAACCTCCATAGGAACAGTAGTCAGCCATGCTCTGTTTATGATGCAGCAGCTGTCTCCTGAAGTTCGGTTGAAGACTACTGAATGGCCAGATCAACCAGATAGATTTTTAAATTTGTAAAGTAGGATCAACCAGATAAATATTGAAATAGTTGAAAAAGTTACCTGCAATGGCGATGAGGGTGAAGGATCGGTATGGGTGCTCCATAACGGAAAAGTGGAGCTGCCATGTTTGTTCAGGTGTTTGGCCCATCCACACAGACTTAGGGCCAATGATGTGGTGAGCTTCAAATGAGTGACACTAAATGCCGTAATAACCAGTTCTACTTGGTTATTACAGCATTTTAAACACATAGCGACTCTGTGCATTAAAGGGGTCACAAATATAAATACATATAGTCTGTTTTTCTCCATTATATTCTGCACAAACTACTTTGTGGAATCAGGGTATAACAAAAAAAAATCAGTGCAGACATCCATCCTATAGAATAAATAAGCAAATTCATGCACAGTAACAGTTCACTGAAGTATTGACCTTTGAAGTATGACTGTGCTGCTGTACATCCTTATTTTTACTGATTTATAAACAAAAACCACAGAGTCAGGTTTAATAGAAATGCAAGTGTCATCTAATGACTTAAAAGTATGGGTTCTATATGGAGACATGAATTTGTGCAAAGTTGATAATTAACTGATAAGTGACAAAAGTTGCAACTTGTAATGTTTAGAAACACAGGAAAAGAAATGATCAGTCAAAATGAAATTGTCAGTCAGGCACTTAATGCTATCTGAATGTTAATTTGGCACTAAAGCTGGCGTTTAGATTGAGGATGTCAAATGAAGATGTCACTGAAGACACAGGCATGACCAAATAAAAAAAACATACACACAAAAAAGTACTGATATGCCAGTTTTGAAAATGAATAGATTAATTAATTAGAAGACAAACACATTTTCAAGCACTGAATAACACATGATAGAAAATCCTGAACAGAACTGACTAGTTCTGTTTCAAGTCAGAAAAGGCATGCATAATTAATATTTTTTAGCTCTTTGTTTACAATAATTAGTATTTTATTTATTTATTTTAGCTCTTTGTTTAAGAAAAAGGAAATCCTTCACATAAGAAGAACAGATGACTACTTTGGCACTTTTGTTGTCACAGTGGGTAGCAGGTAGGGTTGTGCGAAGTTTCTAAACTTTGCTACAAAGTATTTCTCATATAACTCGAACTTTACAAAATACTCCACAACATGAAGCGAACAACTTTGTCTTTAATTTAACGCAAAGTTCCATTGATTTCAATGGACTTTGCATTAAATTCACCTTTTTATTGCTCTTTAAAGTCAATTTTGCAGTGATTCATGGGATGGCAGGTCTACGGGCTCTAAATTGTCTTGCACAACCTCTGTTCAGCATAGTGTGTGTAGTAGAAAGCTGGAGACAGCTTTTCTCTGAGCTCTGAGAATCAAACCATCGAAAAATCTTTAAAAACATTTTTGTGACACAATTTTGTGTCAAAATTTAGTACATTGATGGTAGGAAACCCTTGTGTGTTTATATCATCGAGCATTTATTGATTTTGTGTGAATATTGAATGTTAATTTAGTACATTCAGTCTCTCACTGTAGATGTGTGCTTTGGGGAGGGGCAGATCTATGGTGAAGGAGATCCACAGTGAGAAAGGCAGTCTTTCCAACTGTTGTTGGGTACTGTCTTAGTATTTGTGTGTTCATGCACACAGTAATACTTCTAGTAAGTTTTGATCATTTGTTGTTGTTTGCTGTGGTGCTTTCCATTTTTTTCAGTCTCTTTAAAAGACTGGACTACAGTGTACTAAATTGTTAAATTTTCTGCCCATTACCTTTAGTGTGTTGTGTGTGTGTCAAGTCAAATGCATTTTATTGTGACACCATAATGCAGTACTCTTAATTTCTTAGCCCGTCTCTGCGTTATTTTTACTGCTTCTGTCTAGGCACTGCTGTACCTCCCCCACAAAAGAAGGTATTATTTTTCCAGTTTTGGATTGCTGACCACTGGTTAAGGTGTTGTTGTGCCTGTGCGACTGCATCTCTTTAGTGCACAACCTCCATCTGTCTGTGCCACTGCATCTTTTTAGGGCTCAATCTCCATCTGTAAGTCACACTTCTTGTTTTTGGCTTCTCATCCTCCCAAAAGTGCCTAAATCTAAATTTGTTGCTAATTGCCTGTGTAATCCCAAAAATGCCCACAAAGAGACATGCATACAAAGATGTTTCTGGCCGTAGCACTGCTGCCAGTGCCAAGAGGCCTATGGGCGTGGTGGCACGCAGAAGGAAATAATTGATGGCAAAGGGATTTCTCCGCTATGTTTTTACAGCATAATCAGTCACTCAATGATGGTTGAGATGCTGTTGTCCCTGCTGGTGGTGGTGGTAGAAGTTAGTGATGGGCCCAGCATGTATTGCTCCAAGTTCAAACTGTGCAAACTTATCTGGGTGCCAGAATATTATGCAGTCCAAGACATGATTCGGAGTATAGTTGATGTCACACTCCCCATCCCTACATTAGCTGAACATGATTCTGATCATGACAATGACTCACAATCTCATGTGTCCAGCAATGTTGCAGTTATGCCTGGGCCATCCAAATATTCAAATGTTGACGAACCAATTGTGGATGATCATACCGCGCCTGTGGTTGGAATATGTTCACCACAGGACAGCATCCACATGGAATTTGTGGATGTGGATGATGATGATTATGATGATGATGTTAGTGACCCCAGTCGGGAACTGGGGAAAAGAAACTGAAGGTGGCTGTGTGTAAACTGTGTTATTAAATCAGCTCTTCAAAGTTATGATGTAGCTGTGTCTGTTGATGATGATGACCCAGTAATAGTCATAGATTGTGATGTTCAGGCAGAGTTCAAGTGTGCCCAACAACATAAATCATGCAGTACACCACCCATTTCAGTGCCACAAAACTGGGGTCCAAAATGCAACATCAGGGACATGTGAAAAGTAGGGCATCAAAATCCCTAGTGTGGGATTTTTCATACAAGATGAAAGTGATGAAACAGTGGCAATCTGCCAGCTTTGCCAAGCATGTGTGAGGTGTGGTAAAAAGGTAGCCATCTTGGCACTGGGGACAGCATACACATCTGAAGAGCAGGCACATGGCACTCTGGACTCGGCACCAGAGGGAGCTAATGCCATAGTGGGCGCTCACCCTCACCCACCTTAGTAAGCATGGCATCCCTTCCTTGACTGTGTAGTAGCCAAACTAGCCATGTCTGTAGAAGTGGTGAAACAACACCTGAGGATTACTACAGGCATGAGGAGGATGAGGATTTTGAATTGTCAAGTAGTGGTCACAGCAACGGTGGTGGTTCATGCAGTCATTTTAGTACATCAACCCCTGTGCTTAAAACAGGTAAAATAACCTCAGTTTTTGCTTGTCATCTGTGCACCCCATCACACATTGAAAGCACCTCACCCATGGCAGTTTGCAGAGCAGAGCCACTTGAACTCCATGTGCAAAATGGGTAACAATGCAGCCCACGCTACACAGTCTTTTTCACATCACATGAAATACCCACCAAATCATGTGGTTGCATGAGAACTGAATGCTACCATAATGGAAATGCTGGCAATTGACCATTTGCTCTTCTCCTTTATGGAGAATGCCGAATTCTAGTGCTTTGTGGCACGGTATGTCCCAAATGGAAAATCCTGTCCAGGACCTACTTCTCCACCTGTGCTGTTCCATAGTTATATTGGGCTGTGAGAGAGTCTGTAAAACATGTCCTTCAACATTCCTCATCACCTTACATTCATTTAAGCATGGATATGTGGACAAGTGGCAAAATGGTGGGCAGTTCCTATCTATGTATTGCTGCACTTTGGGCGCAGGTACTGGGGTTGTCTGCAATGGCACGATTGGAAAGCAGTGTAATATGTCAGACTGCAGTGGCAGCAAACTTCATGGTATTAGACAGCATGCCACACTTGAAATGTGTAGTGTAACAGGGTTTCATACAAGGGAAAACATGCTAGGCTTTTTACTGACAGAAACTGATCAGTGGCTGCACCCTGTCCCTAAAAGCTGGCTTTATAACTAGTGATAACGGATCAAACATTGTTAAATGTATCACCTGTGGTGACTTTGGGAGGGTTCCTGCCTGGCCCACTGTTTAAATCTTGTGGTACAGGAGTTTCTGCAGCACCCTGACATCAAGCAAATGCTGACTGTTGCACACTGCATCTGTGCACACTTGCATGCTCTGGAAAGACCCATGATCAACTCTCGGCAGCTGCAGATTCAAAACAGCCTCCTCAGCACCACCTCAAGCTTGAAGTTGTTATCTGCTGGAATTCGAACATTACATGGCAGAGCGGTGTAGTATGAGCAGTACAAAGCCATCTCAGAATACTAGTAATGCACATTAGCTGTGACAGTTTAGGGGCCTCAATGTCTATGAACAATAGAACCGCATGGACTCAGTGATATTAATTTTGAGGCCTTTTGAACATGCCACACAGGCACTGCATCCATAAGTCAAGCCATTCCACTGCTGCAGCTGCTGTGGTAGACTTTGATGAATCTGCAGCCTAGCCTTGATGTTGCCAGATAGGACAAGCAGTGTATTCCTGAAACACTTGCTTACAATATTCAACAGCAATCAACACATCGCCAGTATTCAGCAAAGTGCAGAATTTTGAATAGCCACAATGCTGGACCCATGCTAGAAATGTGGCATTGCATCCATACTGGAGGAAGGCATGATCATGTTCAAAATCTGACTAGACAGCTGGTCCTATTGGTTCATGGAGCACGTAAGTCACATGCAGAGTTCTGCAAACCACTGCATAACAAGGCTGAAGATAACTGTGGACCAGTACATCCAGTAAGGTGTCTGAGGGTTTAGGGCAGGGGCAGCAAAACAGTTTGCCATTAATCCACTTTGGGGTGCTTTGTCTGAAGTAGAAATCTGTGACCTGTGTGGATCCTGTGAAAAGGTGGATGACTCATCAGGACTGCATGCATCGAGAGCATGATTGATGCCTATTTGGTAGAAAACAGGCATCTGACAGTACTTGAGGATCCTCTGCTATACTGGAGTGGAAAGGTAAATGAATGGCTAGAGCTGATGTCAGTAACACTGAAGTATCTCGACTAGCCCACCCTCTAGTGTAAGCATGGAGAGGGTATTCAGTTCTGCAGGGGCCATAGTGTGTGACCGTTGTACTAACCTATCACCTGCAAATGTCAGCATGCTGACCTTTATCAAAATGAATGAAGGTCACAAACCAAGTAGGACCACCATTTCAATCATTGTGCCCAGTCATGATGATGGGTGTGCAGATGACATGGGTGAAGCACACCATCCTGGTGGCAACATCAAGTGGTGTACCCTTGAGGTTGATGATTCAGTCATGGAAAAGAATTTCCAAGTGGGCACAACTCTGACCCTGATGACTGAGGGCAGCTTCCTCCTTGAGCAGCATGAGGAGGATGTTAGTGGTAGTGCATGATGGATTTGAAGACTGTCACAGTTCTGTAATGCTACCATTTTTGTCATTTAATAAATGAAAACAGTGTCTTTGACTAGCATTCCATATGACACATCTGTACAAATAATCACATGTCATTTGATTTGACCTTCCCGTTCTAGATTTTGTGAGTACAGTTAACAGAATGATGTGCTGTCATTATATTTATAACACACAGTCAGTCTTATAAACACAAATGTTAACTTTTGGCCATAGCCACTTAAATCCTGCTGATTGACTGACCCATATCCTCTTCCTGACACTGAAGAACTGTAATGCACCACAGCCAGCCGCCTGGCTTCATGAGACAGTGAGAGAGACAGTGAACAGTACCAGTGTCCGATGTAGGAATCCTCAGCCACAGCCACCCAGCTTCATGAGACAGTGACAGAAACAGTGAAACAGTACCAGTGTCCGATATATGAACCCTCAGCCATAGCCACCCGGCTTCATGGAGACAGTGACAGAGACAGTGAAACTGTACCAGTGTTCGATGTGTGAACCCTCAGCCACAGCCACCCAGCTTCATGAGACAGTGACAGAGACAGTGAAACTGTACCAGTGTCCAATATATGAACCCTCAGCCACAGCCACCCGGCTTCGGTGAGACAGTGACAGAGACAGTGAAACTGTACCAGTGCCCATGTATGAACCTCAGCCACAGCCACCCGGCTTCATGAGACAGTGAGAGAGAGAGAGAATGAAACTGTACCAGTGCCCGATATATGAACCCTCAGCCAGCCAGCCAGCCACAGCTATCCTGCTTCTTTCATTAGTAATTTACAGCAAGTATGCACTCATGTCATGTGCTATGGTTTTGACGTGAATTGTGCTGTAAATGCTTCCATAACTAATAAATGCCATTGTCACCAAATACTGACAATTGATTTTCTTTTTGAAACTTTTGTTCTTTATTCTGTTAAATTCATAGATAAATACATACATAAAACATAATACATCTTTCTACAATAAAAGGTGACAAATAAATTCTTATAGGCAAATTCATATATTCAATTATTGGTCTGATTATAGGGAGGAAAAGCTGCATATCTGTATCTTTCAACTAGCTAAATTTATAGGAAGCAGTTTATCTTCTAAGACGCAGCTCGTCCCTCACTCAAATGTTTTGAGATAGGGATCCTGCAAGGATTCAAGACCTCATTGTTCCAACTCTAGCCCAGCCTGCATTAAGGCCTGAATTTATACTGTAGGACCTTCTTTATATCGGAGTAAGCCCCATCTTGTTAACGGATGAACCGGTCTTTCCCTGCCATATATAAGACCCAACTGCCTCACAGGATTTCAAACTGTGGTAGCCTTCTTATTCAAGGAGGCTGACAATGCCTCCATTCTGTAAATATTTATCATAATCTCCTGCCACTTATTTAATGTGATAGGATTCTGAGTTAACCAGTTTTTAGTTACCACCTTTTGGGCAGCCAAAATGTTATTTTCAGAAACTTAGTTGAAAGTGGGTCCCTAGGATACTCCTGAGAGTCCAAAAAGAAAAGCATGTGGGAACACTATCAGATTTGAGTCAATTATTTTTCTTAGGGCTTGTTGTAGATCTGACGAGAAAGTTGGAACGCTGGGCAGCTCCAGAGCACATGTACCAATGTTGCTTGTTCCTGACCACAGTTCCTCCAACAGTCCGCAGAATTGCTTCTCAAAATTTTTCCCATAGTCATTGGGAGAGCTGAAGTATCTGGCAAAGATCTTCCAAGAGAAGTCCTGCCGGTGACCGCAGATAAACCCCAATGTGTTTTGGATTGGGCCCTTGTCCATAATTGTCTGGAATCTGGTTTCCCAAATCCCTTTCCCAGGCCTTTTCGTATGGATTCTGTAGTGTCTCCTTCCATATCTGTAGGTCTTGGTACAGTGTGGAAATGATATGTTTTCTAATGGGTGTCCCTTCTATTGCCTTTTAAAGGTATGGGCAATCTGAGGTGGCGTGAGAGTCGCCCAGTTAAATTCCATGGTCAGGCTTTTCACAAAATTTCTTGCTTGAAAATATCTGAATCTGTCCTGCCATGGGACCTCAAATCTGTTAACCAGAACTTCAAAAGCACCACCTCCCCTTCTTCTACGAGGTGCCAAACTAAGTGTAGGCCCTTGCCTCCCATCTCTTAAAGCCCCTGTCTCATGTCCCTGGGATAAAAGCCTCTGTATATGGGAGAGATAACAGCAGTGATTTCCAATTGTCTGCCTTTTGTCCTTCAAAATAGTGTACCATACTTCCAATGTGGGCATTGTGAAAGGGTTCTTCTTGTCCCAGCTGAGGAACTTCCCTGACTAAGGAGTGTACTATGTAAGTTTAAGAGAGCCCCTCCTTTAAGTTCTAGGTTTTTCCATTTTGCAATGTACAAGTTGTCTAACCAATATATGATTGTCCGCAACTGTGCAGCATAATAGTACAGTTTAAAGTTAGGTAATGAGAGACCCCCTGCCCTTTTGGAATCTGGAGCACTGAGAGTCTAATCCTAGCTTTGTGTGGTCCTCATAGGAAGCGTGAAATTGTCCTATTTAATAGATTAAAGTAGGAGTCTGGTATTCTGGTGGGTATTGTTTGTACCAGGTATAAGAATTTGGGAAGGATTATCATTTTAATGGCTTCCACTCTCTGAGTCAGGGAGATGGAATCTGTGACCAATGTTCAAGTTCGACTTAATGTCCTCAAAATCTGGGTGAAGTTAAGTGCAAACAGATCTTGAACTGGAATCCCAAATGGACCCCAGATATCTGATGTGTTAAGTTCCATTTAAAGGGGTATTTCGCTTAATTCTGCTCTGTCGGCTCGTAGTATATTTTAAACCTCCGCCTTAGAGGAATTCAACTTATACCCTGCCAAAGAACTGAACTCTGATAGAGCGCCCATAATTTATCTAGTGATTGTTCTGGATCTCAAGATAAACCAATAAATCGTCCGCATATAGGGCAAGCTTATGCGCCTCCTCCATCTCCCATCCCCGTATCCTTCATCTTGCCTCTGAGCCTGAGCTAGTGGCTCAAGATACAATGCAAAAGGAGAGGGGAAAGAGGGCAGCCCTGTCTGGTGCCTCATTGCAAAGTTATCGGATAAGAAACTTTCCCATTTATTTTAACATAGGCCCTTGGTTTAGTATATATCTTATTTATAATTTTATTAAGGCTTCTGAAAATCCACATTTTCCCAGGGCCAGCTCTAGGAACTTCCATGCCACCCGGTGAAGGCCTTCTCAGCATCCAGACTCAGAATCAGCCCGGGGCCCCCGACTGGGCGCATGAAACATCACATGTAGGGTTCTTTTAATATTATCCTGCATTTGTCTACCTGGGATAAAACCTGTCTGATCATAATTAATTAGTCTGGGCAAGACTCACTCCAGTCGTTTAGCTAGTATCGGAAGTATAATTTATAATCTATGTTTAGGACTGAAATAGGTGGTAGGACCCAGATTGAGTAGTATCCTTCCCTGGTTTGGGATACTGAAATAACCGTGATAGTTCCATGTCTCTGGTAGATCCTCCTTCCTGGGCCAACCTACAGGCTCTCAATAGTGGGTCATTTATCTCCTTTTAAAAATTTAAAAATTCTGGGGTGTATCCATCTGGGCCAGGTGATTTCTGTGTCTTAAGTCTCTTAATAGTAGATGCTAACTCTGCTGGGGATATAGGAGTGTCCAGGATTTCCCTAATCTCTTGCGTCAGTTCTGGTAGCCTTAATCTATTTAAGTACTTTTGATCCCTTCCCTATCTGGGAGTGGTCTGCCCTATAAAGGTTGTATAGAATTCTCTAAAGCTCGAGAGTATTTTCTGAGGACTTCCTATTATCCAGTCCTGGGATCCCTGATCTGTGTGATCATATTTCCTGCTGTTTGCCACCTAAGTCATTGTGCCAGGAGTCGAGAGCACGGTGTCCGGACTCATAGTACCTCTGCCTTAACCGCTGCAGTGCCTGTTCTGTTCTAATATCAATAATCCTCTGAATCTGCTGTTTAACCCTCTGAATTTCTGATTGTGTCGAGATCTCCCCTGTCACGCTTGTTTAGCAAGGCCTGAAGCTGACCCTGTAGTTGCTCCAATTGTTTATTTTGTTGCTGTTTGAAATGTGCAGCTAATTTAATACAGTCCTCTAAATACGCTTTTATAGTGTCCCACAACACAGTATCTGGTATCTCTCAGACTCATTGCCTTGTTGGATTTTTATTAGTCTTTTCTTGGCCATTTCTGTGAACTCCTTCAAATTTAGAAGGTAATTATTGAATTTCCAGAGGAATGGCCTTTTAGTCTTCCAGCTCACGGTCACGGTTACCTGCGATGATCTGAGAGGACAGATGGGACATGTTTGCATTCTAACACCTGGCCCTGATGCTCTCCTGAGATTAGGAATAGTCAGTCCTAGCATATGAACCATGTGGGTATGAATAATGTATATTCTCTTTTGTTTGGATTTTGTTTCTCCAGGCATCTATCCAAAATGCACCCTTTAAATGCCTCTATTGTCTTACCGCCGGAAAGTGCCTAAAACTTCTCTTTAGATGTATCTTTTGATCCCAAATCTGATTCAAATCTCCCCACCACTAATACCCCACTATGATATTCTGAAATTCTATTGAGTAAGGAGCCAATGATCTCCCTCGTGGAACCTGGTGGTGCATATAACGAGCCAGAGTGATAGGTGTACCTTCCAGGTTACCCACAAGTATAGCTAATCGGCCTTCAGGATCTGTGTAACTATTGGTTTTTGAATTGAGTCCCTTGCAACTAGTACAGCTGTCTCTTCTTCTTCCTCTCCCAAAAGAAGCCGCCACAATCTGCTCATAGCCAGACTTCCCTAATTTCTGATGCTCAGTCCTGTTAAGGTGGGTTTCTTGTAATAGCAAAAGGAAGGTTCTCTCTTTTTCAGGGTCGACATAACTTTATGCCACTTTATAGGATTGCTTAATCCATTGACATTGTGAGAGCTAATTCTAATCTTTTTATTGTCCCTATTTATGTGTAGAGGGTTTCTACCTTTCAGATGAGTGAGATTAAGCTGCCTTCGTCCCACCGCCTTTTGTAATCTTGATCTACCTATCCAATTGCCCCTCCCTCTGTCTGAGGCCTTCTATCAGATGCAGCCCCTTCACTTTCTTAACGGCTCCCTCTGACCTAACTTGCTTTTAGATCAGATATATGGCATTTGCAAGTGCTAGGCACGCCCATTTCCCCATAAAACCTCGCCTCTGTTCTGGGGGAGAGAGCTCAGAGTGGGCCAGCTTTATAGGATCCCACGGAGGGTGTCGCCCAAACCCCCAAGCCACATTCCAACCCTGACTCCTGCCCTCAATTAACTGTCCTCCAAGCCATAGCCGCAGTGCTACCGAGCCCCCAGAGCTGTGTCCCACAATCCCCGTATCTCCAACAATTCCTCTAAATGCCTACATATTTGTTCAGTCAACAGAGTAACTGCGGTATCTAGTTGCAGTTCCTAGTTGCCAGACATGATGTGTTTTCCTTCCTAGGCCCCTGACTAGGCCCTTACCCGTCATGCATGGGTATCGCCAGGGACCCCATATCTGCACACTGAATGGATCCACCGCCACCCCTTATGACCATGCCTGTGTAACGCATACCTCACGCCCGCCTCCCCAAGGCACCCACCCACCAGCCCAGAGCCTGCAGAAGGTTGCTGTCCCTGAGGTGCAATACAGCACCAGTGACAAGTCTCTTCAACTGCAACTCTCATGGACAAAATTATAAAAGGCTCCAAATTTCCTCCGTGAGCCTCCTCGAAAATGGAAGGTGTTCAGAGCCCCTCCCGCCACCCCATCTATGCAACTCTATGTACCATGGAGCCGGAGGGCACCATGCAGATACCCATGATTCGAGCGCGCCTTCCATGAACGGTCAATGAGGTCTGTGAACAAGGTGGAACTCACCTCCATTGTCCGATTGCCCCCTACTTAGCCCACTCTTCTCCTGTCTATCTATGCAACAGCTTTCCCTGGATTGCTTAGAGTCAGCGTGAAGGCCTCTATTCAGCCATGTGGTCCCGTGGAGAGCTCCTCTTCCGCCCCCGACAGTCCCCAGGCTGGTAAATTAGTAATGCAGATCAACCTTGTCCACAGACCCTCATTTCCATTCCCCTTCTGTTCCTTTTTTTCACCCTTAGGATTTATTAAACATAACGCTGAGTCACTTGAGTTCTAAGTTATAAAATGTCCCTGAAGAGAGAGAGGAAGTCGGTAAGGGCCCACACAGAATATCAGCAAAGACCTCATCGGAGTAAACAGTCCTTCAGGTAATCATTTGATCAGTCTGCAGATCGCCTCATGATGCGAGTGTGGGTCAAATGAGAAAGCATAGTCTTAATGTCTCTCAGGGTGGTACTTGCCATCTTCTTTCCTCTCTGCTTCCCGCTCGAGTCCCACTCGTGCGCCATGGGTTCTGCAGCATCTGCGATAAGTTCTCGCGATGGTGGCCAGCGGAACTTCATGCCCTCGCTCCTCAACGCCTGTAGGGCTTCTTCTGCCGAATGGTAAATTCTCAGTGCCGGATTCCCAATCTTCACCTTCGGAGATGCACTGGGTAGGAGTTTGAAATTTTATTTTAAGGTCCTTGAGCTTTCTTATCAGAGGTGCATATGCCTGTCTTTGCTGTTGAATCAGCTGGGGATAATCTTGATCAAATAAAGCCGAGCCCGTTGTATTCTACCTTGCTTTGTTTCCAATCAGCTCTCAAGATCTTCTCTTTATCCCAGAAACTCGAAAACTTTACTATTATCGAGTGAGGCCTGGCTGTGGACAAGGTTGGCTTGGGTACAAGGGCTCGGTGTGCTTCTCGATCTTGAAAATAAAGGCCTGTGACAGCTCTAAATGTGTCTTAGTAGATCCTCAACGAAATCGCTCATTTCCCCAACTTCTGCCGATTCTGGTAAGCCATATATCCTAAGATTGTCCCTTCGAAGCGTGTCTCCAGATCAAGACATTTGGCTGATATAGTCTCGTTTGCTGAATTAGGTATTCAATTGCTCTCGAAATCTGCCGCAAATCATCTTCGCTGTTGAAACCCGCTCTTCTGTCTGCCACACTATAGAAACGCATATATAAACAGATTTGACGGCAGATAATGACCCGCTTGGCCCACCCAGTCTGCCCATTTCCTACCTATTGGATAAGCTGCAGATCCTAGTTAACCAGCTGCCTACTTCTTCCTCACCCCACCCCCTAGAATTGCCTTATGACTGTCCCATACATGCTTGAATTCCACCACTGTTTTGACTCCACAACCTCCTCCGAAGGCCATTCCATGCATCCACAACCCTCTCTGTGAAAAATACTCTTAAATTACCTCTGAGCCACTCTTCTATCTTCACATTGTGCCCCTTGTTCTTGCACACCTCTTTTTGAAAGATGCTACCCTCTTGGACTTTGTTGATTCCTTGAGATACTTGAAAGTTTCTATCATGTCCCCTCTCTCCTTTCCTCGAGGCTATACATATTCAGCTCCTTAAGTCTCTTCAGTATGTCTTCCGCTGCAGGCCCTGCACCATTTTAGTTGCCCTCCTCTGGACAGCCTCCATCCTGTCTATATCCTTGCGGAGATTGGGTCTCCAGAACTGCACGTAGTACTCCAGATGGGGTCTCACCAACTATCTGTACAGAGGGATAATAACTTCCTGTTTTCTGCTGGTGATGCCTCTCCCTATGCATCCCAGTATCCCCCAGCCCTCCTTGCTGCCCTCTCACATTGCTTGCCCAACTTTAGGTCATCTGATATGACTACCCCCAGGTCCCTTTCCATTTTGTTGTTGTTAGTATCTCACCCCCGTTGTGTACTCTTCCCTGGGTTTCTGTTTCCAGGTGCATTACCTTGCACTTCTTAGCATTGAATCTAAGCTGCCATACATTTGACCATTCCTCTAACCTTGCCAAGTCCTTCTCATCCTTTCCACCTCACCTTGTGCATCAACTCTGTTGCAGATCTTTGTGTCATCTGCAAAGAGACATACTTTTCCTTCCAGTCCCTCTGCAATATCGCTTATAAAGACATTGAACAGGACCGGTCCTAATACTGAACCCTCGGTACCCCACTAGTAACCCCTTTCTTTAGAGTGGACTCCATTTACTATTACTCTCTGTGTCCTATTCTCCAGCCAATTTTTACCCAGGCTGTCATCTTGGGACCCACTCCCAGGCTGGCTAACTTGTATATTAATCTTATGCTCCACTTTAATCAGGTCTGAATGCAGCTTACCAAACTCAAGCTTTGTTTCATTTCTAAACTGTTTTATCTCTGCCAGGAGCGTTTCAAATCTCAACCTGGAGAGACTGTCCATCTTGGTTTCGTCTCACCCCCCGCCATGCTCCCTGGAGACTGTCTTCCACTTGCGGCCTAGCTAGTTGGGCTCAATCCTGAGTAATCTTGTTTCTCTTTACATTTTGGATCGGGATCTCTTTCTGGGTGCATTTCCATGATTAGATTTAAGCATTTTTGAATATTTCAGGCTTCGAGTTATGTGGAAATAGTTATTAGTAGTCCTCGAGAGGGAGAGCTCTGTGATTAGGCTTCCATGCTGCTGCTGACATCACCAGAAGTCCCCGACAATTGATTTTCATGTTGTTTTCACAGGCTACTGTCATACAGACTGTAACAGGACTCGATTTGTACTTTGAACACTGAAAGGATAACATTTTCAGGTAAGTATGTGTAACACCCCCACCTGCCCCCTTGTTTAACTAGCAGGGCTACTTCTCTCACCACATGGAGCCCAAGAGAGGGATGGAGGTTTACAACAGTTTACAGTACACTTCCTTCTGATCCTGCTATTAGAGACAGGTAACCAAGTGTGGCAACTACCTGATACACACCTGGTGGGACCATTTACCATGGCCAGCAACCCAGGTCCCTGGGAAAAATGTTTGCTCACAATTATGCTAGGGTTTGCACTTCTGGACAGGGGCACCCAAGTAAATCCAGACGCAGGAAGCAATAACAGTACTATCCAAACCAGGCTGGGATTCTAGAGTGTGGCTTTTATTCACGTAACAAAGTAGGAATAATCACAAAGCAATAGATGGACTCTCACAGGGCTGCACATACTGGTAATGCAGATTACTGAGGTGCAGACAGTTCTAAATTCCCATTTAGCATAGGCTTAAAGAACACACACAGCAAACTCTCAGGTTCTGAAATGGAGATTGGCACACACAGCCAGTTACTGGTACAATTCCTCCTCAACTAGGCACACACGGCCAGTACTAGGACACTTTCCCATTGACTAGGACACACAGCCAGTACTAGGACACTTTCCCATATTTCATGAGGAATACTGGTAGCACACATGACTAGGGATGAAAGTTTGTCATGGATGAGGTTTTAATGACTCATTGTTTGTTCATGAAATCATTAGTAAACAGTAATAAATGTTGTGGCACTGTCATCATTGCTACATTCTGATGACACTAGTGAAAGTCATGGAAATCCTGAATAAAGATCAAACGTCATGGAATCAATGATGTGTATGCCTGCCATGACAAACTTACATCCCACACATGACCACCAAAGAGCACATACAGGCTCAAAATCTTCCAGCACCCACTACACTGAGGTGAACTGAAAACAGAGAATCCAAAACCCACATCTGGATAACTATTTCCATCAGGCACTGGCCAAATGCACTGACTGAAAATTGAACTGATGCTCAAACTGAACCCAGAGAGGTAAACTGGTTACTCGAGATGGGGGTCTCCCACCTTTTGCTTCCAAGTTTATACTCGCCATCCATCTGGTTAATAACACCCTCACAGAAAACTTTAAGATGTTATCTTGAAATGTTTTTCACACTTAACATACTACATGACTAAAAGTTATGTACTTGGACAGTCTCTCTCTCTTGACTCCATAGTAGGCAGATACTTTTCAAACAGAAAACAGTCTAGGTGACAGGGTCCCTTTGTCAGAGAAAATTCACCAAGGAATGCAGGTGCCCTCCTGGGCTGAACACAAACATACTCACAGTTTCTGAAGTTGTCACAGGCAGCTTCACAAGACAGACTGGGTGAAGGGATTGCCCCTGAACCCTGAAGATTGCCCCATCCCTCCTGGGATGGGGCAAAGAAAACCATTGGGAACAGTTTCCACCACTTCAATCTCTGTCTTCCATGTTCTTCTTTCTAGGGTGAGAACAAACTACCCAAACACACAGTGGTAACTCTCTGTCAGAGCTAAATTGAGGAGCTGCCTAGCAGTTGCAGCTTCCTCCCTAGATCTCCACTGTACAGACTACTGAACATTCTAAATCTATCTCTCTTGCAGCTAGACAAGTGTGGCTTATGCAGCTGTGAGAGTTCTAAGATTACATCATCACTCCAGCTCAGCTGAGATTGAAGGACAGAGTGTGACACTGTGAAACCATTTACCTGGCATTTCACAAGCTGCCTATCCCTGCCTGCCACTGGTTTCAATCAGATTCTAGTAACCCCTGGGAACAAGGGGGTTACATATGAATCTTATTTCCTTTTTCTGTTTGGTTTTAATTTTGTTCAGCTGGTGCAAAACATTCAATGGAGGTGACATACTGGCCAGATAACATCTTATTCATTCACGTCTCTGACAGGAGTACTTCAGTACATGAGGGTTTTACAATGTGTTATCCTGCTTGTGAAAACATGTCATGTAATGTAACTGTAGTCAGTGGGACAGTGCCTGTCACTGGCACTAACCATGTTAATTGGTTTCTATGGGCTTGCTAATAGCTTGGTATTTTAAGCTAGATATAACAAAAGACAGGAACAGCCACACTGGGAACAGACTGTGGTAATGCGATGAACTCCAAATAATTTCTTCTTCATCTGTTTTCAGGTAACATTGAGGTGCTGTGTACTGCAGTTGGTGGTATCTTACAATATGAAGAGATAGACAACAGTCAGGAATCAGGATGATATGCAGAACACCTGAAAGATGACAAAAACATTAATGAAACTCGTTTTAAAATTATGCCCCCAAAAAAAAATACTTACCTTTCATGGCTTAACAGTTTCCCTACAGCTGAAGTCAGCAACAAGCTTGAAGCAGGCAGCACACAAGTGTACTTGTATGACCTAGGAAGGACAAAAAAATGATTTCATTTCAGTCAGCTACACCACAAATTAAATGGCTATGGCTCAGACAAAAAAAATGACAGTGACCGCATTACAATAACACATTGTCCATTGTTGGTATGAATGAATACACACACATAGGGCAGCATGTTTCAGTCAGCGCACTGGCCGTTGTCATCTGTGTTTATCATCATTTAAATAGCAACACGCTGTACATCAACAGCAGCAGAAAACAGCAGGACAACAGCAGCAGCAGCAGGAGCAGGCTACAGCAAGAAATGTTATTACTTTTGGGACAGTTCTGCATAGTTCTGCTCTCTCGGTGCATGCTGTAAGCAATGCGTCAGAAGTTCATCTTCTCAGAAGAAGCCAGAAGGTGAAGGAAGGAAACATATTCAATTCAGTGCTTCAGAGTAACTGGTAACTGGTATTTTTCTTTTAAACTTAGATTGTAGGCTTGTAGTGACACTATACTTTCTTTCTGTGTTGTCTTTACTTATAATTGTTTTGGGCTGTTGAAAATTTAGAAAATAGTGGTGGTGTAATTCTGTGCTGTCTTTAATTGCTGCAAATTTTATCTTGGCTTGTCTGACTGTCCTGTAGCTGGGTGAAGGGTGTTAATTGTCTGCCTCTGACCTCAGCTACGTGATAACTGAAGGTGGGGCTTAGTCACAGTTAAAGCAGCAAACAGAAGTTCATCTTCTCAGAAGAAGCCAGAAGGTGAAGGAAGGAAACATATTCAATTCAGTGCTTCAGAGTAACTGGTAACTGGTATTTTCTTTTAAACTTAGATTGTAAGCTTGTAGTGACACTATACTTTCTTTCTGTGTTGTCTTTACTTACAAATTTCGCCCCCTCACCCCTTCCCCAACTCTTAATTATATGCCCTGATAAATCTGATTGACAGGAGCTAAACACAGGGTATAGTAAGAGGTGTGAAGTAGGAGGGCATAAGAGGAAGAAGACCACCCTCAGCACGACAAGTGTTTTGACTCATTTATTTATTATTGGTTTCTTTTCTCTTAAAAAATATATATCTGAGGATCAGTTACAGGTTTTTAATACTGTAAATAAATAAAAGAAGAACTAAGAGAGCTTCAGTAGCAGATAAGTAGTGGAATTGCAGTATAATGTGGGGAGTGGTGCAATGTAGTGGCTGTGGGGCAGCCATATTCAGGCAGACCTTCTGGACACTGAGGTGCTGCCCTATCTGCATGCATCTCTCGGGACTGAGGATGAGGTAGCCAGACTCAGAGCAGAAGTAAACTGGGTCAGGAGTACCATCACCCTGTCCAGGAACCACCCAGTCCAATGCAGCTGCCTCAAAGGATGCCGAGAACAAGGAGCACTTGGATGACAGTGGGCTCAGGGAGGGTTAGAGCAGTCAGGCAGAGGCACATCCCAGATCCTATTCCTCTCAAGAACTCATATGCCACACTGGCAAATGAGGACAACCAAATAGAGGTACCCAGGGAAGTGGAAGGAAAGGATGTGGAGGTTGGCAAGGAGGTGACCTCAGTGGGAAAGCAGTGGACCCCAGAGGAGGAGGAAGTGAATCCTGGTGGGGGACTCCATCATAAGAGGATCCAGCTAGGAACACAGGAGGGGAGGACAGGGAGGTGAGGTGCCCAGGTGCCACGGCATGGAGGGATGGAAGGAAGATACTGGGGATCACTGGGAAGGCAAGACAGGAGGGTGAGCTGGATGTCATTATCCACCTAGGTACTAATGACTTGGCAAATGGGAGCCAAGGAAGTTCAGGAAGAGTTTAGGAAACTGGGAGGGTCTCAAGCAAGTAGCTACTTCTGTCACTTTCTCAGAAGTACTACCTGTGAGAGGCAAGGGAGACAGGAGTGCATGCACCAGGAACTTTAACTCATGGTTGAAGAACTGGTGCTGTGAGGAAGGTTTGGATTCATTGGTGACTGGGGACCCATCTGGAGGGATGGAGGTTTGTTCAAGTCTGACGGCCTGCATCCATCCTGGAGAGAATCCAAGCACTCAATGATAAGTTTAAATGCTACATTGACAAGCATTTAAACTAGCAAAGGGGTGGCAGGCCAGCAAGGATGGTACCTTGCCTCACCCCCACAGCTAGTAATGGAACCAGTGAACCAGAGGAGTGGCTATCTCTGCAAAGCAGTGTGAAAAGTTGGAGATTAGTGTCCAAAAGGTGGATAAGCAGAAAAGGGCAAAATTCAGCAGAAGGGCAGACAGCAAAGAGAACCAGGGATAAATGACAACCAAGGAAGGGGCTAAGTAGAACAGTGAAGCAGTCTAGGAGGTCAAATCATGGAAAGCCATGTGTGCAAATGCCAGGAGCCTTAGCAACAAGATGGAAGATCTGGAGGCTGTCATGGTACAGTCAGACCTGGACATTGTGGCCATCACTGAAACCTGGTGTAATGATAACCATGACTGGGAGATGGCCATACCTGGCTACAACATATTCAGAAGAGACAGAGCAGGCAGGAAGGGAGGAGGAGGGCACTGCATGTGAAAAATGACATAAGGGCCACACAGATCCAGGAGGAACAAAATGGGGAGAGATACTGTGGGTTAAGCTGGAAAGGAAAATGGGCCAGCCATCCAGACAGGTGTGGTCTATAGACCACCAGCCCAGGAGGAAGAAACAGATAGGGAGTTGATGCTAGCCATCCAAAGGATGGCTGACAAGGTGAGGTAGTACTGGTTGGAGACTTCAATATACCAGATGTGGACTGGAGCATCCCAGCAGCAGCATCAACTAGGAGCAGATTTATCCTGACTCTTCAGGGTGCCTTCTGCAACCTGGTCATGGAACCAACTCGGCAGAAGGCAATACTGGACCTTGTGCTCACAAACAGGGACAGTGTGATGGGGGTAACAGTGGGGAGCACCTGGGTAACAGTGACTACCAGTCATTGTGGTTTGAAATCACAGAAAGAGCAGAACCAAACCACACAAAAACACGTATCCTGGATTTAGGGGACAGACTTTGGGAAAATGAGGAGATGCTTGAAAGAGGCATTAAGGGAATGGGACAGGAATCAGGGATTGAGGAACAGTGGGCAGTATTTAAAATGGGGATTATAAGAACAACAGAATTATGCATTAAGCAGGTAGCAAGAGGAAAAGAAAGAGGAGACCATTATGGTTTTCCAAAGAGGTAGCAAAGAAAGTGAAAGCCAAAGACTGCATTCAGGCAATACAAAAGACACAGGCAGAAGGGATAGGGAGAAGTACCAGGAGAAACAAGGGAGGCAGGGAAGTCAGTAAGGGAAGCCAAAGCTCAGACAGAAGAACACATTGCAAAATCAGTGGTTAAAGGGGACAAAACCTTTACAGGTACATAAGGAAAAAGAAGGACAAAGGGAGGATAGTTAGACTGAAGGGGAGGATGGGAGCAGCATGGAGGATGACAACAGTAAAGCTGACATATTGAACAGGTATTTCTGCTCAGTCTTTACTAAGGAAGGGGTAATGGGTCTGAAGGAGTACAAGGGGTGAGAATGGTGCAGAAATGGACACAAGTCCTTTACGAAAGGGTCCTGAAGGAACTGGAAGTAATAAGAGTTGACAAAGCAATGGGGCCAGATGGGGTGCACCCCAGGGTCCTTAAAGAACTAAGAGAGGTGGTGGCTGAACCTCTGGCTATCCTGTTCAGCCAATCACTGGAAACAGGGAGGTACCCAAAGACTGGAGGACAGCAGATGTAGTCCCTTATACAAAAGTGGGAACAAAGAGGAAGCAGGGAACTACAGACCAGTCAGCCTCACCCGGTAGTGGGAAAGATCATGGAAGCACTACTGAAGGAGAGATTGGTGGAACATCTGGTTGTCAATGGACTACAGGACCCAAGGCAGCATGGTTTCACCAGGGGAGGTCTGTCAGACCAACCTCATTGAATTTTTGACTGGGTGACTAGGGAGGTGAATCAGGGGAGGGCAGTGGACATGGCTATCTGGACTTCAGCAAGGCCTTTGACACTGTGCCACATAGAAGACTATTACACAACTGGGGAATATGGGTGTGGGCAGGACAGTAGTGTGGTGGGTAGGTAACTGGCTGGGTGGCAGGACACAGAGGGTGGTGGTAAATGGCTGTCACTCCACAGAGGGAAGAGTGACCAGTGGGGTACCACAGGGATCAGTGCTGGACGGTCCTATTCAACATCTTCATCAGTGACATTGCACAGGATATAGAAGGCAGAATTTCACTGTTCGCTGATGACACAAAGCTCTGTAACAGAGTAGACACACCAGGAGGGTGAGACAGAATGAGAAGGACCTGCAGAAACTTGAAGAATGGTCAAGGGTTTGGCAGTTGAAATTCAATGCAAAAAGAAGTGCAAAGATAATGCATATAGGGCACAAAAACCCTGGCACAATATATCAGTTGGGGGGTGAGGATATAGCATGCACCAAGCAGGAAAGGGATCTTGGGGTTGTCATCTCTGATGACCTCAAGTGTAGGAAACAGTGTGACAAGGCATCAGGTAAAGCAAATAGGATGCTGGGATGTATAGGCAGGGGCATCACCAGCAGGAAAAGGGAGGTCATAATTCCACTACAAGACACTAGTGAAGCCCCACCTGGAGTACAGTGTACAGTTCTGGAGACCATACCTACGTAGGACATAGACAGGGTAGAGAAGGTTCAGAGGAGGGCAACAAAGATGGTGCATGGGTTGCATCACAAATCCTATGAAGACAGGTTGAAGGAACTGAACATGTACTCCCTGGAGCAGAGAGGGAGAGAGGGATATGATAGAGACATACAAGTATCTTACAGGGAGGAACAGGGTGCAGGAAAACACTATTTTTAAGCGAAAAAGATGTTTCAGGACTGAGGGCATGGGATGAAGTTGGAGGAGGACAATTCAGAGGAAACATGAGAAAAATTTCTTCACAGAGCGGGTGGTGGACAAGTGGAACACCCTGCCAGAGGAAGTGGTGGGGGCTGAAACAATCACAGAGTTTAAGAATGCATGGGATAGACATAAAGGAATTCTAGAGGTCAGGGAATGAGGGAAATAGACTTCTACGAAACAAACTGAACTTACAAGCTCAAATGGGCAGACTGGGTGGGCCATAGGCCCTTATCTGCCGACACTGTCTATGTATCTATGTAAATACTTTTGACATTTCTGAACAGTTTTTCATGTCATTATTCTTCATTGGGACTCATGGAATTTTCATGACATTTAAACAGCAACTATTTTCTCACTTGGGACAGTTGTACATTGTTCTAGCTCTCTCAGTACATGCTTTAAGTAGTGCATCAACAAGTACTTGTGACTTTTCTGAACAGTTTCTCGTGTCATTATTCTTCATCAGGACACTAATACTGCATGTTGAATGACGTAGCAAGACAGCAGTATAATCATGCTACATTCGCATAAGATAGGACTTTTGGGGGATTGTAACTGTGTGTGATGCTGGTAGTGTATTTTGCTTGTAGTTGTGGCTTTGTGGGTGTGCTTACAAAAGTTCACACTCTCAACAGTAACAAAAAAGTAATATAGCATGACAAGTACAGCAGCAGTGCAATAATTGGTGAATAATTTGTACCTATGCTTTTGTATTCCATTTTCGCTTAGTACTTATCTACTGACTTGTTTATATGCTACCCTCTTTCCAGAATTGACGGATGCAGTACTCCTTTTTTTTCAAATCTGAAATAATAAACAGAGTGCTATTTTAAATCTGGCTTTATGTTGGTTTTCATCAGTATTACCGCCTGTTTTTTCCATCTTTTATTTAAAATCATTTCTGTTGTGACTGAAATGAACTAGCATGTAATCCAGCAGGGTTTGGTACACCACCAAGACCTTCTGGAACAGTAGGTATTCAGAAACAGCTGGGTATACTGATGAAAAACAGATCTGAAGAATATTAAAAGGACACTAATTTTATTTTTCAGATCTAAAAATAGAACAACTACACTATAACTAATGACAGACAATGGGTGTATCAGGCCACTACTGCACACCCTGGGTGCGTCGTGAGCCACGAGGGCTTGACGGAGGGACCACACCACCTGTGAAGTGCATTAATGTACTGATACACCCATGGGCTGGAGTTGGTTACTGCACCCTATGGAACGGGCTAGCTAAATGTAAAAAGCAAAACATCAAAACTTTTCTACAGTCAGCATGCCCACTGTTGCTCTAATGGGTCATTGCCAAATGGTCAGGTGCCACTTTTGACAAATGTCAAGTCACCACATTTGGTGTTTCATTAATGACCTTTTCACAATGCAGAATCACATTAATTGTGGAAGGAATTTTATCATACCACTCAGTAGATAGTAACAACTGAAAACAGAATCAAATAGTATAGGTGCTAATTGTTAAACAGCAGGTGCACAGTGTCAGGTTACCCAACCCACCTCAAACATATATGACAGCTGATGTGCTTCAGTGTTGAAGGATATTAATAATACCATACGGACACATCCAGTAAGAAAGTTATAACACCCAAAGGTGTACCCACAGCAAAACAGAGCAGTGTCCTGAACAGCTCACACACCAACAGGCAGGCACCTCAAGCACCCTTGTGTGATGTCAGTAAATTAATTTAGAGTGTGCACTCAATTGACATGTATGTGTGTGATTTTCTACAGCTTGTACTACTATTTACTGTTGAAATTTACATAAAGCAAAGTGACCACTGGGGTAACAGGAACTGTTACTCCAGCAGTAGATTTCATTTTTCTAAATTGTAGCTATACATAGTACTAACAGCTTTAGAAAGATCACAACCATAAAGATCAAGGGACTGCACACTCAGCATTAATTTTCTGATGTCACAAAATTAACATGGGGGGTGCCTGCATGGGGATGTGTCAACAGGTTCAGGCACGACTTGGTATTTCTGTGCGCATACAGTCAGGATGCTATGACTTTGACTAGACGGGACAGCATGGTGTTATATTAATACACCTCAGTACTGTAGCAAGTCTGCTATCATATATGGTTGCAAGGGTATGGTTATCTGATAGCACACACTTGCTCTTTATTTTTATTTATTTATTTATTTATTGAGAAAATCAGATTGCAACCTTTGAGTCAGGAACTAATTTCCAAAGGCTCTATGTCAGATTACAAAACATAACAAGAAGCAGTCATTATACAGTATTACAGAGGGGTAAAGGAAGGAAAAGACAACAGGGTATAAATAATATGTGTCAAATATAGGCAGTATACAATAAGCAGGAGACAAGAAAACAACAGGGTATAAACAGTGCTGCTAGTCCTATACAGACTGGGTAGCTATACAAGTCCTGCAGGAGCTTGTGAACATCAGTGAACAGTACAATCAAAATTATGGCATGGCCTATATGCTAGCAGGTGATGCGAGCAGTTGGATTACCAACATTGTCATTGATACACAGTAGCCGCAGTAGGATAGGGATATCTTTAACCCAGGGTCTTGCCTTCTGTGGGCAGATATCTGTTTTTAGTGGGAACAAAGGCAGAGGCAGGTGGAGATTATGTGGTTCTTGAGGGCTGTTTTGAAGGGGCCTAGTCTGGAGATAGAGGTAATTTAACATGTTCTTGCACTGCTGCTTTAACACAATACAAAGAAAGAAAACATTACTGCAAAAAAAAATTAAACAGTCGGACTGTATGACAAAAGATTATTATGTGAGGAATACAAGCAAAGTGAAGGATAGCATTTTTAGGGTTTTTCTTTTATAATTTTCTCTTGCTGTGTTTTTAAGATTTTTGACGGGAGAAAGTTAGGAAAAAGAAAGACAGAACGCACAATAAGAATTAGAAAGAAAAAGACAGACTACTGGCGGGTTGCTGCTGGCTAAGCAGCAGTTGGAGCATGGACATTATTAGCAGCTGGTGACCCTCCATCCAGTCCAACTGCTGCTTCATGTTGTTGACCACGTTGCCAAGGTGGTCGACCTCACTCCACAAAGCCCCAAGGCCAGCTTGGGTGGCAGGGCTTGATGCTGGATTTTCAGCGGTGCAGGTGCGGGAGTCGCCACTTGTTCCCTCTCCTTCTTAACTTCTCACCACCACGTGCAGGCTGAGGCCATGCCGCCATCTGTTGCTGCCTGCAGGAGCACTTCATGCAACCTCAGACAACTGTCTCTCACTGTGCACAGTGGTGGATACTGCGGTGAGTATCCTGCCCACCTGTCCCAACATGCTTAACCTTCCTACCCTGCTGCACATGCATGCCACAGATGTTGCATTTAGCTATGCTCCAGTCACGTGGCAGTGTACTAAAAGTGCTACACTGCCTAGCTCGAGACAGACCAGGCACAGATGGGGGAGGGGGCCAGATATTGTCAGCTGCTGTACATTCTGAGGTGGAACAACTGCATGTTGTTGTTCCACCTCTGGCTGCTGATGCTCCTGCTGTTGCTGCTGTCGGTCTACAGCAGTGGCCAGTGGTGCTGGAGCAGTGCTAGACACTAACAGGCATGCTTCACTGGTGCAACTAACTCCACTGCTACTAGAGTTACCATTTCCTGGTAGGGGAGCACTTGCGGGAACAAACTCCCATGGTTGATGCACACCCCCACCACGCGTATCCTTGGGCTGACACGGTTGCCACATCTCTTGCCACCAAAATGACCACACTCATTTGAAATAAAACAAGGATTTAAACTATCCAAAACAAAAAATAAAACAGACTATAATCAGGACTACGCAGTATAAAATCAAAACAAGGGCACAACTAAAAGCAGAAATTGGACGATAAACAGAAAAGATTGGTAAATATTAAGATGTGGTACCACTGTCTCCGTCTCCTCAAAACAAGCTCCTTTCTTAGCACTAGGCAAGGGAAAATGAAACTAGTTCACTATCTAGCCTGATTAATTTCCTGCCCACACCATGTGACCTGCAGAATGTAAGACATGTGATATGTGGGCTGTTTTTCACAAACTTCGCCTTCCTGAAATGCAACGAAGTTAAGGTGAAATCAGCAACACAAATTAAAGGTGAATGTAACTTTTATTAAAAACTTTTATAATTATCTGTGGGTTTGAAGTTGCTAACTTTGCAATAGTAGTAAAACTTTGCTGCATCTCTAGTGCTGGTGGGCGGGGAGTTGCTGTTAACATGAATGCTCGGATGATAGAGGCAGTATATTTTCACTGGGGAAAACACTGGGAAATGACTGCGCTAAAGAGTTGATCAAGAAAATTCATATTTTCACTAGAGGTTTCATGTTAATTAGAGATAGTGGGCCCGATTCTAGAAGGGTGGCACAAGTTGCTGCCAGAAAGCAACACCACCTGCACCTGTGACATTGACCCTGTGCTCTATTCTAGTAGGGGCAGGGTCTCATAGCTAGAATCCTGCAACTTGCGACATGTGACCAGAGTCATCCAAACTGTGGGCATACCTGGTGAGCATGTCTGGCCCACTAACAACAGAGCGGCATGGTCAACCCTCCCCACCAATGCCCGACCCTGGTCACCAGCCGCACATGTGATGGATAGGTAGCCCTGGTAGTCTAGCACCCCTAAACTGTTTAATAAAATATGTTCAGTCCTTATCCTGGTAGTCTAGTGGCCCCCCACTGTACATAAATAAAACAGATCCCTGTTGCCCCGGTAGTCTGGTGGCCCCACTGACCACTGTACATAAATAAAAAAATGAATCCCCATTGCCCTGGTAGTCTAGTGGCTCCCCTCGAACTGTACATAAATAAAAATGAATCCCTGTTTCTCTGGTAGGATAGTGGCCCCACCACCCCAGACTGTACATAAATAATGAAAGAAACCCCATTGCCCTGGTAGTCTAGTGGCCCCACACCATCCATGTCAGCCACCCAGCACCCCCACCCATCCCCAGCCGGAGCTGACACAGCCCACCTCTCACCTCCATGGCCATGCTGACTGAGTGCAGTATGAAGCTACTGCACAGATGCATTCAGAAATTAATTTCTGAGTGTGTCTGAGCAGTAGCACTAATCTGCACTCAATCAACAACTAAACCGTGGAGGTAAGACTGTGCCATCTTGGCTGGGGACGAGTGGGGACTACTGGGTGGGCTGATGTGGAGGGTGGGGGCCACTAGACTACTAGGGCAACAGGGTTTCTTTTCATTATTATGTACCATTCGGGGTAGGGGGTCACTTGCCTGCCAGAGAAATGGGGATTCATTTGTATTTATGTACAGTTGGGTGAGCCAATCAGACTACCAGGGCAATGGGGATTCATTTTGTTTTTATGTACAGTTGGGGCACTAGACTACTAGGGCAATGGGGATTCATTTTCTATTTATGTGCAGTTTGGGAGGGGAGGCACCAGACTACCAGGGCAGTGAGATTCATGTTTTATTCATGTACAGGTTGGGGTGTGACTAGACTACCAGGGCTGGATTATTGCTGCATATGCGGGCAACTCATGGTCTGGGCACGGATGGGGGATGGCAGCACTGCCCTGCATGGCTCTCTGCCAGTGGCTGTTTTGAGAGGCTTGAGGTATGGGTGGCCCTGTGGGGCCCCACTGTGGTGTGCTGGGCATGGGGGAGGGAGCTATGCACGCTGTCTGACGTCGACGTATTCATAGGGACCCTTGGGGTATCCAGAATTATACCAGCCAAAAGCTAGTATAACTTACTTTGCCGGATCTCCTCCGGGGTTCTGTAGAATCCAAATGTGGGTACTACGGCTGCCCTCTAGAATGAAGCACAACTGCTGCAGTAAACCCCTAGTGCCAAGCTGCAGGGGTTTATGACATAACTGCTGATTAGGCAAGCGGCCTGCACCATGTCGCGAGGCCACTATGTAGAATCATGCATGTCACAACTACTGGTAAGTTGCTACATGTGCCATTCTACTTGGCACAACTGCAGTTATGCCAGGCATAACCCTTCTAGAATCGGGCCCAGTGTTTACAGTCTGGTACACCTTGACATAAAGTCATTATCTAATGGGGGACTGATGTATGTGTTACTGTATGTAAAAAGTCTTCCTAGATGTGTAAGGGGATCATTGGTAGTACTTTCTTTGAGGGGGCATCAAGAGATATGCGGTATATATGACATGAATGATCATATTTTATGAGACTGTGAGCATTTCTGACTGAGGGATCGTGTTGCTCTATTAGTGTACATGGACCTGTTTGATGGAGATTTTATGTTTGACTCATCATGGTATCAACAAATAGTGCAGTGATTTGAAAATAAAAGAAATAATGTTTCAGATTTCATTTGTCTGATTAGGTAACATGTGTAATAAATGAGCCACCATATTCTTCTTTTGAACAATTCATTTTTCTCCAACTGTTCCCTTATGTTTTGTGCTATACCATTATTTAGTAACTAGCAAGCATCAGTGTTAAATAATGAATACAGTATGCAACAGAAAGTTGTGTGGGGCTGACTTAAAACATTTGTACTAACACCATGACCATAGCGCTATTACCATCTGTCATGCATCAACACCCACACTTCTCTGTACTCATGGCTGATAGTATTTTCATCTTTATTAAATGCCAAACTTTTTTGCAGGTTGTATGGAGTCAGAATCATTATACTGTTTCGTCTATAACAATGAGACAATCCACATACACTTACATAAGTAACAGAAGAAGAGTTTATTATAAAACAGCATAATTTGTAGACAATACTATATATTCTTTGCAGTATAAAAGGAAAGTCGCATGAGAAGTATGTAATATAGGACAAAGTTCTGCTCAAGTTTTCAAAGAATGGCTGCAGACTAACTAGTTCACAGGATTTCACACCTTGTAATTGTGGGCAAATAATTGTATTTCTTAAAGCTGTTGTGACATGACAGCTTACTGCCAAAAAGACAGTACAGAGCAGAACAGAGGTGCTAAGCTGCTGTCAGCCAAATTATTTTTGAATGATGGCATTCTCTCCTTTGTGACAGCTCTGGTTTGCACAAGCACACACAGCCATGGTCTTCAAGTCCAAGTTGGATCCTACATGCACAGCCACACAGATGAGATTTTGTTCTTTTTCAAGGTATGTATAACAAAGCATTTAAGTCTAACAAATGCCAGTTAATAGTTCATTAGTGTGCTCTGGTAATACAGACAATGGAAAATAGGCAGAATCTACTTGCTCTTTAATATATCTATTTATCCATATTTAGAAAATGGATAAAAGTAATTCAGGCTTCTGATTGGCTGAGGGACTTCTCTAGCTGGGCATCTATCAAACAATAGATGCCGGCTATAAAAATACCAGCACAGCCAACCCCATCACCAGAATCTAGCTGCCCAGCCTGGTTTCTAATTGGCTAAAACACCCTTATTTTATTTTCAACTGTCCACCATTTTATTTTGTCTCGCTAAGCGAGACATACTACTAAATGCTCCATAATCAACTGCCACAAAACCACATCATACTTGTGCATAAAAGATGTTTTTCCTTCTTTTTTTCTTTAGTCACAATGCTCTGTTCTCTCATGCCCCAACATTTTATTTTGTATACAAGAGCGAACGTAGCCTCACTCCTCTCTCCTGCATGTACCGCTCACTCTTCTAAAATGAAACAGCAGTTTTGAAAAATAAGAACTTTAGTAGCTGAACTGCACCACACCACAGTGTAAAAAATTCACATAACACAAGCATTTTTTTTCTTGTAACAGTCCCATCCAAGATCGGTAATTCAGACTTTTCATAAATTAGCAACTCTGTCTACCACAGACACTGCTTACCAAACAATAGTGCTGAAATTCAAACTGCCAACTGCCTGATTTCAGTAATCCCGCCCTGGCATGTCAAGTTCAGCAAACCCACCTCGCATGTTAGATTTCAGCTAACCCCTCGTTGCATGTCCTTATTTGAGGGAGGGGGACCCAACACCTTTTCCCTTCTCTGTACCATTACCTCACTAGTTTTTCTCATCCCTTTACAGTATGGCAGTACGCAAGCACTTGCGGTTAACTTAATAGTGCAGCACACAGTCATGCTGGCATTTTAGCGTAAACATTCTTTTATGGCACTGCATTTAAAACCACCATCCGCTGACTTCATTTCACTGGCCTTTCATACCCCTTCTTAGTTTTGCCACCACTGTGGCCAGGCCTTCTGTCACTTGCCTAGATGTCATAGGGTCTCCTGACAGCTGTCTGCCCAGATGCCATAATGCAATTCTCAAATTAATGTACAGCTTACTGTCATCGGCGATAGGGCACTCCATATGGAAACCAGCAATTGTTTTACATCACACACACTAGCTCTACTGGACACAGTGCTCGCTCTCTCTCTCAACTCATTTTCCCTTTTGCAGCTAAAGTCATTCTTTATTAAGTAACCACCTCCTTCTCCGATGTACTTTTAATGCTGTGCAAATAAAGTAAAAAATAAAAACGCTACACTAGGTCACTCTTGCTGCTCCCAAAAGGTGTGTGTGTGTGTGTGTGTGTCTATGACAACGAGCTCCACAAGACACAACTACAGATAAAACATACAGCATTCAAGCAGCATTTATGAACTACAGCATCTCAGTTAGACCAAATGTCCTGTATTCCAATACAAGCGGAGGAACTATTTTATTACAAATCTTACTTTGAAATTAAATTTTCATAAACATTTTCTTATTAAATTTAATTTTTGACAGTGCCCATTTCTAAGTGCAATAATACCCTCAGGGTGGGCAGTATTGTGCTATACTGGACCTTCCAGGGGCTATAAGGCCCTCGGCTGCAGACCTCATGACGCCCTGGGCAGTCCGGTATACACAATCCCCCACCCTGTCAGGTATTATTGCTTACATATATAGATACATATTCTTTGCAAAAAAAACTTTGTTAATGCACTAGTTGGAGTTAAGTGACAAACATAGAAATATGGTATTAGGGTTCCAACCCTAACACCCCACCCACCCACTAGGCAGCAATGAGAAAAACATTGCACTTTCACCTCTCCTGCATCTTCCCTAATCAGGCATGGGGTATGCCTTGGAGCTGAAAGCCATAATGCTCACCCCATTCAGTCATGAAAGAAACTGAAATATGTATGTAACCCCTGCAAATGGGGGTTCCCAAAAAGACTTCAGGAGCTTGCTTGAATGCTCCAAGCCTGAATGGTGTTTGGCATTTAAGCCATTTATCAGTGAGTGTTTTAGAACCTCTGGTACTGTCTCTTTAAGAGCTGTCTGCTTGCAGACATAATTAGTTGTATGGGGGACTGTGTGTTTCTTTGATTGAGTACCACTCAAGCTGCTGCCAATTCACTTCATTTTTGCAGTCACTAGGAGTGCAAAGGGAACCTATCTGAAAGACGTAACTGTTTGCCAGAAATTATTTAGAGTAATAATGAAATTACAGTTTGTCTAACCTGCTTTCTTTGCAGTCAGAACTGTGTCTGCTAGTTCCCCATTCTAGTTTTGAACTGCTGAACTGGACCAATCAGTGTGGGGTAAGCTAGCTCTAAAATGGTGCCTTGGACGAATCAGAACTTGGACTCATAATCTGAGCCAGCCACAAGAGGATTGTATGGGCAGTGACTCTGGGAGATGTAGTTTAGACTTCAGTGCCTTTTGGACCAACAGCAGCAGTCTATTGTGAGTGACAGCCAATCCAGTCAAGAACTGGGAGGAACTCAAAGGAAGTGCCCGGTTTTGTCGGTTGGAGTTTCAGTTGAGCTTTGGCAGTGAAGAAGGAAGGCCCTGTGCTTTTTCAGTGTGCAGTTTTAGTCAAAAACGTGTGTAAGGCCCAGAGTTCGGTCTGCAGCTTGTGTAACAGCTTGTTAGGACTGAATCCATCCTGTGAAGAGAATCAAAGGATATCTGAAGAGTAGAAACCAGGCTCACCCTGTAGAAGACTGGAGGAATTGCTGAAAATTGCACTCGGTCTGTCAGGAACTGAATCTGCTGTGTGTTCTCCCGGGTATTGTGCAGTAATTGCGATCGGGATACAGATGCAGCCTGCCTGGTATAGTGCTTTCTTTTATATGGATGTGTGAAGAGGTTTGTGTACCTCAAGTGAGCCCTGCTGACATTGAAGGACCCTATCTTATTTGGAGGTCGTGAGTACTAATTCAGGGTCGCTCCTCGTTGAATTGCCACATTAAATCCAAATGGAATTACTGTACTGCTGACTGTTTAATTCCTCCTTTCTCTGTGTGAAAGGGCCCCTACCAGCTGCCACGGTTTGGACTAGCCACTAGGGCTTGGGTACCCAGGGACAGTAACTGATAGGGATAGGCCTGTGCACAGAGCCATAAGTAGATAAGTAGAGTGATAAGCTAATTAACCTGATTTCCCTGTCCTTGTTATATTCCCCTAAATAAATCAGAGCTGCTTGTTTCAGCAAAGTTATACTGTCTGGGTATTTGTCTATGTTAAAATATTGTACTGTGATTGTTGCACTGTATCTTATTTTACAGGGGTCCCAGTGCGGAAATAGTCCTGGGGTAAGTGTATACTGTGAAGGTAATTCTGATATATTGTGTGGGCCACTAGTGGGAAGAAAGGTTGCAGTGTCCCAGAGGGCTGTGACCAAGTAAGTTTAACTATTGCAAACCCTGACCTCTGGGTGGAGGCACCCACCACTGGATCCAGGCCCCTCAACCTGTTAGTGGCAAATCAGGCAGGGGTAGTAGCCCCTGGGATAGTGCCATCTAGGGGTTACATCTTGGAGGCTCACCGCTGGATTGTGTGTCCTCTAGTGGCCATATTTACGAACCACTGTTAAGAAAAAATGGTACCCGACAGAGTGGCTGTGCACGGCTGGTGGAGTGGTGTACTGGGAGGAGATCGACCCCAAAATGCTATGCTTATCCTGGACATCCCCTGGTATCAATACGGACACTGTGCAGGGAGTACTTTCCAAGGTGGAAGGTTTACAAAACCCTGTGGTGGTGGGTCGGCATGCTAATCTGCTCACCCACACTTTCCTGGCCCTAGTAGAGTTTAGGATCCCATAGATAGCTCAAAGTGCCACAGACCATTACCCCAGAGGAGCCCTCACTGCTGGAGAGTGATAACTAAGGACAGTAAAGACCGGGGGAATCAGCCCCACCACTATCTGAAACTTTGAGGAGAATTTGCTAAATGGTTTGCTGGGAGAAGGAAAACTGGGAGGACCTGAAGAAACTATTCTTGCCACCTGGGGTGTTCCTCCCCAACACCTCTTCCTGCTCCAGTGCCCGTAATGGTGGCTGAACCAATGCAGACTCCTATTTCTGCACCTGCCATTAATCCACGACTCTTACCGAAGGTTGAGGATCTTCTCTGGCACCCTCCCACCCCCCAAGAGGGATGACTGGGAGACCTGGATGAATAGCCCCCAAGTGCTAGAATGGCAATATCGGAAGGCGAAAAGTGAAAGAGGTTAGTAAAAGCCTCGAGGTCCTTCCTGGCTACCATCCACGCTAAAGGGCCAGTAACCCTGAAGCGACTGCACAGGCCTATCTTGAGGCCTTGGAGAATGTGTAGGAGCCCAGATTCTGATGAGGACCTATGGTGGAGAGTAAAGACACAACAGTACCAAGGGAGTTGTTGTCTGTGTATGTCTCTCGGCTGGAAAAATTGTTGCAAGAATGCCTCAGAAGGAGTAGTTTGCCAGCGTTGAACTGGACCAAACCAGACTGGACAGAATCCTTAAGTGCTGCCCCTTCTCAGAACTGCTGTTGCTTCAGTTGCCTGACAAATCGACTGGAATCCCCACCCTCCTATGATGAGTTAATGAGAGAAATGAGGAGTTGAGAAAAGGCGACCTCGGGAGGACCTGCACCAACAGCTGTGGCTCGACTCAGTGACTGAGGGTGACCCATCAAGTGAAGTTCAGGGGCAGAGGTTGACAGTCAATGAGTGCTCTGACAAGGAAAAAGATATGCCACAATGGGGCGAACTGTTGAGAGAGATCCGGAATTCAAAACAGTCCTTTATGAAGGCCACGCCTGCAAGTACGGGCCCTGACCTATATCCGACTGCATCTGCTATGGGGTGGGGTACCCACCATGTATCTCCTGCTGATAACAGCTCCAAACTCAATTCCTTGACCATGGAAGTGGAGAAACTGACGAGATGTCTCCAAATGCTTATCACGCCAAGCAGACAGAGATGGCACCCAGGTTTCCAGTTAGTAATACCCCGCCCTGGCTCCCAGTGTGGCGCCTCGCCAGCTCAAACTCCAGAAAGTATGTTTTGCTATAATTGTGGGAAAGATGGGCACATGAAAGGGAATGCCAGTCCCAAAGACACTGACAAAGTTGCATATAGGCTACAAGGAGAGCTTGGAGAACAAATCAGTGGTTAAGAGGTACGACATGATCCCAGTGAGGCACAAAAATGCTAATTCACGTCCTTTGTGGCAAGGTCAGTGCCCAGGCCCCCACTACCTCTCCAGACTGGTCCAGAATAGTGGGTCCCTCCATGGAGACCACTGTAAGGTGAATGGAGTGTCTACAAGAGCTGTATTAGACAGTGGCTCCCAAGTGACAATTATGTTCCAGATTGGTATCAGAAGCATTTGTCAGACGTACCCTTACAACCATTAGAAGGACTGCATGTATGGGGTTAAGTGAGAGGCCTACCCCTATTCTGGGTATATCCAATTTGGCTGTCTTTCCCACCTCCGTGGCTGGAGTGCGAACAAGTAGAAACCCTAGCCTTAGTGTGTCTCCCCACTGGACTGTATGATGGTGTCCCTTTGTTGATTGGAACAAATGCTCATATGTTCGGAAGGCTGGCACAGTTGTGTTATGAAAAACAGGGGTCAAAGACTAGTAGAGCTTTAAGAGTTCCGGCTTTAATTAAGAAGGCCTATGAGGCACAGAGAGATGCTGAAAAACAGAACCGAGGAACCGGTCGGGATTGTATGGAAGAAGGATCCTGAGTCTCTGATCCTGGCGCCAAATGCCCAGTGTACCTTACAGGAGAGGTCCGTATCAGAAAGGATGTTAAGAATAAAATATTAATTTTGGATGCACCAGGCGATGGAAAATTGCCAGAGGGACTGCTGGTCAAGCCTAGTATTTTGCCCGCTAGAGCCCATGCTTATGCCAGAAGGGTAATGGTCCAAGTTCATAACGTGTCTGAAAGAGACATTCGAGTAAACAGAGGTTGCATCCTGGCTAATGTGCATTGTGCAGACACTGCAGTGCTACCCAGCAGCAAGAATTCAGGAAGAATGACAGAGTAACGCCTGACTTGTTTGATTTGCGACTCCCGCTGCCAGCTGAATGGAAAGTGAGGATCAGTGAGAAGCTTGCCCAGAGAGACCAGGTGTTTTCTTTAAAGGAATGGGATGTAGGATGCGTGCAAGGGCTGAGCACAATATCCGGCTGCATGACGAAAGACCATTCAGTGAGAGGTCTCGATGCCTGGCACCTGCTGACATAGATGATGTGAGGCAGCATCTGCAAGAGATGTTAGCTGCTGGTGTAATACAAGAATCCAGAAGCCCTTATGCTTCCCCATTGTGGTAGTGAGGAAAAAGAATGGAACAGTAAGGATGTGTGTGGATTATCACACCTTAAACGGCGGACTATCCCTGATCAGTACACAATGCCCGCATTCAGGATGCTTTGGACTGCCTAAGCGGGAGCAAGTGGTTCTCTGTGCTGGATCTCCGCAGTGGGTACTACCAGATCCGATGGCCCCAGAGGACCGTGAGAAGACGGCCTTTATCTGTCCGCTTGGCTTCTATGAATTCATGAGGATGCCTCAAGGATTTCAGGTGCCCCAGCCACTTTTCAACGATTGATGGAGCGTGCAGTGGGGACATGAACTTACTAGAGTGCCTGGTATACCTAGATGATGTTATTGTGTTTGGCAGCTCACTGGAGGAACATGAGAGCAGATTATTTAAGGTATTGGACCGACTGGAGGACTTTGCCTTAAACTGTCCATTGATAAGTGTCAATTCTTTCAAACATCAGTAAAGTATGTGGACACATAGTATCCACCGAGGAATAGAGACCGACCCAAGTAAAGTTGAGGCCTTGACCACCTGGCCACAGCCCAAAAATCTAAAAGAACTGCAAAAGATTCCTGGGATTCTGTGGTTATTATCGGCGCTTCATCAAGGACTATTCAAGAGTGATCCGCCTTTACTTAACTACTCAAGGGTATCCCCAACCCACAAAAATACCAAAGTCAGCGTCCTCAAGACTGAAAGAGTGTATTTTCATCCGAGTGAAGTATTTGGGGCCCGCTGGACTCCTGATTATGAGACTGCTTTTCATGAGATCATATATCAACTTACCCATGCTCCAGTGCTGGCCTATGCCGATCCAAGAAACCCACGTCCTGCACACTGATGCTAGCTTGCAAGGGTTGGAGAGCTGTGTTGTACCAAGAGCATGAGAATGGCCTGAGACCAGTGGCCTTTGCCAGTAGAAGCCTGACCCCATCCGAAAAGAACTATCCTGTACATAAGTTAGAGTTCCTAGCTTTGAAGTGAGCTATTGTTGACCAATTCCATGAGTACTTGTATGGGGCTAAAATACTAGTAAAACTGACAATAATCCTTTGACCTATGTGCAGACCTCAGCTAAGTTGGATGCCACTGGCCATAGGTGGCTTTCTGCATTATCTACATATGACTATGCTCTTGAATACCGAGCAGGTCTGAACCACATAGATGCTGATGCTCTCTCCCGAGGCCTGTTCCCCAGAATGATTGGGTCCGATTGGCAGAACCTGACATTCGGGCACTCTGCGGAAGTTTGACAGGGAGGAACAAATGTCCCGCAGACGCAGTGGACTGCATGGTGGATTGCTTGGGACCCTCTGAAGAATTGCATACCTGCTGCTTATTGCCACTTTTCTGCAATAGACATTGGTGCACTGCCTCAGCTGGACAATGACAGTATTCGGCGGGCTCAATCCCAGCGATCCCATAATCAAAGCAGCTTTAGAAGCCCTCTATGCAGGAAAAGATGTGTCCAAATTACGCTCCACTGATTTGAGAACTGCACTGTTATACAAAGAAGGTCCTAAGTTGAAACTGATCAATAAACTGTTATACAGAGAAACAGTAGACAGAGGGGACAAGTAGACAAACAACAACTAGTGCTGCCACTGCCTTTCAAGACTCAGTACTGAGGTCCTTGCACAACCACATGGGGCACCTTGGTATAGACAGAACACTTGACTTGGTGAGATCCAGATTCTATTGGCCTAAGATGGGGGCTGATGTGGAGCAACACATTTGAACTTGTAGTCGCTGCTTACAGAGGAAAGCTTTGCCCCAGAGGGCTGCCCCCTTGTTAACATCACCACCAGTGCACCCATGGAGCTGGTCTGTATTGATTTTCTGAGTTTGGAGTCAGATCAAAGAAATATCAGTAATGTGCTGGTGGTCACACCATTTCACGAGATATGCCCAAGCTTTCCCCACCAAAGACCAGAAAGCATCCACTGTGGCCAAAGTACTTGTAGAAAACTTTTTGTTCACTATGGGGCTCCACAAAGAATCCATTCTGATCAAGGGAGAGACTTTGAGAGTCGTCTGATCAAAGAGATGCTTTCTGTGTGGGGAGTCGAAAGTCCAGAACCACTCCTTACCACCCCCAGGGGACCCACAGCCTGAGCGTTTCAACGCACTTTGCTAGATATGCTAGGCACCCTGCACCCAAAGGACAAGCCTAGATGAAGCCAACAAATTAGCACCCTGGTACATGCTTATAACTGCACCAAAAGTGATGCCACTGGATTCTCCCCTACCGCCTGATGTTTGGAAGAGAAGCTCGACTACCAGTAGATGTGTGTTTTGGGGTCTCTCCTGATGGGGTTCAAGCTGACAACTATTTACAGTATGTGCAAAAGTTAAAGGCCCAGCTAACTCATGCGTACCAACTGGCTCAAACCATGGCTGCCAAAGAAATCTGGCCAACAAAGAAAGGTATGATAAAAGGTGAAAGCACAGGAACTCCAGGAGGGAGATCGGGTATTGCTAAAATCTGGGACTGCATGGCAAGCACAAGATTTCTGACAGATGCTACCATCTCCTCACATTGTAGTGGGCAAACTAGATGATCTGCCAGTGTACAAAGTAAGGCCTGAGAATAATTCAAAAGATGTAAAAACAATGCATAGAAATCATTTACTGCCCATTGGACAAATCTTAATTGAGTCTGAGCCCTAGAAGATGCCCCTCTGGACCAGTGACTAGAGCTGCTGCTAAGAAAAGATCAAGAAAGTCTGCACCTACAGAAGCAAAGTTAAAGTGTTCCCTCCACAAGTCCCAGTTGAGCATGACTGTCAGTCCATATCGGAAGAAAGTGAGAGTGACTTTGAATACTATCCTTCTTACGAACTGAGTCAATTGTTCGAGGCAATCCCTAGTCAATACTGGAGATGAAGCTGGGCCTTCTGGACTGTCCAAGCCCCCAGCTCGTCCTGGAGCCGATGCTCCCAGAAAGTGAAGTGCAAAGCATCAGATCAGATGAAATGGAATCATTGTGCATGGTTGAACTGTTTGAGCTTTCAGGGAGAAAATGATGGATTAGGTCAGACTGGTGATACACCAGAACAAGAAGAGTATTTTGAGTGCCCTGACAGTCCACTGCCAGTGTCGAGCTCTCCATCGAGCCAAATGTTGTGGACTCAGAAACTGTAACTCCTGGAGCTGAAAGTGCCCCAAGTTCTAGCCTCTCTACCCCCATGGAGACTCCCCTGACAAGTGAGGACAATGCTGAAAATGAGGCTCAGAGTGCAGAGACTATAACAGTTCCCCTAGAAAGACCAGTCGAGCTGTAAAGCCTGTGGTGCACCTCAGTTATGATTCCCTTGGGAGGCCTGTGGATTTGCCTCTCAATGTTGTCCATAAAGGTGTATGTGTCCCGAGCTCATTGCCCAAACTGAGCGTCAGTGCTAACTCAAGTTACTTGTGTTGCCCTCTAAGTATGGTGCCCTTACCCCGTCAGCCCCAAGGTAACTGATAGGAAGGCCCCCTCTTCAGGTTTCATGTACAAGAGGTAATAACTTGAGTTATGGTACAATGTGTAATACTGTGTAAAGAGTGACGTACTGCAATGTTTCAGAAATGTGTTCTTGGTAAAATGATATATTGACTGATGATTACATGTGTGAGCCTAATGCAAATGTATATGGTTGCAGTTAAACTTATAGGGTACTAGCAGCGGATGTCAAGCTTTCCCAGGCCAGGAAGTGTAACCCCCTGCAAATGGGGGGTTCCCAAAAGACTTCCAGGAGCTTGCTTGAATGCTCCAAGCCTGAATGGTGTTTGGCATTTAAGCCATTTATCAGTGAGTGTTTTAGAACCTCTGGTACTGTCTCTTTAAGAGCTGTCTGCTTGCAGACATAATTAGTTTGTATGGGGACTGTGTGTTTCTTTGATTGAGTACCACTCAAGCTGCTGCTAATTCACTTCATTTTGCAGTCACTAGGAGTGCAAAGGAACCTATCTGAAAGATGTAACTGTTTGCCAGAAATTATTTAGAGTAATAATGAAATTACAGTTTGTCTAACCTGCTTTCTTTGCAGTCAGAACTGTGTCTGCTAGTTCCCCATTCTAGTTTTGAACTGCTGAACTGGACCAATCAGTGTGGGGTAAGCTAGCTCTAAAATGGTGCCTTGGACGAATCAGAACTTGGACTCATAATCTGAGGCCAGCCACAAGAGGATTGTATGGGCAGTGACTCTGGGAGATGTAGTTTAGACTTCAGTGCCTTTTGGACCAACAGCAGCAGTCTATTGAGTGACAGCCAATCCAGTCAAGAACTGGGAGGAACTCAAAGGAAGTGCCGGTTTTGTCGGTTGGAGTTTCAGTTGAGCTTTGGCAGTGAAGAAGGAAGGAGCCCTGTGCTTTTCAGTGTGCAGTTTTAGTCAAAAACGTGTAAGGCCCAGAGTTCCGGTCTGCAGCTTGTGTAACAGCTTGTTAGGACTGAATCCATCCTGTGAAGAGAATCAAGGATATCTGAAAGTAGAAACCAGAGCTCACCCTGTAGAAGACTGGAGGAATTGCTGAAAATTGCACTCGGTCTGTCAGGAACTGAATCTGCTGTGTGTTCTCGGGTATTGTGCAGTAATTGCGATCGGGATACAGATGCAGCCTGCCTGGTATAGTGCTTTCTTTTATATGGATGTGTGAAGAGGTTTGTGTACCTCAAGTGAGCCCTGCTGACATTGAAGGACCCTATCTTATTTGAGGTCGTGAGTACTAATTCAGGGTCGCCCCTGTTGAATTGCCACATTAAATCCAAATGGAATTACTGTACTGTGACTGTTTAATTCTCCTTTTCTCTGTGTGAAAGGCCCCTACCAGCTGCACACGGTTTGGACTAGCCACTAGGGCTTGGGTACCCAGGGACAGTAACTGATAGGGATAGGCCTGTGCACAGAGCCATAAGTAGATGAGTAGAGTGATAAGCTAATTAACCTGATTTCCCCTGTCCTTGTTATATTCCCCTAAATAAATCAGAGCTGCTTGTTTCAGCAAAGTTATACTGTCTGAGGTATTTGTCTATGTTAAAATATTGTACTGTGATTGTTGCACTGTATCTTATTTTACAGGGGTCCCAGTGCGGAAATAGTCCTGGGGTAAGTGTATACTGTGAAGGTAATTCTGATATATTGTGTGGGCCACTAGTGGGAAGAAAGGGGGTTGCAGTGTCCCAGAGGGCTGTGACCAAGTAAGTTTAACTATTGCAAACCCTGACCTCTGGGTGGAGGCACCCGCCACTGGATCCAGGCCCCTCAACCTGTTAGTAGCAAATCAGGCAGGGGTAGTAGCCCTGGGATAAGCGCCATCTAGGGTTACATGTAGGGCATATAAGAATGGGGTGAGCGTTAGGGCTGACAGCCCCAAGACACACCCATGTCTGATTAGAAAAACACAGGAGAGGTGAAACTGTAATGGTTTGTCCTGTTGCTGCATGGTGGATAGGGTTGGGGTGTTAGGGTTGGAAACCATAACATCACATTTCTACTTTGTTTTAACCCTAACTAGTGCATTAATGAAGTTTTTTGCAAAGATTTCCTTACTTTTTGAGATAGTATAATTACATTGTCATTTGTCTGCAGGAGCATTGGGCATTCTGGGCCTTGCACTTGCATTTGTAGTAAAACATGAATGAAATTGTTGGCATAGCCTTCTTATTACCCCAGGTCATGAACATGGTAATGAAAATGTAGAAATCCCCACGAAAACATGATTCCATGCCACTGCAATGCCATTGCGTCCACAGGTTGAAAAACATAGTTTTGTCAGGGTTTGAAAAATGACAGCTATTGCATTCATGAGGTGGTGTAAAAAGATTGTTTTGTTGAAAATAAGGGTAAAATAATTAAAATTAGCAAAGTTCTGAGTCAGTCTAGTAAAATTTAAATGTATGCATAAGTTTGTCATTTTACATATTTTTCCCCAGATTTTCAATATAGCCTTCTTATGACCCCACCTCATGAACAAGGGTGGTGAATAGTTTCAAATCCTGGCCAAAAGGAGATTTCACTAACTGACTGCAAAATCACCTTTCAGGCCTGATTTGTGAAATTCCACCAAGATTGTTCATGAGTAGGGTCTCAAAAGGCCATGTTGAAAATTTGGTGTAAAATATGATAAAATGGCAAAGTTTGCACTAAAGTTGAAAGCCTCATTGAAATTCATTGACCTACTCTTACCTTACTTTCTCGTATAGCATTTCACAACAAAAAGAAGGCAAAGTGGGGCTCACAACAATCAAGTTGTACCAGTTTGGTGCAAAACAGCCAATAAAGTTAGAACACTAGTGGAATGAGCAGGAACAACTGCTCAAATGCTGCTACTGAGACTCATAAGCACATTACTTCCTCAATAAACATATAGGAAAGGAAAGAAATTGTTTAACCAGCAAAGGCACAATAAGCAGAAGCTTGTTTCCAGGTGTGACCTGGGAGCACAAGGAAGTTAAGTGACTTGCTCCGGGTCTAAGCATGCAAGAGTGGGGCTGTGGGATTCAAACCCAGGTCTCCAGGTATGCAGCTCAGAGCCTTAAACCACTACAGCTATACTGCCTCCAATATAGGAGAACAGCTTACCATCTGCTGCAATATCTTCCTTTTCCTTCTTACAAAAAGTGCTTACAACATCGCCATATAAGTGCAGGTAACAATAAACAAAGTTTGGCGTCAATACTAAAGATGGCAAAACAAAATCAATACTGTCTGCGCTGACATGGGTGCACCATAACCAGATTGTTCAAACAGTCAGACAAGCGAACATGCATACGTGCTAACGTTACAAACAGCTGACGTTTTGCCTAACAAGGCTTCCTCAGAGCTTTAGTCTTTAGTACTGCCGCCGAATTTTGTTTATTATTACCTGCACTTTGTATGCCAATGTTGTAAGCACTTTTGTAAGAATAAAAAGGAGATATTGCAGCAAATGGTAAGCTGTTCTCCCATATGGTTATTGATGAAGCAATGTACTTTTGAATCTGTGCAGCAGCATTTTTCATGTAGCAGTCATCGCTTTCCAGCAGCAAATGTGTCTATGATCAAAGAGTGGGTCTTCACCCTGGGACCTGTTCAGGTGAGGGACGGCAATCGGGGTGGGGGTGCCAGTAGACACCAGGAAAAGATGCCAGCAAACAAAAATTGAGGTTTTCATCACAAAATATAATCTTTTTCATCACTCATGATAAGAAAACAAACTTTTTTGTATCACTAATATGAAATGAGATTTATAATCTAAAAGAAAAACATAGTTTTGGAGCATATCTTAAATGGTTAAGTGCAGAATCCAGCAAGGGGTCCCCACAAGCAAGAAACATGTGTTGGTCACTCCCCATAATGTCATTTTGATGGCTTTTCAAATTTGAACTTTTGGAAAAAATTGAAAACAAGAAGGTGACCAAACGAAAAGAATGTTTAACTCACAAAAAGGATGACATCAGAAACAAAACAAGATTCTTGTTTCATTTCAAATAGCTGTTTTGAGGTGCTTACTGAGCATGCTCAGAACCAATTTTAAAAATGTTACAATGAAATAACTTTTGGACTGAGTAATATTTTTTATCCAAACAAGAAAAAGGCACATCTGTGGGCCAGTCCCTTTCTATCCTGAAAATCTCAGACCAAAATCCCAAATGGTCAGGGCAGTAGTCAAATTCAAGAAATCCCATTCAAGCCATTGGGAAAAAACTAGAAAACTTCACTTTTTATTATCCATATCTCAGACACTGCACATTTAACCAGAATAAAATCTGGCACATCAAGAGTTCTGTTACATGGAACCATGCATCCAACATTTCATGCAAATCTGTATAATGGTTTTAAAGTTAATAATGTGCAAAATTTAGAGTTTAACATAGAAGCCCCAGTTCAGCCCTAACTATAGTGGTGCTACTCATGCCATTATAATATATATATATATATATATATATATATATATATGTGTATATGTGTGTGTGTGCGTGTGTGTATGTGTAGGAGGCAGTGCTCTGTTGTCAGTGCATGGGCTTGTGAATTAGGAACACCAGCTTCAAATCCCACCAGACCCACTTATGATCCTGAGCAAGTCACTCTCCTGATTAATGCTTCAGACCGCTCTGTAAAAGTAAGTGCATCTCAGCTGTACTGTGCTTAGAAGATAAATTGTACTTATATACTGTATAAATAGTTCTATCTTGAATTATTTTTGTGTTATGACAAACCAGGAAGCAAGTTTGCTACTTCAACTTTACAGATTTTTATGAAGTTAATAAGTTTTAGAATCACTGACACAAAAGTGCCAACTGATTGCAACTAGTCACTCTCATAGTTAGTTGAGGCATCTGTTTAAGTATTAGTGTTTTCATATAATGATTTGCACTGTTAGCCCTATTCCTCCCTCAATTGGCACATACCATCACTAGCACTTTTGCATCTCCTCTCCCCACCATGCCTTCACCTCTCCCCACCATGCCTTCACCTCTCCCCAGTTTCATTCCCCTTCCCCTTCCTTCCCTTCTCAATACCTTGATTCCCCTCCATCTCCTTACCCATCTTGTTCTCCATTCTCTTGTTCCCTCACCTGCCCCATTGACAAGGCCCCTAGGCTACTCCTCCTCCTCCCCCTCCTCCCTCCTTCTCCCTCTAGTGATCCTTCCATCTTTCTTCCCTCTTCACCTGTTCCCCTACCACCCTTTCTACTCACTTCCACTTCTCCCTCCTGTATACCTAATTATCTCCCTAGTCTTTTAGCTTTTCACAACCCTAATTTGCTACTCAATGTATGTTTACACCAGTGTTTACTGACTTGTAACTCTGTATTGTTCATGACGTGAAACCTTAGTAAATGAGCTCCCAGCTCAAAGGTGTTCGTAATCCTAGACAATAATAAATAAATAAATAAATAAATAAATTAGTATAGGATGGCCAAGTGCATGATAGTATACCTAGGACATCTGTTTCCTGACACTGGAGCTGTGAATCATAATTCTCAATTGATAACATGCAAACAATATGTGGACCTTTACCAGAACTGGTAAGGGTTTGCATCACGTAAAACATTTTAAGTATTTTATATTGAAATTAAATATTGGCACATGACAGCCATTTAAAGTACAGAAAATAATTTCTCATACCCATCCTTGTGTTAAAAACTCTTAATGCAGAGTTCATTTAATTACATAATGCATTGTTGTTATGAATGAAATTTGACAAAATAAAACAACATTGTTATTGAGTAGTATAGTGCTTTGCTTTCATATCTTGAAGAATTATAACCTATTAGCAGCAAATAACACTTCTCCATAGGATTGATTCCATTATTTACTCAGAATCCTTTTCTTTCATTTCATAATTGAATCTGCAATAAAACAAAACTATCAGTCAGTTTTAAAGGCTGCAGTTGAAGTATAAAATAATTTCTTCACCACTGATGTCCAGTTATTGACTGATTCTAATTTCACAAAGAAAGTTGAACTAGTGCCTGTCTTGCAAGAAATGCTTCCGAGCTAATTGTTTCGTTTTCCATGGTTCTGCTGGGCAAGGGTATCCAAACTGGGACATCACTTTAGGGTTTCAAGAATAACAATGATAATTTGTAAACCATTTAGTTGTGAAAGAGGATGCTTATAGATATAGATGTATTGACAGCATTTTTTTTCAATAGAGCATTTTGGGGCTGCAGTGGGCAGAGCCCTGCAGACCTCTTGCTATGAGAAAAGGACTCACATTCCTTGCAAATGGACATGTTGGAGTGACAACATAGTCACCTCTGCATCTGTGAAGCACTCCTTCGCTGTCTCTCAAAGCTAATTAGGCAAACACCATCACCTGACCATGGATTAATCTCACTATTTAATCCACAGTTGATGTGAGATGTTCACCAAGGAATATCCATGGGAGCTCTGGGACTTGTTAAGTGTGGGAGAAATCATCTGTGCAAGGCAGCCTTTAAACAAGTAGCAAAGCAAGAGAGTTACTAGCAGTGAGCAAGGGCTCAAAAATAGCAAAGTGACAAGACTGGGAAAATGACAATACAGTACTGCAGATTCTGCCTTCTGTATGTGTTCCTGTTTGTGTCTGTCAGGTAGCAAATCAGGAAGATGGCATGACAGTGCCTTGTGCTGCACACCAGCTGGCCCCCTCACTCAGCACCTGCAGCAAGCCCGTACCAGTCTGTGGCATGAAATCTGAATTTCTTCTTTTCTGAGGTTGTGTGTGTCATAACCCCTAGTAGCAGACGGGGACAGCAAAACAGGAACAGCACTGCTGTGAGTGGGAACAGAGATAGGATATATATATATATATATATATATAGAGAGAGAGAGAGAGAGAAGAGACAGAGACAGAGACAGAGACAGAGAAAGCTCATTGTCACTGCACTGCCCATCTGCACCAGACACAAAAAAGAAGGAGAGAGAGAGAGACCCGGAGGTCCTTGCACAGCCAACCCCTGGCCTCCCTGGCCCAGTCCCCCAACCACCCATTCAAAATTGCTTAGTGACAGACAAAAACACAGGTACAGCAAGATAAGGACATCCTCACTCTCTGTCTGTCTTCTCTGATCAGGATTGCTGCACCCTCACTGCAGGGCAGCCAAGAGCATGGGAACAGCATCTGGGTACATACATATGGTAATCGTGCAGGCTTGGCAAAAGCTGTAAGGGGAGCTGAACAGGTCCATTCTCTGAAGTACAGTGTATGACATGGGGATCTGAGTCTGGGTATATACAGATGGTGATAGAGAGAGGCAGAAGGTAGCCACAATTTCCTGTGTTCCTCCCAGTCCGAGGACATTCTTTGTGCACTGCCAGTCCCTCTAAGCTGTGGGTAGAGAGAGAGAGAGAGAGAGAGAGAGAGAGAGAGAGAGAGAGAGAGACAGAGAGACAGCACAAAGTTCAGCAGTTTGAGTGCAAACCCCTGACAGGCTGTAGGTGCTTAGTAGAGAGAGAGTGAGACACAGAGGGAGAGGAGAGAGAAAGAGAGAGGGAAGAGACAGAGTAACAGTGGGTGCGACATGAAGAACACAAATCTTTTTGTTTTGTGTGTGTCTCTCTTCTGTCTCTCTGTCTTCTGTGATCAGGTCCCCAATATACACAGAATATGTTTTTATTTTCTCTGTCCTGCAGTGTCCCCGCTCAGCAGTGATTTAACAGCATTGTGTCTGCAGGCAACCTGACAGACAGTGAGGAAAGAGAGAGAGAGAGTAACAGCAGCCATGACATAGAGAAGAGAATTTGTTTCTCTCTCTCTTTATTATGATTGAGTCCCCATTGCCTGGCATGACATGTCATGTAGAAGTTTTGCAGTTCTCTCTCTCTCCATGTGTCAGTATGTGTGTCTCTTTAAGGGATTTTACTTGTAACAAACTGGGGAATACTAGCTGACTGTAGAAGGAAACTTCATCGACGGATCCCAAAACAGAACCACAGATGAGCAGGAAAGTTACCAAATGCAGGACTGGTTACATACAGCCCTGTGAGAAACACAGAATCTAGGAAGAGATAGTGTGAACTGTGTGTGGGAGCAGTGCCACTATGTAGTGGTATATGGGATGTTCCACACAGAAGAAGTATTGCATTTAAGAAGCAAGTCTGCAAATGTTTAACCTGTAAAAACAGAAAAAGTCCATCAATGTCTTTTGCACTGTTACACTGCTCCCCACCCTACCCTCCTCAGCACCCACCCCCAAGCCCTTACTTACTGATTAGTGTCCAGTGCCATAATCCTCTCTGAACTGCAGATGTGTCTTCCTGCGTCAAAGCTGGACTGCAAACTGAGGAAACAGATATGCGCTCTATGTATTTCAATGGAGTTTTAACTTAGTGTCATAACTGGCCATGTTTGCATAATTTTAGCCCCAAATTTTCAACATGCCTTCTTTGGAACCCCACCCTCATGAACAAAGGCACTGTCATTAAGCAGATCTGTCCCAAAAGGTGATTTCACAGTTTCTGCACAAAATCACTTTTCAGGCAGGAGCTGAAAATTTTCGCTCCTTGTTCATGAGGTGGAGCCATAAGAACGACATGTTGAAAAGTTGGTGTAGAAATATTAAAAACAACAAAGTTATAAGCTCACATTGAATTTTGCGAATGCAGGGTTGTAACTTTGGTAATATTCAATATTTGTTCCCCAAATTCTTTACATCACCCGTGAGTGTAATAGCTGTAATTTTTCAAATCCTGGCCAAAATTTTTTGTACATCCTGAAAAGTGATTTCCTTGGTCCTGTGCGATATCAATTTTCAGGCAGGAGTTGAACATTTTCTCTGCCCTTGTTCATGAAGTGGGGATCATAAAGAGGCTATGTTGAAAATTTGGTGTCAAAATATTTAAAAACAACTAGTTATGAGCCTACATTGGCTTCGTGAATGCAGGCTTATAACTTTGGTAAGTTTCAATATTTGTACCCCAAATTTACAACATAGCCATATCTTTACAGCAGCTTATAAATATGACAACTGTCATTCTTGAAATCCTGACCAAAATATTTTTTTTACATCCTGAAAGATGATTTTGCAGTCCCTGCAGGAAATCACATTTTGGACAGGAGTTGAACATTTTCTCTGCCCTTATGCATGAGGTGGTGGTCATAAAAAAGCTATGTTCTAAATCTGGTACTAAAATATTTAAAAAAAGCTATGAGGCTATGTCAATTTGCAAACACAGACTTGTAAGTTTGGTAATATTCAATATTTTTACCCAAAATGTTCAACATTGCCATTTGTTTACAGCACCTCATGAATGTGACAGCTGTCATTTTCAACTCCTGCCCAAAATGTGTTTTGCATCCGAAAGTTGATTTCAGCAGTCCCTGCACAAATCACCTTTAGGCCTGGGGTTGAACATTTTCTTTGCCCTTCTTCATGAGGCAGGGTCATAACAAGGCTATGTTGAAAATTTGGTGTACAAATATTACAAAACCACAAACAAATTTATGAGCCTACATTACATTTTGCTAACTCAGGCTCATAACTTTGGTGATTTTCACATTTTTACCCCAAATTCCTCCCATACAGCCCTATTGGCTCTGGCCAGAAATTGTTTTCAATATGGTTTACTCCAGCACAGAGTCCCTTTTAGATTGGGATTATTTAATGAAAGTTGAAGAAATTAAAAAGGCTGGACATGTCAAGCTGATAACTACATCATTGTCTCTGAAAAGCATTGAAATATATAGTTCAGATTTTAAAAACATTTCTACCTGCAATTTGGTTGCTCCTGTAGATATTTAAATACCATCATTTGCTAAAGCAATGCATGTTTAAATTTCCGGACCTACAGATTTAGTCTTTGTCATATTGGTCCTTGTAAGAACAGATCCAGAAGCAAATGATTTGATGCCTTTATTGGACCAACATAGGTGTAACAAAAAGAATAAAGTGCTTTAGCTTTTGGACCAACCCAGTCTTTCCTTGAAGGTTAATGACAATGATTTAGAAAATCCCATACTTTGACACCCACATCATGCAGAAAAAAACCCAGAAAAAATTCCCATTGGTTTAAAATACTCATTTGAGAAATAACACAAGACATATCAGAGGCTGAAAATTACCAGTTCAGCTTCGCTGAAAAGGCCTAAAGGACAGCTGTGCTTAGAGCATAACATGATGCAAGGAGTGCACTTGGAATCTTATTTGTATCCTTTGAGACATGAGTGAAATAAAATAAATAGAATAGTGGAGAAAGTCCTAATGCAGTACATGGGCTCATCAGATCTTGACACGCATGTGAAACTCTTGTGAGAGAAGGCTCCCAGTCCCAGCACGAGGTGTCATCTGTGTGCTAGAATGCTACTTTATCTCTCTCTCTAGGCTGGGGCCAGTGTCAGCTGCGCCTTCCACTAGCCTCAGTCCATTGAGCTGGCTAACTGAGATTGCATCAAACTTAGGTCACTGGCATGATAAGGCGACATGGTCCCCAGTGTGCCAACGTCCATCCTACAAACAACATTACTTCATAATTTCCTATTTTTTCAACCTTCTGACACCAAAATGTCATCATAGTCTTTTATGACCTTCCATTTTGAACATGGCAGGTGTTAATTACCAAATACTGTCTGAAACATTATTTTCTGCAGAGAGTGCAAAAATACTTTTGACCAGGATTTGAAAAAGCACTGTCATGTTCATGAGGTGAGTGATGAAACAATGGCTATGTTGAAAATTTGCTGTCAAAATATTGAATATTACAAAATTTATGAGTAAATCTTGAAAATCGCAGCACACCTTCATAACTGTGTTGTTCTTTTCATATTTTACATCAAATTTTCAATATAGCTTCTTATGACCCCACCTCATGAACCCAGTAGGTAGAAATTTTCAAGTCCTGGACAAAACATCACTTCCTGCCACAAGTGTGAAACACGTTCTGGCCAGCATTTGAAAAGTGACACCTGCCACATTCATGAGGTGGTGTGTAAAATCCTTAGGCTGATGGATGTCTTGTCACACACCGACTTACAGCAACTCGTTAACTTACCCACAAGATTGAATTTGAAAAGAGGCACACTGTGCTTGATTGGCTTCTTACAAACAAGGTAAACCATATTTTAAAATGTGGCCTTATATCAGATTCACTTAGAGATCACCATCCAACATTTTGTTTATGGAAACATTCATACAGAACAACATCTAAATCTAGGGTTACATAATTTAGGAACTTTTCTGGATTTGATGGCTGTAGTTTTAGAAACAGCCTACAAAGTATTGACTGGACATTTCTCAAATTAATACCAGATATAAATTGTCACTGGATTATTTTATTTTGAGTTCAGTAAGGTGTTACACTCTCATGTCCCTGTTATTAAAAGATGTGTTAGAGGAACAAAGTCAAAATGGTTAACATCATCTCTGTTTAGACTTATGAAAAGAAAGGGACAAAGGCGTGAGGAATATAGGAAAGCCAAGGACCTGTGGATTTTCAAGCTACGGAGCTTGAGATATAAGTGCAAGGCTGAGGTAAAGAAAGCAAAGGTCTGTTATTTAGGACAACAACAGATAGAGGGACTGACAAATAGTGCAAAATTCTGGAAAACAGTCAATAGCGTGATTGATCCTCGGTCCAATTCAGAGGCTACTATGAATACAAGCAATGAAGCGTTAAGTGATCCGCTGTCAATTGCAAATGAGTTTAATAGATTGTTCAGTAGTTTGGACAATTATAAGGCTGATTCTGGTATAAATTTGACTAAGAGTAATTTGAAAGGTTGTACAGGTAAACCAAAATTTTGCATCAAGGCAGTAACATACCAAGAGGTGTATCAACTCCTGAAACAACTTAAAACAGACTAATCCTGTGGATTTGGTTGTTTGTTTCCCAAATTGTTAAACTTGGCATCAACAGAGATAGCAGTATAGCCTAGAGGTTAGAGTAATGAGCTGTGACCGAGCTTGGTACATCCAGCAGACCAGACCTAGGTTTGATTCTCACAGCCTCCACTAGCATGCGGTGTGACTCTGAGCAAGTCACTTAACCGCCCAGTGCTCCCAGGTCACCCCTGAAAACAGGCACTTGTGACTTGTGGGCCTTACCTGGTTACCAAAGGCTAAAATATAAAATAAAATAAAAATCCAGTTATTTTGATTTTCAAGTTGTCTTTCTGTCTGGGAGAAGTGCCTGACTTAAAGAAACACTCATTTGTGATACCAATTCATAAACCAGGTCCAATGTGTGAATTCACTAATTATAGACCAATTCGATTTTGTCAGCCTCGTCCAAATTGCAAGAGAAAATTGTATTTGGACAGTTAACTGACTATGTAGAAATACATGGCTTGCTATTGCACTGTCTACATGGCTTTAGGAAGGGAGGGACTGAGAGTGCCTTAGTCAAGTTCACAGCGTAGTCCACTAGGACATGGAAGGTGGTAGCCTGATGGGGGCCACGTTCATGGACTTGACCAAGGCATTCAATCTGGTAGATCACTTTCTGCTTATTGAGAAACTTGAGTCTATTGGGGTGGGGACACGGTACTGGAATGAGTATCTAATTATCTCTCAAATAGATTCCAAATGGCAAAGATTGGAAGTAGTGTATCTGAGAAGACTTTAGTTAAGTGTGGAGTCCCACAGGCTCCAAACAGGGATCAATTTTATTTTCTATATTTTTTGATTCTGTAACATCTATTAATAATGCACATCTTATTATGTATTCAGACGATGCTGTTGTCAGTTTTCACGGAGCAGCATTGTCTGAGCTTAACTTGACACTGACTAAGGAACTTAATGCAATGCATGAATGGTTGATAAATAACAATTTGGTGTTGAATAAACAAAAACTAAAATTATGTTACTTGGTACTTCAGCCAAGTTGAAAGAAATTGGAAATGGACTGCAAATTGAATCACTGGATAGCACTGTATATAAAGATGTTAATAATATTAAATATCTGAGGGTTGGTTTAAACCCTACATTAACATATGATTCACATATACAGGCAATTACAGCTAAAATACATTCTAAAATGGCATTACTATACAGGTTATGCAGCTTTCTCACTGATGATGCATGTTTGGCAATTGCAAATCAATGCCTCTTGCCCATATTGCATTACACTTCTGTTGTGGTGGATAATGCTCCCATTACTATTGTGAGACAAAAACAATGTTATTACATAAAATAGGTAGATTTGCACTTTTATTACCTAATAATGTGCATCACTGTAATATAACGGGAAGTCTTGGGTGGTTACCAATCAAACAATATCATAAGTTTGTTATGGCTAAATTTATTTATAAAATACAACAAACAAGTGTGCCTCTTAGTTTAAAAATCAACTTGGGCATTTTGCACAAAATCTTTTATAAGATATTCAGGATTTAACTCTGCTGAGAATCCCATTTAGGTATACATCAAGTGGTCAACATTCGTTTGCATTTCTTGCACCAACAGTATGGAATAATATTCCTGCACAGATTAGAAGTATAGGTAATCATAGGTCGTTTTCTAGTGCACTGAAAGCATGTCTTAAGGATTCATCCAAGTGTAATTGTTTTTAGTTAGAGATCTTTAATAACTGTTGTACTAATAGAAATGAACAATACCTACAATTTAGAAGTAAAGAAAACTAAAACTGTTCTAAAGGTATTCACAATATATCACAGTGATTTATTTAGCGTGTTTGTTACTAGGATCTATTTTTAATGTTGTGGAATTTGTATTCCTATTTATGTAATTGTATGAGATGTAAAATTTGATTATGGTGTTTTGTATGCATAATTATATTGACCACAGTCAGTACCTGTAAAAGGATTGTATCCCAGAGTGCTTACCATTTACAAATCAAAATCAAAATAAAAATAAAATCAAAATGGCCATGTTGAAAATTTTGGGTCAAAATATTGAAAATTACCAATGTTACAAGCGAGCATTGAAACATTTCAGCGTACCTTCATAACTTATTTGATACTGCTTTTCCCAAATTTTCAACATAGTCTTCTTGGACCCACTTCATGAACCAAGTAGTGGAAAACATTTTAAATCTTGTCTGTAAGGTGATTTCAAGGAGCCAGTATGAAACCACCTTTCAGGCCAGATTTGAAAAATGTCAGCTAATTTGTTCATGAGATGGTGTCAAAAAGGTCATGTTGAAAATTTGGGGAAAAATGTTAGAAAATGACCAAGTTATGAGTAAAAGTTCAAAACATATTGAAATACATTAGCCACTTATTTGATTTTCTCAATTCCCAGTCTGGTGCTGAAGAGTGAAGACATATCTCGGTCCAGAGAGGATTCGGCATTGGACCCCAGTAGTAAGCAGGGGTAGAGGGGCTGTGGAGTAAGGGGTGAAGGTAATGATGGTAGCAAAAGACAATGATGTACTGTTTTCATTATTAGAGAAATAAAAAGACATTGAGGACCATTTTCTTATTACAGGTACCGACACTGGGGATTGGCACCCCAGTGTAATTATAATGTTTGGTGGCATGTGGAGTGGGGTCCCTGTTGTCTCACACTTGTGGTGGACAGGGTGGGGTAATTTACAGGCATTAGGCACCCTGGTGTCAGCATGTGAATAGGACAGTTGAGGGGACTTAACTGACACCAGGATTGGGCATCCTGGTGTTGACAGTGAAATTACCCTGGCGTCAGAAATTGTTGGTGTCAGTTTAGTACAGAGGATGAAGATGCAGCTATGGCAGCCAAAGGGTCTGGAAAAATACAGAAACCACAGATCAGCAGGGGTGGGGGCTATGCATAGATAGTTTGACAACCCCATGGAAGCCCCCACCACTGATTCACCAAGGATCAGACATTCAAAACTCTAATTTTTTTTAACTTTCCTGCTTTGTGTACTTTGCATTCTTCAACCCAAATGTCTGTATTTCCGTATTTTTTTTTGCAGCAAATTTCCTTCTTTTGTGATTGCTGAATTGTGTCCTCATTCACGCAGGTCAGTAAACAGAACAGTGGAGATACTGCAGCTCATTTTTCATGTCAACTCACTTCTCCCATAACAATATTCAGCCTTGTCAGGCCTTTACATGCACATCAACCCCTTGTAGAGAAGGCTCCTTAGCCTGCCACAAGGTATCATCTGTGTGTCAGAGCACTGCATAAGCCCTTCTCAGAATAGGTGGGGGCATGCAACAGTGGCAACCCCCATTCCCATACTGCCAAACTGGCTCCCCGAGCTCATCCCTGAACTTGAATAGCTGGTATGTAGACACAGCACGCTACCTGCTGGGTATTGGCCAGCCCTGCACAAATGTTTCTTCACAACATTTTTTTTTTTTTGCCAATTTCATGCCAAATTTTCAACAGTCTTTTATGACCCCAACAATGACAGGTTTAATTTGTAAAATATTGTCCAAGATGTCATTTTGCACTACAGATGCAAAAAGACATTTTGGACAAGATTTGAAAATGATAGTTCTTATGTTCATGAGGTGGCGTGAAAAAATGGATATGTTGAAGATCTGGGGTCAAAATATTGGAAATTACCCAAGTTATGAGTGAGTGTTGAAAAGTTTCAATGTACCTTCTTAAGTTTGCCCCTACAGGAGTGTCCAATTTCTTATTTATAATATTCCTGACATGCTCCAGTATACAAGTCTTTAGTAGTCTTGTAGTTCAGCCTATGTATAACATGGCACAGGTACACTACAAAACATACATCACATGTGAAGAATTCCCTTATTGTAAATTTAAGATCAGTCTTGCCTGGATGTACAAAAGTTCTACCGTAATTACAATAACAACATATATTACATCTGTGACATTTGTGTACTCCTACTGGTCTCTGTGGTAGCCAATTTTGGTTTTGTGTTGCTCTTTCAATAATCATACAACTATGTGCAAGATGGCCTTTAATATTAGATGCTCTACTGAAAGTAATGCATGGTTTATCCCCTACTGATTGTGCTGCCTGTTTATTCCTAACAGAATGTACCAGTTACAGTATACAATATTTCCAGTTTGACCTGCCTAGTTGTTGAATTCAGTGACAAATGTCACTGGTGCATCAGTAGAGCTGCAAGTCCTGTTTTTAGTGATTTCCAAAATGTCCACTCTAGATTTCATGGCTGCCTTTGCCTGAGCTTCTGTCAGTAATTCCTTACTATAACCTCCTTTGAGAAATCTTGCCTCAACTCATCAGCTTTTAACAAAATCTACGCTATCAGAACAGTTCAGAACAGAAAAGCAGTTGTTATGTAGATTCCGGAGACAAGGCCAGGTGGGATTCAAACCTGATGGGGTGATCACAAAATGTCTGACTCTTAGCTTTCTGGCTTTGTTCCATCTTTTGTATGTTTATTGTTCTGATGTCTTATCTTAGTTCATTGTACATTTTGAAAAGTATAATTAAATTGATATTATTTAAAACACAGTGATTGATGCATCGAACTGGAGTCAGCTTTAATTAACTTTTGTATTTGAAAACTTTTGTTGCAGTTTCATTTGCTTAGAAAGAACACATGGTTTGTGATGTCACTGTGGATTTTGTATATATCAAGTGCTGTTTTGTCTCCTAGCCATCTCCCTTGGGAAGGCTTCATTGCCAAAACACTGGGGTAAGGGATATTTGGCCTAACTTTATTAAACTGCATTAAGCAAGAGATCAACTGGTGAGATTTATTGTGCTGTACAAGTGCTGTGTTTGTGACTTCTTCTGTAGTTTTGGGCTGGCAGCCCTCTTCACAAGTACTGGCTCCTACTTCCATTTGAATTGCAGCAGCATCTGGTGGATGTTTGGTCTGAATTATTGAATGGAACTGCCTCTGCTATTATATGCTGTGTGCTGAACATTTGCTAAATTTTATTAATTGTGAGCAGTAACTTGATACCATAATCTATGCAACATCTTCTAATCATGTTGTCTTAGATATACAGTTATGCAATAAGTGTGGACATAAACATATACATATAGTAAGTATGTCATAACCAGTGTATACATATGAACAGTTTGTCATCACTCTACCAGCCTCACTCTGCACTACTGCACTTTCTCTGCAGTCCTCACAGCTCACACACCACTGCCACTGTTTGCAAAACTGCAACCTTCATTACACAATGATCTATGTAAGTAAAAGAAAAAGTATGCCACTTTGAAATGTTCCTACTTCATATCCTCACACAAACCCCACAAAATATGTATTTCTTTTTATTTTTTTAACCTAAAATTGTTAACTGAACTCAAGGTGATGGCACCCACCAGCCCACCCAAAACCACTTCCCTTGGCAGATGGACTTTCTTACAAAGCCTTGCACTTCTGCCTTTGTTCATGCATGTCCCAAATGGACCTTTGTGAATGAAGATAGGATTATTATTATATTCCATTATCTCAAAAGGAAAGGAAATGTATTGCAAAACTGCATTAATGAATAGTTCGGGTTCAACTTACACCACAGTAGGGAATGTGGAATTAGGTTTCTAGCCCTAACTCCCCATTCCTCACCCTCCCAAGCAGCAAAAGGACAAGACTACACAAGGAAACACACACAGCCAGCATCAGGTTTGATGTCACAAATGCAGTAGCACTGATTGTGCTACCTTTGGATTGTATCTGCAGCATCCACACCACATGACATGCACACTCACTGTGAATGCATATAGTAAAAGCATTCATAAGTACCTCTGGCTTTAGAACAGAAGCCCTATGGGGCCTGCATTTTGCAGCAGACAGAAGTATTGTTGCAGTATGGGTACCATGGTTTCACCAGTAGATCTAGAAATGTTTCAAGGGGCAGCAGTTTTGTCTTGTGGGTGACACTTCCCTGTAAAAGTAAAATATTACCTTTAAAACTGAGATTAGGTTTAAGAGGTACTTTTAGCTGGCCTAAGAGGATAGTAGGTGATACCTTGCTACATAACTGGATTTGCTAGTGCATGGTTTTCTATATGCAGCTGCACAGGGGCCTGTGCTTCTGCAGCCAGAAGTCAGTGTGTATGTCTTACACCTGTGGATGAAGAGGTTCAGACCCCTTAAGGCCTGCACTTCTGCAAACAGAAACACTGCTGCAGATTGTTATCATGGATTTCAGGATGCCTGCTCTTCTGCAGCCAGAGTTTGGTGTGCATGTTTTACCCTGCACCTGCAAAAATGCAGGCCCTCACACAGAACTGTGTATATGTCTTTTTTTGTTGCTATTTTATCCCCTTGCTTCTACAGCCCTTGATCAGGAGGGAGCCCAGTCCTGTCCCACAACATCCACCAGATGATGCCGACCATCTTCCCTCAGGGTTTGGCCCACCTGGTGAGGGTTATTGGGGCTACCCAAGTCCCACTAAAGTCTGGATCCAGTTCTGGTCAGTGTCGTGGCTATTTGGGTGGGACCTGCAAGCTCCCTCCATCATCGAACTGGGAGCTCCTTTTAGGTCTGTTTTTCTCCCTCAGAGGCAGGGAATGCAGTGATGCCAGTGATGATGCCACACATACTCCCTGTGTCCTGTCAGGCATCTTTCCACCTCTGCCCACTTGTCAGCAGCATCGGTGTGCAAGCCCCCAACATCTGCTAGGGGCCAGGCATGCACCGACAACTGATCACTCCCTCCCTGGAAGGAGAGCTATCCCTGGGATGCTCAATCCTTCTCCTCCCCCAGCCTGCCCATCGCTGCTAGCACTGCCAACACAGGTCACCAGTGTGGCAGGAGGTAAGGCAGGATGCCTCAGCCTCCATGCCACCAGGCCGGCCCGTATATGTCTTACAGTGTGGATGAGTACCTGTGGCTACAGAAGCATTGGTTTAATTGGAGCCTGCACTTCTGCAGACAAAAGACCACTTGTAATTTGTGTATCATGGATTTGTATCTGTGGCTGCAGGGGTCTGTGCTTCTGGACACAGAAGTAGTGTTATGACTTCAGTGTTGTGGATTTGTGTCTGCAACCAGAAGTCAGTGTGCATACATTGCAGTGTGTGTTGCAGTGTACATGTACTACACATACAAAAAGAGGAGGAGGAGGAGGAGGGCTGACCGGACTGGAGAGAAAATTGTAAGCAAAAAAAATTCCATGAAGGTAGCACATCAGTGCTACTGCATTTGTGTCATCTGGAAACAGTTGTATGGTGTTGGTCTTATCTGATGATGGCTGTTTATGGTTGCTTGTATGGTCTTGTCCTTTTGCTGCTTGAGGTTGGGGAGTTAGGGTTGGAAACCTAATACCTCATTCCCTACTTTTGTGGCATTAAGATGAACCTTGACTGGTGCATTAATGCAGTATTTTGCAATAAACATACTGTATACTATAGGGATGCGGTTGTGCCCTATATTTAGGGCTGAGTAGGCAGTTTATTGTTAAACCTCAGTTTTGCACTTTAATAACTTCATAACCATTCAACAGATTCCGGAAATTTGGCCTCATTGGGAAGCTGTCTTAACATTCCAAATTTTGGTTTGGTGGATGTGTGGATTCCATGATCCTGATAGTGAAAAAATGATTTTTTCCGGGGTGCTGTTTTTGTCAACCCCTAACACCTAGACAATTTGGAATTTAGGTCTGAAATGTTCAGGGTAGAAATGGCCTGGCCCACGATAGTTTCTTTCCTGGTTTGGTAAAAAATATAAATCTGTTCCTGAGTTATTAATTTTAAAATTTCAGTTCAGAGCATGCTCAGTAAGCACTTCAAGATAACTGTATGACATGGAAAAAGAATCCTTTTTCATAAGGGCCAATCCTGTTTAATTAGGAAAAATCCTTTTTCATTTGCCACAAACTTGTTTCTATTAAAAAATATATATATATATTTTCAAAACCCACAAAATTTTAGGCGGGAGGCTTGCCATCCAAAATGGAAGCAGTGTAATTGAACCACTACAATACCAGCTTCACCCATCTGACACATCTGACAGCCCAAAACCCACGATCCAGGATTTAATCAACGGATTTGAATTCCTCAGAATGAGCTGTTCATTTTGACATCTGAATTGTGCAGATTAGACTCAGGATTGTCATTTAATCCTAGCAACAAGATCTTGCCTCATTGCAACTGACTGGCCTGCAGACAATCCTAAGTCACCAGGATCTAGTTGGCACCCACCTCACTACTATTGGGATGGCAGTTCCTAGGGACTTACAACCTGCTACCCCAGTCTATGGAAAGACAAATGGGCAACATAACTTCCTTGCTAAACAAGGTTCTCCTGGACACTGCTGCTTTACTGAAACCACCACAAGTACTAAAGCAGATGTAGTGGAAATTGACTAACCAGGTTAACTGACAACGAAGTACATGTCAAAAGGCAGGGGAGATCCTGCATGACCATCACTGCCAGCTAAGAGATCACAACAGCCAACTTCAATTTCTGCTGGCAAAGGTAGATGACCTGGAGAACCGGGGAGGAGAAATAACTTTGGATCGTGGCCACTGAGGGGCTGAAGGTAATGACAAGCTAGTCTTTTACAATGTGCTCTCCTGGTAATGCTGAAACTGAACAACCACACCCCCAACAGAGCTGGAGAGGGCCCATAGATTTCTAGTGCCCAGACCACAGCCAGGTGAATGACCATATCCAGTCCTGTGTAAATTTTCCTGGTATCCAGTCAAAGAGACTTTCTTGAGAGTGGCTAGGGACCTGAAAAAGCCTACAATGGGAAGAGCACAGTTCCAAATCTACCAGAATTACTCCTACGATCTTTCCCACAGGAGGCACTATATGGCCTGGTGAAGCAAGCTGTCTACAAGCTGAATATCTCTTCTTCACTGAGGTATCCCACACAGCTGAGGATCTCCTACAGGGTGAGCAAATCACCTTTAATACATCTGAGGAATCACGATGTTCCTAGATGATATCGCTGGCGACCCTGCTTGCAGCTGTTCATGCCTGTGGCAAGACCCAGCACCCAATGGACACGTTGGAGTGGCAAGCAACCCAGGACAGAGCATTAGGGTTCCCAACATCTACGGCTGAAACTGCACCTGAATGTCAGACTCTCCAACGAGGAAGACAAAAGAAAAAAGATGCCAGTAAGCAGACCAAAGCCCCTTCGACTCAATGGTGAAAGCCCAGAGAACCAGGTCGAGAAGCAAACAGAGGAAGGTGCATTTATCCAAAGGCAGGGCTCTCAACTTATTCGACCACAGTCAAAACATCAAATAGCCTTGAGCCGCTCAGAGTTATTCTTCCTGTGGCCCTCACTCTTTCTCAAAAGAACCTAATCAGCGATGAGGTCATCCTCCCTTCGCCAGAAGAACTGGCTGGGGACTGGGCCTAGATTTACCATGACTGGGCGACAGACTTGAGGACCCCTCAGTCAGACTATGAAGCAACCATCTTGTTGAAGATCCTCACTGCCAGATGAGGCCTAGGGATCAGCTCCAAGAGCTAAAGGTAAGGGTTGCTGCTCTCTCCCCAAGTGCTCCCTCTTTATAGTAAAGGTTATTTTAATATTGGTTTCTTAGGGTTCACAGTAGTGTGAGGTGGGTAGCCTAATTTAGAGGGACCAAGGAGTGTCAGGGCAACATGTATCTTCTCCTTCCCCGCTGATAGCTGCAATGCCTGCTTCAAAGACTATGGTACACTGAGGTTTTACCGGTGCATCTGCGGACTTTACAATTACAATTTGAAAGAGGTTATGTTTTACAGCCAGTTGTTAACATTTTATTTAGTGATCTATACTTACTTGTTGTGCCTCCAAAATGAGGGTTTAGCACTCAGGTTGCACTTGTGATGTGAATTCAGACAGTTGCAAGGAGCAATATCATCACATAGCCATGAAGGACTAATCACAAGATTAGCTCAGTAGTGGTAATTCCAAACACTTGCTTTAGTTTATTCAGCCTGGGGCCTCCTTCTCAGATCATAGGAAGATGAGATTTGGGCCATGAAGGTGAAATTGGAGACCCCGCCCATACTACCACACAGCCTGCTGCCTTGTACTAATAAGGCACTCGTAGTACCAGGATAGCTCCATTTATAAAGTGCATACATTGAAATGGCACTGCTGTGGAGTACTTTGGCATAGGAGGTGTGGAAATACTTTCACCCTGAGACATGAGTTTGGCTGTCCATGAAGAGATAAGGAACAGAAATTAGCTCCTTTTACCTATTTTTCTTTTGCCTTAACAATTGTGCTATCTGATTTTTGGGACAGAACAGGCATCAGTCATGGCTTGTGGGGTGATTCCTTACTCCACTTTAAAGGTCCCTGGACATGTATTACCCCTACAGGGGTGAGTGCTGCTCAGGGGTCCACCTTTTGGTCAGAACAAGACCCTGGAAGACCCTAGTGTTCTGGAGCTCCAGCAAAAGAGTATTTGGGCTTGTAGGGAGCCACAGAGTTCCCCCAACTAGCCTGAGTGTGTCAGTGCAACCTACCTTGGGTGTGCTGGAGCTCTCTGCCTTGTGGTATCTGAGTATGCATATCCTACTCTGGTGCGCTCTTAACAGCACACATGGCATATCATAACTAGAGAGATCTGGGCTGGTTCTGCTGGCTGTGATACAGGCTTTGTTCCTCTATCGTGGATCAAGGCCCTTTGCTAGGCTCCAGTTGGACCCACTGCAAAGGGCACAATTCAGAGAGGATAGTGGGTGAGTAGGCCTAAAGTCATATGGGTGGCTGATCCCTCTGCGACTCAGACCTACCCATCCTCAGAAGTACAAGTTTGGTTGCCAAGAAGGCAGTTATCCCACCCCCAGAGGTGTAGCACTTGACCATTGGGAGGTGGGCTACCACGCTCCCTCCCTGGTCAGTGATGGTCCTATACTTTCCACTGATTGGAATTTCTACAAGTAAATTGCACCAGGTCTTTTATTTAGTCCCAGTCCTTCTCTTCCCTTTCCATGGACACAGAGACAATGTACACTGTATTTCCAGGAAGACACTCCTTTGGCTATCTGCGGCCCAACTCTGTGGGCAAGCACTGTGGTATGGTGTGCCATGCCTTCCGGACTTCTCCACAGTGTTAACTGTTGTAGATAAAATAAAAGGGTGATTTCATGGATCACCTGTGGACCTGCAGTACAGATAACAAGAGACACTTATTCAAGAGAAAAGGTCACTAGGATAATGGGAGATACAGTAACTGTTTTAATAAACTGGGTAATGTTATTGTTGCACTCAAGATGGTAGTATTCACAGTATCCATATGTTGGCATGTAAAATGGAGACATCTTGACCATGGCTAACCTTAATAATATAACCACCACTTCTTGGAATGTGAGGGGTCTCAACTCCCGATGAAATGGAAAATGGTCCTCTCCACCTTAAAAAGTTGAGTACCCAGGTTGCTTTTCTCCAAGAGTCTAAATTAACCTCCAAACAAGCTTCTAAGCTGGTTAGAGACTGGGTGAGTAAAGAGGCTCATAGTGTAGCAGGGTCAGCGAAAGGTGTTTCTATTCTGCTGCATAAGAAGCTCTAATGGCAGCCTTTGAAGGTACATACAGGAGATGAAGGCAGGTGGATTATAATGAAGGCCTCCACCCCATGGGACCATTGGTACTAGTTAATATTTATGGCTCTAGCGAAGACTCCCAGAATTGTTTCACACCATCTCCAGAAATTGTGGATGTCTCCTTTGATAACTCAGACATACTGATGGAAGAGGATCTCAATCTGGTATTGGACCACCTAGTGGATAGATCCAACGCCAGACTGGAACTCCACCAGAGATCTCTCAGGCCCTCAATGAACTTATCTCCTTACACAAGCTGTAGGATGTGTGGCAGGTACTGTACCCCTCAGACAAAGACTACACCTTCTTTTCCACCCCAAGAGCTATGGCCAGCAGGTTAGATTTTGGCTTACATCCTTCAATCTGACTGCTGCTACCATGGGGGTTAATAACTCTCTATATACATCTCTGACCATGCTCCTGTGACCCATTCCTCCCATTCCCACAAACTTCCAAGTCACTTATGTGGCGGCTGGATCCTTCTCATGAAGACAAAGAGTTTGTCCCATGGCTGCAGAAGAAACATAGAAAAGAATTTGGACGGCAGATAAGGACCGCTTGACCCACCCAGTCTGCCCATTTCCTACCTAATGGATAAGCTGCAGATCCTAGTTAACCAGCAGCCTACTTCTTCCTGCCCCCACCCCTAGAATTGCCTTATGACTGTCCCATGCATGCCTGAATTCCACCACTGTTTTTGACTCCACAACCTCCTCCGGAAGGCCGTACCATGTATCCACAACCCTATCTGTGAAAAAATACTTCCTTAAATTACCTCTGAGCCACCCCCCATCTTCAAATTGTAGCCCCCTTGTTCTTGCACACTTTTTTTGAAAGATGCTACCCTCTTGGACTTTGTTGATTCCTTGAGGTACTTGAAAGTTTCTATCATGTCCTCCTCTCCCCTCCTTTCCTCGAGGCTATACATATTAAGCTCCTTAAGTCTCCCTTCTTATGTCTTCTGGTGCAGACACTGTACCATTTTAGTTGCCCTCCTCTGGACAGCTTCCATCCTGTCTATGTCTTTGCGGAGATTGGGTCTCCAGAACTGCACACAGTACTCCAGATGGGGTCTGACCAGCTGTCTGTACAGAGGGATAATAACTTCCTGTTTTCTACTGGTGATGCCTCTCCCTTGCATCCCAGTATCCCCAACCCTTCTTGCTGCCCTCCACATTGCTTGCCCACCTTTAGGTCATCTGATATGACTACCCCAGGTCCCTTTCCATTTTGTTGTTGTTAGTATCTCACCCCCATTGTGTACTCTTCCCTGGGTTTTGTTTCCCAGGTGCATTACCTTGCACTTCTTAGCATTGAATCTAAGCTGCCATACATTTGACCACTCCTCTAACCTTGCAAGTCCCTTCTCATCCTTTCCACCCCACCTTGTCATCAACTCTGTTGCAGATCTTTGTGTCATCTGCAAAGAGACATACTTTTCCTTCCAGTCCCTCTGCAATGTCACTATAAAGACATTGAAGAAGACCGAGTCCTAATACTGAACCCTGCGGTACCCCACTAGTAACCCCCTTCTTCAGAGTGGACTCCATTTACTATTACCTCTGTGTCCTATTCTCCAGCCAATTCTTTACCCAGGCTGTCATCTTGGGACCCACTCCCAGGCTGGCTAACTTGTATATTAATCTTTGTGTGGACTGTGTCAAATGCCTTGCTAAAGTCTAGGTAGGCCATGTCCACAACTCCTCCCTGATCTACTACTTTGGTCACCCAGACAAATAAATCTATCAGATTCATCTGGCATGACCTTCCCGCTGTGAATCCATGCTGCCTTGGGTCCTGTGCCCTCTGGCCTCTAGATACTTGACAATTCTTTCCTTCAGAAGTGATTCCATCATTTCCCTACCACTGAGGTTAAACTAACAGGTCTGTAGTTTCCTGCTTCTGCCTTGCTCCCACTTTTGTGAAGGAGAATCACATCTGCCCTCCTCCAGTCCTCAGGTACCACCCCATCCTCCCATGATTTACTAAAGAGGGTAGTCAGTTGTGTCACTAGTTCTAACCTTAGTTCTTTTAGAATTCTGGGATGAATCCCATCAGGCCCCATTGCATTGTCCACCTTCAGTTTTAAGAGTTCTTTCAGACCCTTTCTTCTGTAAATGGGCTGGTATCAACTTCTGTATCCAGAGTGTTTCTACTGTTTGTTTTAGGTACCTCCCCTCTTCCTTTGTAAATACTGAGCAAAAATATTTGTTTAGTATCTCTGCCTTTTCACAGTCACCCTCTGTCCACCTCCCTCCCGTTATTAAGCCTCACTATCCTCCTTTGGTCTTCCTTTGCTCCCTGATGTACCCATAAAAGGTTTATCCCCTTCTTAACCGAGTTGACTATCTTTTCCTTGGTTTGGGCCTTTGCTGTTCTGACTGCCTTCCAGCTTCCTTTTGCTTTAACTGATACAGTTCTCTGTCCTGCTCCTTCTGTGATTCCTTGTACTTCCTGAATGCTTTCTTTTCTCTTGAACCTTCACTGCCACTTCCTTTGAGAACCATAGTGGTTTCTTACATCGTTTTGTTTTGTTTGTTTGCTTCACACAAAGGCTTCTTACCTCTGTGATGGCAGTTTTTATTATTCCCCATTGTTCTTCCACCTCCTTCCTGCCCATTTGCTAGTGCGTTCCTTAGGCACTCACCCATTTCAGCAAAGTCAGCCCTCCTAAAGTCCAGTACTTTTGCCTTTGTGCAGCTTGACTCTATTGCTTGTTTATTGTGAGACCATACTGTTCGATGGTCGCTAGTTCCCAGATGGCTACCCACTTCTACATCTGTGATCTCTCTTCATCTTCATTTGAGAGAACCAGGTCTAAGATTGCTCCCTCTCAAGTGGGCTCCAATACTAGTTGTCTAAGGCATGCCCCCTGTGAGGCATCTAGAATAACCCCACTGTTGAAGTGGCTGTTGCAACTGCACTCCAGTTAACATCTGGCATATTCAGATCACCCATCAGCAGTATCTCCTTTTCTGCCATTCTAAGTATACTTTCTATCATTTCCTTGTCCAGTTCCTCCCCTGACAGAGTCTATATAACCCCTATGCGGATTATGGTTCCATTGCCGGTCTCCAAATTTACCCACAGTGCTTCTTCTCCTCCTCCCTGTTTTCCCTTTTGTTCTGTTGCTTTGATTCCTTCCCTTATGTAAAGAGCTACTCCTCCTCCTCTTTTACCCTCCCTGTCCTTCCTGTAGATAGTGTATCCTGGTATGTTTACGTCCCAGTCATGGTTTTCTGTGCACCATGTTTCTGTGACTGCCACATATCCAGATGTTCCTCCTCCATCAAGGCCACTAATTCAGGAAGCTTGTTACTCAGACTACGGCATTGGTACTCATTGCTCTCCATTTTTGATGGCTTTACCTTCTGTTGCAGCATCCCCCACTGACCTTTCTACCTCGGTCTTTTTCTCATTTAGTACCCTGTTTTGTAGGGAGAGGCTGGTATTTTCCGCTGCTTATCAGTGCCTCCCCTTGACTAGTTTAAAAGCTTGCCAATGAAGCATTTAAACTGATTGCTCAAAAGACTTGTTCCTTCCTGGACAGATGCAGACCATCCTGCCGGTATAGGCTGGTGTCCTCAAAGAAGACTGAAGGCTTCTTTAAAAGACAACCCTGCTGGTTCTGCCTTGGCTGGCAATATATGGGAAGCCTATAAGGCCACCATAAGAGGCAAAATAATTGGTTTTGCTTCCCAAAGGTGCAGAGAGAGAGAGAGAGAGAGAGAAGAGTAAAACAGCCTGAGTCTGACCTCAACGGGTTAGAGGCTAAATATAAGTTAGACCCTCCTCTGTACAGTCACCCTCGGTGATAGATGAACTCATGGCCCTCAGACTAAAACTTCATAATTTGGCAGCCAGGAAGGCTGAATTATATAGACATCGGGTGCAACACCGGTACTGGGCAGAAAGGGAAAAAGCAAGTAAGCTGTTGCCTTATAGGTTAAAACAAAGACAGGCAGAGAGATATATGCATAAGCTGAAAGATGGTTCAGGAAAGCTAACCCCAGTCCCAAAACCATTAATGGAATTATGGCCAACTTCTTTAAATCCCTGTATTCGTCACAAGAGAAGTGGGATAAGGGCAGCTATACCAAATTCACCGAATCCCTACCTCTCTCCAAACTGACCAACTTTCAGAAGAAAGATCTCAACCGGAATATCGCCCAGGAGGAAATTGCCATAGCCATATCTAGTATGGCCACATAAGGCCCCTGAGGGGATGGTTTCCAGTGGACTTTTACAAACTGGTCCAGCCCCTGATAACTACCCCAATGTCCGATATGCTGAAGGAGGCCTATGCACAAAAATGCTTCCCTCCACCTTGTCAGAGGCCATTATAATGGTTCTGCCTAAAGAGGGCAAGCCATACCCTCCCTACTAGCTATAGGCCCATCTTGCTTATCAACACGAATGCTAAGGTCTTGGCTAAAGTCTTAGCCTCCCAGCTCGAGAAGTTCCTGATAGACTTAGCACATCCTTCCCAAGTGGGGTATGTCAGGGTAAAATCAGCTCTGACCATATTAAGGCACTTGTATCCTTAATGCAAATACGGCAGCCCTCCCTACCCCAGCAGCTGCAATCACTATAGACTTTGAGAAAACTTTGACTCGTGGAGTGGGAGTACCTGCACATGGTGTTAGAGGGTTTTAACATAGGTCCCTACTTTGCTTCCTGGATTAAAACATTATATGCTGGCTCTGTGGCAAAGATGCTCACTAATGGGAACTTATTGGACCCCTTCCATTTACAGAGAGAGACTAGGCAAGGTGCCCCTTGTCCCCCTGCTGTTTGTTTTGGCCATAGAACCACTAGCCACAGCCCTGAGAGCCCACCCTTGCATACAAGATATCCAAGTTGGGGATAAACAATAAACCACCAAACTATATACTAATGACTGCCTGATATTGACTTGAAACTTACCCGAGTCTTCCAAGCATCCTTTCAACATTAAAACAGAGCCTTGGTTACACTAATTCAAGCTGTGTGAAACTCCCACTCCAGCCGCATTACGATTGATTTTGAAAAGCATTCGATTCAGTAGAGTGGAATTTTTGCACGTGGTCTTGAAAGCAGTTTAACATAGGGCCATATTTCTCCTCCTGGATCGTACCTTATATCAAGCACCAGTAGGCAAAATACTTACTAATTCTACTCTGTCCACCCTTTTCAGCTTTATAGGGCACCAGACTGGGCTGCCCCTCTCACCTCTACTCTTTGTTATGGTGATGAAACCCTGTCAGCTGCTTTATGCATTCGCCCTAAAATACACGGCATTAAAATGGGAAACCAGGAGTATTACACAAAAGCATATACGGACGATTATTTGATTCTAACAGGAGATGCCCATGAGAGTATGCCATTTATTATGGACACCCTATGGAATTTGGCAACATATCTGTCTCCAGATCAACAAATCAAAGTCGGAGGTGTTACCGCTTAACTCCTCACATCCAGCGAGAAAATTAAAACCTAGGTTTAAAGTGGGCTGATCAAGATAATAAATATTTAGGATTATTCTATCAGCCGATGTCTCCTCCATGATACATAAAAACTTCATGCCAATATGGATGCATCTGTCCAGTAGTATCACACGTGGGAGCACTTACACTTTTCAATGGTAGGAAGATTGCAGCCATAAAATGATGATCAACCCCAAAGTATTTTATCTGATAGCCCACCTCCCCATAAATATCCCCAAAATTTGGATACAGAAGCTTCACACACTTATGAGTCGTTTTCTATGGGGGACCAAAAACCTCGTTACAGCAAAGCTAAGCTGGGAGCCCATTAGAATAGAGGGGGATGGAATCTTCCAGATTTTAATAGATACTCACAGGCTTTCCAGATAGCCAAAATTTGTAAAAGTCTAAATAGGTACTCCCAGTCCTTTCCTGCATGGGTAGAAATAGAAAGGGCTGCTCTGGAAAATATCTCCCACTTTGCTTTCTGGGTCACTCTTGTCCTAGTGCTGCACAGGAATGGCTAACTATTAAATCCAACCTTCAAGCTTGGTAGTCCTTAGGGAAAAGCAGTCACAGGTGCTTGAGTATTGGGCTACATATGCCATTGTGGAACAATCCTTACTTAGCCAGCCTGGGGTGGGTCCCAAGATGACAGCCTGGGTAAAGAATTAGCTGGAGAATAGGACTCAGGTAATAGTAAATGGAGTCCACTCTGAAGAAGGGGTTACTAGTGGGGTACCACAGGGTTCAGTATTAGGACCAGTCTTCTTCAGTGTCTTTATAAGCGACATTGCAGAGGGACTGGAAGGAAAAGTATGTCTCTTTGCAGATGACACAAAGATCTGCAACAGAGTTGATGCACAAGGTGGGGTGGAAAGGATGAGAAGGGACTTGGCAAGGTTACAGGAATGGTCAAATGTATGGCAGCTTAGATTCAATGATAAGAAGTGCAAGGTAATGCACCTGGGAAACAAAAACCCAGGGAAGAGTACACAATGGGGTGAGATACTAACAACAACAAAAATGGAAAGGGACCTAGGGTAGTCATATCAGATGACCTAAAGGTGGGCAAGCAATGTGAAAGGGCAGCAAGGAGGGCTGGGGATACTGGGATGCATAGAGAGGCATCACCAGTAGAAAACAGGAAGTTATTATCCCTCTGTACAGACAGCTGGTCAGACCCCATCTGAGTACTGCATGCAGTTCTGGAGACCCAATCTCTGCAAAGACATAGACAGGATGGAAGCTGTCCAGAGGAGGGCAACTAAAATGGTGCAGTGTCTGCACGGAAGACATATGAAGAGAGACTTAAGGAGCTTAATATGTATAGCCTCGAGGAAAGGAGGGAGAGGGGGACATGATAGAAACTTTCAAGTACCTCAAGGAATCAACAAAGTCAAGAGGGTAGCATCTTTCAAAAAGAGGTGTGCAAGAACAAGGGGCACAATTTGAAGATGGGGGTGGCTCAGAGGTAATTTAAGGAAGAATTTTTCACAGTGAGGGTTGTGGATGCATGGAGCGGCCTTCCGGAGGAGAGTTGTGGAGTCAAAAACAGTGGTGGAATTCAAGCATGCATGGGACAGTCATAAGGCAATTCTAGGGGTGGGGGCAGGAAGAAGTAGGCTGCTGGTTAACTAGGATCTGCAGCTTATCCATTAGGTAGGGAAATGGGCAGACTGGGTGGGCCAAGCAGTCCTTATCTGCCATCAAATTCTGTTTCTATGTTTCTATGTTAAAATAGATCAGAAACCCTTTGACTGGCCAGTTTGGATAAACTGTCAGATATTCACATTTCATGATCTACTTCTGGATGGTGAGAAGACATTTGTGTCCTTCCAACAGTTGAGAGACTCCCACTCTCTGCCACGTATTTGCTTTTGGCAGTACTTGCAACTTCGTAGTTTATACAATACTTGGATGAGATCTAAGTGTTCATGTGTGATGTGTGGGACACGTGTTGGGCCCCTTAAGGAAAAGTTTCCACTATCCCTGTGGTCATGTCAAACTAAGGGGTTAGCGGGCAGGATCCAAGGTTGGGTCAGGGATGTTTACTAGACCTCTCCTAGCGGCCAAGATAAGATGGGAAACGATGTTGGGTATTACAATCACTCTACACCAGTGGTCCAACTGTTGGAAGATTGCCTATAAGGCCTGTATAGATCAGAGAAGCCTTCTTACTAAAAATAAAATAATTTATCTGTGGTATAGAACCCTTTACAACTTTACAAAATAGGATTGACAGCTCACGACCTTTGCTGGAGATGTCAGTCACCTGCAGCAGATTTACTTCACATTTTGTGAATTGTAAACTCCTTCAACCCTTATGGGAAAAGTAATACAGTTTTGCTCTAGTACCCTAGCCATTTACTTACCTCACTCACCTTCTTTCTGGTTACTGGGTATAACATCGGAGGTAAGGTCATTGTCCCAAGCTCAATTGTTATGGCTCACCCAAGCATCAGTCAAGCTTCTTCGGCTTATTCTTATGAATTGGAGAACAGCATACCTCCCATCACTCCAAGATTGGCTAGCCACAATGGAATCATTAGTTGCCCAAACTCATCTTATTCATTATGCAGAAAACATAAGTGCAGCTTTTATGGAAATATGGACACCATATATAGGTCAGGTTACACAATCCCAATTTGTACCACTGGTACCAAATGCAAAAGAGTTATTAAAGCCCCAAGTAAATAGCCTATCACTTATGGACTGAAACACTGTGGTGCCTGAATAAGTGTATTGGTTAACAACCAGTCTATTATATATTGTTAGTAATACTGTATTAGTTTACATAATGGTTGTAAGGTGTTTAAGCTATGCATTGTTCTCTATAATCTTAAATAGCGATTGTATACCAAACTGGGAGTCGATAATGAGTCTTTTCTGCTCCCACCTTTGTTGTGTGTCTTTTTTTTCATATGTCTTAGCAATATTGCTGTTATTGCTTGGTGTATGACCTGCTGTGACAGGTGTGTTGAACCATTAATAAAAGATTAAATGCAAAAAAAATGTGGTGCCTTCCCCAAAGGCTCAGGGCACCCTTACAAATATAAGCAAACAATAAATATAAAACATGGTTAGTAATTTCAGTAAAATCAGTTACAGAAAATTCCTCTGAGACAAATGTCTAAAGATATAAATAGCTCTGCTAATCACGAATCAAAGGCAGCTTAAAAAAAAAGTTTTCAGACCCCTTTTAAAACTCTTCAGGGATGGTGCCTCCCAGAAGTAACACAGTAGAGAGTTCCAAAGAACTGGGGCTGCAGCCTCAAAGGCCCTATCACCTGATGATATTAATCACATCATGGGCACCTCTAGAAGGGCTTCCCCAGTTGACCTAAGGAATGACAAGGGATGTAGAAATGCAGGAGCTCATTCAGATAACCCGGTCCCAACCGTTATAGCACCTTATAGGTCAAAAGCCCATTTTAAAGGAGATGCACCAATGCACGGCAGCTAGTACAGTTCATGCAAAACCAGTGTTATATGACAGGTTCTTGGCAGACGCATCAAAAGCCAGACTGCAGTATTCTCAGCAGCTGCAGGTGCCTCAGCACACCTCCCTAACTTTGAGGTATAGGACACTACAGTAGTCAAGCCTAGATGTGTCTAGTGGCACCCCTACCCTCCAATTACTGTCCCCATAATGATTATATATTGTCATGGTATTGGTAGCACCCCACCCTCCAATCACCATCCCTGTAATTATTATAAAGTTCCTGGTGCCTAGTGGCACTCCCAATCTCAATCACTGTCCTCATAATAATTTTATGTTTCCTGAGTCTAGTGGCATCCTGCTCCAATCGCCATTCCAGTATTGGAATACCCTGTAATAAAGAAAATGGTCCCTTGATGTATTGCTTTAAACCTGTAAAAGGTCCTCATCGATCTGACTACCCTAACCTGACCTTTCATTGTGTATCCACCACCACACCCTCCACACCCTCAATCACCTGAACAGGTCTCAGGGTCAAGATCCGATCTCAGCTCAAAGACACATCTTGTTGCTGGAAGCACCGACTGCAGTATGAGAAACTAAGGTAAGTGTGGTTCAATGTATTTCAATGGGGTTTTCAACTTTGATGTATAACTTCATCATTTTGCATACTTTGATACCACATTTTCAACATGGTAGTGCTGTGAGGAATTTTTAAACTCTGGCAGAATGAAATTCTATGGAATATTCAAAATTCCACTGAAATTCCTCAGAATTCTGCTGGAAATTGAATGGTGGAATTATGCAGCATAAGCATAAAATAGCCGTGGAATGATTTTCCACAGAAAATCATTATTCCATGGAATATTCTTCACAGATCTCAATATTTTCTGTGGAAATTGTTGTGGAATAATTTTCTATGGAAAAATACTGTTCCACTGAATATTCTTCCTCTGATCACAGTAGGCAGAATTCTGCAGGCGAACAAGCAAAATTTGGGCAGAAATTTGGCGGTGTAATGGTCATTCTCACTAATTCCACTGGCAAAATTTTGCATTATGCAGCACTACAACATAGCCTTTTCTGGGCCCTACTTGATGACCAGTTGTGGTGGAATTACAATTGGCATGAAAGCTGATTTACGGTCACTTGGCAAAATCACCTTTGAGCAGAATTTGAACATTTTCACTGCCCTTGCTCATGAGATGTGATCAAAAGGCTACATTGAACATTTGGGGTCAAAATACTTAAAATGGCAAACAAACGCCAACAGTTGAAATTTTGCTACAGTCGCTCATAACTTTGATAATTTTAAATAGTTTTACCCAAGTTTACAAAACAGCCCTTTTTTCACACCGCCTCATGAATGTGACAACTGTTATTTTTCAAATCCTGGCCAAACTGTGTTTTCATACCCCTGGAATGAATGACATTCTGTTGGTGTGTAATAAAGTTTCAGCAAGGATTTGAATATTGCCTCTACCAGGTTAAAGAGGTGGGGGTAATAACAAGGTTATGCTGACAATTGGGTTCTTGTTTTGCTGCAAATGCAAGTGCAGAGCCCAGAGGGCCCTACGCACACAGCAACATACTGTACATATCCACATCTATGGAGGGATGGGAATGTAAGGCCTAGAAGGCCCTCTTGCACCCACAGGCAAATGAGGATATGATTATACAATCTCAAAAAGTAATGAAATTCTTTGCAAATATCTCCATTAATGCACTATTTAGGATTAAGAATAGAGACAAAGTAGGAAATGTGGTTTAAGGTTTCCAACCCAAAACCCCCACCCCACACTTAAGCAAATTGGGGTGCAGTCTTTCTGGGTTGTCAACCCAAAGCTCACCCCATTGGCATAGAAGAAAGCTCATATGTAATGGACACAGATGAGCAAGTTTCAGTGTATACAATGGGGTGAGCTTTAGGGCTGACAACCCCAAGGAAGACTTCACCCTGATTTGTTTGAGTTAGGACCGATGACCTCAATACACCCCAATGCCTGTTGGTGGGGTGGGGTGCAAGGATGGGAACCATAACATTGAATTTCCTCACATTTGTCACTATGGAACAACCTAACTGATGCATTAAACAGAGTTTTGCCATGAATTTCCTTCCTTTGAGAATGTGCAATATAAATCGTGAATGGAATGTGGTAGTGCGGCTGGGGTCTCTTCAGTAATGGTAACGCAACTGGAAACAGAAATGGTTACGGTAACAGCAAGGAGGATGCCAAGGAACAGTAACAAAAATGAAAGCAGAAATGCAAGCATGTAAGCAAACACAAATGCGTTACAGCATACGGTCATGGTAAAGCAATTGGAAATGCAAATGCTTACGGTAACAGCAACAATGCGCCAAAGGAAACAGAAATGCAAATGGACGCACGTAACCAAACGCAAAACTGCAATGCACAGGTGACACCAAAGTAAACACAAATGCAAAAACAGTAATGAAATGCAAATAGTAACAGTAACACAAGCGTTAAATGCAACACAAAGGGTAACACATACACGCGTAAACTGAGATGTTAACACAACGGTCACGGAAACACAAGCGGAAACACTAACTGTAACAGTAACTAGTGCACCTACTTTTTGTCCCTCAAAAGTGTGTATTCAGAAGCACAGTGAATACAAAGAATGTATGTATAATAATGGCCCTCGGAGCAGAAAATGAACACTTCAATACATAGATACATAGATACATAGACGGTGTTCGCAGATAAGGGCCTACGGGCCACCCAGTCTGCCCATTTGAGCTTGTAAGTTTACTTTATGTTTTCCTAGAAGTCTGTTGCCCCTAACCCTGACCTCCAGAATTCCTTTATGTCTATCCCATGCATTCTTAAATCCCATGATTGTTTCATTCCGACGACTTCCTCTGGCAGGGTGTTCCACTTGTCCACCATCCGTTCTGTGAAGAAATTCTTCCTCATGTTTCCTCTGAATTGTCCTCCTCCAACTTCATCCCATGCCTCTAGTCCTGGAACATCTTTTTCACTTAAAATAGTGTATTCCTGCACCCTGTTCCTCCCTGTAAGATACTTGCATGTCTCTATTATATCCCTCTCTCATCTTCCTCTCCTCCAGGGAGTACATGCAATCCATGTACCATCTTTGTTGCCCTCCTCTGAACCTTTTCTACCCTGTCTATGTCCTTATGTAAGTAAGGTCTCCAGAACTGTACACTGTACTCCAGGTGGGGTCTCACTAGTGTCTTGTATAGTGGAATTATGACCTCCTTTTCCTGCTGGTGATAATCTCTGCCTATGCATCCCAGCATCCTATTTGCTTTACCTGCTGCCTTGTCACACTGTTTCCCTACCTTGGGGTCATCAGAGATGATAGCACCAAGATCCCTTTCCTGCTTGGTGCATGCTATATCCTCACCGGCCAACTGATATATTGCGCCAGGGTTGTTGTGCCCCATATGCATTATCTTGCACTACTTTGCATTGAACTTCAACTGCCAAACCCCTGACCATTCTTCAAGTTTCTGCAGGTCCTTCTCATTCTGTCTACACCCTCTGGTGTCTACTCTGTTACATAGCTTTGTGTCTTCAGCAAACAGTGAAATTCTGCCTTCTAGGTCCCTGAATGTCACTGATGAAGATGTTGAATAGGACCAGTCCCAGCACTGATCCATGTGATACCCCACTGGTCACTCTTCCCTCTGTGGAGTGACAGCCATTTACCACCACCCTCTGTGTCCTGCTGCCCAGTCAGTTACCTACCCACTGCACTACTGTTCTGCCCACACCCATATTCCCAAGTTTGTGTAATAGTATTCTATGTGGCACAGTGTCAAAAGCCTTGCTGAAGTCCAGATAGGCCATGTCCACTGCCCTCCCCTGATCCACCTCCCTAGTCACCCAGTCAAAAATTCAACGAGGTTGGTCTGACATGACCTCCCTGGTGAAACCATGCTGCCTTGGGTCCTGTAGTCCATTGGCAACCAGATGTTCACCAATCTCTCCTTCAGTAGTGCTTCCATGATCTTCCCACTACTGAGGTGAGACTGACTGGTTTGTAGTTTCCACTTCCTCTTTGTTCCCACTTTGCATAAGGGAACTACATCTGCTGTTCTCCAGTCTTTGGGTACCTCGCCTGTTTCCAGTGATCAGCAGGATTGCCAGAGGTTCAGCCACCATCTCTCTAGTTCTTTAAGGACCCTGGGTGCACCCACCTGGCCCCATTGCTTTATCAACTCTTATTACTTCCAGTTCCTTTAGCACCCTTTCCCGTGTAAAGGGACTTGTGTCCATTTCTGCACCATTCCCATGCCTTGTACCCATTCAGACCTATTTCCCTCCTCTTCCTCAGTGAAGGCTGAGCAGAAATACCTGTTCAATATGTCAGCTTTACTGTTGTCATCCTCCACGTGGCCCCCATCCTCCCCTTCAGTCTCACTATCCCTCCCTTTGCCTTTCTTTTTTCACTTATGTACCTGTAAAGGTTTTGCCCCTCTACCCACTGATTTTGCAATGTGCTCTTCTGTCTGAGCTTTGGCTTCCTTACTGAACTCCTTGCCTCCCTTTGCTTCTTCTGGTACTTCTCCCTAACCCCTTCTGCCTGTATCTTTTGTATTGCCTGAATATTAAATTGCTTATATCTCATGAATCATACGATGTGAAAAAAAATAAAAATTTCATATTATTTATTACTTTCCTGGCTAGTTTTGTACTTAGCCCTGAATTGGGGCTAAGCATTTTTCTGATGAAAAGTCCATATCTTGAAGCATTTTCGAGATACAGGCCTCGAAATGCACAGTGGAAGCCGAATGTTAGCCTATGGGAAAAATACTCAACTTCAGAGTGCCATAAGTTTGTAGCCCTCTAATATTTTGTCACCAAACTACAAAAGGCACATCTGCTGGATGTTGACTTTCTTCCTCCAGATTTCAGCCAAAAGACAAAACTGTTGTTTTGCAGTAGGGTGACAAAGAATTTCTGTTATTTTGGGCATAGTTTCTCAAAGTAGCGTCATGATTTGCGACACTTTCACAAAAAAATACGAAAGTGTCACAAGTGTGACACTACTTTGTGACACTACAGTTTACAGAAATTTTAAAACATATTTCTGGGGTGTTTAACTCCCCAAAAAGACATAGCTAGCATCCTTAGGGCTCAACTAGGGGAACACAAAATAATTGTGTCCCTAGAGGGTCCCAAATTTAAATGCTACATTTCTGTGACCAGTAACTGAAAACAAAATGGCAGATTTGTAACACTACAGTGGTCATTTCATACACTAAAATTGCATTTTGTGACACTGTCGAACTTTTATTAACTTTTCCCATTAACTATAATTGGAAACTAGTTGTTTGAATAACTTTTGAACCGCTTAATATTTTTTCACAAAATCTTTGAAAGGCACATCGGGGACCCCAGCTGCATATTCCATGAAGTTTTCAGACCAGTTGCACAAACTATGTGACCTGTAGGCATGAGCAAAGAATGCACAAAAAGCATAAATATGACTTTCTACAGCACTATATAGCTCCGCAACCATATATCCGACTGTTACAAAACTTGGCAGATCCAGAGATCTATGGTACCACTCCATGCATGCCAAATCCATCATACGGTGGCAAAGTTAGTTATTAGCTGCAAAATTTCACACATTAACCTTAAATGGGGTACTCAGCTAGCCATTATGCCATCTCTCATCTCTCTCTCTCTCTCTATATATATATATATATATATATATATATAATATAAAATAGGGACACAGTTGTGCCTCTATAGTTAGGGTTGAGTAACTCAAAGTTTTGCACTTTAATAACTTTGCAACCTGCTCAACAGATTTGCACAAATTTGGTATACGCCTTTCTGTGGGGTAGATTCTCTGATTATTGTAAGTTTCATTCTGGTCAGAGGTGTGGTCTATGAGTTACAGAGATATGAAATAAACATGTTTTTTTTACGGACTTTGCTGGAATTTTCTTTGAACTTGCCTACAGCTAAGAGGATTTGGTTTTCAAGTGTGAAATTTTCAGGGTAGAGAGGGCTGCCACACAGATTTGCCTTTGCTAGTCAGATAAAAAAAATATTAAACAGTTTTCAAGCAATTGCAATTTAAAAATTTGAAAAATGTTTCTGAGCATGCTCAGTAAGCACTTCAAGTTAGCTGTATGAAATGAAGTAGGAATCCTGCTCCATATGGAGATATTCTTACTTTGTATGACCACCATCTTGTTTTCAATTATCAGAAACCTCCCAAAATGATATTCTGTGGAGGAACCAGCATGTGTAGCTTGTTTATTGGGACCCCATTTGGTGATTCTGCACTTTACGGGACAAAATATGCCCATAAAATATGTTTAATTGAATTATTTAAATCCTACTTCACATCCACATAGTACAACCTTGGATCCTACATCGTATGGTGAGATATGACACAGAATCATAGGTTGTTCACCAAAATAGGATTATTACTAAATAAAATACATTTTGTGCTCACAAGGAGTGCCCAATCACTGTGTCAGCACTAGAGGACTCCTCCCCACCAGTATGGGACACTGGGATTCCAATCTCAATGCCCTAAAGGGAAAAAAATGTCTGATAATGGGGTGCCCAATCCCCATGTCAGCAGCAACTCCCCAGAAAAACATGTCTGACAACAGGATGCCCAGTCCCCTGTCGGCAGTAGCCCCTCACCAAAATGAGACACTGGAGAGTCCACTTGCAGTGTCTCCTGTTATATCATGTCCACCTCCATCACCAATGTGTGCCTGAAATAAAGAAAACAGTCCCCTACATCTTTTTATTTTAAAAATCCTGTAAAAAAGGTCCCCCATCATCTCTCCATCCCTCCCCATCCCCACCCTCCCTCTGCATACCCACCTCCGCACACACACACCCTTTACCCCATACTTACTAGTATAATTCAGCAGCTGTGATCTTCTGTGACCAGGACACATCTGCACTCTTCAAAGCCAAACCGGAACTGAAGAGTCAAGGTAAGGACTGTATAATGGCTGTCTATAGCATTTTGAACTTATGTTGATATCTCTGGCATTTTCAAAATGTTTTCCGCAAATTTTCAACATAGGCTTTTGGGACCTCTTCTAATGAACACTGTCCCTGTCATCTCATTAATCAGGCCCATAAGGTGATCTTATGTTGCTGCACAGAATTACCTTTTGGGAACAGTTAATGAAATGACAGTGCAGTGTTCATGAGGTGAGGTCCTAAAGCCCATGTTGGAAAATCTGGTGCAAAATGTTGAAAAATGCCTGTGTTATGGGAGCATGCATTGCCCAGTTTCTACACACATGCTCAGAATCTCACCAATTTTTCATATTTTCTCTCCAGATTTTCAACATTTTAGCATTTTTTTTACCACCTCATGGACAGTGCAGCTGTCATTTTTCACATCCTGCCCAAAACATGTTTTTTGCACCTGTGACACAGAATGACATGGTTGCTTGCAATCAGCTTTCAGGATGGCGAATGAAATAACAGTGCCACTATCCATGAGGTGAGGTTACCAAAAGCTTATGTTGAAAATGTGTTGAAAATTCCTGAAAATGCATGAGTTACATGCATCCATTGGATTTATTCTATGCACTCACATAACTTTGCTACTTTAAATCTTTTGACACCAAATCTTCAAGAAAGCCATTTTATCATTAATAACCTCATGAACAGCACAGCTGTCATTTTTCAAAATGTGTTTTGAACCTGTGATGTAGAATGGAGTTGCAGTTGCACTATAATTATGTTTTGCCTTGCATTTTGCAATTTCTCTGTACCAGGGTACATGAGGTGGAGTAATAGGATGGCTGTGCTGACAATTGGGTCACTGCTGTTGGACACATAGAAGTGTGGACCATGCACTTCCACACCTACATACATATGTGCATCTATGGAGGAACTGGAGCACAGGTCTGAAGGATACTATTATGCTATATCAAAAGAAGGAAATTCATTGCAAAACTCAATTAATGCATTAGTTACGGTTTCTATTACAGTGACAAAAGACTGAATTAGTGTTAGGTTACCAATCCTATCACCTCTACTTTATTTCACTCCTCCACACACCAATAGACAGGTGCCTTTGGGTCATTGGGCCTAATCCTCACCCCATTTTCTAATACTGCAACATCTCAGCTTGTTTACACATGGAATGGAGTGAGTGTTAGACCCAACAACCCCAAGGCACACTCTGATGCTTGTTGGTGTATGGAGGTGGGATGGTGGGGGTGGTAGGATTGGTAACCCTAAGTTCATATTTCCTGACTTTTGTTGCTGTAATAGAAAACCCTAACTAATGCATTAATGGAGGTTTTGCAATGATATATATATATATATATATATATATATATATATATATATATATGTATTTATACCATGGGGTGAGAACTTGTCAGTAGGATATCCTGTGTTATTTCCACTGCAGTGAGGATAAATCCTGATGACATCAGCAGAGTGAGGATATTGACATTTATCCATACTTTGCTGATGTCACCAGAGTGAGGATAACTGCACTGCAGCTTGCATTCTAAAGGAAATTGCTTCAGAAAACAGTTTAGCATTCTCACTGAAGCTGCAACTTATTTTATTTATTTATTTATTAAATTTTGGTGACCGGTAAGCCATTGAGCCCCTGAAGGTCCCTTTTTCAGGGGCTACTTGGGAAATTACATAATACCAGAGACAAATACAGCATTAGTTCAGTATACAGGAATTACAGTAACACAGTTATGGTGACAGGACAGAAGCATAGCAGTCCAAATGGAATACATAGTTAGAACATCAGTGATAACTTTGCGCTGAATATTAGCAGTTTGTCATGGAGTTAAACAGTGATGGAGGAATAGGACCTATCTAGTCAGTTATCTCTGGGTTCCTGTCAGGAGCCATGCAGTTACAGGAGCTGGATACCGATAGGTGGGCCTTAAGCCTTGTGTGGAAGTTTTTGATAGTGGGGCTTCCTATACCCCAGGAGGGAGCTGGTTCCACAGTGTGGGAGCAGTGAAGGCAAATGACATACTGCCTGCCTTAGTTCTAACCCTGGGGACATCAAGGAGAGCATAGCCTGTTGTGCACAGGAGGTGGTGGTTGGCCTTCTGAGCAATGAGACAAGAGAGACTGGAGGGGGTCATGCTGACTAACTTGTAGACTAGGCAGAGCAGGGGTATTGGAGTGTGCATCCAGTGAGGGCCAGTTTAGGAAGGATAGGTAGTCGCAATGGTGGTCCCTAGGGTTGGCCTGGGAAACAATCCTTGCCCCTTGTTATAAAGGACCTGGAGTCTGTTCTCTCCAGCTTTCCCAGCCTTTGCATGACCAGGGAAGCATAAGTGAGTGTTGGGAGGAGGACTCTGGTGGTGACTGAGATTCTGGCTTCAGGTACGAGCTGGTCTTTTAGGGGTAGAGGGTTCCCAGTTTCCCATGTAAGGTTTTAGTGACTGAGTCCACATGGTTCTTCAGGGTGAGGCCCTGGTCCAGGGTTAGGCTGAGGTATTTCAGAGAGGGTACTACTTAGGCTGTTGCCAACCACAGTGGTGAGGTGTAGGTGTTGTGTTCTGTCCTGACCAAAGGATCTAGAGCCGAACAGCATTGCCTTAGTTTTAGACGTGTTGAGGACCATTCTGTTCATGGTGAACCAGTGCTCCAGTGACTGGAGATCATCTTGGAGTAGGGGCTAAGGTTTCCCAGATTAGCGGTGGACCGGTAGATGACTGTATCATCCACGAGTGGACAACGGAGCTCGCGCGGCAGTGATCCAATAGTTCATTAGTGGACAGGAGAAGAGGATGGGGCCAAGTAGTGACCCTTGGGGCACCCCTCTTTAGTGGAAGTGGCTCAGAAATGGTGTCCTTCCACTTTACCCTCTGCGTCCGGTCAGCCAAGTAACTCTCAAACCACTTCAGAGCATGGCTTTCAGGCCTGTATTGCCCAGCTTAGTGAGGAGGAGGAGCCCATGGTGGACCAGGTTGAAGGCCTTGTAAAGGTCAATGAAGACCACATCAGTTAGGGTGCCTTGTCCAGGTCACAGAATACATCTGTTGTAAATTTCCTAAGAGCTGTGTCTGTCCCATGGCCGATTCTGTAGCCATGCTGGGAGGGTGACAGGATTTTATGTGCCTCTAAGTAGTCATGTAGTTGTCCATAGATCAGTTTTTCCTGGATTTTGACAGGATGCAGAATAGGAGATTGGTCTATAGTTGCCAATAGACTCCTGCGGCCGCTCTTGCAGATCAGGACCACATGGGCCTGTTTCCACTGTGTAGGGATGGCACTCTCCTTCACTGAGTGGTTGATAAGCCAGGATAGGGTCTGGCCAGGGCCGGGCCCGATCCTTCAGCAGCTTGGGGTGGATCCTGTCAGGTCCCCCAGCACCAGTGGATTTTTAGTTTTAGGTGTGATAGAACCTCTTGAGGCTTGACTAACCTTAGGTGGAAGGATGGGCTGTTGAGGTCAGGGGATCCCTTGTGCTGGGGAAAATGGTGAGGGGTAAGGCAGCCTTGTACGGGTCTAGGTTAGTGAAGTGGTGGTTTAGGAGGTGGCAATTAGTGGGTCCTCATGAATTAGTTGTCCATTGACCTCGATGGGCCTGGTTCGACTTGCTGTTCCTCTTCACCAGTTCACTGATGTGAGCCCAGAAAAGTCTAGGGTTCCCAAGGTTATTTTTCTGAAGGCATGTGACGTACTATATTTTAGGTTTTTTTATGGCCAATTTGCATTTGTTCCTGAGGGTTTTGTATGTCATGAGGTCTGCTTGTAGTGAGGAATGCTTGAACTTTTCCATGCCTTATCCCAGTGTGTCATGAGGGCCTTTAGTGGAGGTGTTATCCATTTGTAGCAGCTTCTCTTGCACAAAGTTTTTCATAGGGGTGGAGGTTGCTGCCACATTTATTGTCCTCTGGAAGAAGGCCACAGCCTCGTCCAGGGTGGGAGGCACTTGATCGGGCTCCAGTCTAGGTTGTTTAGATGATTGGAGAATTGTTCAGGTGTGTAGTGAGTGAAATCTCGTGGCCAGAATACGGGGGCACTCTAGGTGCCCTGTTCTTCCAGATACAGAAGATAGGAGAATGATCTCTCAAAGTGTCAGCCAGGATACCAGCAGACTGGATATTGCAAGGGTTCATCACTAGAGCCCAGTCGAGGGTAGAGTGATTCCCTGTTTTGTGGTTCAGTCTGGTAGGTTTGGACATTACCTGTACAAGGTTTGCATCTTGTATCAGACCTGAAAGGGACTGAGTGGGATCCTGGGCCCAGTTCAGATTGAAGTCTCCTAGGATGAGGAGTTCAGTGGCAATGTGTTTAGCTGTATCCTGCAGGATTGCCTCAAGGGATTGAAGGCGTTCTTAGGAGGGTTGTATATGCACCCTATGGTGAGGTGTTTGCAGAGGTCCAGGGTGATACAGATGAAGATTGATTCACTGTCTGTGCTGGCATCATGTTGCAGGATAATAAGGATGTCTTTTACATAAATGAGTACCCTTTTGTTAGTCCTGTCTTTCTGGTAGGAGTGGTACCCAAGGGCTGTAACCTACGTGGGAGGACATGGGGTTTGAGCCAGGTTTCTGACACTGCTAATACATCTGGTTTATAAAGGTCCAGCCAGGCTTGCACTTCATGCATCTTAGGTCGTAGTCTACACATGTTCATGTGCACGATCCAGCAGGCCCTTTGAGGACACCCATTGAGGGTCTAAGACTCTCACCTATGTCCCATTGTGTTTCTAACATTCCTAGACCATTACTGTGCTGATCCCAGCTTCAAAACAACCTGAATTCTAAAAGAAACCTTTTACAAAGCAGTTTCTGTTTCAGTGATACCTGCAGCAGTTTGTCTTTCTCACTGAGCCTCTGACTCACTCAGCTTTGCAAAACACACTCACCTGTGTTTTTGACTCCCAGTCCATTCAGAACACACACACACACACACACACACACACACACACACACACACACACACACACACATATGCTGACAGCACACACAGAATGAGCAGGAAACAAACAAAATCAGAAAATATGTTCCTAAAGCTCTCACTCCTGTGGAATAAATAACACACATGATGGGCAGATCATGGGATCTCATGAGAATACACAGCTCACTCTGCAGGAGTAAGAATATTTTCCATATCCCACTTCTGCCTATCATGTATCCCTATATATATCTTATAGGGCGTGGTTGCACCCCTATAGTTAGGGTTGAGTAGGCACTTTAATGTTAAACCTCATATTTTGTGCATTAATAACATTGTAACTGTTCAATGGATTTGCATGAAATTTGGAATGCACAGTCTGGTATGGTAGCTCTTGATTTGTCAAATATGCTTTCACTTGGACATATGATTTCTGCACAGAGAAATGCCAAAAATGCAGTTTTCACCAGTTTTGATGTGTTTTATGCCCATGGCACTGTGACCACACCATGTGGTCTTTTGGTCTCAAATTTGAAAAACTAGAAAGAGTTTGGGTCAAGGAACAATCCAGTATTGGTTTGGTAAACAAATATTAATCCATTCAAAAGTCATTAATTTAAATTTTTGAGTTCTGAGCATGCTCAGTTCACTCAAAAATGTATATGTATATTTTGTGACCTAAGAATTGTCTCATGGTCAAGGATTTTGCTACCTTGCAAATGAAAATCCTAGTCAGTCAGAAAAATTCCTTGTCCACGAGATGCCATCTTGTTTTCAGTTTTTCAGTCAAACAAATTGTCGTAGCTTTGTCTGTTGGTGAAGTTTGATTTCAAATGAGGCATGGGGTTTGTTTAGGGTGATACCTCTACAAAGCCATGCCTTTGGTTTGGTTTGTTTTTGTCAAAAATAGCTTTATAAAAATTAATAATTCTTGTTTTGTGACTCGCTAATGATCCTAATCCGCGAGCCTGCAAAATCCTGATCTGCAAGATGATCCTGATATGCAAGCTTTGTCCATCAGGGGATGACCTGATAGCTGTAATTTCATGATTAGATGTCCCTGGACATGACCAGATGTCTCTGGGGACAACCAGATGGCCCTGATGGCATGACCAGATGTCCACTGAGGAGTAGAATTTTGCTAGCTCACAGACTAAGACTGATCTGGCAGCCCAGGATTTTGCTATCTCATGAATGAAGAATTATTAAAGGTGTAAAAATTTTAGAATTGCATAGCTCATTAACTGTTTGGTCTTTTACTTGAATTTACAGTGTTGAGGGGATGCCCTGTGGAATTATTTATTTTATTTATTTATTTATTTAGTTTTTGTTAACTGGGTAGGGTGCACTAGCCATGGCAATGAGTACTTTCAGGCACGACCTGGGAGATTACAGAACAGTGAAGATGAATACAGAGCATCAGCAATAATATAACTATACATCATGACATAACATTAAAATGAACAATGTTAGATGGATGGGAATACATTGCAAACAGGAGATGAAATAAGAAGCAAGGTAAACAAATACAATTTAGAGTAAATTCATTGTCTAAGAGAGAAAAACAATCCATTTGCTAATGTCATACAATCAGGATATAAGTCAAATAAAGTTAGGATAATGCAGGAAAAGCTGTGCTGTAACACAAGAGTGGATATACAGGATAGATAAAGGAGACAAGGTAGTCATGAGGATTGGAATGAGGGATAGGAGGATGGTAGAGAAAAAGGATATAGACAGAAGAGGAGAGGACTACGAGGGGATGTGAGTAGGCCAGAGAGGTAACTAGAAAAAGAAGTGTTGAGCATTTTGGGATATGTCTGGAAAGAAGTGGCTTAAGGGGTCAGGGTAAGGTGGGAATAAACAGGCTAGGGTGGTTGGAAGCAAGTGCAGTTACATGAATCAGCTAGGTGACAGCGTAACAGTCTCTTGAAAAGGCATGGAAAGGGCAAGGTGTAAGTCAGAGGGAGAGAGTTCCAGTATTGGGGACATGACACACAAAGGCACTTGCCCCTTTAGAGGAATGATTCCTAAGAATGAGGGACAGGTGCATTGACCACTGAGGCAAAGCCAACCAGACTTCTGAGCCAGAAATAGCTCAGGGCTTAGGTATATGAGTTCTGATGATGTTATCAATAAATGAAACCTACGCAAAGGACTGAGATGCAAGGCAAAAGCCATCTGAGTTCGGAATAAAGGAGGCAGTGGTGTTAAGCCGGTGAGAAGAGGCGCATCATGACAGATGTTATTGTAGGTAACATCCCACTCAAGACTAGATTTACTTGCAGCAGCATAGGTTTTAACTCCATAGGTGAGGGACGGAGGAGAATACTATGAGCTGTGGCTATCCTAGCAGATGAGGTTATCATATAGCTGGTGCGGTAGACAAGGTAAGTTTCATGTTTACAGACTTACAGGGTCTGCTGGATGTAAAGGTCAAAATTAAGAGCCAGGGAAAGGGTGATACCCAGATATTTAAATGAGTTTACCATACTTATAGATGTGCCATTAACTGTGGGGATCATGTAATGTGGTAGGGAGTGTTTGAGCTTGGCATTAGTACCAAATAACATGGCTTGGGTCTTAGCTACATTGAGGACATGCTTATGGTGAGCCAGCCATTGTTGAATTAGTGCAAAGTCCTGGGAGAGACACCAGTTGATATCAGAAATGTTTTAGAACTAGCATACAGGACAATGTCATCAGCGATAATAGGGAGGAGGTCTGTTGGAGGTTGGAGGTGACATTATTTATAAATATGGAGAAAAGCAGGGGCCAAGGATAGACCCTTGAGGCACACCTCATGTTGATAGAGATTAAATCTGATAGGGTGGGTTTGTGTTTAACTACTTGAGTCCTATCAGATAAGTAGCTGCCAAACAACATAACTACATTTGGTGAGAAACCTAGCAATCTCAGGGTTGTTAAGAGTCGGTGTGGTCAACCAAGTCAAAAGCTTTGGTCATGTTGATAAAATTGCCCTGTTAAGGAGCCAGAGTCCATGGTCACAAGGGTATCTGACTTAAACTTGACTAGTGCAATGGTTGTACTATGACTCTTGAGGAAGCCATGCTGGGCAGTGGAAAGAAGGTCATGTTTTTGGAGAAAGTTAATAGTTTGAAGGCAACAAGTTTCTCAAGTATTTTACTGAGAACAGACAGGATAGCAATAGGTCTATAGTTTGATGGATGTTTATGATCACCTTTTGAAAACGGGGTTACCCTATGATGTTTAGATGTTGGGGAATTAAGTGGTTCCATAGCTATGCCATTGCGGTTGTTATTTTCCCCATACGATTACATTCCGTGGTCTGTCATGCCTTTTGGCACCCTTTATCTCGAAAATGAAGTGAGAGACAGAGTTTCACTACTGGCAGTGATCTAAGCTGCTGGACCAAGATTTTAAACCATGGAGTAAGCCTGCAGTGGAATTTTTCCATGGGTTGCATGGTTAATGAGATATTGTCAAATTTGTGTTACAAGGGTTCCTTCCCTATAGAGCTGCTGCATGGCTCTGTAGCTATGCATAAGTGGGGCCCACACTCCCACAGATGCATATTGTTATGCAGAAATGGGCAAATTGGTGGGAGCTCAGGCCCTACCAATACATGTGTTTTACTAGTTGTATTACTGTTTCAAAATATAAGGTCATTCATGGCAAAAACATTTAATGCATCAGTTAGGGTTAAAAGCGACAAAAGTGGGGAAATGAAATGTTAGGGATGAGCATTAACCCCACATAACCCACACACCCATCTCCACTGACTGGCAGACACCAGGTGTGCCATAGGTCATGAGGCTAACTATCACCCCATTCTCCTTTACTGTAGCATGTCAACCCACTTGCACATGGAATGGGTGAGAGTTGGGCCTGATGACCCCATGACACACCTGGCATCTGTCAGTCTGCTGAGGATGGGTGTGTGGGTTATGTGGTGGGGGTTAGATGCCTAACCCTAATTTTTCATTACCTCACTTTTTCACTTTAACTCCTAACTGATGCATTGCATGCAGTTTTTTGCCATGAATATATATGTGTGTGTATATATATATATATATATATATATATATAAACACAAAATCACACATGCCCCCACAATGCAAAGCATCATGGGCTACATATGCAAATCACCACTGAATGTTATGCTGGTCCAACTTTAAGCAGAATTACATGGTGCCAAAGGTCTCTCATACAGTTTGCAAAGGGTGCTAACAGAAGACATAGACACGTGTTTCGGCCCTACCAGGACTCATCAGTATGCCTCATCTGTTTGACACCCCAGTCGAATGGACCAGCTACCCTTAAGGCAGTGTGCCTTGGATATATTGTGGTGAACCCATTAAAACAAAAAACATTCAAAGACAAAGAACCTCTGGAAGAAAACACCGAGGCAAGGGTTACCCTAAAGGGCATCCGCCGGAAGCCAAGCCTCAAGAAAACACAAAATCACACATGCCCCCACAATGCAAAGCATCATGGGCTGCATATGCAAATCACCACAGAATGTTATGCTGGTCCAACTTTAAGCAGAATTGCATGGTGCCAAAAGGCCTCTCACATAGTTTGCTGTGTATATATATATATATATACTGTATATATATCTATACATACACACACACACTATTATTATATATATATATATATATATATATATATATATACACATACATACATACATACATATACACATATAATAGCAAAAACTTCATTAATGCATCAGTTAGGGTTGATACTACAGCATCAAAAGCAGGAAATGGGGTGTAAGGTTTCCAACCCTGACACCCCGCCCGACCCTGCAGACACCTACAGACATGGGGAGTGCCTTGAAGTTGTCATCCTAATATTCACCTGCAGACATTGACATGGGGAGATTTTAGAGATGTCAGCCCTAACACTCACCCAATTTCATAAATAAATAATCTGAGCTGGGCACAGTGTAACAAAATGGGTGAGCTTAGGGCTGGCTGACAACTCCAAAGCACCCTACCCCCATGCCTTTCAGTGTCTGCAGGGTGGGTGGGGTGTCAGGGTTAAAACCCTAACACCCCTTTGCTGCTTTTGTTGCTGTAGCAACAACCCTAACTGATGCATTAACAAAGTTTTGCTATGAGTTTCCTTTACTTTTTCAGATAGTGTAATCTTATTTGCTTGCTTTCTGTGCTGTCTGACTTCACCCTCTATTTCACTGAAAATAGTGATCAGTATTCCTGGGTAATTGCAGCATATTTCTCCACAGGAAAGCAGTGAAATGTTGAGCTTTGTAAACTTACTTGTTGTCCTCTGGTGGGTGGCATACACTACAAAGTAGATCGGTGGTCACTTAAGACATCGCCAGTGCATTAGGGTTCATATTAAAGTGACAAAGTATGGAAATGAGATGTTAGGGTTCCCAACCCTAACATTCCCACACCACCTTCTCCCTTCACCACCAACCATACCACCCTCACCCCACTCCACCCCAACCTCGACCCTCATACAGCAACAGGTGTCAGGGTCTACTTTGGGGTCATTGACTCCTAATGCTCACCCCATTCTCCTATGCTGTAACATCTCAGATTCCTAACACATGGAAATGGGGTGAGCTGCTAGTTGACAACCCCAAGGCACACACCTTTGATGCCTGTTGCTGTGTGTAGGTGAGGGAGGGGTTGGGTGGTACTGTTGGTTGTGAGGGGGATAGCTGTGCTGCGTATGTTAAGGTTAGGAACCCTGACACCTCATTTCCAGGCCTTTTGTTGCTTTTAATATGTACTGTAACAGATGCATTAACAACATTTTTAGCAATGAACATAGCTATAGATATAGATAGATGAAGGGATTAACCCACAACAGAGTATGAGTGAGCATTAATCCACACCTGGGGGTTGGAGTCATGAGGCAAAGCTGAGTGACTTCAACCACCCAGGCATGGAATAATGCTCAGTAAACCCATACTCTGGAGTGGGTTAATCCTCTTATAACATGGGCAATGTTATGTTAGAGATTTACCTAAAGAAATAGTAAATAAAGCCCTGTGAACATGCAACTGTGGGTATATCAGGAATAATCAATGGTTAGGTGACCTGTTTGGACAACTCAGAAGACAGTATTTTATTAACCCATGGCTACAGTTAGGGTTGAACTGAGGTTTCTATGTTAAATCTCAAATTTGCAACTGTTCAATGGAGTTGCACAAAATGTGGCATCGCTGTCTTTTAGGGTAGATCTCTTGACTTGCCAAGTTCTGTCCCAGTCAGATATGCAGATTCCAAGATGTGCATCACTTTGCAAACAGACACTGTGGGATTTTGATGTGAAATTTATATGGTAGAAAGAGCTTCGGTCACAGAAGTGGCTTTCACTTGTTTATTGAAAATATGAAGCCATTCCAGTTATTCAGTTTTTAAATTCCCATTATTTTCAATGGGAAGTTCACTCCTCTGGATAGCTTCCTGGAATGACAAAGGAATTTGGTTTCACAAAAGGATTTTTTAAGGGCCAATCTTTTTTGAGAGAAAAATTCCTTTTGTGAGCCACAATCTTGTTTTCAAGTTTTTGAAATAAAACAGTTCCATAACTCTGCCATATGGTGCCTTGCACTGACACCAGAACATGCATGCTGCTCATCTGAACCTTATGATGTGTATTATGTGTTTTAAATGTCTGTTATGGGCGGAACATTTTGTTCCCTGAATCTATATCTTTTATTGAGACTCACTAACTTTCTTTTCACCAGTCCTTTTTGTTCTCAGGAAAAGGAATCTGTCCATGTAAAAAGGATTAGACTTAGGTTTTTTTTCAATCCTTTTCATGAGCCAATTCCATTTTGGTGAGACTGAAAAGGATTGCCAAAAAGGAATCATCTCACAAAAGAGGATTTAAAACAAAGCGAGTCAGATATGTTTTGTTGTTAGACTGGATCCTTTTCCACCACCACAAACAAGGGATCATGGAAAAGGATCCTTAGTGGTGGAAATGGACTAAAAAACAACTAAGTCTTAAATCCTTTTTATTACAATAAATTATTTTTGCCAGAACGGAAACAATGGCAAAAAGGCTTTTATGGTAGAAAATGATTCAGGACTGAATTGTTCTTATTTTCCTGGTGTCCAGTGGTCCCTCACCCTTCATTTGTGGCCCCAGTCTCCATTAATGTTTTATTTAACAGAACTGGTATCTACTGGCCCCCAACAGCCTTGGCTCTTATAGTTTTTTTTATTATTTAAATTTAGTGCCATTCCCCAACCCCCACCAGAAACACATCCTGCATATCTTACTTAGTGAAAAATCAGAATTTCATTGGTGTCCTATGGCATTCTCCCCTCAAAAGAAAGTATATTGTTGCAAATAAAGAAAACAATCCTCAATGTCTTTTTTACTCTGAAAAACTTGTCCAACATTGATCCCTCCCACATCCCCAAGCAACTTCCCACTGTGTGTGTGTATCCCCACCCCCACCACTAGACCCACCACACACCCGCACTCTCCTGCATGTATCCTATAGTGAAGATGCAGTATTCAGTCTCACATCTTACTCCTGGAACTGGCAACTACTGTGTGAGAAGTAAGGTAACTGTTGTTCCAACCGCAGTTACCTTTACTTCTCATAGTATTTGGCAATTCCAGAGCAAGATGAGTTCGACAGAGACTGCATCTTCACTATTGGATCTGTGAAGGTGACTGAGGCTGGGGGTTAGTGAAGTGGGAGTGCATGCACATCGGAGGTCAGTTAGGGTGCTGGTGGAATCAACAATGGACTTTTTTACAGTAAAAAAAAAAATACACTGAGGACCATTTTCTTTCTTTACAGCAATATACCTGCGCTGGTGGGGAAGGGATGCCACTGGACACCACTGAAATTCTGATTTTTCACAAAGTAAGATATGGGGATGTGTTTTGGGCAGGGGGTGGGGAATAGCAATAAATATAATTAAGTCTATCACATTTGTTTGAAAACTAAACAAGCTAGTTACCTCTATCAGTAAGGTCCTTCTGCTTACCCCAGTGAATAAATTTGAATACTTAGGTATGTAAATAGACAGTCTTCTAGAGTATGATTGTATTTTAGAACATGCAAACATGAAAATAAGTTATCTGTATAGTTCAAATACTTAGACATTCAATTAAATGAGGAAAAGACAAATGATTTCAGCTACTTATTGTGATGGCATGGTTTACATGGCAAAACCTCAAATCACTTTTTGATATATGAACACATGTGTAGGTTAGTGCCTACAATAGCTATACCCCATAACAGGTACAAAGTATAAGCAGCTGGGTGACTTACTCAAGCATGCAGATGTCTGCACTGTAGCTGCTTTCTATATAAATGTTCCACAAACTGTGCTCTAGCTATCTCTGAAACTATTTGTACCTTCAATAAGAAACTACAGTCTTAGATTTGCAAGCTATCTGACTTTCAAAGTCTCTAAGGCTGTGTCCAGCATGAACAAGTATACCTTTGCCTTCAGAGCACTTGTAGATTTGAAACTTTTATATCATATGAACAACGAAATTTGCAGCAGATAAAGGCTTAGAGGACTATCATGTCTGCTCGAATGTACAGCTAGCACCTCATTCTGCAGCTGCCCTCACTTCCACCCTTCCCTTCATTAACCCTCCCTTGTCCTGTCCCATCCTCGCTTGAAGCAGTCCACTGTACCCGCATACCACTTCAGCAGGTAATGCATTCCACCCAGCCACCGCCTCTGTAAAAATGTCTCTCATCTCCTCCTGAACCTTCCCTCGCTCCAGTCTCATATCATGGCCCCTGGTGCCCTCCCCTCCTCACATTGAACAGCCCCTCTGTACCCGTCTTGTTTATTCCTTTCATGTATTTAAAGGTTTCAATCATGTCACCCCTGTCTCTCTCTCCCCAGTGAGTACATGTTCAACTCCTTCAACCTCCTCTCTGTATGATAAGTCCTTCAGCCCCTTGATCATCTTTGTCGCTTCTGCGCTGCACCCTCCAGTAACTTAATGTCCTCTTCAGATACAGACGCCAGTACTGCATGCAGTACTCTGGGTGTGGTCTAACTAATGACCTATACAGTGGCAGAATCACCTCCTCCCTCCCTCGAGGATATACCCCTTGCAATACAACCCAGCATTTTGTTGGCCTTTGCAGCTGCCTTCCTACATTGTACCAGTTGTTCATTGACCCTGTAATGAGCACACCCAGATCCTTCTCCTCCTCTGTCTGGGCTAGCTGCACTCCCCTAGCTGGTAACTCTTCCTTGGGTTCTTCATCCCAAAATGCAGCACCTTGCACTTTTGGCATTAAAGCCCAGTTGTCAGGTGTCTGACCAGGTTTCAAGCTTTGCCAGATCATCCTGCAACCCTGCCATCTCCCTAGATCATCCACCACCGTGCCTACCTTGGTATCATCAGCAAACAGACTGATCTTGCTCTTGATGTCCCATGATATGTCTGCAATGAATATCCCAAACAACACTGGTCCCAGCACTGGAGCCCTGTGGAACACCGCTCATCACTGCCCTTGGGTGTGAGAGCTCCCCACCCACCACCACCCTCTGTTGCCTTCCCTGCAGCCAGTTTCCTACCCATCTCACCAGCTTTGCACCCACCCCTGCCTACTAACTTCCTTCCCAGCCTTCCATGTGGCACTGAGTTGAATGTCTTACTGAAGTCCAGATACAGGACATCCACTGCATGGCCCCTGTCCAGTTGCCTAGTTACCCGTCATAGAACTCGACCAGGTTGGTTTGGCAGGATCTGCCACGCATGAAGCTATGCTGTCTGCTGTCCTGTAGTCCTTTGGCCTCTAGGGGGCCACCAGCCCTCCCTTCAGGATAGTCCTCATTAGCTTACCCATGATGGATATGAGGCTCACTGGTCTGTAGTTTCCCGGTTCATCCTTGGGGCCACTCTTGTGGAGGGGCACCACATGAGCCATCCTCCAGTCCTGAGGTACACACCCAGAATGTAGTGAGGCATTAAATAGGTCTGCCAAAGGCCCTGCAAGGACCTCTGCCAGCTCCTTCAGTACCCTGGGGTGGATGCCATCTGGGCCTGGCGCCTTGTCCACCCTCAGTGCCTTCAAACCCTCTCAACTCTGCCTCCATGATTTCCCATCTGTCACCACTTCCCCTGCTTCTGCCATTTCTCCCACCTTGGGTGTCACCCTCTTCTCTTTAGTAAATACTGGGCAGAAGTACTCATTTAGTGCTTCCCGCTTATCGCACCTTGCTTCCACCCAACCCTCCTTCCTAATCCTTACTATGGTCCTTACAGCTCCTTAAACCGAATGAGTTGATTTTCTACTGAAATTTTAATATATCATAGAGCACAGATTTCAACTGATTTGTTTCAGTTACTGTTAAGCACTTTGTAAAACTTGAAATGTTGTTGCTGCCTCTGTTTTAAGATCTTGACCAAGGTATTATGTTTCAGTAGTTAGCACAGTAACTTACATAAAGTAATGTATACTCAATCTGTAAGATAAGGCAATCGTTTTTACTCAAAGCCCCATACATAGGGGTCAGAGGCAATGTGGTGTACATAGCAACAGATAAAATGCAGAAAAGTTATTAAGTAAAACATATAACTTTTGCCCCAGCACCCAGCAACCAGCACCCAGCACTTACAATCAGTCTTTGCACCCCTAGCACCTACCTGTCATATTCCCTCAACAAGGCCCCCTGGCTGCACTGCCCCCGCCCTCCCCACCTCCCCCACGTATTCACTCCTGCCCCTCAACAACCACCTCCCATACTCCCCCTTACCCCTGCACCTCCTCCCCTTGATCTCCTGCACCCTCACTTCTCCCCACTGAACCCCTCCTCCCTTGTCTTGCTCATAGCTCAAGTCTTTGTACTGGTAATTACATATCTGTAAGTCAGTGACTATATGTTCGTAATTAAAAATGATGACTGTTGCACACGCTGACATGGAACCTTTGTAAAAGAGCCTCAGCTCAAAGGTATTGTAATCCTAGATTGAAATAAATAAATAAACTATAAATACATAAGGTGCCCATGAAAAAGAGAAATAGGGCTCGATTCACAAAGCCCTGAGATCGATGCAAGGTGCCTATAGCAACATAAATGGCTAAGTGGCACCTTGCATCAAACAATGCCCTGGGTTATTCACAAAAGCAGCCTGCATTGACCACAGTCTGCCTGCCCCAATGGAACTTGCGCCACCCTGTGCCCTAATATGGGCTGCTGGCACTGAGTGCATGTGGCAGACGCAAGCTGCCACATCCTAGAATGTTGACTTCACAGAACTCTCCCACAGGAAGAAATTCTAAGCAAGGGCTGGTCTAAGGGTACATAGACAATTCTCTTCTGGGACAGTAGCCTGTGTGTGGCAAAGTGCTGTGGTCCCCCCTCCCAATACTCAATGTGCAGGTATATTAAAAGATAAACAGAACTCAAAACCCTTCCTGGTAGTGGAACGGCACGTCCCTTCCTCCCTGATTCCTGATGTGGCCCAGTATAATATTAAATATACCCCATACCTGGTGGTCTAGCAGCCCCTCCTCCTCAATCCCAATGTGGCCCATTATATTGATAATAATTAAATGTATGCTCTGTATCTGGTAGTCTAGCGGCCCCTCCATTTTCGATTCCCGATGTGGCCCAGTATATTAAAACAATTAAATATATGTCCATACCTGGTAGTCTAGCAGCCCCTCCCTTCCCAATCCCGATGTGGTCCAGTATATTGATAATAATTCAATATGGCCCTGTACCTGGTAGTCTAGTGGCCTCTCCCTCCACGATGCACATTGTGGCCCAATATAATAATAATAATAATTAAAGAGCAGCTGATGCCTCAAAGAAAACTTTAAAAACATAATAATTAGGTACAATTGTGCCAGCATTCTATCAATATTTTGTATATTTCTCCTCCCCATTATTTATTACTAAGGATATTTGTATGAATGTTGATCTTTATCCTTGGAATTCCCTTTAGAGTCTATCTGCCTCTACAGCTTTCTCCCTTCTTCAAGTCATAATCCTCTGTTGTGACATCACAGTCTGTTTGCCATGGGAGTGAATGTGATGTCACAAGCAATACATTATGACTTCAGAATTAAAGTAGATGAACACTTCAGGAGCAAAGATCATGTTTTCATGCAGATGACCTCAGTAATAAATTAATGGGAGGAGAAATACAGCACTAATGGGGAATACAAGCTGGACCTGTGTCTAAATATTAGGTTTTAAGGTTCTCCTGAACATGTCAACAGCTCTTTAAATATATCCTCCATACCTGGCAGTCTAGTGCCCCCACCAAAGCCCTGATCTGCCATACTAGAACTCAAAATATCCCAGTTCAGTGGACCACTCCAGCCCCAATCCTCTGTACAGTGTAAATATTGAGGTGAACCCACCACCCCACTGTACTTTACCACCTGGCTCCCTCCCCATCCTGCAAGCGAGCCATCAGCTGGTACAGCCCACTGCTCACCACCACAGCCAGCCACCAACTGGGCTCTGAATGAATGCATACTGTATGTAGTATCGCTCAGTGAATGATGACAAGTGCCTCTACAACAGTGGAACTGGGAAAGCCTATGCAAAAGGAAAGTTTTTAATTCAACTTTAACATGGTCTGCAAGGTACTTAAAGGAATGTGGAGCAGTAACAAATTCCACAGCATGGTTCTGCTACAGCAAATGCCCATCCTTGGCAGATTTCAGCCAGGACATGGGCATAGCTTGCATATTCTGCTCGACAGAACCAAAAGAGCATAATTGTAACAAGTTGTGTCTATCTGCTGCTGTGTCCCAAGATCTTCTTCCAAATGAGATATCATATTTAATAGGAAATGGAAGCTGGGCTGGTTGTAAACGTTGCTAGGTAGACTTGATTGGATAAAGAAAAGTCTGGCAGTCTGGGCAGTTCACTATTCTAGCCCTTTTACCTGAAACATTTCACCAGAGAATGTAAATAATGAGATTCCCAGGAACTTTTCAAATCTGCTCAGTACATATTTTTTAAATAAGTCCCTGATGTCTCAGGCAAAAAACTTTGAACAAAATATCATTTCTGAACAGACATACTGTAGGTTTAGATTTGATCAAATGTCTGTACTTAGCACTTTCCCAATGTGTATAATGTGGAAATAAACATGAAAACCGGTCACTATCCCATTAATGTACCCTGCTTTGTTTGCCCGCTCTATTCCTGAAATCTCAGTCCTCTACCTGTGAGAACATAATCACTTCCAAAGAAACTGAATGTGATGTCATGGGGGTGATGATCTCAGGGTTAGATAAGCAAGTAGGCAGATGAAGACTTAGGGACAGTAATTCTGTTTTCCGGTTAGTGACCACAATCATGAAGAAAGAAAGGAAATATACTAAATACAGTATAAGCCAAAATGTGTCTAAATATTATGGTGTTTTTTTCATTGCTTCAGCTGAGCCATCAAAAGCTGTTAAACAACACTTTTGTGCTTGTTTCAGGTGACCTGTGTAATTAATTCTTAAAGTTTATCAGCTGGTGTGTAATGACATATAAATACATTCTAGGAACTGCCTCTGTGTATGTAGTCTAACATGTTATCTATGTATAGAAAACATATTTGCATTTTGTAACCTTGTAGTCACTGTAACTAAGTGTAACACTGTTACTGTTCTTGCCCCAGGTTACACTTGGAAATTCTTTGAATAAATACAGTAGGCAATCCTATTGTAAGAAATAAATACAAAATACAGTTTCTCCTTTCATCTTCCTGTATTGTAGTTTAAAATCAGAGGGCTGAATTTTCTAAGCCTGGCACAAGGTCAGAGACAAAATTGCAACTGTGGAGATTGGAACAACTGGTGCACCAATCCCTCATGGACCTGCCTGCTTGTATTTTCCAGTGTCAGCATCATTTATGACATTTTTAGCTTTTCCTTCCACTTGCATCTAGGTTTGAATGCAAGTAGTGGGAATCTGTTCACAAAAAGGATCCTAAGTGGTGGAAAAGGATTAAAAAAACCTAAGTCCCAAATCTTTTCGGACAATAAAACCCCTTTTTCAGCAGAATGGAAAAAGATGGAGAAAAGGACTTCTTATTGCAGAAGACGAATCAGGACTCAATAGTTATTATTTTCCCTGTTGTCCAGTGGGTCCCCCCACCCCTTAAATTGTGGCCTCAGTCCCCAATAATGTTTTATTTAACAGCCGTGGCGTCTGGTGACCCCTGCTCAACAGCCTTGGTTGTCATATATTTTTTAATTATTTATATTTATTGCCATTTCCCCGCCCCTTGCCTGAAACACATCCCCATATCTTACTTAGAGACAAAAATATCAAATTTATTGGTGTCCAGTGGCACCCCTCCAAAAAAAATGCAGGTATATTGCTGTAAATAAAGAAAATGATGCATCGATGTCTTCCATTTTTACTGTAAAAAAGTCCAGCGTTGATTTCACCTGCACCCCAACTGACCTCCCACCGGCATGCACCACCCCCACCCCCAGACCCCACACATACCCTCACTCACTGACCGATCCTATAGTGAAGATGCAACCTAATTAAATACATGTCTACTCCTTGAACCAGCGACTACTGTATGAGTAGTACGTGACTGCTGTTCTAACTGCAGTTACCTTACTTCTCATATAGTAGTCGCCAGTTCCAGGAGTAAGACATGTCTTAGATCAGAGACTGCATCTTCACTATGGGATCTGTGAAGGTAGGTGAGGGTGATGAGGGAGTCTAGGTGGGTGGGGAGGGTGCTGCACACTGGGAAGTCGGGTTGAGGGTGTGTGGGTGGAATCAATGTTGATTTTTTACAGCAAAAAAGACATTGAGGGACCATTTTCTTTATTTACAGGAATACATCTGCATTTGTGTGTGTGTGTGTTGGGGGAGGCCACTGGACACCAATAAAATTCTAATTTTTCACTAGGTAAGATACAGGGATGTGTTTCAGGCAGGGTGAGGGAGTGGCAAAATATAAATAGTTTTAAAAAATATGACATCTGAAGCTGTTGGTGAGAGGGCTACTAGACACCAGGGGCCAGATATTCAAAACTTAACCCTGGGCTAAATTAGCACTGCCCAGTGTGCTTATTAGCCTTTGAACCATGAGCAAGCTATTAGCTCTGAACCATCAGCAAGTTATATTCAGAGGAACAGCCCCAGTGCTAAACCTGCTGACTACAGCGTAAAGGAAGCAGTGCAAACAGGGCTGGGAGTGCAGTGCTGAAATAGCCCAGGAACTAAGACAGCTCTGAATATAGCACAGGAAGTGCAAAACAGCAGCTCACTGGAGACAGAGGTGAGTAGGGCAGAGTTGAAGCTGGTGGACAATGTGTGTGAGCAAAAAGTGTTGCAGAACAACTGCAAATAATAATGTAGGCCATACACTGCAGAACTGTGCTACACTGATGAGAGGTTTGCACATGGCTAACCAATTGCACAGTACTAGCACATTAGCCCGGTGCAAACAGGTTAACCTGGGGCAAAGGTTTGCCATATTCAAAGATCCTATGCAAATTAGCCTACTTAGATAATCCATGGGCAAACAGTCACATCTGCATCTCATTATGGGCTGCCTTGCATACAACTCCATGTAGTTTGCCCAGTGCTACTGAATGGAGCTCACAGCAACCCCTGTTGGTCGGAATGGCAGTACAGGCTGGAAGCTGCAGGGCAGGTGTGCTCACAGCAACCCCTTTGGTCAGAATGGAAGTACAGGCTGGATGCTGCAGGAAATGGGTGTTTGCAGGCACAGCCAGTGCATACCACTCACCCATGCAGCAATGCAATGAGAGACACAGACGTGTGACTGAGAGGCAATGAAGTACACAGCATCAAACATGGAGATACAAGCCCAGAACACAGTGGAACCATAGCCTCTACTTGTACAAGGTGTACTGTACATCTTCCTGTAGCAGCATAGAATATTGTTAATTATAACATGGGTAACCTTAAACACACCTGCCGTGGTCAGACAGCAGCACCTGACCATGCATTAAATGCCTGTATCGCACACCTAGTGTAAGAAGTCCCAGCAGAATCTCTGAACAGAATGGGACTCATTAAGTAGGCTGAAAGGAAAACTGAAAGGCAGCCACTTAAAAGAGTGCCTAAGCGAGCAATCACTACTCAGCACTCAGTCATCTTTAGAAGCAGAGGGTCAGCCAGTGTTGTCATAGAATGCATGGTCAGGTCTGTGTGTCATTATACTGAGTGAGCCACATATCTGCCTATGTAGTCTCCATACATACCCCAAAGCTCTGTATCTTTCATTTCCCAATGACTTCAGATGACGGGGTTTCATTATATTCAGTGCTGTACACATGGCCCTACATAATGTGCATGCAAGTACCACAGACTTCTGTATGTTCAAGTGGGATGTAGAGGCTGCAATCGAATGGGTACATGTTAACTGACAGAGTGGCTGGGCCATCATGAAAGCAGTGTGTGCACTCCAAGAGTGGCATTGAGGCAGGGTCCCCTACAGACAGACCGTGCAGGGAAATGTGGTGGTAAAACAGAGATGAGATCAGTACAGACAGCACAGACTTGCAGCACTATCTTGACTTTCAGGTGAGTTGTCGGTATCTGCTTCAAATTGTTAAAGTTGCAGTGGGCTTGTGGGTGTGGCGAGGGCCAACATGGTAGTAGAAGCAGTGACTGGGACACAGTGAGAGAGGAGGAGGGAACTCGAGGCTCTGGTTTTGTTTGTCTCCGCTCTTGACAACTCTCTGTCTCCCTGAAGCGTGGATGAGTTTTGGCCAGTGTGGTCACAGGACCACCCTGACAGAAAGAGAGCCATGAGCAGTGGTAGTGAGAGACAGAGAGACATGCTGCGATCAGGCAAACATGGTGCTGGAGAGAATGGGAGATACACACAGGCAGTGACAGCGGTCTGGGAACAGGAACTGCAGATTACTCACTATCGTATGCTCATTCAGCACTCAGTCAGTGGCTGGCTGCTGAGGTGGCGGTGGAGTTGAGCCAGTCACTGGTCTGTTTAGGCATAGTTGGGGGCAGAGGTTTTGACTGCCAGGTGGGGGTGGGGAACAACCAGACTACCAGGGTAATAATTAATTTGTTACAGCTACAGGGGTCAGAGATTGTGAATGGGGGTGGGGGACCACTAGACTACCAGGGAAATAGTATATTTTCTAAAGCTACAGGGGTTGGGATCATGATGGGGGTGGGGGACCACTAGACTACCTGGGAAATTATTAATTTCATACAGCTACCGGGGTCAGGGATCATGATGGGGGTGGGGACCACTAGACTACCAGTGATTAACATAAAAGTAATTTGAAGTGTATCAAAGTTGCACTTGAATTACTTCAGTCTACTACCGCATTACCGCATGGTTTTGCAAGTGGCATTTTGCGCCGCTACAGGTGGCACAAAAACCTGTAGTGGGGTGCTAGTTTTTGAATATGCCAGTGCACCGGCATTCATAGCCACTCCACCTCCCTACCCGCATACATTAACTTTAGTGTTGGCGCTATCACACAGCACCAGTGCTAAAGGGCTTTTAAGTATTGCAGCCTGGTGCAAACACGGTGCTGTTTGGTGGATGGTGGATTTGTGCCAGGTGGCAAAGTTTTGAATATCTGGCCCCAGGGTTGTTAAATGAAACATTAATGAAGACTGGGGCCAGTATTAAGAGGGTGGAGGTACCACGGGACACCAGGGAAAATAAAGACTATAAAATACTACATATATATAAAATCGAGGGTGATGGGGGCGCATACCTCTCAACCATTAGCAATTAAATGAAGGACAGGAACACTCAAAATAAGGGATATTAAGAAACATTTATTGATTTAATGAAAAGTTTCACTGGGAAAGGCATACTGAGCCAAAATACCTTTTTCCAGATGTGTTCTGCAGAGGGACACAGGGTAATTTACACCTCAAGCTACAGAAAACATTCATTTATACAGTACTATATACTATCTAATTTCTTCATATTAGTAATACAAAAATAACTCTGATGAGCAACTGTACCAAGGGGTCTATGCACAAAAGCGCCAAGTGCCTACATGCCGTGGATCCATGGTGCATACCATTCCACATTCCTTGCACCCCCATGCGGATGCTCCGAATCAGGGTGCAGCCTCATGCACCTGATTCCCAGTAGTGCAAAGAGCAATGCAATGGGGTGGGCGGAGGTGTGCTAGGGATGTGCCAGCACTGCATGCCATGCAACAAGCTGAGTATTGCTGCACACTGTAGGCATAGGAGTGCACCCATTATACCAGGGAGAACCCTGCCATAAGTGTCCTGCACACACTGGACCCTGGCACACCAGACACCAGCATGAACCCTGCAGCAGTTGGACATTCTCCCACACACACACAGCATTGCCCAACACTGACCCTGTTACCCCAATGCATATTCCCTTACTCAGCACACCACTACCATGCCCACACAGCCCACCACCACACACATGGCCATTAATGGACCCAGAGTAGCACAGCATGCCCCCCACACATGTCGATGTGCATCCCTGACCCCAACCTCAGTCTGCACATGCTCCCCCGCGACAAGGCACAGGTTCCGGGTAGCACTGGAATTCCCCTCCCCCCCACACACTCACAGCACTGCCCACTGTACCCCAACCCTGATTCACCCCCTTTCATCACTGGTGTGGCTAATGGTACCCCACCCACCCTTGGCCTCAGTCCCAAATGCCCTGCCTCTTCATAGGTGGTCAGTCAAACTCCCTCACCCCCAGCAGCACCAACAACACCACCCATCACCTGCACCTTTCTGTCAGTGCCACGGCTTGAATGGCCAGGGGTGCAGCCCTCCACACACTTCTTCAGCTGCCAGCCTTCCACATGATTATGGGAGTGTCACAATCCCACTCAGCAGGTCAGGCCCTCTGCTCCCACAGTGCCAACCTCTGAGCACAGTCTTGTGAACAGTTAACAGAACAGGGTAACCCTCCTGTCTGTTTTGTGGGTTCGACTCAAACTTTGGTCTCAAGTTCTGGAGGGATTCAAACTGTGAACCTCTTGCTAGCATACCCAATGTACAGGCTCTGATTATTCTGCTCTTTGGGGGCCAGATATCTTTTGCCTATGGGCACCTAACCTGGTGTACAAAATTAACCCAAAACTCTATTAAAGACCTCAGAATAAACTCTTACCTTTCTCCAGTTTGGTAAAACCAGTAAGCTTTGTACAGTGTCAACTTTAACCATGTATGCTTCACTTGTCAAGAAAAAGAATTTCAAAGGCACACCAAGTAGTCTGTAAAGTAGAGGTTTACTTAAAATAGATATAAAATTGTAAAATAAATACAGAACCATATATCACAAAACCTACAAATCACTTAAACAAAACAGGTTTAAAAGTGCAGACAAAATCTCCTACCACAGTACACTTAGAATTGCCATCTCTAATGTATACTTATCTCCTAATAGTGCCTGATGTTGCTTTTCTCAGTCTTGAGCCTGCCTTCTCCATGATGTCACCCAGCTCCTCCTCTGTCTATTAAAAATTATGCAATCAGGATGTCATCACTCAGAAGGTAAATTAAATAAGGTTAATTTCTAAGTCCTTCTTTCATCCATGAGCAACATCCTGCTTTTACAGACATCAGAGGAACATTTATGACTTCGCACCAGTGTGACATAACCTGGTTTTCCTCCTCTAAATGTCATAAAATGGATATTTTCTATCCTGTCAGCTGGCAAGCTACATTTAAGCTAGATAAACAGGAGATGCTTAATTTAGGTCTCTTCTAGCCTGTAATTATCTCCTGGCCTTCCATGTAACACCCTGTAGCAAAAACCTGGGAGGAGGGTGTCATTCCACAGGCTGTTTCAGCATGTCTCATGAGAGACACTCAATAACACATTTTTATATTACAAACATCATAGATTAATCAGAACCAGCTGTACAAGCATCACAGGAGTACACCCTAAAAAGGAAGCACGCACCTAGCATCAGTCAGATAGCTGGCAGCCAAGGTGGTGTGTGGAGGGCTGTGCTACTGCCATCCAAGCCATGGCACTAACAGGCAGGTGGGGATGGGGATGGTGCATCGGTGCCATGGGGCTGGTTCCACTGACCTCTAATGAGGGCGGTGTTTCAGCATCATGGGAGGGTGTATGGTGTGTCGGGTGTCAGGCTGGGTGATGCTCCATGTGCAGCACATGAGGGGCAACTACATTGGAAGGGGAACAGTTGTGTTTGGGGGTTAACCACTGCTGGACAGGGCTCTGCTGTGTGTGTGGGGAGTACGTCTATGTTGGGATGGGGCACTGATATATGTGTGTGTGTGTGTGTAGGGGGCATCTGGGATGGGAAAGGGGTCCTGTTGTTGGGGTCCAGCTGTGCACTGGAAGGGTACTCAGTGGCATGGGCTTGGCAGGGGGATTAATGGAGGCCAGGAACTGGCCACACAAGTCTGGGTGCCTGCATTTTGTATTCATGCACCCAGATCCATGCCTAACCATGCATATGATCCACTATGGGACCCAGGATGGGCATCCACTGGATGTCCACCTGGATCCGCTACCCCACCCTGGCTTCCCTGTGCATTCCTGTGAGCCAGGGGCAGGCCCATGGACAGGTGGTGGCCATTTTGAATACTGGGCTGTGCGCACATGTCTGTGGGTATGGAGCTGCTCAGGTGGGTTCACAGATCCGCAAGTATTTCTGCCTGACCGCATATAAGCCTCATAATTAGTAAGGCAACTGATGAGAAGTAGAGTATATTGACCCTCATAATGAGGACATATCCTCAGGCATAGAAGTACAAGTTTAGAGCACCATCTAAATCACTGTGTTTACCTGCAGAATGCTTATTTTAATTTTAGGAAAATAAGGCTGCAGAAATATGATGGATGGATGGATGGGAGTGCAGCACCCAGAGGACACTGTGCTTCAATAGCAAAAATAAGATAACAAAAATGATGGTTTGCTGGCAGCACAGTGTATAGAGGACCCTGTGCTCCAACAGCAAAGTAAAGATACCAAAAATTGATGGATGGATATGAGGTCAGGGTCTGGAGGACCTGGTGCTCCCACAGCAACATAAGTATACGATTATACTATCTCAAAAAGTAAGGAATTAGTTGCAAAAATCTTTGTTAATGCTCCAGTTAGGGTCAAAGTGACAAACAGGAAATGTGGTGTTAGAGTTTCCAACCCTAACACCCCACCCCAGCCTGCACGCAACAACAGGCATGGGGGATGTGTACTGGGGTTGTCAAGCCTAATGCTCACCCCATTCCATTTCTAAATAAGGTTAGATGTGTAGACTTTATGAGAATGTGGTGAGCATTAGGTTTGAGAAGCCCAAGTCACACCCCACACCTGCTTTTCTGTCTGCTTTGGGGTGGGGTCTTACATGACTAACATGGCTGGACACCCACCCAGTGGGTTCTATGCAAGTGGTGTATAACCAGGAAGTGCATGAGAAGGTCGGGTGATGGGGCGGGGGTGCCATTGGGCAGACTCCGTGGAAGGACAAAAGACTGATTAAAAATAAAACCTTTGCTCTAGAAATCTGTAGTATTGTCCCGCAAACCAGGCAGATTACATATATATAGGGGATACATGATGGGCAGAGTGTGATATGTGCAAATATTCACACACTGCAGCAAAAGTCTGAATATCTCCATGAATGCTGAAGGCACAAGTGAGATATCCAGAGCTCACGATGCAGGTAGTGTGAGTATTTGCACATATTCATGAACTGCACATCATGTGCATTTTATACAATAGGTTTTTTTCTGTTTTACAAGTGTAGAATTGTATGTTGTTTGGTATTACTTTGCCATGGTGTGGCAGCATCTTCCTGAGTTGTGTGGTTGTTTGGTTGATTTTGGTACTTTTTATGAATGGTTTGTTTCCTGGTATTGTAGATTGTGGTTGTGGATTGGCAGATAATCCGTTTTGTATGATGTTATTGGATAAATCAGGTTGGGTGGGAGTGGTTGTGTTGTTTTGGTTGGCTGGTTTTTGTAGCTGTGTGATAGGTCGCTGTGTTCGACATAGATTTGGATTGGCTTCATGTGTTGTAGGGGTGGTTTTAGGAGTTTCCGGTTTGTAGAGCTGAGGTCCTTGTCGCTCAATATGCAGTGCTTTTTGATTTTTTAACCTGTTTCATTTCGTTAGGGCATTCTTTTTTATGTATGTTTTGCTTTATCCAAGTATTATTCATCTGGGACTGTTTGTTTATTTATTTATTTCACGGTTCACTTCACTGTTTGTTGTCCAGTTTCTTCACTGGTTACTCACATGTGCTTTTGGTAAGTGAAAAGAATATTTTCTGAAGTTGTTCTGTTTTTTAATCTGGCATGCTGAAGGATGTTTCCTCAAGTCGGAGTCTGATAACAGTATTTGCTGTTTGTTCTTTGGGTGATTGTCTTATGAAGGACCTTAGCTTTGTAGAGTGACGTAGGCAAGATGGTGATATTTAGTATTGACGTATGCACTGTGTGTATATCTGTAAGAATTTATCACAGGGTATACTTCACTGATGATTTATACAATGGGGGTGAGTGATATGTGTTTTTATTTTATGTGTTATCAGTTCACCCCATTGTGTGTGTGTGTGTGTGTGTATATATATATATATATATATATATATATATATATATAGAAAATAGCTGCACAATAGTGCAGCTATAGTTAGGGTTGCCCAGCCACTTCTATGCTAAACTCAACATTTTGCACTTTAATAACTTTGCCATCATATAACAGATACATGCAAAAACAGGGTTTTGTGTGGTTCTTTGTTTCGACTACAGCCCACATGATTTGTCTGTCTGGTCTGAAATCTTAGGGAAGATGCAGTCTGGGTCATTGATGTGCCTTTTGAAGATTTGGTGAAAAATATTAAACCGTTTCTAAAGTTATTCAATTTTAAAATTTTAACATTGAAGTCAACGGAGAAAAATATATGTGCCTCTTGAAAGCACCTGTTAATGTCACAAAAGCACATTTTACTGTCGCAGATCCATTAAGTAGTGTCATGCTGCCACCATCTTGTTTCAGTTAGTGGTGAAGAAAACATATGTAATTAAAATTTAATGTCCATAGGTAAACACTGACAGTTGTGTTTACTAAATGGGGCCTGAGGAACACAATGGTGCCATCAGTTTGTCTCTAGGACCTCTAGAAATACCTTTTTAAATTGGGTCTCCCATAGTGTCGCAAATCATGACAGTACATTCGCAACACTTTCAACAAATCATGACACTGCTACATCTGTACTGTCGCAGTTTCATGCCTCATACAATGCAAAAAAATATAATTTTAGTTGCCACACCACTGCATCTAAACAGTTAGGGCTTTTGGCTGAAATTTGCAGGGTGGCAAGCCCTGGCCCCACAGATGTGCCTTTGATGGTTAGGTAAAAAATGTAAAAGGATTACAAAGTTACAGCACTCTGAAGTTGAGAAATGTCCCATAGGATAACATTACGGCACCAGCAGCAACTTGCGGGCCCGTATCTCGAAAATGATGAGATACTGGATTTTTGTTCTCCGCACCTAAGCTTGTTTGGAGATTCCAAGTCATGTTTGCAACTGCAGTGGAATTTTTTCATAGTTGCTATGGTTACTGAGATATTGCCAACTACGAGTGTCCTTTTCAGTATTATGGGGCTCTGTATGGCTCCATACAAGATAAGGGGAGTGCAGGGCCCAGAGGGCCTGCACTCCCATATATGCATACTATTACACAAACAATGGACACTGTGAAGGGAGTGCAGGGCCCAGAAGGCCTGCACCCTGCACAATGCTACCAGTTGCCAGTTACATCACACTTTCTCTCAAAAAAGAAATTACTGCAAAAACTCAGGTTAATGTATCAGTTAGGGTTGATGACACAATGATAGAAGTATGGAAATGTGATGTTAGGGTTCTCCCTGTCACCCCACCCACCCCTCCACCCTCACACACCAACAGATGTCAGGTGTGGCATGGGTCATCAGGCCTAATTCTCACCCCATTCTCCTATACTGTAGCATGTCAGCTTGTTTACACATGAAATGGGTGAGAGTTAAGCCTGACAACCCCATGTCACGCCCGATGTCTGTTGGTATGTGGAGGTGGAAGGGTAGATGGGGTGTTGTGATAGTGGTGAACCCTAACATCACATTTGCATACTTTTGTCACTGGCTGTCAACCCTAGCTGATGCATTAATAAAGTTTTTTAATGAGTATATATATATAATATATATATATACATACAATATATATATATATATATATATTATATATATATACACACACACACACACATATATATATATATATATATATATATATATATATATATATATATATATATATATATATATATATATATATATACACACAATACACACACATATATATATATATATATATATATATATATATATATAACACACACACACATATATATATATATATATATATTTTATTGTATGGGTGTGGTAGCATCCTACAGTTAGTGTTGAGCAAGAGGTTTTATTGTAAACCCCTAAATTAGCACCTTAATAACTTTGGCAACATTTGATGAAATTAGCTGACATTTTGCATGTGTTGTCTAGTATGCAAGGTCTAAATCTGTGGAAAGTTTCATAAAAGCAGCCAGCAGAGGTCTAATTTTTTCCTATATATAAAGGTTTTAAGTTTTGTTTTCTTCTTCTGAGCATGCTCTGTAGGGTTTTGGGGATAATGTTCTGATACAGCACCAAAAATTCTGTGTCATAAAACTTGTTTTGGTTTCTTAACACTTGCTTCTCATAGCATAATTTTTTGTGCTGTGAGAGCTGTGAACTTGTTTTTTCCCGCTAAATTGAAAACACGGAAAATACATAAAATGGTGTAATTGAAAAATTACCTTTGAATCTAGCTAAACGGGATCTGTTTAGCTAGATCCTGATGTTTGTTTGTTTTTAAATAATAGCCACAGATACCTTTTCTGAGCACCACAAAATCCAAGGTGCCTAGCTTTGTAAGAGGGGCTGTTCATCCATGTTCTCTGTATGCGTAATGCATTAGATAGGGAAAAGGGGCATACTGGGTGGGCCACACAGTCCTTATTTGCTGTCAGCTTCTGTGTATCTGTGTATGAGAAGAGTAGGGCTTTCTTGAATGCTGAAGGCTTTTATGGAAGTCATGCTGCCAGCTTCAGCTGAAGCAGTGAGCCGGTAATCCCCTGTTTCCTACTGTCTGTCTGTCTATCTATCTATCTCTTTTTAATACATTTTAAGTGGACCGCATGTCCACCCCCAGTACTGCTTCTTTCTCCTCCTTCCTCCTGTTCTCCCTCCTCCCACTTCCCAATGTTATCTTCTTTGTTTATAAAATAAGTGCACTGAGGTGCCCACACCTGGTTCTGCTTCTCTGACCCCTCCTCTACACATTGCCCACTCCTGTCCCCTAATGTACCAGTTAGCAGAGGAGTACCCACCCCCAGTGCCATAGAATAGTAGTCTGGCAGTGGGTGTTCAATCCTAAGTATCAGAAATGTATCCCTAAAAATAAAGAAAATTGTCCTCAATGAATTTATTTTGTTGTTTACCTATAAGAAAGAAAATGGTCCTTCACAGATCCGCCTCCATGCCCACCTAACTCACCCAGACCTCCCAGTCAGCACCCACCACCTCCCACACACCCTCACTCACCTGAACATGCCCCATCGGTAGATCCACTCTCCAGTTAAAGACACGTCTTGCTGCTGGAAGGTGACTGCAATCTGAGAAAATCAGGTAAGTACGGTTTAATGTATTTCAATAAGTTTTTTTACTTTGATTCATAATTTTGTCATTTTGACATAGTTTGACCTTAAATTTTCAACATGACCTATCTGGGACCCCACTTCATGACCACTGGTGGTGGAATTATGTAAATCTGGCCTGAAACATGATTCCCGTGGTCACTTTGTGAAATCACCCTTTGGGTGGAATTTGACAGTGTTCACCACCCTTGTTCATGAGGTGGGGTCACAAGAAGGCTATGTTGAACATCTGGGGCCAGATATTCCAAAAATGACAATATGAATATACATTGTTTTCTATGCTCACTCATAACTTTGGTAATTTTAAATATTTTGATCCCAGATATTCAACATAGCTATTTTCACACCTCCTCATGAGCACGACAGCTGTCATTTTTCAAAGCCTGGCCAAAATGTGTTTTCACACCTATGGCATGGAATGACATTTTGGTGGCACAGAATGATGTTTCAGCAGATATCTGATAATTTTCCCCACTGGAATCATGAGCTGGGTAGGAAGAAGCTAAGCCAAAAATTTAGTATACAAATATGGTAAAATAGCCAGGTTATTAGTGTGCATTGCATTATTCAACGTTCACGCATAGCTTTGCTAATTTTCAATATTTTGACGTAAACTTTCAACATAGCCATTTTCTACACACCCCATAAATGTGACAGGTGTCATTTTTAAATCCTGGATAAGATGTGTTTTCACACTTTCAGTATAAAATTACACTTTGGCCAATATATTATAAATGCAAAATGCTACATGTCACAATTATAAGGAGTGTTGTAAAATGACTAACTTGAAAATTCAGGTCTAAATAATATATATATATATATATATATATATATATATATATATATATATATATATGTGTGTGTATATATATATATATATATATATATATATTAGAGGCAAAAACTCTGTTAAAAGCATCAAGAGTTGTTCCATAGCAACAAAAGCAAGGAAATTTGGTTAGGTTGTGTCCTCAGTACTCCCCTCAAAGCTCGCACTTTCACCGGCATCGGTGCATTGTCATCAGTCTCCCAACTCTCACCCCCATCACATGCATGTACAACCTGAGGCATAGGAGAATGGGGTGAGAGTTAGAACAATGACCCCTAAGCACACCCCAATGCCAGTTGGGGGTGGGCTAAGGGGTGCAAGGTGGGTTTTCAACCTAAGACCAAATTTCCTCACTTTTGTCATTGTGAAACAACCCTAACTGATGCATTAAATTGAGTTTTTGCCTCTAATTTCCTTCTTTTGAGAATGAGGACTATAAATAGTAAAAGAAATGTAGTCCACGCTCCCACCATGTGTTTTTTCGTGACATGGTAACAGAAAGTGCAATACAAACACAAGCGCTAATGGTTCGCACATGGTGATGCAAATGTAAATTGAAAAGCAAACGTTAATAGAAACGCAGGTGCAAAGTGATGCCAAACCGAACAGTGATGCAATGGAGACTCAAGCACATATGCAAATGCAATTGATAATGCGATGGTGATGATACTGCTATTGGAAATGCAAATGATAACTGTAATAGCAACAATAACACCAAAGGAAACAGAAAAGCAAATGCAAACGTGAGCGATATGGAACGCAACTGTAATGCACATGGTCACGGTACCACAATTGTAAATGCAAATGGTAACAGTAACAGCAACATTACGACAAAGAAAACATACACAAATGGAAGTGCATATGGAAACACAAACCGTAATGTCACGGGCATGGAACGCAATTGCAAATGCAAATGGTAACGGTAAGAACAACGATGATGCAAAACGAAGACAAACGCAAACGGAAATGGAACGGCTGCCAACAGAAATGGCAATGCACACAGTGATGCTAAGTGAAACACAAACACAAACAGAAGTGAAGACACAAATGGTAACAGTAACAAAACAAACAGAAATGGAAAGGGTAATCGACATGGTGGTGTACACGGAATGGAAATGCAAATGGGCACGAAACAAAAGTGCAAAGCCTACATTAACAGTAACTGAAGCACACACCTATTTTTTTTCTGAAAATCTCCATTGAGAAACACAGTGAAAACAAAGAATGTATGCATTATAATGTGCCTTGGAGCAGAAAATGAGCAGTTGTATTACTAAATTCTAATATCTCAGTAACCATACGATGAGAAAAAAATTAAATTTCACATGATTCATGAGTTTCTGGCTAGGCTTTCACTGAATGCATAGCACATAGGATTACACAGGTTTGTAGAAAAATTCTGTATCTCGCACTGCTTCGAGATACGAGCCCAGAAAGGCGGGCGGACACCACCATGTTAGTATATGGGAAAAATGTCAACTTCAGAGTACTGTAACTTTGTATCCATGCAATATTTTGTCACCAAACCACAAAGGCACATCTTTGAGATGTTGGCTGTCTTCTTCAAATTTCAGCCCAAAAGACCAAACCTTTCTTTTGCAGCAGGATGGCAAAGAATTCCTGTCATTTTGCCATAGTCTAGAAAAGTAGTGTCATGATTTGCGTCACCTTTCACAAAATTTGCAAAATGTCACAATTGTGACACTACTTTGCACACTACTTTTTCACAAATTTGAAAAACATAGTTCTGGGGTGTTTTACCCCAAAATAAAGACATGGCTAGCATCCTCAGGGCTCGACTAGGTAAACATAAAACAAATTATGTCCCTAGATGGTTCCAATTTTAAATGCCAAGCATTTCTGTGATCAGTTACTGAAAACAAAATGGCAGATTTGCGACACTACTAAAGTCATTTGCATCACTAAAAGTGCATTTGCAACACTGTCAAACTTTTGTTAACTTTTCCCATTGACTTATAATGAGAACTTGCTTTTGAATAACTTTTGAACCGTTCAATATTTTTTCACAAAATCTTCAAAAGGCACATCAGGGACCCTGGCTGCATGTCTCCTGAAGTTTTCAGACCAGTCAAATAAACTGTGCAACCTATAAGCGTGAGCAAAGAATGAGCAAAAACGTAATTGCATGCATGAATGTTGCTTAATAACTCCACAGATGTATATCCGACTGGCACAAACATTGCCAGATCCCAAGATCTATGGTTATGCCCCATGCCTGCCATATTTTAGGCAAATCTGTTGAACAGTGGCAGAGTTATTAAGGTGCAAAATTTCACCATTTAACCTTAAAAGGTACTCAACTTAACTATGGTAACACTACCGTGCTACCATAATATATATTTCATTGCAAAAAAAACTTCATTAATGCAGTAGTTAGAGTTAATCTGAAAATGTAGGAAATGTAGAGTTAGGTTTCCAACCCTAGCACCCCACTCCCACCCTGCAGGTAGCAACAGAACAAACTGTTATGGTTTGATTTCTTCTGCATATTCACCAATCAGGTGTGGGGTATGCCTTGGGGTTGCCAACCTAATGCTCATCCCATTCCATCACTAAAGAAGCTGAAATGCTTAGAGTACAGAGAATTGGGTGAGCATTGAGGTTGACAACCGAGCACACCCACATCTGAATAGTGAAGGTGCAGGAGAGGTCAAAACATAATTGTTTCTCCTGTTGCTGCCTGCAGGATGAGGGATGGGGTGTTTGGGTTGAAATCAAAATGCCCCATTTCCTTCTTTTGGTTGAACCCCAACTAGTGCATTAACAAAGGTTTTTTTTTTGCAATGAATGTCCTTACTTTTGGATTATATAATTGTATCCTCATTTGCCTGTGGAGCACAGGTTCCAGAGGTGTACTGCACTCCCATCCCTCCATAGATGTACACATGTATGTTACTGAGGAAGCACAGGGCTCAGAGGGTCTTGTGCTTCCATTTGTGTCAAACAGCAAATTCTAGCTGGCTTGGTGGTGCTGGAGGTTGAGACACTGGTCACTATACCTCACACCAGGCTGGTGACCCAGGTTCAGGAACAAGCCTGGCCACTGGGGTCAGCAGGGGAAAGAGATTGAGCATCTGTAGGGTGTCTCTCCTCTCTCTCCTCTCCTCTCCTCTCCTCTCCTCTCCTCTCCTCTCCTCTCCCTTCTCTCTCTCTCTCTCAGGGAGGGAGACTGTCATCCCACTCATTTCATTGACTGCCCTCTGTTGTTGGCTGGAGGGCAGTATGGGTCTGGAAGCATGATAGGATGTCCTCATGTGAGTGGGGGTGGGGAAAAATGGAGGAAAAATGAGCCTGGAAGGCTCAACGGTGATCCACCACTCCCAGGAGCCAACACCAGATTCTGGATTGGGTCTCCAGGAGGGGGGAGCAGGCAACCTCCTTTCTGGCCCCACCATGGGGAAAATCCATGGGGAGAACTACCAGGGATCAGAAAAGTACATTAGTGGCAGGACTGGAGAAAGAGAGTGTCCTTCCATCAGTAGGGCTGCAGCCACCAGCCAGAGGCTCTGGAGGATAAAAATTGTATTAAAGAAACTTTCTTTCCTTTGTTGTATGGCCTCTAAAACTTCCAATATTATTTTAAGGAATTGCATTTTTATTTTTTATGCATGTTTTATGTTCTCCCTAAATCATTGGGAGGGAGATATGTGTTGTTCTTGTAGTGCTTATTAATATCTTTGTAGTGATATATAGATTGTCCCTTAATTCCAAACATTGAGGGAGTTATAAGCTTCTGAAAGTTCCAAGGTTATCCTCTGGGAATTTGCATGTTGTAATTTTGTATTTTTAATATGGCCCCTACATTTTTGGGATACGTATCCGTTATTTTGCAGTACTCATTAAGACCTTTGTTTTGATATAGAGATTGTCATATAAGTCCAAATATTGAAGGAGTCATGGCTTGTTAAACTTCAATGTTATCCTATGGGAATGTGCATTTTATAATGTTTGTGGTTTTATATAGCCCCAGATATTTTTTTTTTGGGGGTTATATCTTATTGCAGTACTCATTAAGACCTTTGGTGTGATATATAGGTGTCCTTAAGTCCTAATATTGAGGTATTCATGGGTTGTTGAAGTTCAAATGTAAAAAGAAAACTAAGTCCAAAATAATTTTTCATGTGAAGGAATCCTTTTCGTATGAAATGAAAACTCATACGAAAAAGATCCTTCAAATGAAAAAAGAATTAGAAAAACACAAAGTCCAAAATCTTTTCCAATGAAGGATCCTTTTGTATGAACAAAAAAGCATTCAAAAAAATCCTTCAAACTTAAAAAGAATCAGGAAAAATCTATGCCTGAAATATTTTTCCATATGGAGATATCCTTTTCATTGGAACAAAAACGATATGAAAAAGGATCCCATGAAACATAAAAGAATCGGGAAATAAACTAACTCCAAATCTTTTTTCTGTATGAAGGATCTTTTGTATAAATGAGAAAAGCTTAACAAAAACAATCCTGTCAAATTAAAAAAGATTTAGGAAAAAATCAAAGTCCAAAATCTTATTTTGTATGAAGGAATACCTTCTTGTATGGCCAAATTTGTTTTTCATAATGTCATACAAAAAAATTGGAAGCAACTGAAGAAAAGGATGTAAAACTAAAAAAAAAAAAAAAAGATTTAGGGTCATTTTTCCAACAGTTAAGTGCAGAATCCACCTAATGGGGTCCTGATGAGCAAGATACATTTGTTGGTCTCTCTGCAGGATGTCATTTTTGTGGGTTTTGATTTTTAAATGGAAACAAGATGGCAGCCATATGGAAAGGAGTTTTCCTCATGAAAAGGATTGGTTCTAAATGAAAAGAATTTGTTTTCATATTTCCAAATTCTTTTTCATTTCAAACATCTATCCTGAAGTGCCTACTAAGCATGCCGAGAACCAAAACTTCAAATCATTAGAACTCTGGAATGGATTATTATGTTTTCACCAAACCAGCAAAAGACACTACTCTGAGCCAGACTTTCTTAGCCTGAACATTTCAGACCAAAATTCCAAACCTTCTGGGTGCTAGGGACCAACAAATAAACAGCACAACCCCTTGATTTTTACACATATTACACTGTATGGATCTCGGAATCTGGATATCTGATCTGATGGAAACTTGGCATATCAAGAGACCCTGGATTTCTGACAGCGCATGCAAAATTTCATGTAAATCCATTTAACAGTTACAAAGCCGTTAAAGTGCAAAAATTAGAGTTTAACATTAAACAGCCTACTCAACCCCTAACTGTAGTGATGTGACCGCACCACTATAATCTCTCACTTGTCAGATAGATAGATAGATAGATAGATAGATAGATAGACAGACAGACAGACAGACAAATAGATAGATAGATATTGTTAAGAAACTTTGGGCCAGATATTCAAAGGATAGCTAGGCGCCAAATCTGTTGTGCTGGATTAGCACGGTGCATAACTGCAGTATTCAAAAAGGACATTTAGCATCGGTGCTAGGTGTGCTTACCGACACTAAATCATAATGTATGCAGGGGAGGGACTGAGGGGAGGGACCTGAATGCGGCGCAACTGCATATTCAAAGGTATGGCGCAGTGCTACAGGCATTAGCGCCCAACCTGTGGCGCTAACTACCACCAAAAAAGGCTGGTGGTAATGCGGAGGTGTCCCTCCCCATGAATCACACACCCCATTGACCACAACATAAAGGATGTATCCCTGGTAGTCGTGGTCCCCCAAGCACTGTCCCGACCACAGTTTAAAAATAAAATAGCTTATTTCCTGGTTCAGTGGTCCTCCACAAGCAACCGCCCCAACCACAGTTTAAAAATAAAATAGCACTCGGTAGTTCAGCGGTCCCCCTGCCAAGCACCACTGCCATATTTACAACAGTTGCTCTTCTGGTCTGCGGTCCCCCCGAGTACCTTCAAATCATGGTTTGCAACAGTCGAAGTTGTTTCTCTGGTTCAGTGGTCCTCAGCACGCTTTCCGGACCTCGTTTAGAGTAAAATAACTCATTTTCCCCTGGTAGTTAGGAATTAGTGACAATCGCTTCATCCAATTGATCCAGAATGGAGCCAGCGATCGGATCAGTCCTTCTCACCACCACTGGAGCTGCCGACTGAGGTAGGAAGGAGCTCTTACCTCAGTCGTGCACCGGCCTGGTGGTGAGAGGGAGCTGATGCAGGTCACGGCTCCATTCTGGAATCTATTTGGATGGGTGGGTTGTCACCGTGGGGGACCACTAGACTACCAGAGAAAATGAGTTATTTTACTCCTAAACCGGGTCGGAGCGGTGCTTGGGGAGAGGGGACCACTAGACTACCAGGGAAATTAGCTATTTTATTTTAAACCATGGTCGGGAGCAGTGCTTGGGAACCACTAGACTACCAGGGAAATTATCTATTTTATTTGTAAACCGTGGTTGGGAGCTGTGCGTGGGAGGGGGGACCATTAGGCTACCAGGGAAACTGTAGTATATTATGCCAAACGTGGTCGGGATATGTGCTGGGGTGGGGGACCATTAGACTGCCAGGGATACTGACGTGATATACTTGTATTAGGGATCAGGATTCATGCTGTAGGGGTGGGGGGACCACTGGACTACCAGGGTGGAAACAACACAGGTGGAAACAGGGACCATGATGGCTGTGAGGGCTGCCTGGCCCAGTCTGTCTGCCCAGGTCCCTATATGTTGGATGGCTGTGCTGCACAGCCCAGTGACCCTACAGCTGACATCCTACCCCATCCCCAGCAGGTTTGCCTTATGCCTGCCCCATGCATACTAGGTTCCACCCACACCTGCTGTGGGCTGCCTCTGTTGGTGTGGAGTGGGGCATCATTCAGGGCATGTGTGGTCACTGGGTGTGTGTGTGTGTGTGTGTGTGTATATATAGCTATATATATATATATATATATATATGTGTGTGTATATGCATGTGTCTCTGTATCGATCTATAGTTATAGATCGCTATGGATCTATATATCTCATTATGTACTGCTTGCAGTGCTACATAGCTATGTTGTATGCACTGCTTATGCCTGCCAGCACACAGTTCCTGCTGCTTCCAGCTTGTACTTCCATTTTGACCAACAGGGATGTTGTGGACATGCCTTGGCCTGCAGCATCCACCCTGCACTTCCATTCCGACCAAAGGGGAGCTTTTCACTTCATGCAGTAGCACCGGGCAAACTGTATGGTAATGTATGATACACAGCACTTAATGAGATGCAAATGTACTTGTTTGCCCACAGATTACCTAAGTAGGCTCATTTGCATAGGAGCTTTGAATATAGCTCCCGTTGCCCTGAGCTAACCAGTTTGCACTGGGCTAATGTGTTAACACTGTGCAATCAGGTTAGCCTGGGCAAACAACCTCACTTCAGCATAGCACAGTTCTGCAGTGTGTGGCTTACATTGTTGTTTGCAGTCATACCTTCTCAACTGTCCCTGATTTTCAGGGACATCCCTGAATTTACCGAAACATTTACTCTGTCCCTCCTACAAATTGTGTTTCCATGACCAAACAGTGGGGCTGTAAGCATAACATAATGTCAGACATTACTGTTACAGATGTGTTCTTTCTTAGAAAATGCATTTTATACTACACCACTTATTCTACCAGCTTCTGAGTAGATACCTCCAATTTATAAGGTGTGTCCCTGATTTTAAACCTTTGTACCTGATAGTTTTAAGCCTTGTACCTGATTTATGAGGCAGGAGGTTGAGAGGTGTGTTTGCAGTAGCTGTGAGACATCTCTGTGCAATCACACACAATGTTCTCCACCTGCAACACTGGCTTGCTACAGAGCCTAATAAGCTGCAGCTACAGTTTGCACTTCCCTGTTGCTATATTCAGTGCTGTCTTACTCCTGGGAGATGTTTCCCTGCACTCCTGGGCCTGTTTGCCCGGTTTTCTTCACTCACAATATTCAGCTGGTTTTGCACCCGGCTATTCATTTTGAATATAGCTATGTTTTGATCTGGGCTCAGTTGCCCACTCGGTAGTGCTAATTTAGCCCTGGGGCAAGTTTTGAAATATCTGGCCCCTTTGTGTGTAGTGCCAGCTTGACCCCAGCTGGTATGCTTTGTGATTCCATTTCAGTAAGCTGAGATCAGTGGTGAGCTCAGTGACCCAGCTCAGTGGAGTGAGGGCAGGCAGATGACATTGTTATGTGACCCGCTCCAGCTAGGGAATGAAAATTGCAGGGTTGTTCACACAGAATCAGGTACCATATAATGAAGACAATTGTCCTTTTGGCATGGGGCCCTGCACCTCTGCACCCATGTGAAGAGAGGGCCCTGTGCACTGGCTGACAGAATGACTCTTTGCTCAGTGCATATGTGGCCACATGAAAACACAGGTACCAGAGGTCCCTGCACTTCTGCAGACCACAGGATAGCCCTATGAATTTTTGACATCCACCTTGCACTTCTGTAGTGGATGAAGTTTTCCCTTGATCCTGGGCATTTGCATCTGTTCACACAGTTCCCACTGGGACCTACAATTTCCACTGTCTCAAAAAAGGACATTCTTTACAAAAAACTTCATTAATGCACCAGTTAGGGTATCGTTTACACCACAAAAGTAAGGAAATGTGGTTTTAGGGTCTTCTAACCCTCACTCCCCATCCCCAACTAGCAAAAGGAAAACAATTAGGATTCTGGGTCTCCAAGTCTTGGAAAATCTGTATTGGGGTCTTCCTTGGGGTTGTCAACACTAATGCCCACCCCTGCCACTACCAGCATATAATCTTCTGTTCAAAGCACAAGGTACAGCTGCAAGCTAGTGCCTCATACCAATATACTCTTCGGAGGCAGATAAGTATGTCTTACCATATGTTGCCAAAACAGTGTGTTGTATTTTTATTCAGATAGAGTCTTGCAGCCCTGCATGAAAAAAGCATGTCTGACATTGTTTTCTTAGAGAACAGGGTTGGAATTGGGGCTGACAATCCCAATGAAGACCCCACCACTGATTTGCCAAGAGCCCAGACACCCACAATCCTATTGTTTTTCTTCTGTTGGTTGGGGTGGGGAGTTGAGGTTGTGTTATTTTGTGGCTTTAACTTGAACCTAACTGGCACATTAGCAATGTTTTTGCAGAAATATATATATATATATATATATATATATATATATAATTCACTATATGGCATGCTCTGATATATGCCTGCAGCCACAATCTGAGTATGTTCAACCTCCCAAGGCATGCATCTATCACAGTATGACCACACACCCTGTAGTGGATTGTCTATCTTTAAAATGGACAGAAATATTGGGGGCATAGTCCCTGTTTGGCTCAAATTATTGTTTCCTTTTAGGTCATGTGGTTGATCCTGCAATGGTTGTAATAGGTTTAAAGTGACACAAAAAAGTTAGCTGGTTGATCACCATGATTTTTACAGGTAATTTTTTGGCCACTAAGCTGCAAGGCGAGGAGGAGAGTGAGTGTTATTGGCTTCAGAAGAATAGATATAAGTGTGAGTGAGTGTTGCTATACCAGCACTCACCCAGGCTTGCATCTGCACTTCTGATGCTGGTGACATGCTTGCTATTCTCGCTCAACACTCAGTGGCTTCTTTACAAAAACTCACTAAACTCATCTTTTTGTTTTGTTAATATAATCTTTATTAAATTTTCTTGGTCAAGGCAGTACACTTATTACAGCAGTGAAGAATTAAGTATACAGAGAGGGCTGTATCATTTGTATAACATTCCAGCCTCTGTATCCCAACAATTATACCATCAGGCCATCTCTTCCCCTTTGGAACAGCTTGGGAGGGATGTCCTGACATGTTAAAATTAAAACCCTGTAGTAATGTCTGGAACATCACCCAGCATGGAAAAACATGTCATATTGAGTTCAATACCCCAAGTGTAACAGGATGGGGGAGACCCAGGGCAGACAAATCCCAAGGGCAAGGATCCTTTAAATGACAAAACTTTAATATACAACTAATAGAGTATCCCTAAATCTGCTAGATGTTATGCAAAGAAACCCCCTATTAGCAGCATCAGACCATGCTGGCATCTAGGAACCAAAGTAGTATCCTTGCTCATAGCATGTAGAAGCCAAGCATTCCAGTGGGAAAAGCAAATTTCGAGGATCATTATGCAAATGTAAGTTTCTCCTTATGATAAATACTGTTGACCATGCGACACTCAGACAGTTGGTTCTGATTAATCTATGATTTTTGTAATATAAAATGTGTTATTGAATGTCTCTCTTGAGAGATGCTGACAGCTTGTGAAATGACAACCCCTCCCAGGTTTTAGCTAATAGGTGTTACCTGGAAGGCAAAGAGATAATTACTGGCTAGAAGAGACTAAATGAAGCATCTCTTGTTTATGTGACTAATTGCAGCTTGCCAACTGCCAAGATAGATCATAAACTTTAATAACATTCAGAGAAACACATTTAAAATTCACATGGTGATACAAACCATGTTGTACCTCCGTGAGATCTGGCAGAGAGACATAACAAGTCCTTTGATGTCCTGGAAAGGAAGGCTGCTCATAAATCAAAGAAAGGCATTGAAAAAAATAAGTTTTGCTGAAGTCATAGAATTTGAATTTACCTTTGATAAGACATCCTGTTTTGCATAGATGTATTTTTTATATTCTGACAGGGAGGAGCTAGGTGACCTCATGCAAAGAGGTTGGCAAAGCCAGTTTTAAACAGTATTCTGTTTAACATTTAAACACAAATGTTTGGACTCTGAAAAAGAAACATCTACAGCACTGTGAGATAAGAATACCTTAGAACAGACAAGTCTAAGTGTATTAGTGGTAGGAATCTGCAACTTTTAAAACCTTATTCTTTTAAGTGATTTGTATGTTTTGTGATATATGGTTTTGTGTTTTACATTTTACATTCTTATCTAATTTTAAGTAAACACCTCATTTTAAATAGATTATTTGTGTCTTCCAGGTCCTTCTGTTTTGCCTGTGATGCGTGGATGGTTAAAGAGTGTGACAACACTGTGCATGAGCTTATATGGTAATACCAAACTGGAAACAGGTAAGAGTTATCTGGGTCTTAATAGAGTTTTTAAGGGTTCATTTTGTATACCTTGGTTAGGTTCCCATAGGCAAAAGATTTTGCCCCCTGAAGAGACAGAATTATCTGGAGTCTGCACATTGGGTACATTAGCAAGAGATTCACAGTTTGAATCCCTCCAAGACTTGAGACCAAAGGTTGATTCAAACCTACAAAACAGACAGGAGGTTACGTGTTTCTGTTTCCTGTTCACAATACTACGCTCAGAGGTTGGCACTTTGGGGGTAGAGGGCTGACCTGCTGGTGGTTTGTGACAGTTTTGTTTGCAGCAGCGGTGCAAACAATTTTGGTATTACCAGCGCTGATTGTTCAGTGTGTCAGCTTGAGACCATCAGCTCACTTGCAAAAGAAAGAAAAAGGGCAGTAATGTTTTTGAAAAAAGAGACAGAACTGTATCACTTGGCATACAGTCAAGTTCCTACCCATTTATTTTTTTTTCTAAGTGCATGTCAGAGCCATGACAGGGAAGGGAGATGGCTTTGCTACCTTGGTACACTGTAGACTACCTAAAGCAGTTGTGCAGAGACAGAGGATCCCGCTCAAGGTGAAACCAGCAACAGAACCTTGTGGATGCCTTGATGCAGTAGATACCCAGAGCACCGAGTCACAGACAGTGACTGTAAGGGACCATACCTTGAATGTGGCAGGGCTAGCAGCCAGTGCAGTGTCCATATCTGGTAAGGATGACAGCAGGGCCACTGTCAGTGAAGGAGCCACCACAGCAGGGGAAGATCCCGGTATCCTGGATCCAGAAGTACTCAGGCTGCAAATTGAGTTCAGCAGAATGCAGCTGGAGTTCCAGAGGAGAGGACCGTGAACAATGGGAGGCAGACTGTGAGGAGTGTGAGCATCAGTGAGCTGCAGAGGAAGAAGGAGTGAGAATGCCAAGATGCAGACCATGAGGAGTGTGAGTGCCAGAGGCAACATGAACTGGAAGCTACAACTCCAACCACCAGCACCAGACAGGGTAAGTGGCTTGATTTAACTGGGACTGCAGGACTGGATTACACATTGAATTCCAAATTGATAGCAAATTTAAAGAGGGAAGGACATGGATGCCTTTTGAATTCTTTTGAAAAGTGTGTATTCAGGCAAAAATTCATAGAGAATCCTAGAGCTTCCACCTATCCCGCTACTTACCAGGAAAGCTCGAGATGCACTGGGTCAAATGGACAATGAGGACAGTGATGATTACAGCAAACCTAAAGCTGCACATTTAAAGAAATTTGAATTAACTGCTGAATCATACAGAGCTAAATTCCATAAGACAGAAGAAGCCCTGACATGAGCTACAAGGAGCTAGCCATGAAACAATGTCAGTTTTAAAATGGTGGGAAGGAATTGAAGCAAACTCTGTTGATAAAATTGCAAATGTGATTTTGTTAGAACAGTTTTATTGGGCATGCACAGCAGGCTGAAAACCTGGCTGGAGGACCCGAGATCCCAAAACAGTGCAAGAAGCGGCTGAACTCTGGACCACTATGCCAAGAGCAGACATACTCTGAGAGAGCGAATGAGGTGGGCGTGGCAGTGCAGAAAGGGAAACGCGCCTTCTGGGCAGCTAAAACCTCACTGTCTCCATTGAAACCAGTTATTCCAGGATTCAGAGAAAGATTTCTCTGAAAAGAGAAGTGAATGTTGATTATGTAAAGAAACTGGGCATATTGCCTGACAGTGTCCCAAAAGAATGAGCAATAGTATGCAGAATGGTACTAGAAAAGAAGTGGTTTGTTTTGTGTCCTGGGAGCATGCCAGTGAACATGAGGGAACACATACCCAGTCATGGTGAATGGTGTACAGACACAAGGGTTAAGGGACACGGGCATCCCTGACATTGGTAAAGACTATCTAGTGAAGCCTGGTCAGCTTATACCCATAAATACGTCACTGTATATAGGACTTTACTGGTGAGGCAAAAACATTGCCCCTCACCAGTGTTCTCCTAGACTGGGGTGAAACATGGGAACTATGCAACAGGTGGCTGTAGCCAAAACATTAGCAGTGGATGTGATCCTGGGCAACAATCTCAAACAGGGGCTGGTATGTGCAGTTACCTGTAGCCAAGTAGCAAGGAAAATGGTAGTTCCCTGAACCCCAAAAGAACCATTTGGAAATGACTGAGAGGCTGGTTCCCTGGCCCATGTCTCCAGATGGGGAGACTAATGAAAAGGGGTGAAATTTCCCCATAGCAGTCAACCACACAGCTACGGAGGTTACTCTGAAGAGGAGGGTGACTCATTGTCAGAGGGTTGGGAATGACAGTGATCATGAGTGCCCTGATGCTAGTGCTAGGGACCCTATTTTAGTGACTGAAGGGGACCTGTCCCATGTCTTGGAATGTGAGGGTTTGAAGCTGCTCAGAGAAGTGACCATAGTCTAGAGAAGCAGAGGGGCTTGGGCAGACTCGGATGGTGCACATGGAGGTGACGGCAGACATAAGGTTTATTGGGAAAATGGACTTATGCATACTCAGGCAGTACAGAGAGGGAGGGTGCTAGGCAGGCAGATTGTTGTTCCCAGGAGTATCGTGAGCAGTTGCTCAAGATTGCACTTGATATTCCCTTGTCTGGTCATCTAGAAATGATGCACGACACAGCAGTTGGCCCAGAATTTCTATTAGCCTAACTTCACACCAGGTGAAGAAGTATTGCAGGTCTTGTCACAGTGTCAAGAAATAGGGAAGGTGGCAAGAAAACCCAAGCCACCCTGATTCCATTGCCCATAGTGGAGGAGCCATTCCAGTGGGTGGAATGGATATTGTGGGGCCTTTAAATAACCCCCAGCTCCTCAGGGAAGAGATTAATCCTGACTGTGGATTATATGACCTGGTTCCCAGAGGCTGTCCGCCTCTATCCTCACTGAGGACAGAAAAAGTGGCAGATGCCTTACTTGGGATTTTCTCCCATGTTGGGTTTCTGTAGGAGGTTATCAACAATCAAGGGGGTTCCTTCATGTCGGCCCTGATGAAATGTTTATGGAAAGAAGTGTGGAGTGGTACAGAGATGCACAATGCTATATCACTCACAAGCCAATGGGCTTGTGGAAAGATCAATAGTATCCTAAAGTCAATGCACTGGGTGTTTGCTGAACAGCATGGGAAGGACTGGGAGAAATACCTTCCCACCTGTTGTTTGAATACAGGAGGTGCCCCAAGAGTTGATAGGATTTTCCCTTCAAACTTTTATGGGCGCAGGGTTCATGGGCCCTAGACTTGATCTGGGATGACTGGGAAGGCAAGCACGCCACCCAGGGAACTCCTATTGTGGATTACCTCCTTAGGTTTAGGAAAGGCTGAAGGTGCTTATGGGGCAGCCTAGAGCAACCTGGAAGCTACCCAACAGAAACAAAAATGTGGTACAACCACAGAGCCAGAGTCTCGTCATACATGGTGGATCAAGAAGTCATGGTCCTTATTCCGTCCAGAAAAACAAGCTGCAGGCTGAGTGGGCAAGGACCGTTACAAGAGTGGTTAGGAAGGTAAATGATGTGAACTACATTATAGAGTTACCTGACAGAAGACAGACAGAAAGGATGTACCATGTCAGCATGATGAAGCCATATGCAAATAGGGCTGACATGATGTTTGCAGTGTGTAGTACTGGGGAGGGATGGATGAAGGAGACCCCTTCTGGACTTGCTGGAGGAAAGTAAGTGGGAGTCCTCTGTAGAGGCAGTTAAATTGTCACCCCAGCTGACTCCCAGATCAGATCCAGAAAGTAAGGAGGTTTGTAGACTTGCCCATTGTTTAGCACCAAGCCTGGACTAACCCCTTAGCAACTCATGATGTGGAGACAGGGACACAGGCGCCAGATGGTGGACAGCAAAGTGGGTGTCAGAGACTGTCCAAAAGGACCTTAGGAGAGAAATGGAGGAGGATGATGAATTTAGGGTAATCCACAGATCCCACAGGCCCTGGGCCTCACCCATAGTCCTTGTGCCTAAGCCAGATGGCTCTACTTATTTCTGTGTGGACTATGATGGACTGAATGTAGTCACAAAGTCAGATGCCCACCCGATGCCCTGGATGGATGAACTCCTGGACAAGTTGGGAGGGGCAACCTACCTTATGACCATTGACCTGACAAAGGGGTATTGACAGGTAGAGTTGACAGACAGAGCTAGGGACAGGTTGGCCTTCATCACTCCGATAGGCTTATTTGAATTTAAAGTAATGCCTTTAGGAATGAAGAATGCCTGACCACTTACCAAGGTTGGTGAACCAGGTGTTAAATGGTGCTGGGGAGTACGCGGTGGCATACCTAGATGACATTGCCATCTTTAGTACCAGCTGGGAGGAACACCCTATCCACCTTAGGGAAGTGCTGGGCAGGATACAGAGGGCTGGGCTCACTGTCAAAGCTGAGAAGTGCCAGGTGCTAAGGGGAAGTGGCATACCTCAGGCATGTGGTAGGCTGGGACAGCTCTGTCCTAACCAAATAATAGAGGTAATCCAGGCGTAACCCACACCAGAAACACAGAAGCAGGTCAGGAGTTTTCTATGGGCAGCAGGTACTACAGGAAATTTGTACCCAATTGCAGTGCCCTGTCTGCTCCCCTATCTGACCCGACAAAGACAAGGATGCCCAAGAAAATTACCTGGGGCCTAGCCTGTGAGGAAGCCTTTTTAAACTAAAGGAGACACTGTGCAGTGCTCCTATTTTGACAAGTCCTGACTATAGCGGACCCTTTATAGTTCAGACTGCGCCTCAGATGTGGGTGTTGGGGCAGTACTGAGTCAAACATCCAGCCAAGGGAGAGATCACCCAGTAGTGTACCTGAGTAGGAAGTTACTTCTCAGGAAGCAGGCATACTCTACTGTGGAAAGAATGTCTTGCCATAGTGTGGGCCCTAAAGAAGTTGGAGCCATACCACATGGGCAGCATTTGTGGTGAAGACTGACCACAACCCCTGGTTTGGCTGATGCAGATCAGGAAAACCAATGGTAGATTGCTAAGAGGAGTCTTGCTTTGCAAGCGATGACATGACAGTTCTAGATAGGGCTGGAGCCAAAAATCAGAACTCCAATAAGCTGTCTCATGTGTACAAGGAGAGAACCAATTTGAGAGCTCATCCCATGCAGGGATAGAGCCCCAAATTCAGTCTAGGTGGGGAGGAATTGTGACATTCAGACAGCTGGTTCTGATTAATCTATGATTTTTGTAATATAAAACTGTGTTATTGAACGTCTCTCATGACAGATGCTGACAGTCTGTGAAATGACAACCCCCTCCCAGGTTTTAGCTAATAGATGTTACCAAGAGATAATTACAGGCTAGAACAGACTTAATGAAGCATCTCCTGTTTATGTGACTAATTGCAGCTTGCCAACTGCCAAGATAGATCATAAACTTTTATAATGTTCAGAGGAAACACAGTTAAAATTCATATGGTGATACAAAGCATGTTGCACCTCCATGAGATCTGGCAGAGAGACATAACAAGTCCTTTGATGTCCTGAAAAGGAAGCTGCTCATAGATCAAAGAAAGCCATTTGAAAAAAATGAGTTTTGCTGAGGTCATAGAATTTGAATTTACCTTTGATAAAACATCCTGTTTTGCATAGATATATATTTTTATATTCTGACAGGTAGGAGCTAGGTGGCCTCACGCAAAGAGGTTGGCAAAGCCAGTTTTAAACAGTATTCTGTTTTCCATTTAAACACAAATGTTTGGACTCTGAAAAGAAACATCTACAGCATTGTGAGATAAGAATACCTTAGAACAGACAAGTCTAAGTGTATTAGTGGTAGGAATCTTCACTTTTAAAATCTTATTCTTCTAAGTGATTTGTATGTTTTGTGATATATGGTTCTGTGTTTTACAACATGCATTCTTATCTAATTTTAAGTAAACATCTAATTTTTAAATAGACTATTTGTGTCTTCCAGGTCCTTCTGTTTTTGCCTGTGATGCGTGGATGGTTAAGAGCATGACAACACTGTGTATGAGCTTATATGGTAATACCAAACTGGGAACAGGTAAGAGTTATCTGAGGTCTTTAATAGTTTTTAAGGGTTCATTTTGTACACCTGGTTATGTGCCCATAGGAGAAAGATATCTGGCCCCAGAAGGGCAGAATTATCTGATCCTATACATTGGGTACGCTAACAAGAGGTTCACAGCTTGAATCCTCCAGATTGAGACAAAGGTTGATTCAACTCACAAAACAGACAGGAGGGTTACCCTGTTTCTGTTCCCTGTTCACAATATTACGCCGGAGGCTGGCACTGTGGGAGTAGAAGGCTGACCTGCTGAGTGGGTTTGTGACAGACCATAGTCCTCCAGGAAATCACAGTGGGGATTCAAGAGGTAAGCCAACATGTTATTGCTTTTATAGCAACTGTAGATCTATATCCAGAGTAGTAGTATGAGTTGGGGTCATTGGAGGCTTCTGGGCTAATGTAAGAGGAGGAAAATGAGGGAGTAAGTAGTATCGGTCTCCCAAAAGTTCACCAAGCTCCACTTCCAAATCATGCAAGAAGGGGGTGGCAGTGAAGGCAGGCCCACATTACATGATAGTGGGTCACCTTGGGCTCACTCCAACAAGCAGGAGAATAAGTGGGAAGATAATGGGCCGTTATCACTACAGTATGAAAATACCAGGTCAAATGCTTCCAGGTACGCCCTTTCTGTGGATAAGAACTTGTAACTTTGGTTGCCACATGGCTTGCCACTAACCTCATCTTAAACTCCACAACTTACATGGTATTTGATCTAAATGTTCCTGATTCTTAAGTTTTGGCAGCATATTGTTTAATGGGATGAACACTGCTTGGTCAGACCACACTGAAATAAGAAAGTGAAAGTCATTACAATTAAAACAGATAATTTTCAACCACATAATTGCAGTTTTGGACAGCTATTTAGACTTACTCCCTATGTGGTTGTCACAGCCTTAGTGTGCCAGTATGTGTGTATATGTGCCTGTGTGTGCCAGATGTGAAGTAATCTTGCTGCTGGTGAGAGCGTTCTGAAGGATGGAAAGTAGTGCAGGAGTATAATCTTAGTGGGAGGAGTGCTGTCATTGTGGGATAATGCACGGTCATGTAATGTGTTTTATACAATCAGGAACCCAGTTTTCACTTATTTTCCTACCCATTTTATAAATCTATTTGTCTGTGTGTCTATTTATCTATCCATCCATCCTTCTGTCCATCCATCCATCCATCCATCCATCTATCTATCCTATCTATCTATCTATCTATCTATCTATCTATCTATCTATCTATCTATCTATCTATCTACTGTATCTCTGTCATCTCTCTGTCTATCTATCTCTTATCTGTCTATATATCTGTCTATTGCTATCTGCCAGGATTAAGCGTAGTAACACAATTCAGCCAGTGAATTTTTGCAGAATACTGCAAGAACAAATGTAATTCAGCAGTAATTACTATTTGTCTTGCAAGAAACTGTGACATCTAATTACAGAGTGCTTCATCCTTGCTAACAGCAATGCATATATTAAATAACTTGTTGCAGTCCATAATACAGGGTATAGCTGTGGCCCACTGTGGCAACGGTCAGTAATGCATGCTGGTTTATGGCTTATGGAAACTCAGCCCTTGTTATAGTCAGAACACAATGTTGTCACTGCGACACAGCAATGCTGAGAAAACCAATTAACTGATTCCAGTGGAGTAATCTGCTTTCCTTCTGAAGTATACAATCCTTGCTATACTGACGCATTTTGCATCTACCAGCTGTTTAGTTAAGACTCTTGAACATTACTCATCTCTGTCCCTTCCCACAGTGTTCAGCATTTGTGCAGGCTTGATTTCTTCATAGTAAACCTTTATACTGATAGGCTACTCAAAGACTTTGGGTGGATGGATTATTTCCATTTCCAGCCTGGAAAAAGTATACGAAGTGTAGTATGCAATCTACTGTATTATATTCCATACTAGTGTGAGCTATCGATAATTCAGTATATTGTGCATATTCCAAGGACATATTTAAAAGTAAAACCCTGCATTTAAAACAGTAAATATCCTTTTTGCTCTCTTATCTCAAACTGAGTACACAAAATGGATAAGTTATTCAGAATATTTATTTACAGTAGTTTCAGAGCGTTAGTACTGTTGAAATAGTTTGTGACAAAAATGTACTTTTAAATGGCAGGCTACCCCACCAACTTCTGTAAACATATACTGTACAAACATTTATGAGCCGCTTTTATAACAGACGACAGACTAGTTGTGCACACAATTTGCATATTTAGTTCCATTCATTTGTAGACTTTGTTCTAGTGCATACATCTTCATGTGGTGTTATAAAAGAATACTAATACTTTTAGTTCCTGGTGTTCAGTGTATGATGATCTTCTTTTAATTGACATTTTGTTTAAACATTGACTGTTCATGAAAACAGAATGGATACAAGACCTGAATTTATTCAAGTTACCTTATTTCATTTCCTCAATCACATTTTAAAGGTGATAGAAACAGCTTTTTACAGCTCGAGATGTCCTCCTGTTGTCCTTTTAGTGTCTATTCAATAGTCTGATATGTTTCTGGCCTTTTCTGTTAACTTAATAATATAATTTTGTTGCCTTTGTAACTACCCTGAACCCTTCTATCCTCAGTAACTCTCTTTTCATACTGCCTGAATGCTCTATGACATTGATAACACCATTGCAGCCAGTTAAGATGAATAGCATGGAATGGTGTTATAGATGTCATAGAATGTCTTAGAACAATGAAAAGAAATAGCAGCAGCTGGTGAGTATAGTGGACCTCTATGTATATCCAAGGGCATCCCAAAGCTACATTATTTATTTATCATATAATGGCCAACACATACTGTACAAAATGCATAAATGGCATTGAAAAGAAGATGGAAGACATTTAATTATGTAAAAAATAGTTTCCTTTCTCCTTTAAATTCAAAGCCAGTTATTTTCATCGGCATGTCTTATAATATTGTAACTAAGGAAAAAATCTATATTCTTCCCCAATCCTCCTTTGTCATTGCTCTTATCAGAATGAGCACTTCACAGACCCTATTGCTTCTCGTTCTAACTTGTTTCACTTCAAAACCTGTAATGCTTGACTCCTCACATCACTGGTGAGGGCAGGAACTTTAATCCAGTGATATTGCAGATTACAATGTGGCATTGGTTGCTTGGGTAACTGGAGGAAGTTTCTGTGGGAATTGAAACTCTTGACCTGACATACATTGATGGAGCCTTGCAACACTGGCATGACTCCACTGTAGAGTGTGTTGACAGTTGGTTACATTCCAGGTTTAAAGTTCGCTTGAGTATAGTACTCTACACTAAGAAGACCAAAACAACTCAAGGAACCACAGTTTTGTTATTAAGTAATGCAGCTTCTCCCAAGAGAAGTTACTAAACACTACAAATATACTATGCTTATGTCTAAAATCCTTGCAGCAGTCAGTGACTGTTTTTAAAATTGGCAGTGACATCTTTTCATTGCTACTACTCTCTGGGAAGAGATCTGACACTCCTTCAGCTACAGTGGTAACCATTGCCACATTGAATGACATCAGATATCATGGAGGTATACAATGAGGTCATATCTTTCTCATTTACTCTATGTTACATAATGCATAGAAAGTGATACCAGCATGCAACATGGCCCAACATGGCCCATTATGGCCACTGATGGCATTGCCTACTTCTGTGTCTGCCAAGTCTCAAGCCTTTCCAACTGAAAGGTCAACACTCACGACCAGGTTTACCACTGTGCTTAACTTCCAGCAACCACAACTCTCAGGACTTACCCTCTTCAGCAGGGCTTTCCCTGCAGTTCCTTACAGGGAGAAGCATTCCATAATCCAGCAGCTGAAGGGAAATGGATATGTGGGTGCAGACCATGGGTAACATTATCTACGGATCCCACCCTGTGAAATCATTTTCTCTGATGCCGCCTCCTATCCCTCCTGGAAGGAAAGTCTGAAACAGCAAGGCTATCAACATCTCTGACTGACTAACTTGATTCATAGAAACATAAAACATAGACTCTGATGGCAGATAAGGACCGCTTGGCCCACCTAGTCTGCTCATTTCCTACCTACAGGATAAGCTGCAGATCCTAGTTAACCAACAGCCTATTTCTTCCTACCCTCCACAGAATTGCCTTATGTCTGTCCCATGCATTCTTTAATTCTCTCACAGTTTTAGACCCCACTAACCTCCTCAGGAAGGCTGTTTCATGTGTTCACCACCCTTTCTGTGAAAAAATACTTCCTCACATTGCCCTGAGCCATCCCCTCTATCTCCAAATTGTGTCCCCTTGTTCTTGAACATCTCTTTTCTGAAAGATGCTACCCTTTTGGACTTTGTTGATTCCACTGAGGTACTTGAAAGTTTCTGTCATGTCCCCCTCTCCCTCCTTTCCTCAAGGGTATACATATTAAGCTCCTTTAGTCTCTCCTCGTATGACTTCTCTTGCAGACCCTGCACCTTTTTAGTCGCCTCTCCTCTGGACTGCCTCCATCCTGTCTATGTCTCCTTGGGAGATGGGGTCTCCAGAACTGGACAGTACTCCAGATGGGGTCTCACCAACTGTCTGTACAGAAGGACAACAACTTCCTGTTTTCTGCTGGTGATGCCTCTCCTATACATTCCAGTATCCCCCAGCCTCCTACTGCCTTCTACATTGTTTGCCAACCTTAAAGTCATCTGATACAGTATGATTACCCCAGATCCCTTTCCATTTTTGTTGTTGTTACTACCTCTCCCACCCCCATTGTGTAATCTTCCCCTGGGTTTTTGTTTCCCAGGTGCATTATTTTGCACTTCTTTGAATTGAATCCAAGCTGCCATACTTCTGACCATTCCTCCAACCTTGCCACGCCTGCTTGTATATCAACCCTGATGCAGATCTTTGTGTCATCTGCAAAGAGGCATAATTTTCCTTCCAGTCCCTCTGCAATGTCACTTATAAACACATTAAAAAGGACTGGAACCAGTACCGAACCCTCGGTACCCCACTAGTAACCCCTTTCTTTGGAGTGGACTCCATTTACAATTACCTTCTGTGTCCTGTTGCCCAGCCAATGTTTTACCCAGGTTACCACCCTGGGACCCACTCCCAAGCTGGTTAATTTAGTTATTAATCTTTGTGTGACTGTGTTAAATGCCTTGCTAAAGTCTAGGTAGGCCATGTCCATAGCCCCTCCCTAGTCTACTACTTTGGTCACCCTGTCAAAGAAATCAATTAGATTTGTCTGACATGACCTTCCAGCTGTGAGCCATGCTGCCTTGGGTCCTGTGCCTGCTGTCCTCTAGGTACTCAATAATTCTTTCTTTCAGAAGTGATTCCATCACTTTCCTACCACTGAGGTCAAACTGACAGGTCTGTAGTTTCCTGCCTCTGTCCTCGCCCACTTTTGTGAAGGGGAATCACATCCACCTTCCTCCAGTCCTCAGGTACCACACCCTCCTCCCATGATTTGCTAAAAGGGTAGTCAGTGGTGTCACTAGTTTCTCCCTTAATTTTTTAGAATTCTGGGTGAATTCTGGATGCACTGTTTTTCCATGAGATAACAGGGACAGTAGTGCCAAAAGAAATCCTGTGCATCCCACCCAGAGAAGTGTCTGTTGGAAATTTGCATTCTCCCTTTGATTGACCAACAGTTATGTCCTAGGTTTTGGTCATGAACCAGAGTTGTTCATGAAACATGCAATGCTACAGTCACTGCAATGTAAGACCAGTCCATGCTAGAGTTGTTACAGCTGTGCTGCACAGTAGTATGTTTTGATTGTAGTATATTGAATGAATGCTTTATGGAATATAGCCCATAGTCTTGTTGGTTTATGTTCATCCTCAGTAGGGGTGTGCACAAAAACATTCCGACCATGGAATTTCCATGAAAGTGCGATTTCACTTCCACAAAAGTTCAGAAATCATTTTCGAACTTACGTGGAAATTCCATATTAAAACTGTGGAATAAATATACAGACTGTGGGTTAATTTACTAAACTGCGGAAAAAGAAATCCACAGAATGAATCACTGCCATTGGTCAGTTCTGAGGCTTTTATAACCGCAGTTTAATTCATTAATCCACCCCCGCTGATCAGGAGTCCCAGTAAATAAATAAATAAATACCTCCAATCCCTCTCTTGGAGCCTCCTGGTGTCTAGTGACACCCCCTACCCAGTGATCATGGGTCCCAAGTAAAAAAATCCCTGATCCTTGGTGTCTAGTGGTTCCCACCCCTGCCGGGATCAGTGCCTGTGGGTCCCAGTAAAGAAGAAACAAAACTCTGATCCCTCCCTGGTGTCTAGTTGCCCCACCCACCAATCATGGCCCCCAAAACATTTTATTTCTCTGGCATCTGGTGGATCCCCTTCCTATCCTAGATTCCCTTAATCCACAAAAAAACAGCTGACAGTCCAATGACTCATCCCCTCTATTCCCAGTATTCCCTGGTGTCTAGTGAACCCCCACCCCGACAGTTCATCCACCTCAACCTCGCTCCTCCCATCTCACTGTCCCTGAGCAGGCCACTGGCACAGCCCTCCTCTCTCTCCTCTGTTGGTAGCTCACTGAACTGTCAGTGAATGACTGCACAGTTGTACAAGCATGTGTTTATTCACTGACAGAAACATACACAGAAACATAGAGGTTGATGGCAGATATGGACCATAGGCCCATCCAGTCTGCCCATTTCTTTTTCTACCTTATAAATGTGCCATCTGCCCTTGCTCTGTCAGTGGTCTATCTATTCATACTCATCTGTATTGCTCCCTTATGTCTATCCCATGCCTGTTTGAAGGCTGCAATTGTATTCATAGCCACCTTCCTGAGGTAGGCTGTTCCATGCATCCACCACTCTTTCTGTGAAAAGAATTTCCTCACATTCTCCCTTAATCGGCCTCCCTCTAATCTCATGCTGTGTCCTCTTGTCCTGCTATTTTTCATATATTTAAACATGTTAGACTCTTTCACCTTGTTAATGTCCTTAAAGTGTTTGAATGTTTCGATCATATCACCTCTCCTCCTTTGCTCAAGGGTATACATATTAAGCTCTGTTAATCTGTCCTCATATGTCTTCTGATGCAGTCCCTGCACCATTTTGTTGCCTTCTCTGGACTGCCTCAATTTGGTTAATGTCCTTGTGAAGGTGAGGCCTCAGTACTGCTGCAGTACTCAGATAGGAGCCTAACCAGTGTCTTGTAAAGAGGGATTATTACCTCCCTCTTATGACTTGTGATACCCCTACTAATACACCTAACATCCTCCTAACCTTACCTACTGCTTTAGAGGTCTGCTTGATGATTTCAGGTCATCGGTGATGATGATGCCCAAGTCTCTTTCTTCCTTTGTGACTGCCAGCAACTCCTCCCAGCCTATAGGTGGCTTCAGGATTTTCTCTTCCCTATGCATGATCTTGCACTTTTGCATAAAATCCCAGTTGCCACTCTTCTGACCATTTGCTAGTTTATCCAGATCTCTTCTCATTCTGCCCACCCAATCTGGATCATCTACTCTGTTGCAGATCTTGGTGTCATCTGCAAACAGAAAAGCCTTACCCTCTAGTCCATCTGCAATGTTACTAATGAAGATATTGAAGAGGACTGGCCCCAGGACTGATCCCTGAGGTACCCCACTTGTGACTTGCATCTCTTCTGACTGTATACCATTTACCACCACTCTCTGTTTTCTGCCCGTCAACCAGTTTGCCACCCAGTTGACCAACTTCGACCCCCCCGAGCCTACCCAGTTTATTTATCAATCTTCTATGTGGAACAGTGTCGAAAGTTTTGCTGAAGTCGGTAGGGCGACATCAACTGCTCCCCCTTGGTCCACCACTCTGGTTACCCAGCCAAAGAAATCTATGAGATTAGTTTGACAGGACCTTCCTTTTGTAAACCCATGCTGTCTTGGATCCTTCACCCCTATGGATTCCAGGTGTTGCACTATCCTTTCCTTAAGGACTGCCTCATAATCTTGCCCACTACTGAAGTAAGACTGACTGGTCTGTAGTTCTCTGCCTCCTCCTGCTACCACTCTTGTGGAGCGGGATCACATGAGCCCTTCTCCAGTGTTCTGGGACCTCTTCTGTGCTCAGATACTCACTAAACAGTTCTGCTAATGGCTCTGCTAGTTCCACCCTTAGCTCCTTAAGTACCCTGGGATGTATGCCATCAGGTCCCACTGCTTTGTCCACCCTGAGCTTAGTGAGCTCTTGTAGGACCCAGTAGTGCTCACCTCCCTCACCCCTGTGTCCATGGTGCTGAGCTGTGGGCCCTGCCCTACCTTCTCTTCAGTAAATACTGAGCAAAGTATCTATTAAACTGCTCATTAAACTGTGGATAGAATAAATTCTGCAGTTTATATGCATTTTCTGCAGTTCACAAAAAGTCCACAGAGCCAGTGAAAATCCACGGAAAATCCCAGTTTTGCCAATAGCAAAGTTCTGAAATTTTCATGAGGTTCTGCAAAAGCAGAATTTGCAACATTCACCCACCCCAATCCTCAGCAAAGTAATCTAAAGGTGATTTTTTCATGGCAAAATACATTTTACTTTTGAAAGGTCTTTTTAAAATAATTCCTTTATCCATTCTTTGACTACCCTTAAGCACAATATCATTGTGGAGTGATGATAGGTTTGAAATTAAATCTTTTAAGGGAGAAAATAGGTTTGATTGGCACTAATACAGCTTATCATTTGAATGTTTGTACTGTAGATGCAGGGTCCATCATTCAGGAAACTGATTCTGCTATGGAAGACAGTTATTAAAGGAAATTCTTTGAAAAAACTATGTTAATGCACTAGTTAGGTTCAAGGTAACACAACAAATGTAGTCAAATGTGGTGTTAGGTTTTCAAACCCTAACTCGCCACTACCACCCCCAAAGCAGCAAAAAGAAAAAGTTAGGGTTTGGGTCACGGAGTCTTGACAAATCAATGTATTGGGGGTCTTCCTTGCAGTTCTTTAGGTATATTGGTGAGTGGAGAAAGGTTAAGGCCAGCTCAGTAGGTTGAGGACAGCTGGGGGTTGGGTGGAAGGGGCTGGAGAGCAGGTGGAGGTACTGAATGACTACTTTACCTCGGTGTGCACAAGGAGGAGACTGGGAAACTTCCAAAAGGGGCTGAAGGACACAGAAGGTTGCAGCACATCTGACTATTGGGGTACCTGCTGAAGAACAAGCCATTGAGAGAGGCAGGCCTGGGGTGAGATAGCAGGCTGGTTCTGCTGAATGTGGAGGGGCAGATGCTGATATTCCTATCGGTCAAGCGGAAGCCCTCCAGTCCCTAAAAGGATAAATCTCTGGGCCTGATGCTATTCATCCCAGAGTACTGAGGAAGTTGGAGATGTTTTGGCTGTGCCAGTGGCAGATCTCTTTAACTTGTCGCCCAGAGATTGAGGGTGCCAAGGGATTGAAAGCAGGTGCATGTTGTGTCCATCTATAAAGGGGATCAAGAGAAGAGCTAGGAAACTATAGACCTGTCAGTCTGAAGTCGGTGGCGGGAAAGTAATGGAAAGCATACTTAAGGAAAGGCTGGAGGTTTCTTGAGGAGATGGGTTACCTGGATGACCGGCAGCATGGGTTTGTGCCAGGAAGATCGTGTCAAACATACCTTGCAGAGTTCTTTGAGTGGGTGACATCAGCACTTGACAGAGAGAGACCAGTGGATGTAGTGTTCCTGGACTTCAGCAAGGCATTTGATTCGGTCCCTCACATTGGCCTAAGGAGAAGCTGGGGGATGGGGATAGGCCCATGACAGGGGATTGGAAATTGGCTTTCAGGTCACACTCAGTGGGTAGTGGTAGGAGGGGAGGTCTCATCTCCTAAGGAGGTCATAAGTGGGGTCCCACAGGGATCAGTCCTGGGCCACTCTTGTTTAACACTCTACATCTCCGATATCAAGGAAGGTATCGGGTGTGAAATGAGTCTCTTTGCAGATGACTCTAAGCTGCAGGCAGTGGTGGAGAGGGAGGGGAGATTGGCCTATAAGAGGACTTGGTTACTCTGAATAGGTGGTCCTGCACTTGGAAATTGAAATTTACCTCTTCCAAGTGCAAGGTGCTACACCTAGGGTGGGAAAACCCCAACTATGTGTACACCATAGGGGGAATGAGTTGCAGGCCATGGCAGGGGAAAGAGACCTAAGAGTCTTGGTGGATGTTAACATGAATAATTCAGAGCAGTGCTGGAGGGCTGCAGTCAGGGCAAATAGGATGCTGGGATGCATCACTGGGGATTACCCCAGGAACAGGTAGGTGATTTTGCCACTCTACAACAGCCTGGTTAGACCACATCTTGAGTACTGTGTGCAGTTCTGGAGGCTGCACCTAAGGAGGGACATCCAACTCCTGGAGAGGTTCAGAGGAGAGCAACCAGAATGATCTGGAGCCTGGGGATATGACATATGAGGAAAAACTAGGGTAGCTCAACCTGTTCTTGCTGGAGGAGAGGAGGGACTGGGGACATGACTGAGGTCTGGCACCTCAGGGAGTAAATAAGGTAAGCCAAGATAGGATCTTTGACCGAAAGAGGGAATCACCAGAGGACACAGTTTGAAGATTGAGGTGGTAGGTTTAGGGGAAGGAGGAGGAGTTACTTCACAGAGAATGGTGGAACCGTGGAATGTGCTGCCGGGGAGCTGGTACAGGCAGCTTCAGTGGAGGATTTCAAGATAGGGTGGGACAGGTATAGGAAAGGGGTGAATCAGAGGCTGGTTTGCCCGGGGGCAGGACTGAGGGATGGAGTAACAGTGGAAGGAAACAGATAGAGGGCTATGGTACTCAATCAGGGTGCTGAAGCATGAGCAGACTTGATAGACCAATAGGCCTACTCTGCTGGTGTCTAGTATGTATGTTAATATGTATGTTAGTAATGCCCACCCCATTCCCTGAACAAACAATGTCAGATGTGATGTCCTTTCTTCATGCAAGGAGACCCCACTATTGATTTGCCAAGACTCTGGAGACCCAAAATCCTAATATTTTTTTTCCTTTTGCTGCTTGGGGAGGGTGGAGGGGGGAGTTAGGGTTGAAAACCCTAACACCACATTTCTCTACTTTTGCTGCATTAACTTGAACCTTATTGGTGCAATAATGTAGTTTTTGCAAATGGTTTTCTTTCTTTCAGATAGTGGAATTTACATCTCTCATTCGTGCAGGTCCTGTCAGACTTGCATGAACAGATGTAGACATGAAGGAGCCTTTGGAGCCCTGTGCCAAGACTCCATCTGCCTATGGAAGTTCAAGGCCATTGCAGCCCTGTAATTCCATGCAGTGAAGGATTTGAAAATTCATGGAGCTATCTGGTGGGCTACAGAACCACAAGACCTCTGGTCCCTGCACCTGCATGTAGCTGGAGATATAGATGCAGAGGACAAACAGTCCATCTGTCAGCCAATGTACAGGCTCTCTGCCATCCATGGGTACAGAGGTACAGGGCCCTATGTAAAGAGAAGAGCTGTCTTCACTATATGGTACCTGAGTCCATGCAGGAAACCCTGCAACTTTCATTCAAAGGTTGGGGGGTGTCATATAAAATGACTAAATGAATTCAAAATTAGTGTGACACAAAATAGACAAATTCAGTTTTCACATATTCTGCGTACATCAAATGCCCTATAGTAACCTTAAAACCTCATAAAACTGTAGCATAATACCTGCAGTGTATGGATATATATATATATATATATATATATATAGTTAAGGTGGCCTTCACTGACCACACGCCTACAGTACCCTCTGCTCGGCCTCACGCATACTAGCCATCAGACTGCCCTCCACCCAGCATAGTAAGAAGCATATCAATCAAACATAACCCCAGGAGCCTATGGACATCAGGGTGAACTCTACTGGAAGTCCCCAGAGTCAGGACTAACACTGGTGGCAGGTCTTTCTCCCACTAGCCCCACCTGTGGAACAATCTCCCCACTGGTGCAGGAGGTCTCCTCTCTTGGGAACTTCTGCACCAGACTAAAGGCCCATATGATTGAAGGCAGACTTGCCATTGCCACTGCTCATAAGTTCACCCCTTACCCTCGCTAACCCTCCCGAAGTGAGCCTACCCAGATAACCCTTCAAGATCCTAGATGCTTTGGCCTTGTTATAGTCCTATAGATAGATTATTGTCCTATAGATAGCTCTGCACCTGAAAATGCAAATTGTTAGTCATGATTATATCCCCTAGCAAGTAGTAATCTAGGTAAAAACAGTATCATGTTGATAACCATGGCTGTAACCTGCAAGCAAATCTGTAATTATTTTTCTGTAACTTAATGTCTCTTGTCCAATCAAACATGTATTGTTATCCCGGATCGCCCTGAAAAGGGACCTTCGGGGTCAGTGGGCCTACCCAGCCACCAAAATTTAATAAATAAATAAATATATATGGTGTGTGTGTGTGTGTGTATATATATATATATATATATATATTCTATGCAAAACTTTGTTAATGCATCATTTAGGGTTAAAATACAAAAGTCAGAAAATGAGACCTTTAGGGTTGCCCCATCCCCCTCACAGACCCATCTATCATCCCAAGATTGACAGCTGACAGGGTGTTATTGGGGTTGTGAGGCCTAAAGGTAACTCTATTCCATCTGTAATCATATTCACAAGAAACAGTAAAGAAGAATGGGGTGACATTTAGGCCTCACAGCCCAATGACACACCCTGTCAGCTGTCAATCTTGGGATGATGGGCGGTCCACGAGGGGGGATGGGAACCCTAATGGTCTCATTTCCTGATGTTTGTGTTTTAACCTAAATGATCCATTAACGTAAGTTTTTGCATAGAATTCTTACCTTTTGAGAAAGAAATAGAAAAGGAAAAGTTGCACAAGTTGGTTGTGAAAAAGGGCCCTTTGGGCCCTGTGCTCCCACCAACTCTGCAAATTCCTGCCTAAGATAAGAGTATAAGTACTGAATATCATATGTATTGCTTACAGCACATATGGTTGGGAGTGTGGGACCCACCACCTTGAAAGAAAGCAAAGTGTCAGTCATCAGAGTGGCATAATCAACACCTGTTTACATGTTAGACACCTAACCACTACAAATTACCTCCATGGCAGTAACGCTAGGCACCCTATAAATGTGAAGCCAGTATCACAATGCAAACACCATACACAAAACATAAAGTGTGTCAGTTTAATATGGTGCAGCAAATGAATTTTACAACAACTAAACACCATAATTCACATGGACAGCACATCCCTCAACACGCCCAAATTTCAATGTAAAAGACCAAACTTTTTCCGAGATATAAAATGTGAACGTTTCAGATTTTCATTTGTCACACTGGCAGAATTCCACACCTATTAACATTTACACACCTAACGACTGAAAAGTACATCCATGGCAGTAAGGCTAGCTACCTAGTAATTTCAAGCCACTACCACCATGGAAAATGCTGTCCACAAAGTGTAAATTGTGCCAGCAATATCTCCACAAAAATGTATTGTCCGACACCTAAGCACTATAATTCACATCTACAGGACATGCTCAACACCCTCCAAATTTCAAGTTAAAAATCAAACCATTTCGAGATATTTAATTTTAAAATTGCTAAAATTGTGGTATCTGGTCCCTCCAAATCTGACCATCTAGTCCTCCATCATGATCAAAGAATCTAATGATCAAATAATTTGCAGGCTCTGATCAAACAATTTGCAGGCTTGTGATCAAAGAATAAGAAATGTTAAAACTAAATTTTTAGAGAAAAATACATGAAACCACAGCCATGACTTGACAGAAAGAAGGCCCCAGACCAGATTCCAACCTACTCTGCCTTTAGAAGTGATCCCTGTGCTAAGAAATTGAATTTTCATGTGGCCTTGTGATCAAAGATCACTGTCAAAGAATCTCACGATCAAAGAATTTGCAGGGTCACAATCAATCAATAAACAATGTTAAAAGTCAATTTGTAGGCAGAAATGCATGAAACCACAGCCATGACTTGATAGAACGAAGTCCCTGAGCAAAACCCACCCTCTTTGGCTTAATGTAGCCATTGTGTCACCCTCCGATCAAAGAATCTGCGATCAAAGATTTTGCAGGCTTCAATCTAAGAATTTGCAGGCTCACAATCAAACAAAAAAATGTTAAAAGTCAATGTTTAGCCAGAAATACATGAAACCACAACCATACCTTGATAGAACAAAGCCTCCTGTGAAAAAAAACCTCACCCTCATTTGGCTTAATAAGCCACTCCTGAGCTGAGAAAATTGACTTTTTCAAGTGGCCATCTAGTCAAGCCCTTGCAATCAAAGATCACGATCAAAGAATATCACAATCAAAAGAATTTGCATGCTCCGCGATCAAAGATCGTAATGTCATCATACTGTGCTGGCAGTATAGGTGATTGTATTTGTTTTTTCATTACATAGTGTTATGTGAAATCAGTACAGTGTTGTGATTATTGTAGCTATAGATGTGCCAGAGTAGTATAGTATCTTACAATCTTGCATGTGTCTTGCATGTTTGTGTGTGTGCGAGGGGATGGGGTGGGGAATATGGAGTTAGGGTTTTAAGGAAGGGGATGGGTGGGGGGGTGGTAACCCTAACACTGAATTTCCAAACTTTTGTAGCTGTGGAAACAACCCTAGCTGATGCATTAACAAAGTTTTTTGTAAAGAATACATATATATATATATATATATATATATATATCAAATCACACATGCCTACAAATGCAAAGCATCATGGGCTGCATATGCAAATCACCACAGAATGTTATGCTGGTCCAACTTTAAGCAGAATTGCATGGTGCCGAAGGCCTCTCACAGTTTGCAAAGAGTGCTAACAGAAGACATAGACACGTTTTGGCCCTACCAGGACTCATCAGTATGCCCTGCCTGTTTGACACTCTAGTGGAATGGACCAGCTACCCCTAAGGCAGTGTGTGCTCTGATATATTGTGGTGAACCCATTAAAATAAAAACATTTAAAGATAAAGAACCTCTGTGCGTAAACACTGGAGGCAAGGGTTACCCTTAAAGGGCATTTGTCTTGGAAGCCAAGTTTCAAGAAAATACTAACACACATACTTTACAATGCAAAGCATCATGGCTGTATATGCAAATCACCACAGAATGTTATGCTGGTCCAACTTTAAGCAGAATTGCATGGTGCCGAAAGGCCTCTCACACAGTTTGCAAAAGAGTGCTAACAGAAGACATAGACTCGTGTTTTCGTCTCTACCAGGACTCATCAGTATGCCTCGCCTGTTTGACACCCCAGTGGAATGGACCAGCTACCCTAAGGCAGTGTGTCCTGGGATATATTGTGGTGAACCCATTAAAATAAAAAACATTTAAAGACAAAGAACCTCTGTGCTAAACACTGAGGCAAGGGTTACCCTAAAGGGCATTTGGCTGGGAAGCCAAGTTTCAAGAAAATACCAAATCACACATGCACACAATGCAAAGCATCATGGGCTGCATATGCAAATCACCACAGAATGTTATGCTGGTCCAACTTTAAGCAGAATTGCATATATATCTATATATATCTATATCTATATCTATCTATATATATATATATATATATATATATATATATATATATTTAATATTCTCTGTTATTTGGCTATTGGACTACATACTTTGGAGTGTTCATTAACTGGACCTTCTGAAATATGGCATCCCATCAATCAAATTTCTAAACAACTATCACAAGACTCATGCTAATTCTTTAGACAGACTGAAGACAGCACAGGCCCTTAAGGACACTTTTCTGCTTACCAAAGAAATCATTAGATACCCTTGGTAGTAAGAGTGGTTAGGGAACCTCTATGAATTAATACACCCTTATGATGTGCAGTGACATAAAATAGACCCTAAATTCTTACCTTAATATGATGCTGCTACTATATAACTAGATTAGCTGCTTTAGATTGAGATTCGTGCCTGCCAAGAAGAAATACATAATCAATCTAGGATAATGGCTTTTGTAAAGACTTGTTCAGCTGTATTTGAAACAGGAACTAAGTTGATTCACAATGCTGACCTAGACAGGAGCTAGGCAGGCAATATTATCACTTTGGTGACACTGGTGGGTAATGTAATCATCACTGGTGCACAGGCAGGTTGTACAGTATCATCATACTGTTGGCCCAGACAGGAGCTAAGCAAGTAGTATTATCATACTAGTGACCTAGTCAGGATAGCATTGTCATGCTGATGAGTTAAGCAGGTAGTATTATCATACTAGTGACCTAGTCAGGATAGCATTGTCATGCTGATGAGTTAGGCAGGTAGTATTATCATACTAGTGACCTAGTCAGGATAGCATTGTCATGCTGATGAGTTAGGCAGGTGTATTATCATACTAGTGACTTGTCAGATAGCATTGTCATGCTGATGATGAGTTGCAGGTAGTATTATCATACTAGTGACCTAGTTGAGGATAGCATTGTCATGCTGATGAGCTAGGCAGGTAATAAGATCACACTGGTGACCTAAAGGTTAGTATGAACACAGTAGCAAGGCAAATCGATTAGTAATTTCTCTTAGAGGTACAGGGATTATGAGAAAATTAAGAAAGGGTTTAATTTTATTGGAAAATAAGCTTCACTAACATAGTAAAATATTTATAGTGTGTGTATATATATACGCTCTAGCTCCTATGATTCTTCTGATGGCAGTAAATAGAAATGTGTATTAGTTTGGTTCAACAAATTGAAATGGGTTCCAAGATGCTATGAGATTTGAATCATTATAATTTCAACGTATGTTACTTTCTGAGCCACATTGGGGAGTTGGCTGTGTCAGTGCTTGGTTTCTATTCCAACAGTGAAATAGGTAGGATCTGCTGAAATTAGCCCAAGTTGTTGTGCACTTGCACTGTAATTAGAATATTTAGAAAAATGTGACTTGAGAATGTTCAGGGCACTACCCAAGGCCAGGTCGATTGCCCTTATAAATCACATTATTTACTGTTCATTACAGTGTGTGAATATCCATTATTGTTCTAAAAGAAGGTTACAATATATGAATGTTGGAAACCATATACTTCTCCAGGCTGGGGAAAACAGAAGCCATGGGTGCCAAAAGGACACTTATCATGCAACCAAAGGAGCCCAGGTGGGTCCTATTCTTAGAGCAGTTCACCCTATAAATACATCACGGAGAAGACTAGGGTTCTGCAAGGGTGTAAGCATAAAAGTGGCTACTTTTCCTCTCAGTCCTGTTAAAACATGGAGGATCACCCGAGTCTGGAAACACGCAACCTTTAAGGAATAGATTTATGGTACAAACTGCAAAAGCAGCAAGCAATGATCTTTAGAAAATATTGGTATCTTACCCTTGACTCTGACCCCATCTACCAACCCAGCACTGCATATGCACAGTTGAGTCTGGGTGGTAGTCACTCTCATACAGTAGCTCTCAGATCTCTTGCATTAAGGGTTTCTTTGATTTTGCCTAAAATGTCCTTCCATCCTTCTAAATGTGATGCTAACATCACTGAAATGTGGGAATTCAAGCACAAACTAACCCTCATAAAAGTCAGTGCTATGTCATAAAAATGTGTTTGCAGTAACTCATATTTGTAAATACTGTAGTAGCCACAGTTGATACAACCTTGTCTTAGATATGGTCCCCAGTTTTGGTCATTTGACCTTGTTATTCAGCCTTGTTCAAGAAGTATTGTTTTTCAAGGGGGTGTAGAGGAGACATGATCCAGTGATTGATTTCTGATATGCATTAGATTTCACGTCTGAGAAAGAGCGAAAGGTGCATCAGGACTGAGACTGGGACTTGGACTGGATTGTGGGGTGATTGGGGTTTGACAAGGACCCAAGCCCTTTCCAAGAATTAAAAGATTCCCAGTGAAAACATTGCCCTATTAACTTTGACAGAGGCTCCGGTAATGCAGAGGCAGTTCTACTCCTTCTTCATGCCCTCTTGCACCAGCAGTTGTAAAGGGCTTCTACTTAAGTGACTCCATGGCAGTCTGACACTCACTCTTGGCCTCAGGGCCAGTCACCATGCTACTGTCTGTTCTCCTTGCCGCCACACATTGACTGAGGTGTGGTGCTTGGTGATATAGCTCTGCTTCTGAAGGTACAGCTCACTGGTTTTCACATTAGTCCAGTATGCACACCTTTGCAGTACAGAAGAATATCTGGGGAACAGACATAACAGGAAAAGGTCAGTATATTACTAATGTATATGTCATTTGTCAAGTGCATCTGATGATGTACAGGATTGGTCATATTCAGTATACCTACTTTTTGGAGGCAATATATGTATATTTTGCTTGTTTCTCCATAACGTGTTCACTTCTTTATCTTATTTTACTATTTATTTGCATGAGATAGCCCAATCAAGATGCATCATCTCATTTCCAGTGGAGTCCAGTTTATACCCATTTTGCAGTTGGGTGAATTGGAGCACTGGAGGTTAAGGATGTGTTCAATGTCTCACAGAGAGTATTTGACTATGGTGGAGTTTGAACCTGTGATCTCCTGGTTATAAAGACATCTGTCTAGCATAGACAAAGTACTGCCTCACATGTATAGCAAAAGTATACACACTTTTGGAAAAGTACACCTCTTATACAGCTGTGTGGAGGAGCTCCACAGACATTATGCCATCATCAGAAGAGGTTTACTAGCACTAGAAGCACATGACTGGACAGCTGTCCAGTGTGCTTCCACACTGCTCTGGCACATTTTCTTTACTGCAGTTTAGCGCCCTTCCTCTCTGCAGGCCACAAAACACACATCCTTTGCCAGCACTCTATTCTTTCTTCCACAACTCGAAAGTGACAGCCGCCATGCAAGGTGGCGGTGCATCAACTCGACTTATGCATGCATTCCGTACATGTGCCATTCCATTGACACCACCATCTTGACCACAGCATTCTCTTTGCAGTGCAAAAGTATACAGGACTTCTTATGCAGGTCAGATCATTCGTGCTGCTTTTGTGTTGTGCTTGGGCAGCGAGAGCATGGCGAGAGCTCCAAGCATTCTATCACTCTCTCACCACACTCTCACCACTGTGAACAGCTGTGTAAGCTCTGACCAGAGTTTGTTATATTTCTTTGCTACTGTACGCCTCCATGTGCATGTGCCTTTGAAATAAAAAGGTTACAGGAAAATATACTGATGCATTGCTGATTCCGCTTTAGATGAGACCAGTAAGTATCATATCCCAACAGATCTCAAATCCTTAAGTCTATAGCTCTAGTCTGTGTGCCTTTATCAAGCAAGTCTATTCATAGAAAAAAAATGTTTTAGTGTTCTATACAACAATCAATGTTGTGTGTAGAGGATAACTAAAATAATGAAAGTGCAAATCAAAATCTGGGTGATTTTACTCAACTCATGCACAATGGTACCAGTTTATTAATTCCTATGTTATTATAACTGACTTGCACATAAGATGCCACATTCAAGTCAATTTAATGTGTTCTATTCTACAGTGATGTGTTATGATAACATTTCTCTATTTTTGTCATTCCTCAGTTGGAAATGGTGACCCTTTCCCTGGGTGCCATTCAATGTGCCATAAATGAGTTCTGTTTGGCATTTTGGTCTCTGCATGAGTGTATACAGACAATGACACCTTTCTGTGATTGTATTCTTAGGCATGATGTGAACCTTTGACACGGAGATGTAACAGAATCAGAAACTGAACATAATATGTAAAATGGTACAAGGTTTGTCCACACATGCATATATAAAAAAACTCCAATATGTAGGCACTGCTCATGCCATAACTGTCAGTGAAATCACCCCCACAGAAAACAAGAATCAAAGCTACTCATGGATACAGTATCTTAAATGGAAGACACTTGCACTTTCTGAGCACCAAGACTGATGTCTTGTTTCCATTACTGTATGTGATTCCTTTGTTAGACTCGTTTGTAAATGAACTTGTCTAAGACAACCCCATGATGCCCTATATGCTACACCAGACCTAACAATAAGCTACTAAGGCGTTGACTAGCAATTTATTCCCAAAATGAGACCACTCTTACCCACTAGTGGCAGAAGGAAGTAAATGGTTGAAAAAACATTGTGCTGGCGTGGTACCTTCTGTAGAAAACATAAAACCACCATTTCTCCTATATGGAATTCAACACTGGATATTCCAAAACAAATATGCTGCAGCCACACCAAGTTCACATCCATCGAGCTGAGAGAAGTCTCCTCTCCACATGCAAGCCACTTCAAAAGCAATCCTCTAAGTTATTTCAGTAACAAAAAAGAGGGGGTACTTATAGCAGTGAGTAGCTCCTCCTGCCCTAGACCTCACTCTCCCAGCAATTCTGAGGAAGCTGCAGGTGGAAAGCCAGCCGATCATGTATGACTAGTCATTGCTGTAATTGTGTGCCTGGTGCCACCAAGGGTTGCTTGACACTGACTCTCCTGCTCCAACTGCAACGACTCTGGTTTCAGATATAGCCCCAGTTGCACATACAGCCCCTTATCAGTCACCCGTAGATCCCACACCAGTCGCCACTCATCTCGGAGCAGTCCAGCACTGGCTCTGGAGACCCCAGCTCAGTTTAATTCGACAGACTGGTAGCTGCACTTGGGGAGGGGGGTGTCGGGAGAGAACACGGAGGGCATCTGCTCAGACTGGCAGTCCCACAGCCTGATGCGGTCATCAATAAAGTTGATCACCACAGGAACATATCAATGGCAAGAAGCAGTCTGGGGTGTCAAATGTGATCATAAATGATCAAACCAACCAGGGCAACGTTTCATTTTTTCTCAAAGGAGCCTAAAGCTGGTAAATAATTAACCATAGCTCACTTGCTTAATTCCAGGCTGCTTTCTTAGTTCTAGCTCCCTATATCTATATTGCAGTTCTTGCACTATAAACACCCCATTAAAATCAAAAGATGAGTCCCAGGCACTATGATATAGCCACTAAGCATGGTTTAGATTAAGCAAAATGAATATTTAAAAATAAACCTGATGTCTGTACATAAACATAAGATCTGTTGACACAGCTGTCGCTGAATTCCTGAAGTGTCAGTATTAACTTTCACATTCCATCCTATAAGTCTTCATGCATGCAATACTTAAAGTACAGCACAGTTCCTTTCACTTTCCCAATCCCCATTCAACAGCATTGAAACCGTTCTGCACATCTGATACATTAACTCTGAGCCGACTGATGGAGTGAACTCCTATGCTAAAATCACACTTTTTCAAATGTAAATATCTTAATAAATACAAAACTTCCAAGTATCAACCCCTAGGAAATCCTTCCCACCAACCTACACAACCATACAATACTTCACAATTTAAAGATGTATAGTTTTTTATCTAGAGGAGGCAAACATTCACACAAAAAATATTGAAATCAATAGAATTTTTTTCGCAGTTTAGTATCACTAAATATACTGAGCCAATTTGCATGATACTTTCATGAATTTTGGCTTCTGCCACCTACAGCAAATCTGAAAGTTTCATGTAAATCTATAAAACCATCTTTCTGCAAGTAGCAAACAAAAATTGAGTTTAACACAAAACTCACCAGCCACTCCTAACTATAGGGCTGCAACCACACTTCTATAAGAAGGGACGATGAAGTCTGAATCTCTGTGTCCATAGTGTTAGTTCTGAGTACCATGGTCTATTAGTCTGGAAGAAGTAATGCATTTAAATAATTTGGAGATAAGAGTGGAGACATCACAGTTAACAAAATCTCCTTAAGAGCAGCATGCAGCTTGTAAGCCTCGCCACAGTGACCCTGATCTATACTACATTACTCGAACAGTAAGTTGGTATGTTATAGTGTCTTAAAGCAGCAGTAAATGTTACCTCAGAATTGAGACACTGGCCTATTTAGGGCGACAGCTGCCCTCTAGTGATATGTTCAGTACTGATACTGTATAATTGCTTGGTCTTTATTTGCTTTTCATTTTAAAGACCAGTAATTGTTGAATAACCACACATTAGTTGCACACCTTCAATTTCTACACTCCCCAGGCACTTCATCCAATCATGTTAGAAATCTTGTAATGTGATTGGCCTGAGTCATATAGTGAGCAGATGGAACACTGGGGCATCAGGAATATTCACTATTAGGCTGGGGTGGTTGGGCATGAGGCCTAAGCTGCATGCCATCAATGCCCCAAGTGAGGCTATCCCAGCATGACACACACCCTGGAGTGCATTATTGCTATTATACAATGGCTCATTTATAACAGGGAAAAAAATTAAGAAATCTTTTTTTTACTTAATTTTCAGGTAATTTATCATTGTGGAGGTATATGCAGGGATAAAATAGTCCCTGTTTGGCCAGTAGATGGTGCTGTTCATATAGGCGTGGCTCTGTCTGTTCATCTGGGTGCCCCAACTCACAGTTTTCTGTTGGTGTTGTAGGTCTCTCTCTACCCGTCAAACATTTGTTTTGTTTCTGCTTTTGGTGGTACTTTGTTTTCCCACTCAGTGCAGCGTTGCCATACAGACCTGTTCTAATCTCGCCTTGAAAATTCAGGAACTGGTGAGTAAATGCAGTGAGACTTTCAGCATTCTGAATCAGGTCGGTAAGTGCCCGGTAGCTAATGAGGTGAAAATGCTGATTTTTTGCTTGTTCAGGAGGACTGTTTATTTGTAAAATGTTTCTCACAGCCTCTGCATGTGACTTTCTCTGGACCGGCTGAGACATGCCGCTAATCACAGTAGTGAGGATGCATGTAGCAGCTGTTTCGGCTGGAATGTGAGAAGAGTGATTATAGAAATAAAGGAAAAAAAAACACAGAGTTGCTGTTTTGGTTGTCGTACTGTGTGGTAAGGATAGGAAAAATGATACTGTTGGGAGTGATGGGTATTCACGAGTGTCTTGTGATAAGCGGCTTGAGCATGAGCAGGACAGTAAAGGCATTCGAGCAGTGTGTGGACTGATAGTTTAAGTTTGGCGTGGCAGTGAAGGTGGGACTGACTAATCAGATTCAAGCATTCTTTCTTGCCATTGTATAATGAGTAGTACAAGCGGGGTACCCACTGAATAAATATGTATAGTGGTACTGCAATAATGACACACTGTGTGGTACGGTCAACTTTAGTGCAGTTACCACTGTATTTGTCTCTAATTTTTGGTGGGATTTTCTGTTCTCCATTTTTTCTTTTACACCTTTTCTTCTTTTAGTAAATCACCTGGGCCTGCTTTATGTTCATTTGCTCTCCTCTGTTCTGCTGTAGGAGGTCTTCAGGTACACCTTTTGTGTTTTTTCCTCCTCAGACAACCACTCCAGTTGGCTGTTTTACAGTTTGTTTCGTAGTTACTGCTGGTGTGGTTTTCTGTTTTGAAACAGCAGCTTTCCAAATGCTTCAGACCAGCTTTTTGTACTGGACTCTGCTCTGTCAGTGCAATTTAAGATCTATACCCAAGCTGCACATTGCTGATTAATTCACCAGTGCTTCCTATCTCTTCCTGCTTAATATAGAAACATAGAGTTGACGCCAGATGAGGACCACAAGGCCCATCTAGTCTGCCCACTTTTCTACCTTAGGAATGTGCCATAGGCCTTTGCTCTGTCAATGGCCTATCTATTCATACTCATCTGTATTGCTCCCTTATGCCTATCCCATGCGTGTTTGAAGCCCTGAACTGTATTCATATACACAACTTCCTGAGGTAGGCTGCCCATGCATCCACCACTCCTTTCTGTGAACAAGAACTTCCTCACATTACCCCTTAATCGTCCTCCTTCTAATCTCATGCTGTGTCCTCTTGTACTGCTATTTTTCTTATATTGAAACATGTTAGACTCTTTCACCTTGTTAATGCCCTTAAGATGTTTGAATGTTTCGATCATATCACCTCACTCCCTCCTTTGCTCTAGGGTATACAATATTGAGCTCTATTAATCTGTCCTCATATGTTTTCTGATGCAATCCCTGCACCATTTTGGTTGCCTTTCTCTGGACTGCCTCCATTTTGTTAATGTCCTTGTGCATGTAGCCTCCAGTACTGCATGCAGTACTCAGATGAGGCCTAACCAGTGTCTTGTAAAGAGGGATTATTATCTCCCTCTTACGACTTGTGATACCCTACTAATACACCCCAACATCCCCTAGTCTTATCTATTGCTTTAGTGGTCTGCTTGGATGATTTCAGGTCATCTGTGATGACGATGCCCTAGTCTCTTTCTTCCCTTGTGATTGCCAGCAACCCCCTCCCAGCCTATAGGTGGCTTCAGGGCTTCTCTTCCCTATGTGCATGATCTTGCACTTCTTTGTGTTAAACCCCAGTTGCCACTCTTCTGACCATTTTGCCAGTTTATCCAGATCTCTTCTCATTCTGCCCACCACAACTGGATCATCTACTCTGTTGCAGATCGTGTGATATCTGCAAACAGACAAACCTTACCCTCCAGTCCATCTGCAATGTCACTGAAGAAGATATTGAGAGGACTGGCCCAAGACTGATCCTGAGGTACCCCACTTGTGACTTGCATCTCTTCTGACTGTATATCGTTTACCGACTCTCTCTGTGTTCTGCCCGCCAACCAGTTTGCCACCCAGTTAACCAATGTCTGACCCACCGAGCCTACCCAGCTTATTAATCAATCTTCTATGTAGAACAGTATCAAAAGCTTTGCTGAAGTCAAGGTAGGTGACATCAACTGCACCCCTTGGCTCACCACTCTGGTTACCCAGTTAAAAGAAATCTATGAGATTAGTTTGACAGGACATCCCTGTTGTAAACCCATGCTGTCTTGGATCCTGTGCTTCTAAGGATTACAGGTGTTGCATTATCCTTTCCTTAAGGGTGCCTCCATAATCTTGCCCACTACTGAGGTAAGACTGCCTGGTCTGTAGTTCCCTGCCTCCTCACTGTTACCACTCTTGTGGAGCAGAATCACATAAGCTCTTCTCCAGTCTTCTGGGATCGCTCCTGTGCTCAGAGACTCACTAAACAGTTCTAATAATGGCTCTGCTAGTTCTATCCTTAGCTTCTTTAGTACCCTGGGATCTATGCCATCTGGTTCCATTGCCTTGCCCACCCTAAACATAGAGCTCTTTGTATGACCCTTTCTTTTGTGAAGGGACTTGTGCACACCTCCCTCCCCTGAGTCCATGGTGCTGAGCTGTGAGGCCCTCCTACCTTCTCCTCAGTAAATACTGAGCAGAAGTATCTGTTTGGGATAGATGCTTTTCCTTGGTTCTCCTTCACACTCCCCTTATCTCCTTTGATTTTAGCAATACCCCATCTGGACTTTCTCCTTTCACTAATGTATCTATAGAAAGTCTTGTCACCTTCTTTTACCGTTCATGCTAGTGTTTTCAATTTGAGCCTTTGCCTGCATTACTGTTTTCCTGCTTCCCTTAGGGAATTTGGTATCCCTCCTATCTTCGTCCTCTGCGTTCCTTATGTTTCCTGAAGGCCAACCATTTGGCTCTGATCTTTTCTGCTACTGTTTCTGAGAACAAAATGGTTTCCTCCTTCCTTTGCTCTTACTTTTCTCCCTAACACAATGAAATGTTGCTTCAAGTATTGCATCCTTAATGCTTGCCACTTTGCCTGTACCCCCTCACCTGTATTTCTTCTTGCCAGAGACTAGCTTAACTCTGTTGGCCATCTTATCAAGTCAGCTCCTCTGAAGTCCCATATTTTTGCCTTGAAAGGGGTGTTAGTTCTAGTGGCCAAACTGAACCATACCATGTGATGGTCACTGGCCCCAGGCAACCTTCTACCTGGAGATCTGTGATCCTTGCCCTGTTAGTCAGTGCTAGATCTAGGATAGCCCTGTCTCTTGTGGGTTGTTGTACCAGTTGTTTGAGGCCCTCCCCGCAGGTAATCCACTATGTGTCTAGTTTTGGTGGATGTTCCTGCTGATATTGACCAATCTGTATCTGGCATGTTGAAGTCCTCATTATCAGAACCTCCCTTTAGCTGTCATGTTTTGTATATCTTCTAACAGTAATGTGTCTATGTCCCCCTGATCTGGAGGCCTGTAGACAACTCCAGTTCATATGGCTGTCCCATTTCCTGTTTCTAGGGTGACCACAATTCTTCTGGCTCCTTATGTTTATTCTGAATTTCTGTAGCTCTGATATTTTCATTGACAGAAAGGGCTACTCTCCCCCTTTTGCACCTTGGTCTCTTCTGAACAGTACATAGCTGGGTACCGTGTCTCCCAAGTGTGGTTACTGGTGAACCATGTCTCACTAATGGCTACTATGTCCAGTTTAGCTCTGTCATTGTTGCCTGCAGGTCTGGGATCTTGTTTTCCAGACTGCGGGCATTTAGTGTACATGATTTTCCATTGGCCAGATTTCAGTGAGTTAGTTGTTGGGTGAGGTCCAGCATTTCCCATGTGCATCGTATGGGAGCTGGATCTTTTCCTTACCTGGTGATGCAAATTAATTACAAACATGCTGAACTCCTGTTTGATCACTAGCTGAGGGATGGGGTGTTCTTCCCATTCGATGTATTGGGTGCTGCACCCTCCCCATTGGCTAGTTTAAATATTCTGCAAGATGTCAAACTTCTGCCCCAATGCACTGACTCCTCCTTAGTCAGATGCAGTCCATCAAATTTAAAGAACTTTTGTTCCCCAAACTGTTGCCAGTTGCCTACAAATTTGTGTCCTTTTCTTGGCACTAGCCCTTGAGCCACATGTTTAGCTCCCTATCTCCCCTGCATTTGCTGTAGGTGCACTGTCTCTGCACATTGCCAATTGTTCCTGCTCTATAACATTAGGTTGGTCCTTCTTATGTGCATGCACAAAGCAGATATATTGTAGTGCAGTGAGCGATGGCTGTGTAGGTGTGTACTGTATAATCCAATGGATGTAGAAATACAGGAGGCTTGCCCTCAAAAACTAATGCTGAAAAGACAGATGATGACAGTGCTAGCTGGTTGATGAGTGTAAACTTGCAGTTCAAAGGAGAAAGCCCCACCAATAACACTAGTTTTCTGCCTATTAGCCAGCTAGCAGACATCATCAGGTGTTTAAGATAAACATCAATGTCTGTCTTGTGCATTTTCCTAGTTAAGGACAGTAAGTTTCCATCTGAAAGCATTAAACAGGCTTGGGAGAAAACAGCATGCAGAATGCAAATATAATAGCATTATATATGTCAACAGCATGTCAATAATGAACAGAAAACACCAACAATGGTTGATTTAAATTATATGTTGTTTCTGTTCTCTTTAAATAGTTCATGATACCATTTGGATAACTGAAAAATCTGAGAGATACAAATCAGTTTATCATTCAAATATTTTTGCAGTCCTTTTTGTATGGACTTTGACCTATTGTTCCTACCCTTCAGCCCCTTCTGTTGCTGACCCCAGCCTTTTCACCCCACCTTCAAGACTTACCCATCTCTCCTTACCTCATTGTGTGGAGTGGGGCCTTGGATGGTGGTGGTGGTGTGGTGCTTCAGGGTAGCAGCCTCATCCAGACAGTGATTCTTTCTGCCTGTTACTCCCCTTGAGTCAGAGCTGGTGGCCTGTAATGGCACACACGAGATTGTGAAGACAGTGCACGCCAACGCCCACCTCCAACTTTCAATTCCAGTGAATGCTGCTGTGCTCTAGCACCTGCTAGGTGGCAGTCCAGCTGCAGTACACACTATCCCCCCATCCTGAAGGAGGAGATCCTTCAATGGATGCTAGCTCCTCCTTCCCTGCCAGTCCCTAAGCAACCTTGCTCTATTCTGGAATCTGAGTCGTTTGTGTGGCGGGAAGTGAGACATCCAGCAACTCATCCTCCATGCTACTGGCCTGGCTACAAGTTTACTGTACCTCAGGAGTAGTTAATGACTGTTGTTGTGAGCAGTCACACCCCACTAAGGAAACCGCTTTGGTTGGCGATACATAGGGCTGTTTTCTATGTGTTTTCTTTTATTCACCATTAATACAGTTATAGTTTCATCTCTGAGTGGTGTTGTACGCTGTTTGTCTCCATTTCATTTCCTCTTGTGTCCAAAGTGGCTTCTTTTAGGGAGACACTAGTAAACACTTTCAGGTGCCTCTGTTAAATATCATGCAGTTCTAACCTTAGAACTCAGCAGGCAATATGAACTTGTGAAACTATTAAATTTTTTCTTTTTAAAACGAAAAGAAACCCTCATTTACTTACTTCTCACAGTGGCCCAAATGAACAACTTTGCCTCTTGCAGGAGAATAACAGTGCAGTATAATGCTGCAACAGTTTTTTTCTGCACCCCAGAGGTCCCATTCTGTTCCAGGGTTTACTTTCCTATAGGGGAGCCCATGACAGCACACTCCCACATTACCCAGACCCCTTCACTCCATCCGCCATATTCAAATGTACACTGCAATGGAAAATACATCGCTAATGTATGGAGTGATATCAGTTTAATCAAATATGAACTTGTAAGTGCATAATGGTGTCCACTTCTCATGTCAGTATACCCTGTCACTTCATATTAATTAAAGGCACCGGGTTAGCCAGGAGGGAGGCATGCCACAGCATAGCCCCCAGACAAGACCGATCAGTCAAAGGAATGGGGCACTCATAAGTCTCTTATCTTCCCACAATAAGAATTTCTTGTTATGTGCCTTGAGGATTCACAGTGAGCAGTGTGAGGGTCCATACACCCTTTTATCCATATTTGGGTTCAGTGCACTAGTCCAGCTGTTAAAACATTCCATTCACCCCACCTCACAGTACCATTTTTAACCATTTCCAGACTGTTTCACAGGAGATAAGCTATAACATCCATTTACCCTGACACAAGACTATGCATAGGTGACAGTTGTGTGTTGTACAGAGCAAAATAAAGGTTGTGTTCTGAAGCATGTTCACAAGCAACTGGCTGGTGACAGATTTATTCCTTCCTCTTTTCCTGCTGGTTAAACTTATACTATACATCATCTCAATGATGCAGGTCCCAGGGAGGGTGAACTTTACAGCTTAGAATCAAAGCTTGTGACCTGCCTCTATACCTGGGGGCTCTGAAGGGAGGAAGAAATGGGGGAGACCCTACACATCTTGACGAGGCACCCAGCATTTGCTAAGCTGCTTCACATGCTGAGTTCCAGCTGTTACTGTGCTACATTATTGAATTCATCTCTTACCCTCTAAACCAGTAGCAAACCACTACATTAAAATCCCCTGCCCTCCCTTCACACTAAACTCAGTTTCCAGCACCAAATTAACCTTATCTGCAGATCTCCCCGACATAGAAGCATACTTAATAGGAACTTGCCTATGCCTATTTCCTACAATCTATGGTGAACCTCTGGTGATCATGTTTGCCCACCTCCTACATTATGTCCAAGGCTCTACATCTCAATGACCCCTAAAATGTCCACCAGGCAGCTGAATTCACCAGCTCAGAATCAGGATCATAGATTACTAAAGGGGATCAGAGAGAAGTAAGTGAGGAAATCAAGTGCAGGTTCCTTATCTCACAAGCCACATTACATCATTTTTTAGCCACAAGAACTTTCCAGGCTCCTTTGGGCAGGCAAACTTCTTTGTGCCGTCTGATTTCAGACTGCACAGCTGTGGTGTACACTACAAAATATTTGTCTCGGCCTTTACAGGACCTTCTCAAATTTTTGAAACACTTTGTTTGTCCACGATGGGCTTGGGTAGGTTCAGCTACACCATAATCTGGCTGTTCTACACTTTAGTTCCTGTCTCTGTTGTCTCCCCAGGATCTGTCTGTCCTACAACTGCAAAATCTAACAATTAAATGTTGTTGTCTTTCACTTGCCACCAGCACAGTCTCACCATTCAGATCGGCCTGGTGGATCTCGATTGTCCCACCCTTTGGAACCTTAAATGTATCCCTAAGAAATTGCTGCAAGACTTTCCATGGTTTAGCTTAGTTTTATTTATTTAGTTTTTTGTTGGTTGTTTTCTTCTGCTGCCTCTGCAATACTGAGGAATCTGAGGTTATTCCTCCTTCACCCTGTCCATTTTAAGTCAGTTGTCTTCTCCAGTAGATCCTCCACACTTTCTCTAGGCACTCCAGGTACAGTGAGTCTCTGGTTGTAACATCTTTGAGGGTATACCTCTTCTCGCATTCCTCTAGCCTCTTGAGCATCTGCTGAAATCTTTGTCGACACTGTCCACTCTTTTTAACTTTCAGCACTTCAGATGACAGCTCCATTAGGCTGCCTTAGATTCAGCTGATTCCTGCCATCACATCTGTGAGAGCAAGCACCATATTCTCAGTTTTGGCTCAGGTCTCTGCCACATTGTCAGGTGAAGTTGGCAGCTTGATTTAAAACTGTTTCTCAGCTTGTTTCTCAGCCAGTGATGTTCTCAAGTGGATTTTGACATTCCATCTTTCTCTGCCAAATCAGCAAATATACTGTTTTGTGGTTTGCAATAATATAAATGTTTTATGAGCTGGGACTGGTTCAGAGCTGTTTTAGTATGTGGCTGCTATTTTGGATTGTGGCACGATTCCTCCTCTGAACAAGTCACTTAACCTCTGTACTTATCTCCTTTTAACCCTCAGAGCTTTCCTTAACTTCACAAATCTCATTCAACTTATCAGCGTATGCTTGATGGGTTTAAAGGACCACAAAAATCTCAGTGCACCAAAGCTGACTGTGTCACAGCCCCAAATCAGAGTGGAAAAACAATAAAATTGCTAGGGACGAAATGGTGAAAACTCAAGGTGGATGCTGAAATAGCATTTTTCTGCCACATAAAATAGAGAAGAATGCCACAAACACACCCCAGCACTTCAAACACAGCGATTCTTCCTCAGGGTGCTGCCAAATGTTCATGAAAAATATTGTGGGGATGGGGAGTTGAGGGTGCTCTTCTGTACATACTGGGCTGGATATTCAAACTGCGCTATTTTGTGGCGAGGCCCTGCATACAAAATAGTTACACAGGGGGTGTGGCGGACGATATTCAAAGGAGTTGCGCTATTGAGCAACTCTTTGAATATCACCCCCCGCCACAGCCACTGTGCATGGTGCAGTGGAACTTGCGCCACCGCAAGTGGTCAGAGTGGAGCATTCAACTGGCGGTGGCACAAGTACCATTGCGCCATTGCACATCGTCCGATATTCAAAGGTGCGATACAAATGGGGCCATAATTCATGCAAGCGCTGGGGCATTTGCATCTGTTTATATTCCATTTGCATGCCATTAGCATGCAGGTGCGCCCGATCCCCGAGGACTTGCGCCTGGTGCCTTGCCAGGCAGCAGCCATCGGGGACCGATGCCCCTGCAGCCCGGATCGCCAGGCAAATGTAAGAAATCCCCTCCCCGACTGGCCCGATCAGGCATAAGCTTAAATCACCCCCACCAGCCCGATCGTGGGGCAGCAAAGTGTCCCCAACATATCCCTGGTGGTCCAGTGGATGGATAATAAGCTCGACGAGGCTGAAGAGGTTTGGAAACCCCCCCAGCACGTGTCCCGGTGGTCCAGGGACGAGCAAGCCGATCACGGGTCACAGCAACCCCTCAGAGTCTCGGTGGTCCAGTGATCGGCTGCTCGACAGGGCCGCACAGGCGACACTACCCCGTTATCGCATCTCGGTGAGCCCAGCCTGGTCGCCTCCCTCCACGAGCTCACTGCCGCCTCCTCTGGCAGCCAGTGGGCGCAGCATTCACGCCACGCCCGCCACCCACTGATGATCGTTCGGAGCTGCACACCATTGCGCAGGGCAGCGCCGGCAGCCCATACTGTACAAGGCAGTCCAGACATGTGAATGAATTCATTCACAAAATCCGGACTGCTCCATGTATGGTATGGGCTGCACTTACTGGCTCTGCTCTGCACCACTGGGTGCGCAGGGCCTTACTGGCAGTCAGTCGGCGTGGTGGCAGGGCGGCGAGGCAGTTGATGCAGCCGCCCACCAGCCGCCTGGGGAGCGGGTGGTGGGGCTTCGTGGGTGGGTGGGTGGGGGACACTAGATCACCAGGATATGGTCTTGGGGTGGGGTGTCGCAGATAATGCAGCTCGCGATCGGGCTTATCAGTCCACTGGACCACCAGGGATACGCTCTGGGGTAAACTTCTTCAGCCCGATCGGGCTTAGTGGTCCACTGACCACCAGGGATAGCAAGTTTGCGGGTTTAAACCTCCTTCAGCCCGTGATTGGGCTTTAGTGTCCACTGACCACCAGGGATGCGCTGGAGTTAAACTTCTTCAGCCCGCGATCGGGCTTATCAGTCCACTGGACCACCAGGATACGTTCTGGGGGTTTAAACTTCTTCAGCCCGTGATGGGCTTAGCGGTCCACTGGACCACCAGGGATATGTTCGGGGGTTTAAACCTCTTCAGCCCACGATCAGGCTTAGCGGTCCACTGGACCACCAGGGATATGTTCGGAGGGTTTAAACCTCTTCAGCCCGTGATCGGGCTTAGCGGTCTACTAGACCACCAGGGATATGTTAGGGGAACACTTGCTGCCCATAATCAGGCTGATGGGGGTGATTTAGCTTATGTCCGTTGATCAGGCCAGTCGGGGAGGGGACTTTTCTGCTTTTGCCGCGATCGGGCCAGTCGGGGGTGGGGATTTTACACTTTTGCCCGCGATCGGGCTGCGGGGGGCACAGGGAGTAGGTTGAGGGCCAGCCACAGGTGGCGGCTGCTGTGTTGCGCCTCTGCAGTGTGGCAGCTCACCTGTGGGTGGCCTGACTTACTCCTTTTGGGGGTCAAAATTGTGCAGGCACAGGTTGGGGTTGCGCCTGCACAAACTCTGCACAGCCTGGCTGAATATCGGACTGTGTAGCTTATGCATGGTTCCTCCCCTCCAGTTCAGCATGCATTCATTTGCATTAGCTGTTGCTCAGCATGTTTTCAGTGGCACAATTGCCTCTGATGAATATACGCAGAAATGGCGCAATTTCAGACTTGCATGGTGCAACCCTATTGCTGTGCGCGCAACCCACTGAATATCCCACCCTGTATATAATACATGTATGGGTGATGTCTTTCATTAGACCTTCTTTTTCACCCCGTTCCAATCTGTTTTCAGAAGAATCACTCCACCACCACCTCCTCCTTCTCAGACTCACTGATTCCATCCTCACGGGATGGATAATGATCTCATTACCTCTGCCATCTTTGTCGACCTCGCCAAGGCATTTGACACAGTCTCCCATGCCCTGCTTATTGACTCCCTTTATGACAGCTGAACTGTCTTCCCTACCACTAACTGGTTTAGAGCCTATCTCACAGGCAGAACACAATTAGTCAAGACCCAGGATGCTCTCTATCCTCCTTCCCTTTACCACAGGGTTCCACAAGGTTCTGTGCTTGGTCTTGTCCTCTTCTCTATCTTACTTAATGACTTGCCTTCAGTCTACTCCCTCCCCTCTATCCATATATACGCAGATGATACTGACTTGTTTGCCTCTGGAAAATGACCTGTTGAAGTTGCAGCCACCCTACAGCATGACTTCCACCAGGTCGGCTGTGGTTCGCTTTACATTAACTATTCCAAAATTGCCAAGAAGACCATCTCCATGACATTTGGCACTGGGCAGAGACTCTCTAGGCTTCAGCCCTCCCTTCTTACCACACCCTGTATGGGAAACTGTTGAGGACACCTCCTTATTCAGATACCTGGGGGTTTGGCTGGATGAACACCTTAACTTCCCTGGCCATGTTGATGCCATTCTGAAAAAACTGCTCCAAGCTTGGTGCCTTATACAGGAACCATAGCTGCATCCCTCCTACAGCCAGGCATGAACTTGTCCAGAAGATGATACTCCCCATTTTTACTACTGGATGTAGTATATGGTACTGCTCCCCAAATCTTCCTTGACCAGATTGGACTCTCTCTTCAATTCCTTCTGTCATTTTGCTCTTCATACTCAACCCCATACTCATTGCTGTGACCTCTACCATGTTCTGTCCTTCCCCTCTCACCAACAGGTGGCTCAACCACTGTGCAAAACTCACTTCCAAATTCTGGCTTGGTGAACTTCCGTCCTACCTCTCAAACACTCTTTCTACCCCTCTGCCTCCCTCCCATTCCTCAGATCCTCAACATTGCCTAAGCGCTGCTGGTTCCACACGATCAGCTCTCATCGGTCAGTTTAGTTTCACTCACCTCTTCCCAAAACTCTGGAACTCTCTCCCCTTAAAATGTAGCATTCTTCTACACTCCTCTTGTCTCTTCCTACATAACTATCTCTCCTCTCAACTGCTCGTGCTTTAACCCACCTTAGCTTTCCTGACATGTGCACATAAGAGCTGTCTCCCAAGCTCCTCACCTATCCTCATCCCTCCTTGCCCCACATTCTGTCTCTGTTCTTCAACTTTTCCCCATCCCTCTCCTTCATCTAGCAACACCTTCACCTTGTCCTGTCCCTGGCAGGTTCTCAGCATCCTAGAGGGGTCAGTACTAAGGTACTACCTCTCCCCATTACCTATACCCCTTCCCTTCTCTCCATCCAACACCTCTGCCTGATGCTGCCCCTTGGCAGGGTTCTCAACATCCTGGAGGGGTTCAGTCCTGGTTGCCTTCTCTTCCCTTCTCCCCCTCTTCTGCTTATCTTCCCAACCTAATAATTCCTCTTCCAACATCCCCCATTTCTAACTCCTTTGTCCTTGCCTAGATCTGCCCCTGCAGTATTTCCTAACGTCCCCGAATTTATTGATTGCTATGATGTTTTTGGCACTTTTATAAATGATTGCATCATCTGCATGTAGTGTACGCTGGTTAAAAAGCAAGTTGTTTATGGAAAAATAATAAAAGTAGGGCCCAGGATGGATCCCTGTGGGACTCCAATTTTCACCTTTCTAGGTGAGGACATGCTTCTAATTAGCTTCACAATTTACTGGCTAGCTTCTAGGTAGTTTTAGATAAATGACCAAGTTAGGTTGTCTACAGTGGTGGGCAAGTGGCCTCAATTAGCTCTGTGAAGTGATTTGCAAAGCCAAGGCGAGTCGTGGAGTACTCCATAGCGTGAAGCGGAGTAATTTGCATTATGATGAGTAACGTGAAGTTCATTGAAAACAATGCACTTCGCCTCACTTCACCTTGTTTTTAAGCTCTGAAGGTGAATTTTGCAGTGATTCATGGGATTTTAGGTCACATGGACTCTATACTGATCTGAACAGCCTCAGTTCGGGGTAGTGTGTGTAGGAAGCTGTAGGAGACAGTGTGCTCTGAGAGCTGTCTGTGATTCAAACCTTCTAAAAGCTGTTAAAAGCCTTTTTCGTAATTTTTTGCTCAAACTTTTGTTCATCGATTGTAGGAAACCCTCCTGTGCTCATATCATTGAGTGTTTTTGCTTGTGTGTGGATTTTGAATGTTAATGTACAACATTGAGTCTATGTAATAAGAGACAGTGAAAGTGTGCTTTGGGGAGGGTGTATCTGTGGTGTAGGTAGATTGAAGTTGGAGAAATAGGGAGTTCTTTGTTTTTGGCTATATTTTTGTTACATAACTGACTGTGTTAATGTACACACAGTAATATTGTATCAGTAATTGTTGACATTTTCTTGCTGATTGTGTGTTGTATGTGGATCTGGTGCAGCAGTTCATATTTTCAGGTTGTTTACAATATGTGGCATATTACTGAACTTTTCAATTTGTGACACATTACTTGTAGACAAATTGTGTGTGTGTGTGTGTGTGTGTGTGAATGTGTGTGCAGTGCTGTGTGACATCAAATAATACACCTTTATTGTGCCACAGTGTAATTGTAGCAGGCGCAGCAGTGTGAACCTGCTATCCACGGCAGCTGCGTGATTTTGCACTGCCATTGTGGTATCTTTTCTTTGTTTTGCTGCTTGCACTGCCATAAAATCTGCAGTCAGTGCTCCTCCTCCACCAGCAAAAGGAATTGTTTCCCAGATTGGATTGTTTGTTACTTCAGCACCACTGGTTAGTCATGGTGTTGTTTCACTTGTGAATTTGCATCTATATCTGTTGATGAAGTCACAATTGTTTTTGGCTTCACATCCAGCATCCCCACCCAGAGTGAACATTCCGAGTCTAAATTTGTTTAGAATATTGTTGTTGATCCCCAAAATGCCCGCAAAAGGGCGTGCAAGCAAAGGTGGTTCGCCATGGCATTGCTGCCAGTGGTAAGATTGTCTGCGGGCATGGTAGCACACAGATGCAGAAGTGCATTGCTAATGTGAGGAAAGGTATTTCTCCTGCAATGTTTTTACAGCCCAATCAGTAGCTTCACTCATAGTTGGAGGAGATTTTGTTGTCCCAGCTGGTGGTGTTAGTGCAGTTGCTGGTGATGGTAGCATGAGTATTGCTGCCTCAAGGTCCACTTCAGATCAGTGTACCATGTCCATAAATATAGTGGAGTGTGAAGCAACGCGAGTGAGTGGCAGTGTAGATGATGTCATACTTCCCAGTAACATCCCAGTAACTGAACATGAGGATTCTGATCATCATGTCAATGATAACATACAATGTGACATTTCTTCCACCACGGTTCAGGTCATGTATTTTCCATGCAGTCATTCACAGTGTCATGAAAAATATCAGGTGATGGTGGTGTTGATGATGATGATGAATCTGATGATGATAATGTTGCTGCAGTTGCAACATGCAGTTCACATGCCATCATCCAAGCAGAAGACGTGGATGTGGGTGATGTTGATGAACATTATGATGATGTAATTGACTCCAGTTGGCAACCAGAGAAAAGAAATTCAAGGTGGCTGTGTCTGAGTCTGTTTGCATTAATCCGCGCCCCCATAAAACTTGTGATTTACCAATTTCAGTTGATGGTGATGATGATGATAAATGATGATGATGACCAGTAATAATGATAGGTAGTCATGGTGGTCAGTTGCAGTCAAGTGTGTTCTGCACAAAAATCACCTAGCCCCCACTTCATGGCTTAAAGAACAGAGTCCAGTAAGGAGCATCATGGACATGTTAAAAGTAGAGCATCACAATCCTTTGTTTAGGATTTTTGTGCAAGATGCAAATGATGAGTCAGTTGCAATCTACCAGGTTGCCATGTGTGCGTGTGAGTTGAGCTAAAAGGGAGCCATCTGGGCGCAGGAGGACAGCATACAAATCTTAAGAATAGGCACATAGCACTGTGGACCCAGCACAAGATGGCAGCTAATATCACAGTGATGCGTTCACCCTCGTCATCAACCATAACGAGCATGTTATCCCCTTCCATAACTGTTAAATCCAGTAGGAAATTAAATGTGTACAGTAGTGAGGAAATAAGAGCAGAGGATTACTACAGGCATGATGAGGTGGAGGAGCATAATGATTTTGAAATGTTGTCCAGTGCTGGTGAGAGTAGCAGTTTTGGCGGTGGTGGTGGTGGTGGTGGTGAATGCAGTATGTCTAGTGCAAGTGGTACATCAACCTCAGTTGGTAAATGTGGCAAATAACTGCATTTGTGGGTTTGTCATCATCACCTGTGCAACCATCTTCATCAAACGTTCACAATCCACCCTGCCATTCGCAGAGCAGAACCATTTGTCATCACACCCCATGTAAGGCATTTGTCAGCCCATGTTACAGAGTGTTTTTGCGCATAAGCTGAAGTACCCACCCAATCATACAGTGTCACGTGAACTTAATGCTGCTGTAGCGGAAATGCTGGCAACTGATCTTTGCCCTTCTCCTTTGTGGAGAATTCTGGTTCTGGTGGTTTGCTGCATGTGCCTGACCAAAATGGAAAGTCCCATCCAGGACATACTTTTCAACCCGTGCTGTCCCGAGTTGTATCGCACTGTGTCCGACTCAGTAAGACATGCCCTTCAACATTCCTCATTTCCACTCATCCATTTAGGTATGGATATGGACAAGTAGCAAAACAGTGGGGAGTTCATATTTGTGCATAATTGCACACTGGAGCAAGTGCCAAGGGTTGTTTGTGCTGTTGGTAGTGTGAATAATTAGTGCAGTAAGGTGGAGTGTCATGGTAGCAGACTTGCAGGAATTCAACAGCATGCAATTATTGCTATGCACAATGTGACCTGTTCACACACTGGTGAAAACATGTTGACATGGTACTGACTGAAACTGACTGAGAGCTGGGTTCATAGCAAGTGACAATGGGTCAAATGTGGTGAAATGCATTGAGAAATGGTGGATTTTTCATGTTCCATGCATGGCCTATTGCTTAAATCTTGTGGTGCAGGAATTTCTGCAGCACCCTGATGTAAAGGAAATGCTGACAGTTGCATGCCATATCTGTTCTCACTTTTCACGATCTGCAAAGGCCTGTGACCAGCTTTGCAATTGCAGATGCAAAACAACCTCCTCGGTACCGCTTGAAGTTGAAGGTTGTCACCGGTGGAACTCCACTTTATACATGTCAGAGAGGTTGTATGAACAATGCAAAGCCATCTCAGAATATCTTGTGATGCACACTAGCTGTGACAGTTCCGGGGCCTCCATGTCTATGCGACTGAATAGTGGCACATCATGGACTCTGTAATAACAATTTTGTGGCCTTTTGAACATGCCACAGGCAGTGAGTGGTGAGTCTGCTCCATTAGCCAATCAATTCCACTGCTGCGGTGCTGAGGCAGACATTGGTGAATGTACAGCATTGCCTTGATGTTGCAGACGACTGTGCTAGCAGTATGTTGCTGAAACACATGCTGACAGTATTCTACCAGAATCGTCACATTTTGAGCATTCAGCCTAGTGACAGCTTTGCCATAGCAACAATGATTGACCCACGTTACAAATGTGAATTGCCTCAGTACTGGAGGGAGGCCTGAACAGGTAACAGATGTCAGTGGGCAACTGGTGCGCTTGGTTCATGGGGCACAGAAGTCACGTGCCTAGGTCAGCAAACCTCAGCAGCATAATAAGGCTGAAGGTGCACCTGGAGGAGTAACAAGCATATCCTGTAAGGGAAGGGACTGCAGATCCAGGTGATACGAACATATGAAATTTCAGCAGATAAAGGCCTAGAGGTCTATCAAGTCTGCTCAAATGTGCAGTTAGCACCCCTTATCTGCAGCTGCCCTCCCTTCCACCCTTCCCTTCATTAAACCTCCCTTGTCCTGTCCCATCCTTGTTTGCGCAGTCCACTGTTCTTCTGCATACCACTTCTGCAGGTGGCGCATTCCACCCAGCCACCACCCTCTCTGTAAAAAAGTGTCCTCATCTCCCTCCTGAACCTTCCTCACTCCAGTCTCATATCATGGCCCCTGGTGGCCTCCCTCCTTACTTTGAACAGCCCCTCTGTACCGTCTTGTTTATTCCTTTCATGTATTTAAAGGTTTCAATCATGTCACCACTGTCTCTCCTCCTCCAGTGAGTACATGTTCAACTCCTTCAACCTCCTCTCGTATGATAAGCCCCCCAGCCCTTGATCATCTTTGTTGCCCTGCGCTGCACCCTCCAGTAACTTAATGTCCCTCATCAGATACGGACGCCAGTACTGCATGCAGTACTCCAGGTGTGGTCTAACTAATGACCTACACAGTGGCAGAATCACCTCCTCCCTCCTCGAGGATATACCCTTGCAATAAAACCCAGCATTTTGTTGGCCTTGCAGCTGCCTTCCTACATTGTGGCGAGTTGTTCATTTACCCTGTAATGAGCACACCCAGATCCTTCTCCTCCTCTGTCTGGGCTCAGCTGCCCCTAGCTGGTAACTCCTCCTTGGGTTCTTCATCCCAAAATGCAGCACCTTGCACTTTTTGGCAATAAAGTCCAGTTGCCAGGTGTCTGACCAGGTTTCAAGCTTTGCCAGATCATCCTGCAACCCTGTCATCCCCTAGGTCATCCACCACCGCACCTACCTTGGTATCATCAGCAAACAGACTGATCTTGCTCTTGATGTCCCATGATATGTCTGCAATGAATATCCCAAACAACACTGGTCCCAACGCCGAGCCCTGTGGAACACTGCTCGTCACTGCCCTTGGGTGTGAGAGGTCCCCACCCACCACCACCCTCTGTTGCCTTCCCTGCAGCCAGTTTCCTACCCATCTCACCAGCATTGCACCTGCCCCTGTGCCTACTAACTTCCTTCCCAGCCTTCCATGTGGCACCGAGTCGAATGCCTTACTGAAGTCCAGATACAGGACATCCACTTCATGGCCCCTGTCCAGTTGCCTAGTTACCCAGTCATAGAACTCGACCAGGTTGGTTTGGCAGGATCTGCCACGTATGAAGCCATGCTGTCTGCTGTCCTGTAGTCCTTTGGCCTCTGGAGGGCCACCAGCCCTCCTTCAGGATAGTCTCCATTAGCTTACCCATGATGGACGTGAGGCTCACTGGTCTGTAGTTTCCCAGTTCATCCTTGGGGTCACTCTTGTGGAGGGCACCACATGAGCCATCCTCCAGTCCTAAGGTATACACCCGAATGTAGTGAAGCATTAAATAGGTCTGCCAAAGGTCCTGCAAGGGCCTCTGCCAGCTCCTTCAGTACCCTGATCTGTCATCCAAAGCGGTTGATGTCAACCCACTTTGGGAGCTTTTTCCAAATGAGGATTTGTGAAATAAATGATTCCAGAGAACAGGATGATGCATCAGCCACTGGACTTAGTGCAGCACAGAGAATGGTTGAGTCATATTTGTCTGAAAACAGGCTTCTATCAATAACTGATGACCCTTTTTGTACTGGAGTGGAAAGGTCAGTGAATGGCCAGAGCTGACTGCAGTGACACTGAAGTACCTCACATGCCCACCCTCCAGTGTAAGTGTCGAGAGGGTCTTCAGCTCAGCAGCTGTAATAGTTAGGGATCATTGGAGAAACTCTCTCCTGCAAATGTTAGTGTGTTAACATTCATAAAAATGAATGAGAGGCACATATCAGCACAGACTGCAACCTCGGTATTCGTACTCTGGTCTAGTCATGGTGCTTTTGGTGATGTAGAAATGGACCATCCTGGTGGCACTGGCAGTGGTAGCATGAAACGGCCTACCACTGATATAGATGATGACACAATGGAGAAAGAATTTCCCAGTTGTCAGACTTCAGACATAGATGACTGTGAGGGCAGCTTTTTTATGAGGATGATGATGTGGTTAATGCTGGCACGTTTTAAATGAAGTTATTAAAAGGTGATGACATTTGCTGCATGATACATGTTTTCTTTTTCATGACTTTGTGTGCCCCCTGGACCACCATGACCAGGACCAATGTTAGCCACTGTCACCACAGAGAATCACTTTGTGTGCCCCCATGGACCACCACCACCACCAGGACCGATGTTAGTCACTGCCACCACAGAGAATGACTTTGTGTGTCCCCGTGGACCATCAGCACCAGGACTGATGTTAGCCACTGTCACCACAGAGACTGACTTTGTGTGCCCCTTGGACCACCACCACAGGGACCGATGTTAGCCACTGCCACCACAGAGAATCACTTTGTGTGCCCCATGGACCACCACCACCACCACCAGGACCGATGTTAGTCACTGCCACCACAGAGAATGACTTTGTGTGCCCCCTGGACCATCAGCACCAGGACTGATGTTAGCCACTGCCACCACAGAGACTGATTTTGTGTGCCCTCTGGACCACCACCACCAGGACCAATGTTAACCACTGCCACCACAGAGAATGACTTTGTGTGCCCCGGACCACCACCACCACCACCAGGACTGATGTTAGCCACTGCCACCACAGAGAATGACTTTGTGTGCCCCTGGACTGCCACCACCAGGACTAATGTTAGCCAGTGTCACCACCACCAGATGCATGGAGATGTCACAGGAATGTCATCATGTACCACACCTATCACCACCAGCACCCACCACCAGGGCCAGAAGTAATTTCAATCGATGACCATGACCAGCATTACCAACCAGACTTGAGAAGGATGCAGATGAAATCTGTGAAAAAATAACCAATAAGAAACCATTAATGAGACCTACCTGCAAATATGCTTCCCCAAAAAACTACTTACCTTCATTGGCTTGAGAGTTATCCATTTCCAATTTCTACAAAAAGTTCTCATCAAGCACTGGAATGTGCACACAACAGTATCTGTGACCTGTGATACAACAATGAGTACTTGTCTATATATGTCAACCCTCACCTACAAAATACAAAATGTATTTATATATATGTATATCAACTCACCAAGGCTCCTATTAGTGCACAGACAAAATGCACCCTTCCATCTGGCTAAGATAATCAGATTCACATCACATTTGTGGGAATCGCAGCACACATTGACCAGCAGCAGTTTGCTTATGGTCATCATTTCTGATGGGACTTTGTATGTGGTGTAATGCTCCCATTTCACTTCGTTACCAGTTGTCAATTTTCTGCACACAAGACAGATGCATTTTGTGTGTTGTGATTGTGAGCACATAATGTCTTACTTAAATTATAAATTAAAGCAGCATCGCAAGAATGTGGTAACAATTTTGACCTATAGTTTTTATGTTATTTTACATTGCCAGCCACTAGTTACCTCCTGACTTGTACGATGCCCTTCTTTTCACAATTTGTGTCTGCTTAACCACTTTTTCTCATGTCTAAAAAATAAAGGAGTACACCTTTAATATTGTTCTGACCAGTTTATTATCACTATTTGCAGCTGTTTTTCAATAAATATTGTTCTGTGAGGTCATAAAACACTGCCTGCTGCATAACTGTTAATTTTACAACAGAAGTGATATATAACAACTGATGGAGAAAAGCAGAGGAAAATACTAACAAAGAACTTGTCCACACCGTAGTAAAAGGAGTGCTCCTTTGTTATTTCAGAGTTGAAAAAGTAGTAAAACAAACTCAAATACTGAAAAGTATAGTATCATGCAAGTCAGAATGTAAGTAAAGTGGCAATGTAAAATAGCATTAAAAAGTATAGGTCTAAATCCTCAACAGATTATTGCACTGCTGATTTAAAGAGATTCACCAAGTTACATAGTTATTATGGTGTTGCACCCAATGTATGGGTGCCTTTCCTCCAGGGGAATCTTTCTTGCTCCACATATCCTTGCATAGTGCAATACTATTCTGGCAAAAATGCCCGTAATTGTGTTAAAGTGGGTCATGGAGGACTTCCCTTTCTGAAGAGCCACCTAAGTTCTGCCCCCATGCTCAGCAGCATTATGACATGATGCCAGGGAGGAGCGTGGGGCCATGCTCCATTATACTGAATGTCCGGCAGCTTTCGAATGTTTCTTTATGTTATAATGGTCAGTTTGTGGTGAAGCGTGGGCACGTTTCCAGTAACAAAGGCTCTTGTTGCTAGAAACGCGCTCATGTTTCACCAATAAACTGACCATTAACATAAGAAACATTTGAAAGCTGCCAGACATTCAGCATAATGGAGCACACCCCACGCCTCCCGGTATCACGTCATAACGTTGCTGAGCATGGAGGGCAGAACTTTGGTGGCTCTTCAGAACGGGAAGTCCTCCGTGACCCACTTTAATGAAATTATGGGCATTTTTCCAGAAAATTATTGCACTATGTAAGGACATGGAGCAAGAAACATTCCCCTGTAAGTATGTCTATATCGAGTGCAATGTTGTAAGTTATGAATCCTTTAATGTCTATTTCACAAACTAAATATTTATGAAGCCTCATTTTGTGTTGGGACTCATAATTTTAAGTGTTTTGTAAAAACATGACTGAACAGTACAAGTATGTTGTGCTAAGCTGCATGAATGTGCCATCAGTGTTCTTTCCTGTGTGTGCATACATTGTCCAGCTTCATGCAAACATGTATATGGTGAGACTTGTTGTAGTATCTCAAGAATAAAGATAACAAAGAATATAGACGTATATTTTATTTGTACTATCAGCACCAGTGGAGTAAGTGAATATGATATTTTTCAGAGGTATTGGGTCACCTCACCTCAGTCACTCACAATACACACATAACTTAATGTAGATCATGGCACAAAAGCACATGCTCTCCTAAAAGTCATGTGAAGTATGTCACTAAAGTGCACTCTGGTCAGACACCTCTGAAAAAGTTTCATATCACTTAGTCCGCTGATGATGATGGTGACAATAAAATATACGTTATTCTGCTTGCTATTCTTTCTACCATAAACACTACAACAAGTCAGCAATATATGTTTTCAAGAAGCTGCACGATGTCTGATGTCACACACAAACACACACACACACACACACACACACATATGAAACAACACTGACTGTAAACTTGCAGTTTAGCACATCATACTTGCACTGCTCACACCAGCTTTCCACAACCACTACACAAACAGAATGTAAACATTACTGAGGCATTGCATTATAACAACAGGGCAATAGGAGCATGTATGACTGTCTATTATTAAACACAAAAAAATCACAAAACATTATAACATGTGGTGGTGGGGGTGTCCATAAAAATTACATTAATGGGGGATTCCATGGTATTCCAGCAGCAGGTGGAGCATTGACACTGTCTGCAGCTGCTGTTGCTGGATCTGCTCCATCTGCTGCTGCACAGCACCCACCCTCTCTTTGCTTTCCTCTAGGGCCACCCACACCAGTGCAATGTCTGCCTGCATTACAGGCACTGTGGCGGGGTCCACTGCGGCAGGAAAACCAGGTAGTGGAGGTGGTGGTGAGGGTGGTGCTGGTGGCTGTGGTGGCGGTGGAGCAGCTGATGCTGTTGCCCTCCTCCTGCGGGCAGTGAGGCACAACACCCTGCACCCTCCGCCACTGCCACAGAAGGGCCAGCAGATGGATGCCTGGCCCTTCGGTGGCAGCCTGCCACTCCACTTGTGGTGGTTTGCCATATGTGTGCGCAGGCCACTGGTCTCCAAATGTGTCCCCAGGGCCATGGTGCACCTGCACACCACATAAATGGCAACCACAATGATGCTGTCCCCCACACAGTTAGAAAACTGCCAGACTGGGGAGCTGCAGGGGGATCAGGCATAGGAGGGGCAGATGTACTGCTGGCAGCACTGTCATGCACCTGGGACTCCATCTGTGGCTGGGGAGGTGGTGGAGGGGTGCTGGAGCCCTGCAGCTGCTACTGGTGGTGGTGGCAGACTTGGTGGATGTGCCACTGCCAGTGACACTGGTGGTGCTGCTGCTTTCAGAGGGGAGACACAACACCAAACAGTCGGGAGTGGTCTAATGGCACCTGACCACCCTCATGCATGCGCACTCCCTCTGCCCACGCCCACAGGCCACAGACTCTCCTCCAGGGTCCATCACATAGAACTAATTCCTCTCTGACTGACACCTCAAAAGACTGCTTCCACACACTTACAGTCTCACACACACGCACACACAGTCACACAGACACACAAAACAAAACTTATAAAACAAATCAGTAGCAAATTAGAACTGAAAAAACAAACTACAAAAAAACTAAAGATTTAGCTTTTAAAAGCTGGGTTTTGGCAACTCACAAAATATGTAGGAACAATACCACCAATTCTCCTCTACACACACAAAATGCTTCCTCCTTCTACCACTGCAGGAGAAACTGAAACTAACTGCTTTTATTACTCACTTTCTTCCTGCGTGGCTAAAGCATGTGACTTACAGTACTATAAGCGATATGAGTGTGTATGGGGCTACTTATATTGTTGCCACTTCACCTTACTTGGCGTTAAGGTTGAATGGCAATGCAAAGTCATAATGCAAAGGTGAAGTGAGCACTTTCCAATAGCCAGTTTATGTAGCACTAGGCTAATGGCCACTTTGTGGCCACTTCACCAGTGGATTTTAAATTTGCTGCATCTCTAGTTGTCAAGCCACAGGTCTGTAAGTTACTCAAGGAGTTTGCCATGATTATCTAAGGTCAAAGACAGTGGTTAGGTCCACAAATACTGCTGCAGTTATCATATACACATCAAATTTGCAGGCTATATCATTTGTGTTTCACCAGTGCAGATGCAGTTCATTGGTGCTCATGAGTCCATGTTGCACTCCAGTGAGGTGACTGTGTATGTCAATGTAGGTTTGTAGCTTGTTCTGTCTATCTATCTAGCTATCTGTCTATCTGTCAGTCTGTCTGTGAGTCTGTGAGTCTGTCTGTCTATCCACAGGCAGACCTGGTTAATCCATGACTTGTTACTGTATTACAGATACCTGGTTATCTGACCAGGAAACCTCTGAAATTGATTCTTTTGCTATGGTAATTGCCTCTTTTATGTGGAAACCTCTATTTCTGAATCCAAATCCTGTGTTCAGAGTACAGAGGCCATTATTCATGTTCTTTTGACCTGGATAATTGATGCAGGTGTTAATGAGTGTGTAAATTGCAGTGTTCTTAATCACTCTAACCCCCTATGGCATATTAAAGTTAACTGGAAATAATTTTATATAATAACTGGTTCCCTTTTCCCATAGGGAAACCATGGTATAATTTTCCATAATAAAGGAGTGTGTATATAACGGCAAACACATGCACTGTGCTGGCCCAGAATCACTGAGGGTTGAGGTGCTGGGCGCCACACCTTGCATCACACTGGCAACCTGAGTTGGGGAGTGAGCTCAGGTCATTGGGGTCAGCCAGCGGAGAGAGGGTGAGCATGATTGAGCAGCTGTCAGGCAAGCTGTCCTCTCCCGAGGATGGTTTTGTGGTTCCACGGCACAATAAAGCATCCAGTGGTGACTGGATGCCCCTTACAGCCGGGACCACTCAGGACAGAGTACATGAGCAGGTAGAGGCTCATAGGTCACACGGGAGTGTGGGACTTGATGTGCTGGCATCATTGTATGTCCTTCTCCTCAGGGGCTCTAAGCAGAAAAACCTTCATGAGCAAGCACTGTGATGCCCCAATGGACTCCCACCTTCCAGCCAAACAAAGCCCAGTGTAAGTCAGGGCAGGGCTCCAGGGTGATGTTGGTCTCACTCCATTCCTCCCTGGGGCATGAGGGGTAAGCCACAGTCCTCCCTGTCACTGTAGCTGAGGCCAACCGGAGGAGTGTTAGGTTCAAGTAATGGGGTGGACTGTGGGATACTTCCCTGCCACGAGTGAGGAGACAAAAACAGAGTTAAAAAAAAAACATGCATGGTTTCCCTCACTCATGCATGCACTGACCACAGCTTGACTGTTCCTGACAGCTCACTTCTTCTGTCCTCGATGAAACAGTGCAGCCAGAAGAACTCAGTGGTTAGTTATTCTTTAAGAATGTTGAAGAGTAGAATCGCCGGCACCATGGTGAAAAGAAAACATTTTAAAACATTTTTAAATGTGACTGATTCAAATGTGGGCACCGGATTAAAAACAAATCTGGATTGTGGTCGAGACTGGAACATCTTCATTTTATATAATTGCTGAGACAAAAAGGGAAACCCAGCAATTATATAAAATAAAATATTTGATAGCATGTTTAAACTTGAAGTTTATATACACCCTTGGTGTTAGATGCTCTACACAACCCTCGAGCCGCTCTTGGGGTTTATGTAGCATTTAACACCTCATGTGTAAAATTCTCATTACACACACCACCCCATACTTTATCCTCTATATAGTTGACTGCCCTCCCACTTTCAGTTCCGTGCAGTTTTGTAATTGTATAGCTTCAAACGCATTTTGATAAATAAATGGCATAGCACTGGGGTGCCCTCAGATCTACCTAGGTTTCTATTCTCCCACCAACTACTGCTTTTGCTTTTAATAGTTATAAGACATTCCATGACATCAGTGAAACCATTCCATGCTATTTATCTGAATGGCCTAGAACAGTTACTAAGGTCACAGAATGTTCAGGTGGTATGGAAACAGAGAACAGCAACTGCTAAGAAGAGAGGATTTGGAGTAGGTATAAAGTAAAATATATTATTAATTTAACAAATAAAGTAAAAATATATCAGAATCTTGGGAAGACAATAAGAGGAGGAAAGAAGGACATCTACAATTGTATAAAAACTGTTTCATATTACTGTTAACAAAGAATGCTCTCTCTGCCATACCTCCCACTCCAGCAGTAATTCAGCTTTGGTTGCTTACTGGCTCTGCCAGCTTTCCAAGTACTGTCCCTATTCAATTTGGCCACTGCTGTCAAAGTGCTCCCACCTTCCACTCAGTGGTAACTTAGTCCTACTTCAGCTATGAACCTTGACTGAAAGATCTGTTGCTGTTTCTTTGCCAACTGAGAAAATACAGTTTGGCTGTAAACTTAAAACTGATTCTCTTCTCCTACCTGAAACAAATCCTCTCAGAGGAAACACAGAAACGTGTGGGCTGTTCTTGACATAAAATTTAAGGGTGCGGTAGCGCCTCTGTAGTTAGGGTTGCACAGGCAGTTCAATGTTAAACCCAAAGTTTTGCAGTTGAATAACTTTGCAACTGTTCCACAGATTTGATGGAATTTTGCAAGCACGGTCTTGTAGGGCAAAGCTCTTAACTTGCTGAGTTTTGTTCTGGACAGATGTGTGGATTCCAAGATGTGGATAGTACAAAATGTGAATTTTTAAGGATTTGTTCCCATTGGTTTTGCTGGGATTTCTGTCATCTTGGCTAGTGTCCAGACAGTTTGGAATTTTGGCCAGAAATTTTCAGGTAGAAGGAGTGGCAAACAAATGTGCCCTTTGCTTGCTTGATGAAAAAATATTAATCCATTTCAAATTTAATTTCATTTTGAAAGTTTGAATAATTGGTTCTGAGCAAGCTCAGTAAGCAATTAAAAACAGCTGTATGAAATGAAAAAAATTTTTTCTGTATTGACATCATCCTTTTCATGAGGGAAAATTCTTTTTTTTTTGCCACCATCTTGTTTTCAGTTTTACCACAAATTCAAATTTAAAAAGCCTCCAAAATGACATTCTGAAGTGCAAGCAACACATGTATGTTGCTTATCTGGACCCCATTATTTAGGTTATGTACTTAAACTGTTGGATAAATGGCCTGAAATGTTTTTTTTAAAGATTATTTTTCATATTTACCTGATGTTTGCTGACCCACATATTGTGTTCCTTTTATGTCAAGTAGCCTAGCACCCAGACTGTTTGGAATTTTGGTCTGAAATAGGGAAAAGAGGACTGGCACTATATAGCCTTTTGCTGGTTTGTGAAAAATATTAATCCCTTCCAAAGTTTTTATGTTTTTTTTGAGGTTTATAAATCTTTTTCATGACTTGTCACACAAAAAGGATTTTTTATATGATGAGTCATGAAAAGATTATTTTTGTGAGGAAAATCCTTTTTCATGAGTTGGCATATTTTACCCAGTGTCTAGTAGCACCTCCCAGGCTCTGATCACCACCCACCTAATTATTTATTTCCCTGGTGTCTAGGGGCACTCCCACCCTCTGATTGCCATCTCTGTGATAATTAATTTCCCTGGTGTCTAGTGGCACCTCCACCCTCTCATTGCCCTTCCCTTATTTCTTGGTGTCTAGTGGTGCCGTCCTATCACTGCCTCTCATAATTATTTATTATGTCCCAAGGGTCTAGTGGCACCCTGCCCTCTGATCATAGCCTATAAGTATTTTGTTTAATTCCCTGGTGTCTAGTGGTGCCCCCAACCCTTGAATTGCTGTTCCCATAATATATTTTTTCTCTGGTGTCCAGTGGCAGCCTCACCCTCTGATTACTACCCCTGTAATAATTTGTTTAGCCTCTGGTGTCTAGTGGCACCCCCACCCTCCAATACCCTATCCTTTTCTTTCAGTCCTTGTAATAAAGAAAAATTTCCTCAATGTTTTTTATTGAATTGTAAAAAAATACAGTCCTCACTGATCTTCCCCTCCTTCCTGACTTCTTACTGAGCACCCACCACCCCTCACCCCCACACACCCTCACTCACCTGAACTGGTCACAGGACAAAGATCCACTGTCTGATAGAACACACTTCTTGCTGCTGGAACCACCGATTGCAATATAAGAAACTAAGGTAAATGTGGTTCAATGTATTTCAGAGGGGTTTCAACTTTGTGGCATAACTTTACCATTTTGGATATTTTGAGCTCAGATTTTCAACATGGTCTTTTTGGGATCCCACCTCATAAACAATGTCAGTGGAATTATGCAATCTGACCAGAAAGGCAATTTCATGGTCACTTATCGAAATCACCTTTTGACAGGATTTGAAAACTTCCACAACCCTTGTTCATTGGGGTTGTCATAACAAGGCTTTGTTGAAGCATTGGGGTCAAAATATGTAAAATGCCAAATGTATGCACATACGTTGAATTGGAGGGTAGGTGGCCACTAGACACTATTGATATAAAATAGGAGATGGAGGAAGTGGGTACCACTGAACACCATAGCAACACTTGCTCTGGCTTCCGACTACCTTCCTAAAGCTGCCGACTCACTCGACAAGGCCTCGCTCCCTTCTGGATACAGTCTGCAGCTTCTATTACTCAAACCTAAGACAACCTAACAGGAGGGACACACTTTTCATATATTTTAAACAGAGGGACTTACTTTGAACTCTTAACAGGTTGTCACTTTCTGCAATGTGCACCGCTCGGTCATGCTATATTTCAGCAAGGAAAAGTGAAAGTACTCCATGATCGCTTGACTCTCCCTACAAATGGAGATTTTTTCACAGAAATTAAGAGCACTCTACTTAAAAAGCAAGTTCTTACTTTTTTGACACAGACAGGGTTAGTTAAATCTTCTGCCAGCATATCATTTAGCAACTGCATTTTAGCAATTACAGTAAAGTGCTCCCAATCATGCTTGCCTTCCTCACCCTACAAACACCACCTTCTTTAACAGAAATGAAATACATACAAAAATTAGTTCTCTTACATTTTCAAGGCAAGCTTATCTTAAACTTCGCCAGCATATTATTTAGCAGCTAGAGAGGATTACTCTTCCATCCCCCAAAAATGTGTGCCCATTTTATAAGATAGATAAATACTCTAGGATGTGCGGTCGTGTTCTGATATATGCACACGTGTGGTTGAATGCACTCAGCCTGCAGCCTCGTGCATCACAACGCACACCTAGGCGTGCATATATCAGAGCGTGACCACACACCCTAGAGTGAGTTATCTATACTGTCACACACACACACCACACACATATATATATTAGAGGTAAAAAACTCTGTTTAATGCATTAGTTAGGGTTGTTACAGTGACAAGAGTGAGGAAATTCAGTGTTAGGGTTGAAAGCCCTCAGGACCCCCCACCCACACCGACAGCCAGCATCAGGGTGCACATTGGGGTTGCTGGCCTAACTCTCACTCCATCATGTTTCTGAAAAAGCAGAGGTATAGAAGAATGGGGTGAAGAGGACAACAACCCCAATGTGCCCCAATGCCAGTTGTGGGTGTATGGGGATCCTGTGGGGGGCTTTCAACCCTAACACCGAATTTCCTCGCTTTTGTCGCTGTGGAACAAACCCTAACTAATGCATTAAATGGAGGTTTTGCCTCTAATTTCCTCTTTGAGAATGATAATGAGAAATAGTAATGTAATGTGGCAGCAAGAGCTCCCACCACGTGATGTCTTGTCACATAGTAACATGGTGCCCACAAACGAAATGGTAATGTGCATGGTGACAAAGTGAAACAGAAAGGGAAACAAAGACTGTAGACACAAATGGTAAAAATAACGCATGATGCAAGCAAAATGAAAATACAAGGGTAGCGCACATGGTGGCGTAGACATGAACGGTAAGTGAAACGGGTACGGAACCACAAGGTGAAATGGTAACGGTAACAGTAATGTAAGCACACAGGCTGGTTTTCCCAAAAGCTGTATAGAAAAGACAGTGAATACAAAAGAATGTATGCATAATAATGGGTTTCAGAGCAAAAGATGAGGAGTTGGAATACTAAATTGTTTATATCTCAGGAAGCGACGAGAAAGTAAAATTTTTTAAAGTCATATGATTTATGACTTTCCTGGCTAGTTTGTACTTGGGGCTAAGCATTTTCTGATGAAAGTGCGTATCTCGACCTTTTCCGAGATATCGGGCTCTGAAAGGCGCCGCGAACACCGTGGAATGTTATCCCATGGGAAAAAGAGAAGTTGGTGGTGCCAGAACTTGGGCTCCTGTAATATCTTTCACCAAGCCACTGAAAGGCACATCTGTGGGATGTTGGCTTTCTTCCTCCAAATTTCAGCCCAAAAGACCAAACCATTGTTTGGCAGCAGGGTGCCAAAGGATTCCTGTAATGCGGAGGATGCCGTAATGTTATCCTATGGGAAAAGCATCAACTTTGGAGTGCAGTAACTTTGCCGCCTCTGTAACATTTTTCACTGAAATACTGAAAGGCATATCTGTGAGATGTTGGCTGTGTTTCCTCCAATTTCATCCCAAATGACCAAACAGTTCTTTTGCAGTAGGGTGACAAAAGAATTGCTGTCATTTCCACAGCCTGGAAAAGTACTGTCGAACTTTGCAAAGTCTTGCAAAAATGTGCGACTCTTTTCGTGAATGCGACAGTACTTTGAGAAAGTAATTTTTCAGAAACTTGGAAAACATATTTCTAGGGTATTTAACCTCAAAATAAAGGCATGCCTAGCATCCTCAAGGTCTGACTAGGTAAACACAAAAAGAATTAGGTTGCTAGAGGGTCCCAAATTTAAATGCCAAGCATTTTTCTGATGACCAACTGAAAACAAAATGGTGGATTTGTGACAGTAAAGGGCCATTTGCTGTAAAAACTGCATTTATGACACTGTTGAACTTTTCGTTAACTTTTCCATTGACTTATAATGGGAACTTGTTTTTGAATAACTTTTGAACGTTTAATAATTTTTCACGAAATCTTCAAAAGGCACATGGGACCGGCTGCACATTCCTGAAGATTTTGTACCGTCACGCAAACCGTGTGACCTGTAGAGATGACCAAAATTGCAAAAAGCGTAATGCGTGCACAGATCACACTTAATAACTCTGCAGCCGTATATCCGAACAGTACAAAAGTTGGCAGATCCCAAGATGTATGGTTCTTGATTCTAATTTCAGGCAAATCTGTTGAATGGTTGCAAAGCTATTAAGGTGCAACATTTTAGGTTTTAACATGTAATGGCTCCTCAACCTAACTATGGTGCACTTCCGTTACTACCATAATATATACTATATATATATATATTTATATATGTATGTATATGCGTATGTATGTATCTATCTAGGCATGGTCATGCCCTATAGTTAGGATTAAGTAGGCACTTTAATGTTAAACCTCTGATTTTGCACTTTGGTAATTTTGCAACCATTCAAGAGATTTGCACATTTGGCATGCTCTGTCTTGTGGTATAGATCTCTTGATGTGCAGAGTTTGTTCTGATTGGATGTATGGATTCTGAGATCTAGATAGTGCAAAAACCTTCCAATTCAACCTTTTTGCACTTTTCTTCTCATCGTCCTCAGCAGATAGTGTGGAATTGTAGTGTGGAATTTGAATAGCAGAAAGAGCTTTGGGTCACAACACAGGCTTGCACTTGTTTGTGAAAAATATTAATCTGCTCCAAAGTCATTGCATTTTTAAGGTCCCATTATTTGCAATTGGAATTTCACTTTCCAGGATAGTAGAATGCAATGAAAAGGATTTTGATCTCATGAAAAGGGATTTTTTCATGAGGTGCCAATCCTTTTTCACCAGAAAAATCGCTTTTTGTGAGCCGCCATCTTGTTTTCTTTTTCAGTAATGGGTGAAGTTGCGAAATCCACTCCGCAAAAATCCACAAATGTTGGTAAATTTGCAGGCCAGAGACTGCACTTTACCTTGCTATTGGCCTGGCAGATTGATTAAGTTCATCTGAGGAATGGCCAGTTTGCCCAGTGAATAACAAGGCAAATTGTGCATAAGGGATTCTTCCTATCATCCCACTGGTACCTCCTTCTGTCTCCCCACCCGCAATGCCACACAATGTAAAACAGGTACCTGCAATAGAAAACCATCCTCTGGTGAAGAGCATCTGCTCTGCTCTGTTCCTAACTTCAAAGGCTCCCCATACCATCTTAATATGTCCTTTGTGAATGAGTGGTGATGTCTTCACTCTTAGTAAAAACCTGATTGATTGAAAACTCAACCAGTCAGGTTTTACTAGGAGGAAGACATCACTATTCATTCATTTGCACCATTATGTTGGAGTTGGAGGCAGTCAGCAGCATTGGCTGCTCTGCTGTTAGGGGCCAGGGCTGGTTGGGCCCAATTATTTTTATGTATTTTGTGGCAATGTGACAGGTGGGAGTGGGAACCAGAGACTGGATGGGTAGGTGGGTGTGGAATGCCAGCCATGGAGGGAACTACAAACAACCACTGGTGCCAACAAAAAAAGCGTTGTGGGAGGAGGTGTCATGCAGTGGGGGAAGACTTGTCACAAGACCGCCAGCCCACACAAACAGGGTGATATATATGTGTGTGTGTATGTGTGTATGGAATACTGTATGTGGGACGAGGAGGCTGGGTGGGTGTGAAAAAGGATTTTGGAGGAGGAGGGTGTTGTGTAGGTGGGCGGGATTTACTGCCATCAGCCTTCATGCCCAAGTTACAGCAGCATGATGTGTGTGGGGAGCATGTAACTGTATTTTTGGGTGTGGGAGGTGCTGCTTTGACAGCACAGTGGGTGGAGTGAGGAGCTTTTAAATCAGTGATGTTTTAAAACTCCATCGGTGAAGTTGGTAGTTCTGCTGACTGCTTAGTAAATTTTTCATGATTTCAAATTTGGCAGATTCTTGTCAACTTCATGGGTGGATTAAAACTTTGCAATATCTCACTTTTTTTTCACAACAAATTGTCATATCTGCCCGGAGATGTCTTCTACAGACATCCAACGTGTATCTTGCTCATCGGAATCTGATGAGCTTCACTGTAATATTTCTATAGCTTCCATGCCCTCAGAATGTTTTTTTCAACTATTTAAACTTTTTCATGATCATTAACTTCCTTTTTCACGAGTCTTTTTCATTCTCACGAAAAAGGAAATCGGCTCCTGAAAAAGGATTTAACTGTACCATCCTTTTTAAATAAAGTATGCCATTGGTGTTCAGTGGTACCCACCTCCCTCCCATCTCCTATTTTATATCACTGGTATCTAGTGGCTGCCCTACCGTATGATTCCATATATTAAAAAAAAAATTGGTGTCCAGTGGCACCCCACCAGCTGATCACTGTTCACCCATTTCCCTGGTGTCTAGTGCCACCCCCACCCATCGTCACTATCCCCATTGGCAAGTTTTATAGCTCTGGTGTTCAGGCCCCACACCCTTGATTCCCAAATATAAAAAAAATGATGTCCTGTGGCACCCTCCTGCTGATCACCATTCTCCATTTCCTGGTATTTAGTGGCACTTCCACCCACTGATTGCCATCCGTTGGCAGTTTTTTATATTCCTAGTGTCTAGTGGCACCCCCACTGTACCATTGTAGCCCAACCTGAAATAAAGAAAGCATTCCTTCTATGTCTTTTTAAATGTGTAAACATTTAAAAAAAAAAGTCCCTTGACGATCAGCTGCCCCCACCTACCACTCAGCACCCACCACTCCAAACCCCCAGTACACTGCCACACACTGTCACTCACCTGAATAGGTCACATGTCCAAGACCCACTCTCCAATCGAAGATGCCTTTTGCTACTGGAACCGGCGCCTGCAATATGAGAAACTAAGGTAAATGCGGTTCAATGTATTTCATGGGGTTTCAACTGTTATGCATAACTTAGCCATTTTTGAGATTTTGACCCCAAATTTTCAACATGGCCTCTTAGGACCTCACTTCATGAACAATAGGAATGTCATTCGCAACTCATGTCCAAAGGTGATTTTGCAGTCGCTTGGAGAATTCACCTTTTGGATGGGATGGATGTTTTCCTGCCCTTGTTCATGGGGTGGAGTCATAAGAAGGCTATGGTGAACAATGGGGTCAAAAATCAAATAGCAGTTATGAAAAAATACATTGCAATTTCACCACCACGCACTAGTAACTTTGGAAATTTTAAATATTTTCACCCAGATTTTCAATAGCCTTCTTATGACCCACTTCATGTATATCACAGCTGTCATTTTTCAAATCCTGTTCAAAACTTGTTTTCACATTGGTGTGAGGAATGGTGTTGCAGTTGTGCTGAATTACATTTTGGTGGGAATCAAAATTTCTGTACCACGCACATGAGGTGGGGTAATAACATGGTTATGTTGACAATTTGGTCACTGTTGTCCTATAAATGGAAGTGCAGATCCTGAAGGGCCCTGTGTTACCACAGCTACATACAAACTTCTTTTGTGAGAATCACAAAGAAGAAGAATCTTGCACACAAGAAAAGATTGTGGCACGAGGGTTTTTTTCGTAGTTTTTCATGAACCAACCTTCTTTCATGATCATGAAAGAACTCACAAAGAAGAATTTTCAGCTCACAAATGAACTATGGAAAAAAATAAGTCCCACCATCTTTCATGAGCTGAGATTCTTCTTTCATGAGTTCTTTCATGACTTATGGATGAAGAAGTTAAGCTCACAAAGAACTATATATAATAAAAAGTCCCTCAATCTTCTTTCTTTGAATCAAGGTTCTTTTTTTGTGAATTCTTTTGTGACTCATGGAAGAAGGTCGGCTCATGAAGATGAGGGTGGGACTTAATTTTTTTCACTGTTTTTCATGAGGTCATACAGAAGAACCATTGTCCTTTCATGAGATCTCATGAAAGAACTATCCATGACTGGGACTCTCTTGAATTGTGAAATTGCAGCTGGAGTCATGCTGCTGGCTTCAATTAGAACTGTGAGCTGCCAATCTCTGATCTGTCTCTCTCTCCACCTGTCTCTGTCTGTATGTCTCTTTGTCTGTATATCTGTCTGTCTGTCTTCTTTTATTTTTGTTAAGTGGTCTGGGGTGCATACCCGTTTGCACCACTTCTCTTGTCCTCCTACCCTCAAGGTTGCCCACTCCCCATCCTTCAATATACATGAAAAGCACCTAGCACCCCCCCAGAGCTACCAAAGATCATCCCAAAATTGAGTGCCCAACCAATGTTGGCTTCTGTCTCTCTACTATCTATTTATCTATCTATCTATCTATCTATCATATCTATCTATCTATCTACCTATCTTTATTATTCAGTACCCGGTGCTCACCAACAGTTCCACTCTTTCTCCTTCGTCTCCAGGGTTGCCTGCCACCCAAGTATTTTTTTAGTTAACTATTAAATGGACCAAGGTTCCCAGCCATGATACTGCATCTCTTGCCCCTTTCCTTCCAGGTCTCTCCCCCTTTGTTTAATATGTGGCAGCACCAGGGTGCTCAACTGTGCTGCTGCTGAAGATCATCCTGACACTGGGGTGTCGCAGTCCTTGTGTTAGCTTTTTTCCTTAGAATAAAGAAAACTGTCCCTTGCTGATCTTTTTACCTGAAAAAAGAAAATGGTCCATGGCAATCTGCTCCACCAGCACCACCACCTATCCCACTCAGATCCCCACTTAGCACCCACCACCCCACACTCCACACACACACACACACACACACACACACACACACACACACACGTATTTATCTGATCATGTTCCGTGATGCCTTCTCCCATGTTCTCACTATGAGAACAGTGGGACTTTCTTGAAATATGAAGCTGCAGTTGGAGTCATGCTGCTGGCTTCAGTTACAGCAGTGAGCCACCAAATCCTTGATCTGTCTGTCACTCTCTGTCTCCATGTCTATTGCTCTGTCTGTCCATCTGTCTGTCAGTCTGTCTGTCTGTCCAATCAATCAATTTTTAAATATTTCTTAAGTGGATCAGGTTGCCACCCCCAGTTTCACTTCTTTCTCCCTACCCTCAGATCACCCATCCCCCTTCCCAATGTTTTCTTCTTGAGTAGTAAGTGAGCTGGGGTGCCCACCCTGGTGCTGCTTCTCTTGGCCCTTTCCCTCCAGGTTGACCACCCTCCTTTCTTTAATATACATGTAGGCACCAGCGTGCCCACCTCCAGTGCTGCTGAAGATCATTCTGACACTAGGATGCCCAGTCCTCAGTGTTGGCTTTTGACCCCTGCTATGTAGTTATTTATTATAAAATTGGTACCTGGGAAAGGCACACTGAGTGGAGGCTCAAATTGAGGCATGTCCTGAGGAGGTGGGAAGGGAGTATAGACAGCATAAAAATTACACATCAACAGTTTGTGCTCACATAGGCAGCATCACAGATGTATGAGCAAATTTGGTGAATCAAGTAAATTAATGACTGCATGGATAGGTGCAAGATATGGGACAAATGTGCAAGAATACAATGAAAATTGCCTTGCCTGTTGGGGCAGGTGACAATGCTTAAGGGTACAGAAATAGACCATGGGTGATATTACAACTAGCCTAAGCAGGAGGGGTGGATGGTGGGGAAATAAGTCAGGAGGGGGTTGACAGGGACAGGAGGGAGCAGGAAGAAACCTTACATGTATCTAAAGGCCGGTGATCACTCTATCTGTCTGTCTGTCTGTCTATCTATCTATGTATTTTCTTAAGCTGATACCAGGCATCCACCCCGGTACCACTTCTATCTCCTTTCTCCCTTGCAGGTCACTGCTCCCCAAGTCTTTTCATTAACTAGTAAGTGGAATGGTATCCACCTCCAGTGGCACTTTTTGCCCCCTTCCCACCAAGTCACCCACCCCCCGATCATTTAATATATGTGGTGGCACCAGGGTGCCTATCCCAATGCTGCCTAAGATCATCCCAACACTGAGGTGCCCAATCCCAAGTGTCAACAGTGGTCTGCCTACAATGAAGAAAACTGTGTAGCATTGATCTTTTTACCTGACCCCAACACCCCCACCCACCCTACCCAGACTTGCCCCTCAGCACACACACTTCATGCCACAAAACACCTCACTCACCTAAACATGACATAGACCCACTGTAAAACTGAAGACATGTCTTGCTGCAGGAACAGATGACCACAATATGATACCGTAAAATAAGTGCAGATTAATGTATTTCAATAGGGTTTGAACTTTTATTTGAAACTTTGTCATGTTTGAGCATTTTTAAACCAAATTTTCAACATGGCTTTTTTGGGACCCAACTCACAAACAAGGTGGTGAAATTATTCAGATCCATCCCAAAATGTGGTTTCACAGTTGCTGTACAAAATCACCTTTTGGGTAAGATTTGAAAATTTCTCTGCCCTTGTTCATGAGGTGGAGTCATAGAAGGACTATGTTAAACATTCAGGGTAAAATTTAAGAAACAACAAAGTTATGAGTGTACATGGACATTTTTCAATGCTCTCTCATAACTTTGGTAATTTCAATGTTTTGACCCACATTTTCAACAAAGCAATTTTTTCACATGGCCTCATGAATGTGATAGCATTTTTCAAATCTTGGCCAATGTGTTGTCACAGTTGTGGCACAAAATTATGTTTCTGTGGGGATTTAAAAATGTTCACCTACTGGGTTCATGAGGTTGGGGTTATAAGAAGGCTATGTTGAAAATTTGATGTAAAATATCATAAAATTACCAAGTTATGAGTGAATGTTAAAATATTGTTTGTACTTCTGCAGCCAGACAGACTCTTCATTTGGTGCTGGGCCTGGGCCCTGTATGTCTGCATCTGTAGACACACAGCACAGGACTCAGCTAGATGGATTCCTCATATGTTGTGGAAGTACAGGGCCTGCAGGGTCCTGTGCTTCCACATCAGATGGACTCCTCACTTTGGGCTCTGTTGCATCTGCATCTGTAGCTGGACATAACCATAGGGACCAGAAAGCCCTACACTTCCACAGTCAAATGTATGTGCCCACCAATCCTGAAGGTACCTGCATGAATTAGGAATGATTCACTACCTCAAAAGAAAGGAAATTCTTGCAGAAAACTGTGTTAATGAACCAGTTAGGGTTGAACTTGAAGCAACACGAGTAGGGAAATGTGAAGCTGAGTTTCCAACCCTACTTCTCCACCTCTAAGCAGCAAAGGACTAGACCAGACAAGCAACCACAGACAGCCATCACCAGGTAAAATTCCAAATGAAATAAATGCAGGAGCACTGAGGTGCTACCTTTCTGGATTTGTACCCATAAGGGCATATGCTTATGCAATCACACCTGTGTGTCTATGTCATACAGCATGTTCTGCAGACAGAAGGCACCATAGGGCCTGCATCTCATGTACACTGTACAAGGTACCTACTCTATCTAGATAGTATGATCTGCTACTGCTTGGATGTCTAGATGCAGCTGTGTAATGGAAAACCTGTTACCCATTGAACAATTTCTAGATCTGCTCCTGACCTATGATACCCACATTACAACAGTACTTCTGTCTGTGTAATGGCAGGGCTGACGGGGCTGCCTTTCTACAGCCAGAAGTTAGTGTGTATGTCTCACATCTGTGGTTGAAGAGGTGGAGACCTCTCAGGGCCTGCTCTTCTGCAGACAGAAGATCTGTTGTAATATTTTATTATCATGGATTTTGTCACCCTCTGCTTCTGCAGCCAGAGGTCAGTGTGTATATCTCACACCAGTGGCTGCAGAAGTGCAGGCCCATCAAGTGTGTGTATGTTTTACAGTGTGCATGAGTATATGAGGCTACAGAAGCACTGGCCCTCACGGGCCTGCAGTTCTGCAGATAAAAGAACTCTTATAATTTGGATATCATGGATTTATATCTGTGGCTACAAGGGCCTGTGCTTCTGCACACAGAAACAAAGTTGCAGTGACAAGTGTGTGTATTATGTCTTGAGCATGTATGACTTGCAGTATGGCATGCCTCCAATACAAATCCACAAAGGTAGCACTTGTATGCTATTTGCCTTACCTGATGATGGCTGTCTGCACTTACTTGTGTGGGCTTGTGATTTTGCTGCTTCAGGGAGTTAGGATTGTAAACCCTAATGCCACATGTTCCTGCTTTAGTGGCTGTAAGATGAACTCTTTTTCAATTACAAGAGTGTGGTGTGCATATTTATGGAACTCATACAAACAGAAGAGAAGAAAGTAAGTGTTTTAGCTGGGACTTGAGCCCAGGCCCCAGAATATCATTCCAGAATGGTATTCTGGGCAGCCTGGGTTCAGTCTAACTAAGGGCTACTTGTTTCTTACTTCGTTCATATGAGTTCCATAAATATGCACACCACACTTTGTGACTGCAGATGTAATTATCTGTGGAGCACTAGGTTGTGCATTTGAGAAAGTGTAAGGTGCCTCGGGACAGCCCAGTTTCCAGTTGACTTACTGGCGCAGCTGGTGGGCGCAACCAGAATGGTATTCCAGGAGTCCTGTGTTCAAGTACAAGCAAAGGCGCTTACATCTTCTCTCTTCTGTTTGTGTTAGGTGAGCTCTAAGTAGTGTAATAGTCATTGGAAAAAACTACAGCAGTGCATTCTTAGGGTTCCAAAGTAACAAAAGTGGAAAATGTGACTTTAAGGATTTTCATCCCTAATGCCCTCCACCATCCCCAGCCATATGATCCAAGGTCACATTAGATGTCTGGGCCTATGCTACCTCAACGGATCTACTGCTTCATACCACAGGTCTGGGTCCATGACTCACAGGTCTGCTGCTTCATGTAGGTCTGCAGAATAAGTCATACTATAACTTTCTTTGCACCATACTTCAGTCAGAACTTTCTTCACAAAGCATGAGAGGAGTCATAACTTTCTTTGCAGGAGATGAGTCATAACTTTCTTCTCATGGGCCCTGCTGTCCAAGCAAAGCATAAGATCAATTATATCTTGTTCACACAGTTCCCTGTAGGTCTGGAAGCAGGAAATGACTCAGAACTTTTATGCTAGGGCCCCAGGCCTGTTGCTTGAAGCAACAGACCCAAAGGACATGACCCTGGACTTGAAGTTCCAATAGCTGTAGATCAAGCATGGTCTGCAGTAATAATGTGGGTATGGTAAAAGCACAGATGGGTAGGACAAGCTGTCCTCATCTGCTGTTAAATTATGTTTTTCTATGATTCTATGACCCTGGTTTATGAGGCTAGGAGATGGAGAGAATATGATGTTAGGTTGAAAACACTAATGCCAAATTGTGATGCTTGGCCAGCTGGTTATGATTGTTGTATGATATTTGTAAAATAAAAATAATAGTATGTGATTGTTTCCATAAGACATCCTGTGCTTCCATGGGTGCCCCCCACCCCAGGTTTCAGTGAAGCTACAGAATATGTAACTGTTCAGAGATCTCTGTAATGTAATTAACTTCCTTGAGAAATTGCATTTTATGGCCATCTGCCAGAGGATAGGCCTAATAAACGTTTATGATGTTTTAAGAGGAACAGGCCATTGATACCAACATGGTGTTAAAAGTTGAAAACCTTTGAATCTGCCTTGGGAACAGGAAACCACACAAGAGCAAAGAAAATGTTTAATTAAGGAGTCATATTTAGAAAGTGCTTTTCCTTCTGATGTGACATTATTTAACATGCTTTCTGCTACAAAATCATGTTTGGAATTTTAATTCTAAGAAGGAGGAGTTAGATGACTCACCAAAGGGTGGGGAGATGGGGTTGAAATGTATCCTTGTAACTGGGGAATATGTCTTATTATTTTGGGACTCGAGGTCTCTGATCTACTTAGGCACTTACAGAAGTAATACATTAGATAGAAAAGATCTTAATGCATTTTGGTGGAGTTTGTTCTGTAGTTTTCCTTGTTTTTCTTTTATGTGATTGTGATGCTCTTTGATATATTGTTCTGTGTTTACATTTTCATATTTTATCATCTTTTTAGTAAAATCTTTTCTTCAAGATACTGCCTGGGTGTGTCTTTCAAGTTCTTTTGCATGTGATGTATACGTGGTTAAGTTTGACTGCTGTTCTGAAGGGCTTGATGGTGTTACCAAACTAGGAAAAGGTAAGAATATACCTAACGTCTCTTACAGATAAGGGTTCATTTTGGAAGCCTGGCTTGATGCCCCTGGTGAAAGAGTGTACTGTAATCCCTGAAGAGGGTATGTATCTGAGCCTGTACATTTGGGTATGCTAGCATAAGGTTCACAGTTTGAATCCAACCCAGAACTTGAGACTAAAGGTGATCCAGACCCATAAGCAGACAGGAGGGTTACCCTGTCTGTTGCCTGTTCACACTATTGTGCTCAGAGGTTGGCACTGTGGGAGCAGAGGGCCTGACCTGCTGAATGCATTTGTGACAGATCTGGTTAGCAGTGTGATAAATTTGGTAGCACAAGCTTTAACTGTTCAGTGTGTCAGCTTAATACTGTACAGCTCACTTGCAAAATAAGGCAGTGATTTATTTTAAAAGAAAAATAGAACTATATCATTTTGCTTACAGTCAAGTTCCTACCTGTTTTATTTTTTTCAAAGTGCAAGTTAGAGTAGCCATAGTTAGGGAAGAAGATGGCTTCCAACTACAGCAGGCACACTGCAGACTACTTGAGGCAGCTGTGCCAGGACAGAGGAGTTCTGCATGAGCGGAGAGCCACCAAGCAGAACCTCATGGATGCCCTGATGGCAGCAGATGCCCAGAGTGTCGAGTCACAGACTGTGACTTTAAAGGACCGAACCTTGATGTGGCAGGGTCAGTGGCCAGTGCAGTGTCTCGATCTGGTGGGGAGGATCTGGACACTGCACTGGCCCTGCTGCCAGTGCAAGCCCAGGGCCACAGCAGCAGGAAGGTCACCAGCATTCTGGAGCCAGAAGCAATCAGGCTGCAGATTGAGTTGCACAGAATGGAGTTGGAGTTCCAAAGAGAAGAGAAGCGTGAAGAGTGAGAAGTGATGAAGAGTGTGAGTGCCAGAGGTGACATGAACTAGAGAAGTTACAACTCCAACCACAAGCACCAGAGTGGGTTTAATTGGCTTAGCTTTAACTGGAACTACAGGGCTGGGTTACAAATTAAATTTCAAATTGATAGCTGAATTTAAAGAGGCGGAGGATATGGACACCTTTTAAATTCCTTTGAAAAAGTTTGTATTCAGGCAAAATTCCTAGATGGTCCTGGAGCTTCCAGCTATCCCCATTACTTACTGGGAAGCTCGGATGCATTGGGTCAAATGGACAATGAGGACAGTAATGATTACAAACTTAAAGCTGCACTTTTAAAAAGTTTGATTTAACTGCAGAAACATACAGAGCTAAATTCTATAAGCTCAGGAGAAGCCTTGATGTGAGCTATGAGGAGCTAGCCACAATAACATCAGTATTTAAAATGTTGGTGGGAAGGAATGAAGCAAACTCTGTAGATAAAATTGAAAATGCTATATTGTTAGAGCAGTTTTTTGGGCATGCCCAGCAGAGCTGAAAACCCTGGCTGGAGGAGCGGGATCCCAAAACAGTGCAGAGGCTGCTGAACTCTCGGACAGCTATGCCAAGAACAGACCTGCTCTGAGAGCGAATGGGGTGGGTGTGGCAGTGCAGAAAGGGAAAGCGTGCCTTCAGGGCAGCTAAAACCCTCACTGCCTCCACTGAATCCAGTTAGCCCAAGGTTTCAAAGAAAGATTCTCTGAGAAAAGAAACTAATATGGGGTTTGTGAAGAAACTGGGCATATTGCAGACAGTGTCCTAAAAGGACAAGCAATATGCAGCATGGGGCTAGGAAAGAAGTGGGTTGTTTGTGTGTACCTGGAAGCATGCCTGTGAACATGGGGAACACATGCACCCAGTCACAGTGAATGGTGTACAGACACAAGGGTTAAGGGACACAGGGTCATCCCTGACATTGGTAAAGGGACCTGGTAGAGCCTGGTCAGCTTATACCCAATAAATTTGTAACTGTACAAGACTTCACTGGGGAGGAGAAAACATTGCCACGCTAGTGTTCTCCCAGACTGGGGTGAAACAGAGGAACTGTGCAGCAGGTGGCTGTAGCCAAAATGTTAGCAGTTGATGTCATCCTTGGCTGCAATCTCAAACAGGGAAGTGTGTGCAGTTACCCAGCAGCCGGAAGGGGAAATTGTAGTTCTCCAGACCCCATGAAAGCTATTGTGGAAACCACTGGGAGACTGGTCTCAACCTATGGCTCCTGTTATGGAGACTAATGAAAAGGTGGTAGAAATTTCCCCAGTGAAGTTAACCACACAGCTACGGAGGGTTACTCCAAGTAGGAGGGTGACCCATTGCCAGAGGGTTAGGGATGACAGTGATCCTGAGTGTCCTGATGCTAGTGCTAGGGACCATAGTTTAGAGACTGAAAGGGACCTGTCCCATGCCTTGGGAATGTGTAAGGAGTTTGCAGCTGCTCTGAAAGTGACCCTAGTCTAGAGAAGCTGAAGGCTTGGGCAGTCTCTGATGGAGCACAAGGAGGTGACAGTAAACATAAGGTTTATTGGGAAAATGGAGTGATGTATACTCAGGCTGTAAGGACAGAAGGAGGGGTGATAGGCAGGCAGCTTGTCATTCCCCAGGGATACTGTGAGCAGTTTCTCAACATTGCACATGATATTCCCATTTCTGGTCATCTGGTAATCACACACACTACATAGTGGTTGGGCCCAGAATTTTATTGGCCTAACTTCACCCAGCAGGTGAAGGAGATTGCAATGGCTTGTCACCAGTGCCAAGAAATAGGAAAACCTAAGCCACCCTGTGAATTCCATTGCCGGGTAATGGAGGAGCCAGGAGGGTGGGTATGGATATTGTGGGGCATTTAAATACCCCAGCCCTCCAGGAAGAGGTTCATCCTGACTGTGGTGGATTATGCCACCCAGTACCCAAAGGCAGTTGCCCTATCCTCACTGAGGACAGACAAAGTGGCAGATGCCTTACTTGGGATTTTCTCCATGTTGGGTTTCTGCAGGAGGTTATCACCAATTGATGGGGTTCCTTCATGCGGACCTGATGAAATGTTTGTGGAGAAGTGTGGGGTGGTGCAGAGATGCATGACACCTTATCACTCACAAGCCAATGGGCTTGTGGAAAGATTTAACATTACCCTGAAGTCAGTGCTCCAAGCATTTGTTGAACAGCATGGGAGGGACTGGGAGAAATACTTTCCCCACCTGTAGTTTGCATACAGGAGGTGCCCCAAGAGTCAACACGATATTCCCCTTTGAGCTCTTATATGGACGACGGGTCGTGGGCCCTAGACTTGATCCGGGAGGACTGGGAAGGCAAGCATACCACCCAGAGCACTCCATAGTAGATTACCTCCTTAGATTTAGGTAAAGGCTGAAGGAGCTTATGAGGACATCCAGAGCAACTTGGCAGCTGCCCAACAGAAACAAAAAGTGTGGTATGACTGCAGAGCCAGAGCTCACTCATACATGGTGGGTCAGGAAGTCATGGTCCTTATTTCAGCCGGAAAGACAAGCTGCAGGCTGAGTGGGCAGTACCATGCAAAATAGTCAGAAAGGTAAATGATGTGAACTATATGATAAAGTTACCTGACAGAAGATATACAGAAAGAATGTACCATGTTAACATGATGAAGCCATATGCTAATCTTGCTGACATGGTGTTTGCAGTATGTAGTCCTGGGAGGGACGGACAAAGGAGACCCCTTCTGGACTTGCTGGAAGAAAGCAAGGGAGTCCTCTGTGGAGGCAATTAAATTGTCACCCAGCTGGCCCTGGACAAGATCCAGGAAGTAAGGGAGGTTTCAGCAGACTTTGCCCTTCTATTAAGCACCAAGCCTGGACTAACCCCTTAGCAATGCACAGTGTGGAGACAGAGACACAGATGCCCATCGGGGACTACAATCGGGTGTTAGAGGCTGTCCAAAAGGATATTAGGAGGGAGGTGGAGGAAATGCTGGATTTAGTGGTAATCCATAGATCCCACAGCCCTGGGCCTCACCCGTAGTACCCAAGCCAGATGGATCTACTCATTTCTGTGTGGACTATTGTGTACTGAATGCAGTCACGAAGTCAGATGCTCACCCAATGCCCAGGATGGATGAACTCCTGGACAAGTTGGGAGGGCGACATATCTTACAACTATTGACCTGACAAAGGGGTAATGGCAGGAGAGTTAACTGACAGAGCTAGGAGAGGTCGGCTCCATCACTCAGATAGAGCTTATTTGAATTTAAAGTAATGCCTTTTGGAATGAAGAACACCCTGTACACTTTCCAAAGGTTGGTGAACCAGGTGTTAAATGGGGCTGAGGAATGCTGTGGTGTACCTGGATGACATTGCCATCTTTAGTGCCAGCTGGGAGGAACTCCTGTCCCACCTTAGGGAAGTGCTGGGCAGGATACAGAGGGCCGGGCTCACTGTGAAAGCTGAGAAGTGACAGGTGGCCATGGTTGAAGTGGCATACCTTGGGCATGTTGTAGGCTGTGGAAAGCTCTGTCCCAACCAAGTAAAAATAGAGATGATTAAGGCATGGCCCAGACCAGAAACACAGAAGCAGGTCAGGTATTTTCTAGGCACAACAGAGTACTATTGAAAATTTGTACCCAGTTACAGTGCCTGGCTGCTCCCCTATCTGACCTGGTAAAGAAAAGGATGCCTAAGAAAATTACCTGGGAACCATCCTGTGAAAAAGCCTTCACCAGACTAAAGGAGGCACTGTGCAGTGCTCCTGTATTCACAAGTCCTGACTATAGCAGACCCTTTATAGTCCAGACTGACACCTCAGACGTGAGTATTGAGGCAGTACTGAGTCAGGCATACAACCAAGGGAAAGATCACCACGTAGTGTACCTGAATAAAAGTTACTTCCCGGAGCAGGCTGACTCTACTGTGGAAAAAGAGTGTCTTGCCATAGTGTAGGCCCTAAAGGTTAGAGCCATGCTTATATGGGCAGCATTTTGAGGTACAAACTGACCACAACCCCTGGTTTGGCTGACACAAATGGAAAAACTAATGGTAGACTATTAAGATGGAGTCTTGCCTTGCAATGGTATGATATAACGATCTCACATAGGGCTGGAGCGACCAATCAGTACACAGATGGCTTGTCACGTCTATATGAGGAGTGAATCTGACTTGGGGAGCTCATCCCATGTAGGGATAGAGCCCCCAAATTCAGTCTAGGTGGGGAGGATTGTGACGCTTTGTACAGCTGGTTATGATTGTTGTATGATATTTGTAAATAAAACAATAGTATGTGATTGTCTCACATAAGACATCCTCTGCTTCCATGGTGTCCCCAGGTTTCAGTGATTTTAGAAGCCTGGCTTGGTGCCCCTGGCAAAGATTGTACCGTAATCTCCGAAGAGGTACATATCTGAGCCTGTACATTTAGGTATGCTAGCATAAGGTTCACACTTTGAATCCCCAGAACTTGAGACTAAAGGTGATCCAGACCTAAAAGCAGACAGGAGGGTTACCCTGTCTGTTACTTGTTCACACTATTAGCTCAGAGTTTGGCACTGTGGAAGCAGAGCCTGACCTGCAGAGTACATTTGTGGCACTAATTTCCATTCTTTGTGACTTTGGAACCCTATTGATACATAAACATACTATTTTGAAATTAATGTCCTTACTTTTGACAAAGTATAGTTACAACTTGTTAACATAGGGCCCTTCAGGCCCTGAATAAAAGCAGAGGTTGGTCCTCCTTTGTTTCATGCAGGTCCCTGCATGTCCTTTGTAAAGCAGTAGAGGAATCAAGTGTTATAATTTTTTGTATGACCTTATTTGTAGTACAGAATGCAAACAACTGTTTTTCCTCCATGGTGTTCTTGACTATTATTTGTGTTTTACACCTTTTAAAATGTTGTCAGGTAGGGCTTAAAAAATGTTCCCTGGGGTCGTGGCTTGGGTCACCAAGAGGATGGCAGCTTGATTCTCTCCCTCCTCTGCTTGAATCATGTATTATCTCTACTGAAACATTGCCATCCACCCTGTGAACAGCACTTACCTGTTAGCTGCAGTCCTCTGGTCTCTGTTGCTGCACTTCTTGTCATAGAAACATCAAATTTGATGGCAGATAAAGACCATTTGGCCCATCCAGTCTGCCCATTTCTCTTTAACCTACACTATTCCATCAGACTGTACTGAATCTACAGCTCTTTCTCCCATAGAAACATAGAAATAGTCAGAAGAGAAGGATCACAAGACCCATATAGTCTGCCCATTAGCCTTATACTTGATCTTATCTGGTCAGTGGCTTCCTCCCTCTGACCTCCCTCTGCCCTGCATCCCCTTCCTTTCCACTATGATTCTTTGTGCTTATCCCATGCATTTTTGAACCCCACCATTGTTTTTGTCCCCACTACATCTGCTGGAAGGCGGATCCAGGAGTCCACCCCCTTTCTGTGAAGAGTACTTCCACACATCTCTCCTGAATTTACACCCCCAGCTTCATAGCATGTTCCTTCCCATGTCCCTATCGGTCCTCATCTGATGCTGCTGCACTTAGCTAAAGTCCTTGCTCTCAACCTGTGATGTATGGTGAGAAAATGTCACTCCATGGGGAATCTGCACTGGCTGCTCTTGTAGACTTAACAGAAATTAAAGGAATATTTAGCAAGATATTACTTGATATTAGAGATGGTAACCCTCTAGCACAGCAGAATGCAGAGAATGTCACCACACTGACACAATGAATGAAGCATGCTGAGCAGCAGGCGATTCATCAGTAGGTCTATTCGACCACATTACAAAACATTTATGTAAACAGGTTCGCACTTTCAAAATGTTCTGGGACAAATCTTATGATATGAAGAACCAGGGAAGCACAAGAACCTCCTGCTTGTGGGTTTCCCAGAGGGAGTGAAAGTCTGGGACACTAACAGGTTCCTGCAAAAGTGCTTCCATCCTCCTAAAACATCAACGGGCTGCTCCATTGGAAATTGCATGATCCCATCGCTCCCTCACCCAACCACTGTAACCTGGCCAGAAATTTCACTCTATCCTGGCCAAATTCCTCTGGTTTCCAGTTAAAGAATGCACAATAGCCCGGTGAAGGAACGGACCCTCTAATGTGGCAGGGCACTTAACAGAAGTGTTCACAGTCTTCTCCCAGCTTTGATCGAATGGAAAGGGTCTATACTACAGAAATAATTTCAGAGCACCTCTTTGAATTAGCGCTCATAATACACACAGTCGGTGGCTGGCTGTGGAGGTGAGAGGTGGGTTGTGCCATGCCCGGCTGGGGAAGGGTGGGAGGTGCTGGGTGGGCTGCCACGGCTGGGTGGGGCAGTGGAGGCCACTAGACTACCAGGAAATGGCAAATATTTATGTATTTTATTATGTTGGGGGCCACTAGACTGCCAGGGATATGAATAATAATAATAATTAAATACAGATCGGTGGGGTACTAGACTACCACGGATATAAGGAAGAAATATAAATGAAATACACATGGGGCACTAGACTACCAGGAATAAAAAAAACAGTATTAATAAAATACACATTGGGGGCCACTAGACTACCAGGGATACAGAGATTGTTAGCTATGTTATTATGATGGGGGCACTAGACTACCAGTGATATTGAAAACTATTTTTTATTCAGATGGGGACAGAATAGAAGCCCCTGAGCAAAACACCCTCATTTAACTTTCTAGGGCATCCCTGGGCTGAGAAAATAGATTTTAAAATCTGGCCACCTCATCCCTCGCTCTTGTTTGTGAGCGAGCAATTTCTTTGATCACAAGCTTGTAAATTCTTTGATCACTAGATTTCTTGATCACAATTGTGCATCGCGAGCGAGGGACAAGATGGCCAGATTAAAAAACATTTTCTCAGCCTAGGGGTGTCCTAGGAAGATAAATGAGGGTGGGTTTTACTCAGGGGCTTCATTCTGATGAACCATGGTGGTGGTTTACCACAATTCTTTTATTTTTCTAAATTTTATTTTTGGTCATGACCCTGCAAATTCTTGATTAGATTCTTTGATCGCGATCATGCATCGTGAGAGAGGGACTAGATGGCCAGATAAAAAATAATTTTCTCAGCCCAGGGGTGTTCAAGGAAGATAAATGAGGTGGGTTTTACTGAGGGGGCTTCGCTCTGATGAACCATGGTGGTGGTTTACTGCAAATGTTTAAATTTTTTAATTAGAACAGTTTTATTCTTTGTTCATGAGCCTGCAAATTCTTTGATAATGAGCCTGCAAATTCTTTGATCGTGAGCTTTTTGATCGCCATCTTTGATCGCGAGGGGAGGACAAGATGGCCAGATTTTTACAATGCAATAGATAGGAAATTTTACTAATCTTTAAGATTGAATATCTTGGAAATGGTTTGCTCTTTTACTTGAAATTTGGAGGTGTTTATGGCATGTCCTGTAGATGTGAATTATGGTGTTTACATGTTGGAGAATTTTTGTGGAGATATTGAGTGACGTACTTTTCATGTTATGGACAGTGTTTTGGATTCTGCTGGTGGCTTGAAATTGATAGGGTGCCTAGCCTTAGTGTCACGGATGCAATTTTCAGTCATTGTGTGTTAAATGTCAACAGGTGTGGAACTGTGCCACTCTGATGAATGAAAATGTCAAATTTTGACATGTTATATCTCAGACATGGCTTGTGTCAGCCCTAACTCTCACCCCATTCTCCTACACTGCACCACCTCAGCTTGTTTACAAATGACATGGGTGAGAGTTAGGTCCTATGACCCCAATGCACACCCTGAAGCCTGTTGGTGGGGGTGGTCTTGGTGGGGTGCAAGGTGGGAACCCTAAAATCGAATTTCCTCGCTTTTTTGCTGTAGAAGAACCCTAACTGATGCATTAACAAAGTTTTTGCATAGAATATATATATATATATACATACATACATACAATAGGGGTGTCTTGTATTCATTGACAATAAAGCATGTATTTGCACCCCAGTGAGATAAATGCCTGCTGACGTAGACACTGGAGATATTTACATTTACACACACAGGCCCAGATATTCAAAAGGGTTGCGATGGTGCAACAGTGTTGGCCATGGCAACCCACTGATGCATCCTGGTGTGATATTCAAAATGGAAAAGTGAGCAGCACAAATTCCAATGGGCGGAGAGCATCAGTAATGTATGCAGTCACAGGTGGGGTGGCGTGCATATGCATAACCTGCACAGCCCGATATTCAGCCGGGATGTGCAGAGCCATGCATATGCAACCCCTACCTGCGCCAGCACAAAGTTAAGCCAAAAAAAAGGAACAACTGATGGCCACCCACAGGTGAGCTGCCGCATTGCAGGGTGCAACATGGCAGCTGCCACCTGTGGGTGCCACCCGAGTTCCAGCTGCACCTGGCGGCACCCCCATGCCCAATCATGGTCATTTGTAAAAATAGAAGAATCCCATCCTATATCCTGGTGGTCCAGTGGACCGCTTTCTGCCTAATCTCAGGCATCTGTATAAGATAGAATAAGTCCTATATCCCTGGTGGTCTAGTGGCCCTCCTCACCCATCCACTGACCTGCCCCACTCCCCTGTCAGCGGTGGGCGGCAGCACTCCAACCGCCTGCCACCCCGCCCTGCCGACTGACACCTCAGTAGGGCTGACGCCATTGGTTCACAGCGTGAGCTAATGGGCTGCAGCCTTTACCATATTGCCACATTCAGTGATATGTGAATGATTCATTTGCATATCTGACTGTGTAGTATGAGGCTGCACGCCCATTGGCTCATGCTGGAACCAATGGGCTGCAGCCCAACCAAGGTGTCAGTCAGAGGGTGGCGGGTGGCAGGTGGGTGGGTGCTGCTGTCTGCCAGCTGACCGGGTGAGCGGGTGGTGGGGTCAGTGGGCGGTGGGTAGGGGGTACCTTACACCACCAGGGATATAGGAAGTTTTTTTAAAGATGCCTGCAATCGGCAGAGAGCAGTCCACTGGACCACCAGGGATACAGGACTTTATACAGATACCCGAGATCAGGCAGAGAGCAGTCCACTGGACCACCAGGGATATAGGACTTATTCTATCTTATACAGATGCCCGCGATCGGCAGAGAGTGGTCCACTGGACCACAAGGGATATAGGAATTATTCTGTCTTATACAGATGCCTGAGATCGGGCAGAGAGCAGTCCACTGGACCACCAGGGATATAGGACTTTATTTTACAGATGCCCACGATTATACATAGTGGTCCACTGGACCACCAGGGATATAGGACTTTTTATTTTACAGATGCTGGTGATCAGGCACATAGCGTCCACTGGACCACCAGGGATATAGGAAGGTTTTCTTTTTGGACAGATGCCCGTGATCGGGCTGCAGGGGCATTGGTCCCCGACGGCTGCTGTCTGGCAAGGCTCCAGGTGCAAGTCATTGGAGATCGGTAAAGACCTGCATGCAATGGTGTCATAATGACATGCAGATGGCCCCATGTGCAATTTTGCATACATTATGGCCCCATTTGCATGTTCAGTTTTGAATATCACAGTTGATGTGCATGGCGCAATGGTACGGCGTCAACACATCTCCATACTCCACTTCGCTGCTTGCGCTGGCACAGTGCCACTGCGCATGCACACTGGGAGGCCTGGTGCTATATTCAAAGCTGCTGAGCATGGTGCAGCTTCTTTGAATATCGCTTAGTCCACACCCCTGCACAGCCAAGTTGAGCTGTGTTGCTTGCGCCACAGCCTGGCGCAGTTTGAATATCTGGGCCACAGTGTCTACATCAGCAGATGCTATTCTCACTGTCATGATGTCTCATCAAAGACCTCCTGCCCAATCTAGTTCTGTATAACAATAACCTGTCCCAAAACAGTACCCTCAAATGCTTCTTCAGGTTACTCAAGCAAACCATAAATTATAAAATACTATACACTCATCAGTTACAGTGGGCAAGTAACATTTAGCAGCTTCACAAACTGCAGTGTGGCTCTAATAGACACCGCACTAGTATTCCCCAAAGAAAACCTTCACAAGTCTAATCAACACTGCAGTCAAATTCTCACCTGAATGCCACTTTCTTAAAGGCAATGGACTTCAAAATACACAGAAAGAAAACTACCTTGCAATAATATGAAGCACATGTATCTGTGGTGCTCCAAATGAAGAACTCACTGTGAAGAAACACATCATTGCACCGGACCTTCCTTAAAACCATCAAATACGGATGACGCAAAAACACAGCAGAACAGTACATACAGAATCAGAAACTCCAAATATGCACAAAATAAAACTATAGAAACAAAAGCAAACATACCTCGAGAGCCAAAATAAAACATTATAAATCTCACTTCCCAGTTAGTAACAAAAATCCCGCATACAAACAGAACTCCACCAATTGCAAAGCATGCAACTCGAGCAACAAAGTGCACCAACCAATCAAAAACACACATTCATAAACCAACCAATCAAACACCTCAACATCCCCAGTCACAACCTAACCATTCACACTTCATTCACACAAGCTTGCTACTACCGAACAACCTGTGGATGTATACCAGAAATAAAATAGCACATAAAACCCGCCATATGAAACAAACCAAAGCCTTTCTTAAAGAAAATAAATAAATGATGCCCTATTGTATAAATACACATGATGTGTAGGTCATGGGATATCCAGCATTTCTCCTGCATCGTGATGCATGGATATCTTACTTCTGCCTTTGGCACTCATGAGATATCTATGCCTCACTCTGCAGGAGTGAGAATTTTCTATATCCCATTCCTGCCCATCATGTATCCTATATATATATATATATATAATATAAATATATATATATTTTTTATCTATATATGCTCTCTAGAGTACGACTCTGAAAGCAATGGCTGAATGACCTTTATATCTTGGAATGTGAGGGGTTTGACTCTCTTATTAAAAGAAAAAAGTTCTGGCTCATCTAAGAAAACTGGGTACCAAAGAGGCATTCCTGCAAGATATCAAACTTCTAAACATGGAGGCATGGAAGCTGAAATGAGAACAAATGGATGGAGAAATCCATAGTGCCTGCTCGACCACTAAGAGAGGGTGTATATATATATTCTCCAGCACAAAGCCCTGAAGTGGCTCCGGGTGATCATGCAGGCACATACTTAGGGGCAGTGGGTGGCAGGCAGGTTCTCCACTCCTAGGGCCCAATTATTCTGATGAACTCCATGCCCTTAACATGGATACTCTGATCTTTTCACTTAAATCCACCAGCTTCTGGTGCACTGGGAAACTCAGCAACTCCACTCCTATGGGGGGTTTTAATCTCACTCTAAATCCTGCTCTTGATATTTCCAGGATGCAAGCAGAGCCTCACCAGCACTCTCGGCAGTTTTACTGCAGACCATGCAGGAGTTTGCTCTCACTGACATTTGGTAGTTGGTGAATCCCAAAATAAGGGACTACTCATATTACTCCATAGTCCACCAATCTTTCAGCAGACTGGATCTCTGTTCTCCCAAAAATCACACAATTGTTGGTGGATACCACTATACATCCAATGGTGCTCTCCAACCATGTCCCTCTCTTTACATTTTGTGGGGTCCTTTACCATCTAGGTCAGCCAGCTGGAAACCCAACTGCCCGCTCTTTATACAGCCTAGATTCGTCTCTTGGATCAAGAGTAAATTGCAGGACTTCCTGCTCAACAATAATAATAGAGCGGCCTCTCATTCTACATTCTGGGAAATCTGGAAGGCTTTCTCAACAGGGCGGATGATAGAGATGTAGCCCATAGGAGAAAAATCAGGGATGCAGAGACTAAGAACCTGGAATGGAAACTGCAGAATGCTGAAGCAAAATTGAAAACAGATCCCACCTCCATCTCCCATACCATACTCCAATTGCAGGACCAGCTTAACCAACTATACTACATCAAGGGAGCTAACCTTACCAGGTCACACCACAAATTCTGGAAGTGGGAGAAAGATTAAGCAATATAATTTCACATAGGCCCAACAAAATTCAGGCCAAGTGGCACATGCCAGGGTTCAAAGACTCTTCTGGCACACTGAACATGGGGTTTCTTTTTCTGAACAAGGTCGCAAGAGACTTTTATGCCCCCAGATGCTTCCCCAACCCACCTACTATTGATAAGATCCATGAGTTCCTGCAGAGGCTGCCCTTACTTTCAGTATAGCCAGCTCATTTGGCTAATTTAGAGGCTCTTATCACAGAAGAGGAGATGAAGTCTGTGATCATGTCTATGAACAAAAACAAATCTCTGGGAAACAGTAGACTACTGATAGATCTGTACCAGCTTCTGGAGGAAGAATTTAGTCCACTTTTGCTTAAAACCTTTCATGAGACACTCATGCAGGAATATACTCCTCCATCAATATGTGAGGCAGTCATGATGGTGCTCCCAATAAAGGGAAGGACTTGAAGTCTCTGGCAGCTATTGCCCCATCTTCCCTACTTAGTTCTAACATCAAAGTGTTGGCAAACATATTAGTGGGGAGACTGGAACCTATTCTTCCCTTATAATACACCCTCTCAAGTCCATTTTATGAAAGGGAGGAAGGAGCCGACCACCTTAGGACCATTCTCAACCTACACCATCACGCCATTTAGGGTTAGTGGGTGGCTGGCTGGTTGTTTTCTCCTATGCAGGTCTGTATTTATCTGTTTGCAATGTTTGCACTACTTTGTTAAAACATTTTTTCTTATAGCAGAAAGGCTGTATTTAAATAAATTACTTGAGATAAAAGCAAAATTGTTTCTTCTGTAGCTTTTATTTATCTCAAGTCAGACCTGCTATAGTGTTTGTCTTTTATTTGTGGTTTCCACAAAAGGCTACTGTGATTTGTTAGTAAGTACCCTAACCTGGGTTCTTGTAGTCAGAGCACACTCTCGTTATTCTTTGTGCTGTTTTTTTTTCATGTTTGATTTAAACCATTAGGCCATTTCACTACAGTCCATTGCTGCAGCCTCACAATTGACTTTGAAAAGGCATTTGACTCGGATGAGTGGGATACCTTTTGAGGTCATGAAGCAGATGGGTTTGGCTCTTTCTTTTGAAAATTGTTGCTTCACTCTACCAGTAGCCCATGGTCAGGGTTCTTACTATCAGCACCCTCCTGACTGCTTCCCTCTTCAAAGAATCACCAGTCAGGCTGCCCTCTTCATCCCATCTTTTCTTGCTGGCCATTGAACCTTTGGTGGTAGCCCTCAAAATTAATCCCCATCACTTAGGGATTGGGGGATGCAGAACACCGGCATTACTGCACAATGACGGCATCATGATTCTCATGTCTGGTGTCCCTCTGCCATCACCCCATGTAGCATCTCCTCAAATCCTTTACTTCTATGTTAGACCTACATATTAACCACTTCAAATTGGAGGACTTCCTCTGATACCCCACTCCACACAGTAAACCCTGGCAGGGACACCTTGGGCATGAAAGGAGCCTGGCATTACTTATCTTAGGATAAAACTCATGGCAAGGCTGCAGGACATGCACAAAGCAATTGTCTGCCTCTTTGGAATGACTGAAGAGTGATTTGGACTGGTGGAAGCTACTTAATTTGTCCCTGACCAGGAAAATTGTAGCCATTAAATTAAAATGGTGCTTCCCCTAAGGTATTCCACCTCTTAGTGCATCTTCCCATACCAGTTCCAAGTAAATGGTTTGCCAAGCTTGATACACTAATAAGATCCTCTTTTATGGAAGAGTAAACAGCTCCAGACTTAGTAAGGCCAAACTAAGATAACACTGGATCAAGGGGTGGCACCTTGCCAACATTTCTCATGATCATGTGTCCTTTGTTCTTGCCCAAGCGGTCCAAAAGTTTCTCCCACAGTCTGTTCCTTTTCCACTGTGGGTAGCCTTAGAGGGGCATTTGTGTGCTTCCTGGTCTCCCTGGGTGATCTATACAACAAAACCAAACTGAATGTGCAACACCCACTATTCTACCTCATACAAGTACTGGGCCCACATGTCCTGCCTACTTGGGCTCCTGCTCCCCAGTTACTTCTGCCCCCATTATGGGACAACACATTTTCCAGATTGGTGGGGTCCCTTATCCCAGGAGGGATATGGCAGCAGGATGGAGTACTCTTTGTTCATTATCTTTCCCCACAGGGCAGTTGTATATGCACTCATTTGAACACCTGAGAGCCTATTCCCAATGCCTTCACTACCCCTCCCTATCCCAAGAAAAGATTTTTGGTTATACCTCCAACTCCAGTCCCTTCTGGCACCTCACCTAAAGATCCTTAGTGTGGGGGAGAGAGGACTTTGAATCCTGGAGATGTGCTGCTAATGCCCAAAGGCATGTTGGGAGACATCTATAAGATCTTGAAAGGACAGTCCCAAACAATACTGATGGACTATGACAGAAATGGAATGAGGAATTAGGGGTGGTTATTTTGGAGCAACAGTGGACCTCAGCTTGGCACAAAACACACCTGCTGCAAGGATTGAGGGCTTAGCTCATTCAACTAAAAATACTGCATAGGAAGAGATTCTAGTGTCCTTAAATCCATGGGACTTCTCCCCTGATGCCTGCTGGTGGTGCCACTTCCATCGTGGAACTCTGTCACTTATTCTTTGGTTTTGCCCAGCTATCACACAATTCTGAAAGACTGTATTCCTGTTCTGCATGTCGGTCTGCCCCCTGACACCCTACATTTATCCTTCTGAGTGTGGTATAGAACAGTATATCAAGTCACTTCCTTTACTGAAGTGGGCAGTAACCACCACTACTGTAGCCAAGTGCCTCCTCCTGAGAAGGTGGAGATTGCCTGATGACTCTATTTTCCAAGACTGGCTTATGGTGATGGCACATGCCTTCACCTTGAATCTCTTTTCACACATAGTGTTGGACAATCTAGAGGCATATAACATGGCCTTGTCACCTTTCCTTGCACATTAGGCCCCACCTACCTCTCTTAGCTCAGATGGAACCCTATATCCCATTCTATAGAGCCAAGTACTCAGCATGTGGTACTCTTGCAAATAGGGTTCCAAACACAAACTGTCTTCCTTTGATACAGACAGACTGCAAAATGTTTCTGTGATTTATTTAAGGCTGACAGGTAACTACAGATAATTGGATTGACTGTTACTGTCTCTGAAACAGTATAGAACAGTTACATACTTATTGTAACAGTAGATCTTTGGAGAATCTCTTTAATCAGGCCACACCTATGGAACATATAGCTGTCAGGTGCTAGGATCACACAGAAACTTTCTGTAAGCAGTCCATTAAGGGCAGCCCATGATGACATCTTACATCAAGATCCTCTCTATATAAACATGGGCAGACCCTCTCCTCCTCAGTTCCCACTGGAGATCATATTTAGAGGACAGAGATGAAGTTTTCAGCTACCAGGCAAGGCTGGAAACAGCAAGTAGTCCATCCTGCCGAGAAAGAGACCTGATTGAAGAAGCTCTGAGTCTAAGGGGTATGGAAGGTGGGATGGCATGGCCTGATGAAAGAGATTCTTTCAAAGATCTACTGTTATGGTAAGTACATAACTGTTCTATCTTCTTCAAGGATATCGCTTTCATCAGGCCATGTCTATGGAACGAGTCAGAAGCAGTATTGCCAGAGAGACAGTCAGGGTGGCTGGAGGCTACAAGCCTAAGAAGGAAGCATTGAAGCACAGCCAGGCCGAAGCCTTCCCTTCTTCTAGAGGCAATGTCCAGACTGCAGTGTTTAGTGAAAGTGTGGAAAGTACTCCAAGTAGCAGCAGAACATATTTCTGCAGCTGAAACCTTCCTTAAGCAGGCAACAGAAGTGGCCATGCCTCTGGCTGAATAGGCATGAACAACCCCAAGAGTTCCTTATCATACTTCCTATAACAAAAGTAATACAGTTGGTCAACCATCTGGACAGGCATTGTTTAGAAACTGGTGCACCCTCTTTCCAGGAGGAAAGGAAAAAAAATCTATGAGGACTTTCTTCAGTCCTTCATATGATGAACATAATATCTGAGAATTCTATGTACACCTAGAGTATAGAGCAATGCTTCCCTTGGATTGGCAGCTCAGGAAAATAAACTGGCAGTGGATAGTTTGATTCAAAGTAAACTCAGACACTACCTTAGGAAGAAACTTAGGATTGGTTAGTGAGGACACCCTATCTTTTGGAAAATCAAATAAGGAGGCTCACGTAAGAGCCTGAAGCTCAGAAATCTTTTGAGTAGAAGTAACAGCAATTACAAATAACACTTTCAAGAAAGGAAGTGTAAGCCACATATTGCAGCTGGCTCAAAGCAGGCCAAAGTGAAGATTTAGCAGTCGGCTGCGGCGGTGTCTCCATGGAGTCTGGCGAGTATGGTCAATGGTGGGAAAAGAACTTAGGAGGGAGAGGAGTCACACACATTTGTGCAGAGAGGATGCCAACATAAGACATCATTGTGGTTGGCCCTAGTGGACTGCTTGCAAAATGTTTTCATGTGGTCCTAGTGCATGGCGGCTATATGTTCTATAGCTGCAGCCTGATGAAAGAGATATCCTTGAAGAAGATCTATGTTATTAGTTCTTCTGTTTTCCATATTGTAAATAGCTTATTGGTTTCTGCTTGCTGTAACTGTGTTGTACTGTTTTGTGTTGGAAAATCTTCAGTAAAAGTTTAACATTTAAAAAAAATCTGGACCATTTTTAAGATTCTCGAGAAATGCACAAACCAAAACAAATAAGTTGCACTTTTCTCTATGCTTCTTGTGTTATCAGCTGTGCATATTTCAGTGTTATTTTCATTGTGTCTTACAAAAGTATGCATTCTGCATTGTTCACATGCTGAGTTCATTAGTACTCACCTCCTGCTTTGCATGGGACCTGAAAGGGCCCTGTGTGATGCAAGTCACGATTCTACTTACTTGTTAATGCATACATTAGGGTTACAAAGCCACAGAAGGAGGCAAATGTGGTGGCATGTTTTTGTGAATTCTAACTCAACTCCCTCTTCCAGCCTTTGCACTTGTGACTCAGAGCCCTGCAACATTCCCCACAGGTCTGCTGCTTTAAGCTATGGATTTAAGCTACAGATCTGGGGCCCTCTGTGATGAAAGTTATAACTAATTTCCTGCTTTGTACAAAGCAAGTTTTGACTGATCCCATGGTCCCTAGCTGAAACAGCAGACCTGTAGGAACAGACCTGGACTTGTAGCTTTGTTGAGGGTTAAAAGGGTAGGCACTATGAAAGGAGTGGGATTTAGTGCTGAAAACCTTAACAACCACAGTTCCCTTCTTTTGTGGCTTTGTAAACCAGATGTATGCATTAACAGTTTTGTTTTGCAATTAAAATATGTTCCTGTACTACATGTTAGTATCAGTTTTGTGTTTAAAGTATGTCAATAAAACAGGGATTTGGATGCTAATACCTAGGCCATCTTAACCCCTAGGACTGTGACATTTTTTATGCACAGTCTCTGTCCTAAGGTCTAATGTTTTAGCAATTTCTATGAAAATTAAATTGGTAGTTAACGTTACTAGTTAGGAAATGTGTAAAAATCCACGTTTAAGTTTTTTGTTCATCAATAACACACGAAAAATGTGATCATCAACAGTACGAAAACAAAATTGACAAAGTTAAATTACAAACATACCGTCTCATCAGAGTTTGCCACAAGAAAGTGCCTTTCGAATTTTAAAAGAAAATTGTATTTTGTTGTTTATTTATAAGGTTTATTGTTTCAGAATCTTTCACATGCATGGCCACTTGGGAAAAATAGATGAAAATCATGATGACTTTTACAAGCTAAAACTGGGCATGAACAAAAGTTTAAAATCTGCATATGTGAAAAAAATTAAACCTGAAGTTTGAAACGTGTGTGGTCTGTCAAAAACAAGTGTAACAGGACATCTGAGTTGACTTCAAAAATATGGTTAGTATTTAATTAAAAAATACTTGAGATTTTCTTAAAACTGTTGAGACTCACTAATGAACTAAGTGTGTGCATAAAATATGCTGTGACTTGGTAACACACAATAAAACACACTGAGGAAAAACAGTAGAGAACACAAAAACAGAAAATCATGCCATTTTGTTTTAGGTTCATGAGTTACTTGTCCAGTTGTAGGAACCATCATGACCAATGTATTAAGTCCTAGACTAACTAAATATTTAAAGTCCCAAAACACAAAAGGAATGTGACCAAAAAATCTTACATTTGTTCTACAACTGAAGTCATACACAAACAAAATATATAAACTCCTGATACAATTAACATAGTTAGATAGATAGATAAAAACTTTATTTTTATACAGGAATTCTAGTCATTAGGATTATACAATCCTGTTCTCAAGACAGTCCTGTTGTATTGCACTAAGTTACACTTAAACATATAACATATAACACATCAAAAACAATACAAAGTTTACACAAAATACAGTTTACAATAACATAAAAAACCCTATTTTTCTAAGTGCTTTATCTACTATATACATATCAAAATACATTTCATCTTACAATGAGTACAATCTCTAATGCTAAGTAAAAATAGAAAGTACAAAGCAGTTCTAAAAACACCCTTACCAAACAACAGCTACAACTTACCTGATAGAGATTTAAAATTTCAGTTTTAAAGATTGCATGATTATCTAAAGATCTAATCGGAGGAGAAAGGTGTTCCAGACTTTGGCTGCCTGATATGAAAGGGTATCATTACCATATTTATTATTAATTTTAATGGGACAAATTCTGTGTCTATACACAGATCTTGTTAATTCACGTTTATCCTTACTATCTTTAGGAAAAAGAGTTTGTGTAATATAATGATCAGAATAAGATATTAAATATTTATGTATCAGTATTAGCCATATTTTAAGCAACCCATTTCTATAGGCTGCCAGTTTAATTTTGTAAGCATATTACAATGATGAGTTCTATATGTACACTGTAAAACATATCTAGCAATTCTATATTGCACCCTATCTAATCTAATCAACAAATGCTTGCTCACAGTTCTATAAATTAAATCCCATAAGTCAGTGTTGACATAATCAGCTGTTTGGCCACTTTTCCTATCCTTTATTTGTAAGTACTTGGTGGTTCGTCTTAAGGTTCCAAATTTATTGCTCACCTTTTATGGTAGTAGTTATGTGAATATCAAAAGTTAGCAAAGAGTCAAAGGTCACCACCAAATAGCAGTAACTATCCACCTGATCAATGGGTTCATTTGTATTTGTGGAAATGTGACTCTGAGATGTATTCTTCTTGTTTGAAAAATACATTAACTTTGTTTTTAACATTCATCAAAAGCCTTGACCTGGTGAACCACTCCCCACCTTGGCAAAATATGTTTGGAGCTTTAACTGGAGATCCAAAATAGAACTACCAGTGGCAACAATTGCTGTATTGTCCACACAGCCTCATGGATGAATGTCTCACCACCTGGGGCAGATCATTATTAAATAAAGAAATAACAGGGGCCCTAAAATGGACCCCTGTGGAACACCTCTACTTACATTTCGAGATGTAGATAATTTCTGTGAGACCTCCACCCTCTGGGTACATCCTGTTAAATAGGATGTTATCCAGTTCTGACTCCTTACAACTCATCTAGGTACTTTGTGCTAGACCTGCAGGCCCAGCATGAGTTCACGCAGGGCCCTGTGCAAAGCAAGGTTTGACTGATCTGCTACTTCACACAACTACTATGTACCCTGTTCAATGTAAGTTAAGACTCACCTAGTAATTGCCTGCATGAAGCAAGTTATGACTCATTTCCTACTTCTGTAGGAAGCTTCTTATATGTGTGGCACTATATTTTCTCACAAAGTGAAGACAATCCTAGCAAACAAAAAAACATGTTATGGGGATACAATAGTGTTATAAAGCTACAAAGGTAGGGAAATGTGGGTTTGGTTTTCATCCCTAATGCTAAACCCATCCCCCCATCCCTACCCTCTTGACCCAAGCCCAAGCTACAGGTCTGTGGCTTTTCTTCATGGGTCTGCTGTTCAAGCTGCAGGTCTAAGCTATGCCCTGCAAGTCTTCCACTTCATGTTCTTGGACCTGGGCCATACCCAATGGGTCTGCTGATTTACATAGAGCCTGAATAACCCTGCATGAAGCAAAATGCAGGTCTGGGGCTATGCCCATGAGTCTGGTGCTTCACACAGTGCTTACAGGGTCCTGCACAATGCTATCTATGGTCTGGGGCTGTGCCCATATGTTTTATACTACATAGGGTCCAGGAAGCCCTTCTCAAAACAAGCTATACAGCCGGGATTATGTTCCATGGGTCTGCTTTATGTAGAGCCTGCAGGGCACTGTACAAATCAAGCTGAAAGACCAGGGTTGTATCCCATAGATCTACTGCTCCACCAGGGTGCATAGATTTTGTACCATGCACAATGGGTCTCCTCCTTTGACCCAATAAAGCAAGGTACAGGTCTTGGACCATACTCGATGAGTCTTCTTTTTGCATATGACCTACATCAAATAATCCACCTATGAGACACCCATAGGGCATGGTCCCAGATCTGCAACTTGAAGCAAACATATTAGAACTTGTGCTATGAAATAAATGGTTTACATTTATTTGGGACTACTGTATTTGAAAAATAAAATCTTTAAACTGTTAAATTTAATTGGTAGTTAAAGAGTTGTTAGTAAATGTATATAAAAATACCAAATTTTTATATTTTGTTTTATTCATCAATAGCACAAAAACTAGGCAAAGATAAATTATGAAACTTACAGTCTCATTAGAGTTTGTTACAAGGAAGTGCCTTTCAGGAGTTTTGAAACAAAACTGAATTTTGTTTTTAGTTATAAAGGATTATTAATTCAAAATCTTTCACATGTGTGGCCACTTGGAAAAAAATTGCTGAAAATCCTTGATGGCATCTTGTAAGGTTAAAGAGCGGCATGAGTAAAAAGTTTAAAAGTTGCAAATGTAAAAAATACTTAAACCTAGCATTTGAAACATGTGGTCTGTCAGAAGACACTGTAACAGGACATCTGAGTTGACTTAAAAAAATTAAAAGTTAGTATTTTAATTAGAAAATATTTGTGATTTTCTTGAAAAACTTTTGAGACTCACTAATAAATTGTGCTTGCATAAAATATCGTGTGTGAACTAGTTACACACAATAAAAAACACTGAGGAAAAACAATAGAGAACACTAACAAAAACAGAAAAACATGCCATTTTGTTTTGGGTTCGTGAGTTACTTGTCCAGTTGTAAGAACCATCATAAACAATGTATTAAGTCCTACACTAACTAAATATTTAAAGTCCCAAAACACAAAAAGAATGTAATCAAAATAAAAAAAATCTTACATTTTGTACTACAATTAAAGCAATACACAAACAAAATATTTAAACTCCTGAAACAATTTAACATAGTTATGACTCCTCTACAAATCATCTAGTACTTTGTGCTGGACCTACAGGCTCCAGCATGAAACAAGATTATGACTAATCTGTTAGTTAGTGCGGGGCCTTGTTCACTGCATAAAAACAAGTTATGGCACAACTATTATTTGCACAGGGCACGCATGATCCTGCTAGTGCCAAGGTTTACCTGATCTGCAACTTCACATAGTGCTATGTGCCCTGTTGAAAGCAAGTTAAGACTTACCTAGTAATTGCCTGCATGAAGCAAGTTATGACTCATTTACTACTTCTGTGGGAAGCTACTTATACATCTCATGCTACACTTTCTCACAAAGTGAAGAAAATCCTTACAAACAAAACATGTTATGGGAATACAATAAATGTCAGGAAATGTGGGTTTGGGTTTTCAACCATAATGCTAATCCCAAAGCCAGTCCTGTACCCTCTTGACCCAAAACCAAGCTACAGGTCTGTGACCATTTCCTTATAGGTCTGCTGTTCAAGCTGCAGGTCTGGGATATGCCCTGCAAGTCTTCCACTTCAAGTTACAAGTCCTGGGCCAGGCCTGATCCACTCTGCATGAAGCAAAATGCAGGTCTGGGACTGTGCCACATGAGTCTGGTGCTTTCTGCAGGGTTCACAGGGCCCTGCACTATGCTAGCTAAAGGTCAGGGGCTGTGTTCCATATATTTCCTACTTCACATAGGGTCAAGGGGTCATTCCCAAAACAAGCTATCAGCCAGGGTTGTGCTCTATGGGTCTGCTTCTTCATGTAGGGCCTGCAGGGTCCTGTGCAAGTCAAGCAAGTTGAGCTGAAGGTTTAGGGTTGTGTCCCACAGATCTACTGTTTCACCAGAGTGCATAGGTTTTGGATCATGCACCATGGGTATCCTCCTTTGACCCAAGAAAGCAAGGTACAGATCTTAGTCCCTACTCAGTGAGTCTTCTTTTTGCATATGGCCCTACATCAAATAATCTATCTAAGATGCACCTGTAGGGCATGGCCCCAGATCTGTAGCTTAAAGCAAACATATTAGAAATTATGTTACTTGTTATATGATTTACATTTATTTGTGACTACTGTTTTGAAAATGAAATCTTCAAACTGGCAATACATATCTAGTTGTTTAGAGCTCATACTTAAAACATACTGGGAAGTAGCAGAACAGGAAAGGGACCTAGGCATCACTATATCAAGGGAACTGAAGGTGGATAGGCACTGTGAGGGAGCAGTGGCTAGGGGCAGCAGAATGCTGGACTGCATCAGAATCGGGATTACCAGTAGAAAAAGAAAAGTAATAGTACCCTTGTACATCCATCTAGTCAGACCACATTTGGAATCGGGGTCCAGTTCTGGAGGCCATACCTCAAAAAGGATGTGGGAGGCTGAAGCGAGTTCATAGGAGGCCAACAAAGATGGTTGGGCTCATCCACCTGTCCTACGAGGAAAGGTTGGATGAATTGAATATGTACTCCCAGGAACAGAGGAGGAGAGGAGGACATGATTGAGACCTTCAAGTACCTTAAGGGTATTAACCAGGTGCCAGTGAGTAGCATCTTCCAGCTGAAATGGAATCAGAGGACGAGGGCATGGGTTACAGATTGAGGCGACAGTTCAAGGGTAACATCAGGAAGTACTAATTCACAGAAAGGGTGGTGAATAAGTAGAATAGGCTCGAGGAGTTGGTTGCAGAAGCAACTGTAGAAGGCTTCAAAGGGCATGGGACAGACACAGGGGATTGTTGGGGAGCATGTTCTAGCAGATAGCTAGATAAATGGGCAGACTAGGTGGGCCTGTCGGTCCTTTTCTGCCATCACACTTCTATGTTTCTACATAAGATGTGTTAAAAAAAAAAACATGTGCTTCCTTCTTATAGTAACTACTGACTTCAAACATTGATATGTACTATCTTTAGAAAAGGAAAGGAATTTGGATTTATATAGAGCCTTTCATACAAACTGCATTCCAGAGTGTTTACAATAAAGGAGGGAGACAGGAAGGACTTTTGCTACTAGTAGGTGTACAGTCATATTCCAAACAACATGGAGATAAATAGAAAACAGGTTACAGAGATTTTTAGCAAAGGGTAATTAACCAGGTTGCTCAGGGTCATAAAGTAAATAAGTAACTGGTGACTGCAGGATTCAAGGTTTTTTTATTTTTATTGTACAATTTTTGGCCAGGAAAGACACACTAAGCTGAAACTTGCTTCCATGTGCAACCTGGGAACACAGAGAAGTTAGGTGACTTGCTCATGGTCACACAGTGTGCAAGTGGTGACTCTATGATTCAAACCCAGTTCTGCAGAGTTGCAGTGCAATGCTCTTAGCCACAATGCTTTACTGCCTCCTAGTTCACAGCTCTGCTTCTCTTTATAATCCTTTTGTTTAGTGATAGTGGGGTTACATGATCCCACATCTAGAAGAAGCATGGATTAGTGTTAGATCATATTCTACCTTAATATTTTTATGTTGATTGCACACAGCACAAGAAACATATTGGGACAGATTTCTCAGAAGCAGGTTGTGGAGGCACGGCACTGTTGTGGCCAATGCCCCACAGCCTGCAAATACTAATCCATCCCCCAATGCCATTGCATGCTGCTGCTGACAAGGGTTTAGAATGTTGCCACCAACTTGTGACAATTTCACCACTGCAATCAGAGGGCGCCTCATCATTGCAGCGGTAGCCATCCGCTGCAATGAGGAGCCACCGTCATTGCAGGTGGGACTTCAAACCCTGATATTGTTTGTGAACATTGGAGGCTTGCCGCTGTGTTCTCAAACAACCTCTTTCCACTGTGTTTATTTGCTGGCAGGAACCCCAATCCCCGTTGGCTTTGGTACCTAATGTTGATTTTGCCAATAGGAGCCCACTCCCGTCGGCATTCTGTAACCCCACTTTCTTTGTCTGCCGATGGGGTGCCCAGTCCCCATTGGCATAATCTAACCCCACCTTTTGTTGTGTGCTGATGGGGTGCCCAATCCTGTCGACTACTGCCTCCCAAAAAGAAGCAGTCAGGTGGCACACTGGGAGCCAACCCCAGCATGCCTAATGCCCTGTAAAGAAAAAAACTGTCCCTTGATGTTGTTTTTTAAACCTATCAATCATAAAACTGTCCTTCACGTCTCCTGCCCCCACCCCACAACCCACACCCACCACTGTGCCCTGCCTCCCCACACCCCTTACCCCATACTTACCGCTAAAGCTTGGCGCGATGATCTTTGGTGGACTTGGAACATGTCTGCACTCTTCAAAGCCAACATGAACTGAGGAAATACCAGTATGCTGTTTAATGAAATAAATAGGGTGTTTTCAACTTTGCTGCATATCTCAGTCATTTTGTAGAATTTTGGCACCAAATTTTCAACATGGGGGTTTGGGACCCCTCCTCATGAATTCTTGAACTGTCATGGCGTTAATCGGCCGAAAGGTGATTTTGAGGTCACTGGGCAGAATCAGCTTTCATGACTAATTAACCAAATGACAGTGCCAGTGTTCATGAGGTGGGTTCTCAAGAAGCCTATGTTGCAAATTGGTGGAAAAATCCAAAACATGACTGTTTTACTGGGTGTTCACTGTGCAGTTGCTACGCACACTCATAACTTTGTGAATGTGCAGTATTTTCATGCCAGATTTTCAACATTGGCATTTTTCACACCTCCTTGTGAACAGTACAGTTGTCATTGTTTACATCCTGGCGGAAATGTGTTTTCACACTTCGGCGCAGAATAGCATGGTCGCTGTGGAAACCAGTGTTCGGGATAGGATTAAGAACATGACAGTGACACTGTTCATGAGTTGAGGTCCTAAAATGCCTATGTTGAAAAATTGATGCGATACTCCATAAAATACTGCTAGTATTACAGCATGCGTGCGGATTTACCGCACGCGTAACTTTGCAAATTTATATTTTCACTCAGATTTTCAACATTGCCATTTTCCACCCCACTTATGAAGAATGCAGCTGTCATTTTTCCCATCCTGGCCAAAATGTGTTTCGCACTTCGGAGCAGAATAGAACAGTCGCTGTGGGAAATCACTGTTCTGGACAGATTAAGAAAATGACAGTGAAACTGTTCCTGAGCAGAGGTCCTAAAATGCCTATGTTGAAAAGTTGGTGATGATAGCCCATCAAATGACTGTGTTACAAGTGTGTGTTGCACACTTTCCACACACTCTTGTAACTTCATAGAATTGTAATATTGTCATGCCAGATTTTCAACAGTGGCATTTTTCACCTCCTTATGAGCAGTTCAGCTGTCATTTTCACATCCTGACTGAAATATGGTTTCACAGTTGCAGGACAGAATAACGTGGTTGCTGTGGTTAATCAGTGTTTGGGATAGATTAAGAAAATGACAGTGGCACTAGTTCATGAGAAGAGTCCTAAAATCCCTATGTTGAAAATTTGGTGATGAAACTCCATAACATGACTATGCTACAAGTGTGCGCTGAACTGTTTCACACATCCTTGTAATCTCGCAAATTTGTCATATTTTCATGCAACAGTTTCAACAGTGGCATTTTCACACCTCCTTATGAACAGTACAGCTGTCATTTTTCACATCCTGGCTAAAATATGATGTTGCACTCCTGCAGGAGAATAGCATGTCGCTGTGGGAAATCTGTTTGGGACAGATTAATATCAAGCAGTGAGAGGGGAGGGACCAAGCTCAACCGAGCTCTGTCGGGACTGCTGCAGATTTGTTCATGGACAGAACAAGGCCCCAATGCAAGAGTCCAGTACAAAGGGCAGCCTGCAGCACTGGGAGAAACAGAACGAGAGAGCAAGTGAGGGAGGGGGTGGCCGAACTCAACAGTGCTCTCAGGACTGCTGCGATTTCTTTGTGAGCAGAAAAAGGCGTCAATGCAGGCAGGGGTCCAGTAAAAAGGCCAGTCTGCAGTGCTGGGAGAAACAGTATGAGTGAGTGAGATGGGGGACTGAGTGAGCTCAACAGAGTTCTATCAGGACTGCTGTGGATTTCTTTGTGGGCAGAAAAAGGTGCCAATGCAGGCAAGAGACCTGTACAAAGTCCGCTTGCAGCGCCACAACAAACAGAATGAGCACATGACAGAGGAGACTGAGTGACCTCAACGGAGCTCTGTCAGGAGGCTGCATATTTCTTTGTGGACAGACCAAGGTGCCAATGCAGCCAGGACCCCATACACAAGCACAGCCAGCTATACCAAGAGAAACAGAATGAGTGAGTGACAGAGCGTAGTGAGCGAGCTCAACAGAGCTGTATTGTGACTGCTGTGGATTTCTTTGTGGGCAGAAAATGCAGCAAGCAGGCAGGAGCCCTGTACAAAAGGCCAGCTTGCAGCGCCACTAGAAATGGAATGAGTGAGTGAGAGAGGGGAGTGAGCGAGCTCAATGGAGCTGTGTCGGACTGCTTCAGATTTCTTTCTGGCCAGAACAAGCTGTCAAGGCAGGCAGGATCCCAGTACAAAGAGCATCCTGCAGCAGCAGGAGACACAGAACAAGCGAGTGAGGGAGGGGAGTGAGTGAGCTCAACGGAGCTCTGTTGGGACTGCTGCAGATTTGTATGTGGCCAGAAAAAGGCAGCAATGCACGAGGGGCCCAGTACAAGGTAGCCTGCAGTGGCGGGAAAACCAGAATGAGGCAGTGAGAGAGGGGAGTGCTGAGCTCAGTGGAGCTCTATTGTAACTGCTGCAAATTTCTTTGTCAGCAGAAGAAGGCAGCAATGCAGGCAGGAGCCCAATAGAAAGGGGCAGCGTGCAGCGCGGTAGAAACAGAATTAGTGAGTGAGAGAAGGGGTGAGCAAGCTCAACAGAGCTTTGTTGGGACTGCTGCAGATTTCTTTGTTAGCAGAAAAAGGTGCCAACAGAGGCAGGAACCCGGTACAAAGGGCAGCCTGCAGTGCCAGGAGAAACAGAATGAGTGAATGACACAAGGGGAGTGAGCAACCTCAATGGAGCTCTGTCGGGACAGCTGTGGATTTCTTTGTGGGCAGAAAAAGGTGCCAACACAGGCAGGTGCCCAGTACAAAGGGCAGCCTGCAGCACTGGGAGAAACACAACAAGCGAGTGGGGAGTGCCGAGCTCAATGGAGCTCTATTGTGACTGCAGGATTTCTTTGTTGGCAGAAAAAGGCAGTGCTCGCAGGCAGGAGCCCAGTACAAAGGCCAGCCTGCAGTGCCGGCAGAAATGGAATAAGTGAATGAGAGGGGAGTCAGCAGGCTCAACCGACCTGTGTCAGAACTACTGAAGATTTCTTTGTGGGCAGAAAAAGCCACCCACAGAGGTAGGAGCCCAGTACAAAGGGCCTGCAGCGCCAGGACAAACAGAATGAGTGAGTGAGAGGGGAGAGCCACCTCAACGGAGCTCTGTCGGGACAGCTGTGGATTTCTTATTGGGCAGAACAAGGTGCCAATGCAGGCAGGAGCCCAGTACAAAAGATCAGCCTGCAGCACCAGGAGAAATAAACTGAGCGAGTGACAGAGGAGCAGTGAGCAAGCTCAACACATCAATGCAATCAACATTCGGCATTGTCAATGCTTGTTTTCTTTAGCTGTACAACATGTTGTGCATCTTTGGGATTATCACAGTACCTAAATAAACAAGCTTGTGAGCTTTATTTTTAAGTTGTTTGTGTATTTTCTTTTTAAGAAGTGGTTTCTTTTAGTTCATGCAATTTATTTATTTATTTTATTTATTCATTCAGAAAGTACCTTTGAGCACAGGTGCTCATTTACAAAGATTCCACATCAGAGACTGACAATGCGGTTAAATATAAGTTTCTTCATCAATTCCAGTAGAATATAGTCAAGACAAATCAGTAGATTCATGGACACTCAAATGAAATCTGCAATACAGTTGCAATTACACTGTCAATTAACAGAACACTGGGACAGCAGTCAAGCACAGAACTGCATTGAGGGCTGGATACAAAGCTATATAGATAGTTTAGGTCAAAAAGACTAGCAGACATCCCCAAATCTGCTCTGTTGTTCCTATCCATAATCCTAACTCCTTTCAGAGCTCCCAGAACCACATCTTCCTTTTGATTATTACCCTTGTGTGTGTGTGTATGTATATATATATATATATATATATATATATATATATATATATATATATATATATATATATGTACTAGCACTGAATCTTGAGATAGTTCTAGCATTAATCATATTACTGGATAAATTATTCCATCTATCTAAATTCCATCAAATGTTTCCAAATCCCACTGCAGGTAAATGCTACCTTTACTACTAAGCAAGGGAACTATGTGGTGCTTTTATCATTGTGAAACATTTATCAATTTGAGAGTTTTCTTATTCAGTCATGCTTTCTGCCCATTTCTTAATATTTTATTAAGGAGCTGGACATATTTGCAAGATTGGTGTCTTTATTATGAAGCACCACTTGTCTGTGCTTTAAAGGTTGAAAAGTATAACCCTGTATAATATTCTGTTTCTGCTGATTTAAAGTATAAACAATGGCCAACATATTGTGGTGGGGATATGTTACCATAGCAGCTGTAGGAACAGCAGGGTTCTTACAAGATGTGTTAGGTACAGTGTAAGCAGGGAATTAAGTCCTTATCTTTTAAGTGGTGAGGCTTTGTAAAAAAAATGGTGTAACACAGATATATTACATACTTTAAAAATCTTATGTTTTATCATAGTGCAATGTTTTTGAAAATGCCTTTGCACCATAACAGGTAATCTTATAGCTAATATAGGATTTATATGTTATTTTTCTTTTTAATAAAGCAGCAAATTTGTAACCTGTGATACAGCACCATGGACATGTTACATTGCTATGGGATGTAAAGTGTCTGTAATTTTCACATTTATTTTAAAATGTTTCTTGATGAAAATACTATTACTATCATTAAAACAAAGCAAAAAGAGCAATTTATGAACTAATTTATGAGGTGAGCACATAGCAGTTAGCACTTCACCAATAATATGATGCTGTGCTAAACGCAACAAAAGTATTAAGTCTTCACATCAGACCCTTTTATGGTTAAAGAATTCCAAGTTAATTGATGTGGAGCTCCTCAGGGCATGCAGTGGATCATGTTACAGGATGCTTCTCATTAGCTGACCTTGCAAGCTAATACACACATCCTGTATTTTCTGCTATTACCGATTTACAGCAAACAGAAACTATACTTGCACTATAACCACCTTCCTGCACTCTGTGCCAACATCAAGCCAAATGGGACCAGCAGTGAAAGTGCTTCACAACTTTTGCAGTTTCTAGAAGCCAGCAGGCAGTAAACAGCTTGCTACTGGTATTGACTGTGACAGCAAGGCTATTATGTTCTCGTTTAAGTGGCACACCTTTAGGAAATCAGAGAAACAGAAAATGATGCCAGATAAAGGTTGAGTGTTGCATACAGTCTGCCTAATCTTGGGACTGTGTATACATTATGTCAGTGTTCCTGTCCCCCCAAATATGGTTGCCCTATTATGCACTATTCTCATGTGCCTGCCCCATCCCATCTTGAACCATCCTGCTGTTTCAACCCCAATGATCTCCTCTAGAAGTTTGTTCCAGCCCATTACTTCCCTTTCTGTAAGAAAATACTCTACATTTTTCTTGACCCCCCCACCAGTTTCAGGGAATTAACTCTGCACTTGTACACACCAATTGTGAACAACTCTCTGCAATCCACCTTGTTTTGTTCCACAGAGTTAGTGGAACATCTTTATCATGTTCCCCTCTTTCTCCTGTCTCTAGCTTGTACATGCTGAGATCTTCTATGTGCTTTTGTGTGACCCACCTTCTTGACCCTGTATCATTTCGATGGCTTATCTTTGCACCACCTCTAAGCTGCCCTTGTTCTTCCTCAAATGTAGGCTCCATATTGCACACAATAGTCAGTGATCTATAAAGGGGCTATATTAACTTCCTACTTTTCCTAGTAATCTCTCCCCTATGCACCATATCATCTGGATTTGCCTTACCCACTGCCCTACTACTGTTCCCCAACCGCAGGTCACCAAACTTCTTTCTAAATCGCCCATGTGGGATAGAGACAAAGGCTTTGCTGAAGTCTAGGTACAGAGCATCTACTGCCTGAACTCATTCCATCACTTTTGTCACCCAATGAAAGATTTTCATAGGGTGAATTTGCCACAACTTCCAACTGGTAAATCCATGCTGTCTGGAATACTACAGGACACTGGCTCCAGGAACTTCACCACCCATTCCTTAATTTTATACTCCAGTAGTTTCCTGTTATGGATTCCAGACTGCCTAGTCTATAGTTGCCTGTGTCATCTTTGCTCCCAATCTGGTGTGATGGACCACGCTCACTGTCCTCCAATCCTCTGGCACTATCCCCATCTCTAGAGAGCAGTTGTGGAGATTCAACACCAACCTAGCTAAATCAGCCCTCCCCAAGATTTGCCATCCTTTTGATCTATGCACAGAGCTCGTTGTTTACATTCTCCTTCTGCTCTGAAGGCCTGTATGCCACTCAAACTCTAAACACCCTTCAACCCCTAATCACCTAAGCCTACACTATCTCCATCCCTGTGTCTTCACCTACTACCAGGATTTCTGAGGCTAAGATGCTGTCCTTCACATATAATGCAACTCCTTTTCCAGTCTCCATTCCCATATCCCTCCTGAACATAGTGTGCCCTGGTACCTGAAATTCCCCATCATGGTTCTGTGTTATCCACATATCAGTCATGGCCACCATCTCTACCTGTGTCTCAGTAATTGTGCCGGAGGTCTCAGGTCTTATTATCCAGGTTACTGGCATTAGCAGACATGACTCCCCATACCTGTTGCTTCAACCCCATGTCTGAACATTCTTAGCTGCATGCCCCAGAATTTCTCTGCTGCTGCAGTTTCCTCTGGCATCTACTAAGTGCCCCTCCCAAGGACTCCTTCCTCCTTCCCCATCTTGCTCCCATTTTAAGTCTATTTTTTCCTAAGTGCAGTACTATATCTAGCCCTCCTGCCAATCCTTCTTTGTACTGCCTGCCTGCACTAATTCTGGGGAGGTCTACCTGGCTGCCTCAGTTGTGTGGATATAAGTAATTTCTATTTCTAAGTGAAAACATAAAATTAACTTCTAAACTGTCATAGATGTATAGAAAAGCCATTAACACATTCTCACAAGCACATTTTATCCATTAGTCTAAAGTAACTGTAAATAGAAATGCATCCTTAATGAGCAGAGGCCCAGTACATAGTTATAAAGTTTGGAGGTGCAAAACATGGTGCAAACAGCCACCCTGTTACACCCCATGCTTTGGGACCATACATAAAAGATGGTCTTAGTCACCTAGTCACAGGGTGGAGAAGTTGCCCTGTGACTAAGAAAACAATTCAAAGTAGTCCACCAGATTGCGACTTTATGAGGAAAGACTAAGAGAGCTCAATATGTATACCCTAGAGGATAGAAGAGAGGGGATATGATTGAGATCTTCAAGTAATTGAGGGATGAACAGTGTGGGCACCAGGTGTGTGTTCACTCTTAAGAGCAGAAGGAAACCAGAGATCACTCTCTGAAGTTGGAGGGAGGCAGATTCATGAGGAAATGTGGAGACACTATTTCACTGAAAGGATGGTAGCAGGGTGGAAAATACTGCCAGAGGAAGTCGTATCATTGCAGACAGTGGTGAGCTTTAAGAGGGGTGGGACAGATTTAAGGGGATTACAAACTGGGAGGGCAGGGAGGGAAGAAGAAATGAGGGTAGGGAGCAGCTGCAGTCTAATGAACTCAAGTGCTGCACACTTGAGCAGACTAGATTGACCATAAAGCCTGTATTTGCTGGGCAAATTTGCATGTTCGTTTGTTCGTAGATGTTAGTGGATGCATAAAGTGCTTGTGCTCATCAACATACTGGTTAGGGACACACTCTGAAGCCTGAGGAAAGCCTCCCACCATTTAAACTGGAGACAAGGGGCAGAATAAAAGGAAAACTGTAGAGGAAAATGAGAAGTATTAAATAAATACTTCTGCTCAGTGTTTACTAAAAAGGATAGGCCAGTACCACAGAGTAGGAGAGGAATGGAAATGTGAATGCAGATGCACCAGGAGTTGATCATGGAGGACAAGGGTTTTAAGGGACTTATGGTTGTTAAAGTGGGTAAACCTCCAGGGCCACATGGTATGCACCAAGGGTGCTAAGGGAGCAACAGCAGTTCGACAACCCCTCTGTCTGACCTGTTCAGTACCTCCTGGACAAAGGCATGGTGCCACAAGGATGGAGAACTGTGGATATGGTGCCCGTGCATATGTGTGAGGTAGGGGATGAGCAGGGGAAACACCAGACTAGTCAGATTCACATTGATCTTTGGTAAGCTGAAACCATTCTTAAAGAAAGGTTGGCAAAGTTTCTTGACATAAACAGGCTTCAAGATGACAGGTAGCACACATTTATAGCACCAAGACCATGCTAACGGAACTTGATTAATTTCTTAGCATGGGTAACAAAGGTTGTGGATAGATGCCAGTGATAGATATACTGTACCTGATTTCAGCAAGGCCTTTGATGCTGTCCACCATAAAAGATTGATCAAGAGGTTGGAAGACCTGGGGGCAGGGGTCAAAATGTCTAGGTGGTTGATGAAATGGTTAGAGAAAGAGTTCAGAGAATGCAGACAGTGGGAATACTCAAGAATAAGGGAGGTTGCTAGCAAGGTAACTTGGATCAGTGATCAGACCATTGCTGTTCAATGTGTTCAAAAATGACATTGGGGACAGCACTGACAGCAACATTTGCCTCTTTGTGGACCACACACAGCTCTGTTGGAAGGTTGACACAGAGGAGGGGATCAAGGATTTAAGGGAGGACTTAGGACAGTTCAGAATCTGACAACTAGGGTTAAGTGGAAAGAAGTGCAAAGTCATCCATGTATAGATAAAGAACCTAGCATTAAGTACATACAGGAGGAAGGTATCTGTCATGGCATCTGAAGAGGAGAAAGAGCTGGGACTGCAATCACAAGCAACTGGAAACCTCGCTATGTAATGCAATAATGCAGCTGAGAGGGCTAACAGGACGATGGGTTGCATAAAAGTAGAGGTTTCATGAGCAGAAGAAAAGATGTCATCCTGCCATTGTACAGATCCTTGGTGGAATTGCACCTGGAGTATTGCATATATTTCTGGAACCCCTACCATAAAATAGCATTAAACAGCTGGAGGAAGTAGAGAGAAGAGCCTCAAAAATGATTAAGGGGTAGCAGAGGCTGGAGAACCTGAATACAGTGTATGTGCTCACTCAAGGACAGAAGGGAATGTGAGGACATGATAGAGACATTTAAGTACCTCAAAGGTATTAACCGAGTAGACTGCAGTGAACCTTTCAAGACCAGCAATAACAAAAACACTAGAGATTTAGTTACCCACTTAGTTGGAGTCACAGCTGAGACATTTCCTCCTTGTTGCTGCCAGCAGCACCACAGAGCTCACAGAAATGTTGTATGTTGAGTAATGCCCTGCCTACAAAGCATAGCCCTGCAGACAAGCAACCCATAACCCCACAGCTGAAACCATTCCACTCATCATGTGCTCCTTGCTAGCCTGCTGAGTGGTTATAAAACTGAGTTACTTAGCAATGTGTGATTATAGACTGACTGTCTTATAACCTTATCCTACAGTACAGTTCACATTAAATGTACTGTGTAACCAGTTAACAGTTAGTTAGCATTTGAGCTGTTAAGAGCTCTGCATAGAAATCTCTTTATCACTGATATCTGGCTGTTAGCTGGTTTCTGTTCAGATCTGAATGAGTTCCCTGAATATGCTTTCGGTTAAAAGCCACATTCTACAGCTGAAAAGAAAAAAAAGTAGTTGCAACTCACTACAGTCTTGTAAAAGAATGAGTTGCAAAATGTATTTATTATTTCAAAAGTTTTCACCAGGAAAGACATACTGAGCTGAATAACAGCTCCTTTCCAGATGCATCCTGGGGGAGGGTAATGGGAGAAATATGCATAGTATTTACAGTACATAGTCAAATAAAATTGTACAAGGAAATGACATGGAGCATTTACTGTAATAGGTGAAACAAAACAGCAGTATTAGTTTGCATGCCTAGATTCAGACATACAACAATCAATAGGGCCAGCAAAAAGGAAAAAGGCAATGTAAGGATATGCAGAGAAAGGGAGAAGCATAAAGCAGGCAGGAACTGAGGTGGAGTTTACAAGGAGGAGACCATGAGGTAACAGTAGAGGTAATGGAAGAAAAGGAGGAGGGGAGAAGGAGGGAGTAGCTAGAGTAGTGGGTAGGGGTGGAGAACTCAGGTGCAGTTGCAGAAAGGAGCAGTGAAGTCTTGGAAAAGACAAGAGGCGTGGAAGGAGGTGGCAGTGTGGATGGAGGGGAGGACATTAAAGAGTTTAGAGAGATGGAAGGAGAATGCAGCTTGGCTAGAAGAGGACAGCCTAGACAGGAGTGCTAAGGTATGGCAGCCAGTGCTATGAAGGGAGTAGGAGGAGTGAGGGAAGAATGAAAGTAGAGATGTGAAGTAGGAGGGTTGAGCTCAGCCAGTACTTGGCAATAAGAGGAGAGGCATGTGCAAATCATCTGGCTTCAAGAGAAGGAAGACAGAGTGAAGTGTAAAGGAGCAGTGGTGAGTCAGAGGTGGGCAGTCAAGAGCAATCTGGCAGAAGGGTGACAGAGGATCAGTCTATGTCTCACTTCAGGGTAACTCTGGAAAACTTTGGAGGTAGTTGAATAGGCTTTTGCTCCTCCTGCCCCAGAAGCAGCACCTGATGCTCAGCTGAGGGTACAGATTTGTTCTAGCCTTTTATATAAATCCCATGGGTCTGTGACCCCCAAGATCACGAGAGCAACAGGAACAAGAGGACAGCATCTGACTTGGAGTGCCTGTAGCTGCTCCAAAGCTAGGTCCACAGTTCCACAGGAGAGTCTGAAAGAGCAGTGACCATCTAACTGCAGTTGATAAGCTAGTAGGTGCTTGAAGGCCTTGCTAAAGTCTCTAGATAAGGTGCAACAGACTAGCCAATGTGTAGTCCTGACTATTGTTAAAACTGTTAAATCCTAGCTCTACCTACAGTATATAGGTCAAGGTTACAAAGCAGGCAGACAGACAGGCTGTGTCTCAGGTGGGTATTACTGATTACTGCTAGTACAGTTAATCTTAGCGTCTACATACATACAGTACAATTTGTATGAAACTTAATGTGCATTCTTAAATACTGTTACAGTTTTTGCCCCACCACCTCTGCTGGAAGGCTGTTTCAGGCATCCACCACTCTTTCTGTGAAGAAGTACTTCCTCATGTTTCCCCAGAGTCTCCCCTCCAGCTTCATAGCAGGCCCTCTTGTTCTTGAGCATCTTTTCCTCTGAAAATGCTTCCTCTTCTACCTTATTTATTTTTTATAATCAAGAAAACTTTATTGAGTTTTGAAGCAATAAAAGCATAAACAATATTATGACCATAGAAAGACAGTAAGAATGACATTAATATCAAAGTAAACAAAAATAATACTTAAAGAAAAAACAACTCCCCACTGTTACCATTGGATCCACAACTGGTCGTTGACAAAAACTTTGTCGAATGACCAGGCGGCAAACCGCAGGTCGACCGCATTTTGAAGTCGACTGCCGGTTTCAAATTAAATAGAGTATTTTCTTCAGGGTGCTTTGCCACTGGAACCCTCCCCAACTTAGGATTCTCAATTCTGAGTCAGAGCTGATTTGGGGTGCAGGACCCTGACAGACAGTGCTAAGTTCCAGCACAGTCCCTACAGGACGTGCACTGTACTTACTGTAGGGGACACGCTGTTGAAATTTTGCAGTTGGTGTGGTTAGCATTACCATCCTCCCTCCCCTCCCGTCCCATCCACCCTATACCAATGCCATTCCTTGAGCCTAGGAATTCTTATAATGAACTGAAGCAAGCCAGAGAACAAAGGGACAAATTACAAATATCGAATATTAAATGTATCATGGTAAAGTCTATAGCTGACCTAGGTGAGAAAGAGATATTAAAGCATATAAAGGTTCTCATATAGTACAGTAATGATGTTGACAACACCCTATAGATGCTATATGCTTTTCAACCATCAAAGCTAGGGAATTTCCTGATGCCACTCTTTGTGGTGTGGTGCCGTAGTGTTCTTCAATGGCAAAACATAGTGAGTTTGGCCACTATAGTAATCAACGTCATATGTGCTTTATGAATGTTAGGTAGGCCAGGAGGAAAAACCCAACTAGGCAAACTTCTTGGTTAAATAAATCTTCTAGACCTAGGAGATGATCAAGAGAGTTTTTATAGCAAGCTAAAATGGAGCTATTATTGGGCAATCCCACAACATACGCTTTAATATTCCATCCTCCTTCCCAATCTATGGCATAATGAAGAGTGTAACCTACCCATTGAATAACTTACTTGGTGCAAAGTACATGTTATGGAGTATACAAAATTGTGTGAGGCGGAACCTGTTCTGCTTAAGGAACTGATAGAGCTGCCGCCAGATGGATTGCCAGTGGGGTGGCTCATATTGAAGGTTAAGGGCCTGTTGCAAGTAAAAGCATATGCCCGAAAGGCTGTGTGGATCAAGGATTGAAATAATTGATAATGTTTAGACACTACATGTGGTTGGAAGACAAGCGAAGAGGATCAGGTATGGGTGAGTCCCACATGGTCCAGGGTTTAGGGCCCAGAAAAGAATATATGTAGTGAACAACTGGAAATATTTAAAACAGTCTGAGTTAGGAGGTGAAAGCACTCTTGAAAAATGGTGACAGAAGCAGGCTATCACCCTCTAGTATGGATTTTAAGGACAGACCATCTAATTGAGGGCAGAAGGAACTTTGGAGGGCATCCTGCAATGAGAATATTGGATTACCTAATAGAAGCTGAATAGCCATTCTGCCCATTCCCATCCCATGTAAGCACTTAATTGGAAAAATGCCTATAGGACCAATGTAACAGTGTGCCTCAAGAGAGTAGGGTAGCATAGAATGTCCGAAATAGAGTAAACTGTTGAGGGATATACCCTGGTAACTACATAAGGAACGTTCCATCTCTATCCATAATGGAGTGCAAACATTGAAGGACGATCCCTTTCTTGCACTGATCACTGAAGTGATTTGCCACTGCGTAAGGCCGCATAATACAGAAAAAAATTGGGAAGCTGCAGGCTTCCGTTCTCTTTGACATTGAGAGCTTGAAGTTTGCCCTTATGACCATCCTGCCCTGCCAAATAAATTGGTTAATCATACACTGTAAATGACTGAATCAAGCTTTAGGGAGATCATATTCAACATACGGATGTGGAATCTGGGGAGCACATTCATTTCACTACATATGTGTCCCCATAAGAAGAGAGGGGGTGCCATCTAGTGAAATTCTGTTGTAAGGAATTCAATAAGGGGACAGGTTGTCCCTGATTAATCATGAAGGCAGACCGGGTTACAAGAACCCAAGTACATCAGACTGCATGGTTCCCAGGATAAGCCTGCTTGAACAATTTCATTTTACAAACTAAGTTATTAAGGGTGAAACCTTAGTCTTTTGTAGATTCAGTTTATACCGAAAGATCAGAAAATTTCTTAAATTCTTGCAAAGCGGCTGACAAAGTTTGCAAGGGATCTTCAAGGTGAAGCAATAGGTCATCATCATAAGCTGATAGGATATATCTTGATGTACTAACTGATAACCTTAATCGGTTATGTTGAAAAGAGATCCACTAGGAGTTCAGAAAACATTAAAGAGAAATGGGGATGGGGCACATATCTGTGAGGTATTTGAAAGTCTCTATCTTATCCCCATCCTCCTTTCCTCCAGTGTGTACACATTGAGGTCATTTAGTCTCTCCTCATAGGGTCTCTGGTGCAGACCCTGCACCATTTAGTTGCCATCCTCTGGACTACCTCTACTCTATGTCCTTCCAGAGATGTGGGCTCCAAAACTGTACACAGTACTCTCGTGAGATCTCACCAATGGTTTATACAGCCATAACATCGCCTCCCTCTTTCTGCTGGTGATACCCTTCCTGTGCACCCTAGCATCCCACTAGCTAGTCACACTGTTAGGCCACCTTTAGTTCCTCTGATATGATTAACCCTAGGTCTTTTTCCTGTTTGGTGGTTGTCAGTACCACTCACCTGATCTTATCCTTTACCCCTGGGTTTCTATGCCCTAAGTGCATGATTTTGCACTTCTTCGCATTGAAACTTAGTTGCCACACTCTTGACTACTCCCAAGCTTTCTTAGATTCCTATTCATCCCCCACCTAGTGTCTACCCTATTGCAGATTTTAGTGTTGTCTTGAAAGGCACACTTCCCTTCTAGCCCCTCTACAATGTCACTAATGAAGACATTAAAGAAGCGGTCCCATGACTGATCCTTGTGGCACCCTGCTGGTCACCCACCCTTCCTCACAGTGAACTCCATTTACCACCACCCTCTAGTGCCTATCCCCAACCAATTCCTTTCCTAGTTTACCACTTTTGGACCCACTTCTAGGCAACACAGCTTGTTTACAAGTCTCTATGTGGAATGGTGTCGAACCTTAATGAAATCTGAAAGGCCACATCCACTGCTCCACCTGATCTAATTCCTGGTCACCCACTCAAAATCTATCAGATTTGTTTGATATGACCTTCCCCAGTGAATCCATGCTGCCTCAGATCCTGCAAGCTGCTGGTTTCAAGGTATTTCACAGTCCTTTCCTTCAGAAGTAAATCTATTAATTTTCCCACAACAGAGATTAGCTGACTGGTCTGCAATTGCCAGCTTCCTCCTACCCACTTTTGTGAAGTGGGACTACATCTGCTCTCCTCCAGTCCTCCAGGACCACTCCTTTCTCCAGTGAGTGGTTAAATAGGACTGTCAGAAGTACAGCCACCACCTCTCTGAGCTCTTTCAATATCCTTGGAAGCATACCTCTCAACTGTACCCTATTATGAGGAACATTCCTCATTTTACTTCACAAAAGCTCCCTGTTCCACATTGTGAGGACTTGTTCCACATTCAAAGTCAACATTTTAAAGCAAAATCCATAGTAAATGATGCAAAAATATATAATTCAATTAATAACATACTTTCTGAACATAAATGCAACATTTAAGAGTATTTTGAGCTTCTTAGGTAAAGATTTGATTAAGTGTTCCACATTTGCCCATTTGTTCCTTATTTTGATAGCAATGTTCCACATTTGGGGGACAAACGATTGAAGGTATGCTTGGAAGTATCCCGTCTGGCTCCATTGCTTGTCCACTTTCAGACTTGAGAGTTCCTTCAGGACTCCCTCCTCTATAAGTGGACTAGTGTCTGCTCCCTTCCTTCTATGCTCCTGTCACTTATCTGTGGTTTCTCACCTCCCTTCTTCCATGAACACCGAACAAAACTATTTGTTCAGAATGTATGCTTTTCCTGGTCTCCTCCACACACTCCTCCCCTTCCCTCCTTAGCCTTACAATCCCTCCCATGGCTTTTCTCCTTTCATTTGCATACCTGAAAAATGTCTTGTCCCTTTCTTTACTGCCTAGGCTATTTTCTCCTCTGTTTGTGCCTTTACTCTTCTGACTGTTTTTCCTGCCTTCATCTGCTTCTCATGATACACCTCCTATCCTCCTCCCTCTGCATCTTCTTATAACTCTTGAATGCCAACTTTTTGCCCTTACCTTCCCAGCAACCTCTTTTGAGAACCATAGCAGTCTCTATTTCCTTTTGCGTTTGCTTACTTGCTGGATGCAGAGGGTTGTTGCCTTCCCTATGGCCCCTTTTAGTTTTTGCACTGTACTCCCACTCCACCAGTGTCCTTCCCCGCCAGGGCATCCCTGAGGCATTCCTCCATCTTTGTAACATCAGACCTCCTAAAGTCCAGGATCCTCACCTTTGTGTGGTTAGATTCTGGCACAGTACTATATTGAACCACAGTGTACAGTGATCACTGGTCGGTGGCCACCCACTGTGACATCTGCAACACTGTCCCCATTGGTGAGTACAAGATCTAATATTGCTCCCTCATGAGTGGGCTCTCTCACTAGTTGCCTGAGGATGCTCCCTGCTGGGAGTCCAGGATGTCTCTGCTCCTAGCTGAAGCTGCAGCTGATATGCTCCAATCCACATCCGGCAGATTGAAGTCCCCACCAGCAGCACTTTCCCCGTTACCAACTTTCAGATGGCCTCCACCAGTACCTCATACATCTTCCCCCGTGTTGGAGATCTGTAGATCATGCCAGTGTGAATAGCAGTTCCATTCCCTGCCTTTAGGGTGACCCACAGTGCCTCTGCCACTTCCTGTATTTCCTATGTCTCTGTTGCTTTTATACTCTCCATTATGAAAAGAGCCACTTCTCCCCTTTCTTACCCTCTCTGTCCTTCCTGAACAGAGTATAGCATGCTATGGCTATATCTCAGTCATGGTTCTCATTGCACCATGACTCAGTAATAGTGACAATATCCAGGTAAGCTTCTGCCATAATGGCCACAAGGTCTGGATTTTATTTCCCAGACTTTGAGCATTCGTGCACATGACCTTCAACTTCTACCAACCTTGTCAATCCCCATTTTCCCTTTGCCTATTTTCCTTATCCCTTTGCCTTCATTCCCATCCCTCTTCATTTCTACCATTCTGCTTTTCCTGCTATTAGGAACCATTGAGTTTCCCTCCCTTACAGTTTTCCCTACTGACTGCTTCAGCTTGTGGGATGGACAATTACATATTTCTGCTTCTTGTCACCACCCCTCTTGGCTAGTTTAAATGCTTGCCAAAGTAGCATTTAAACCATTCACTGAGGACTGTGGTTCCCCTCCCAGTGCAGGCTATCTCCCTGTATAGGTCTTCATCCCTCCAGGTTGGACCCCAGTCCCCAGTGTGGCGAAACCCTCCTCTCTGCACCAATCCTTCAGCCACTGGTTGAAGCTCTTGAGTCAGAGTACCCTGTTCTCCCACCTGGCGAGACAGGCAACACCTGAGAAAAGGGCACTAACTGTGCTACCTGCCTAAGACACCTCCTCAATTTCCTGAATTCCTCCTGCACTAGCATAGCCTCATCCCTAGACATGGAATTCATCCCTAGGTAGACAATGACATCCAGCTTTCCCTCCCACCCTGCTGCCCTAGTGATCCACAGGATCCGCTCCCCACCCCTCAAGCTATGGTGCCACGTAGGTACCTAACCTCCCTCCAGCCCTCCCTGCCTCCCTGTCCTCAAATCTATCCCCCTAACAATGGAGTCCCCACCAGGCACTGTTTCTTTCTCCTCTGAAGTCCTCTACCAACCTCCTTGGGGCATTCCTTATGGAAGACCCCACATCATCGCTGGTCACTGCTGTGGTGCCTCCTTGAGACAGTCCCACCCTACTAGGGGTGGTGTACGAGTTGTGTAGTGATACCATCTGTAGGATGTGCATCTGATCCACCACCCTCACCCTTCCCCACCCACCATGGTCCAGACACCCCCTCCCTGGCAAACTTTGAGGCAGCAGTCTGAGACTTGGTTGTCCCTAGGTGGTGGAGGAGGTCTCCAAATCCTAGCCATCTTGGCCTGAGTCAGGCACCCTCACACAAATGGTGCTGCTGTTAGCTAAACTCACTTCTCTTGTATGGATTACATACGCAAGCCAATACGCATACCTTTTATGTGGCACATATCACTAGTTTCATTGTTGTGAGCACTTGATCTGCACAGCAAGGATCAAACAGCTAATAGACAAGAGAGGGTGAGAGAGAGAGACAGAGAGTGAAAGAGAGAGAGAGAGAGAGAAAGAGAGAGGATTGCAGAGATTAAACATATGAAGGTTAATTGACTGCTCAGTGTCGGACAGTATGTCACTGGTGGTTGTGGGATTCAAACCTGGGTCACCAAGTTAACAGCTCCATGCTCTGACAACTAGATCAAAATTAAGAAAGGATAATGAAGGCTATTGCCAGAATCAAATTTTACTTCTGTTGAAATCAGTTTTCAACTTGTTCTGTGCAATGTTCACAGTGAATGTTCTGTCATATAGGATGATGTCAGCATCTACATATATGGACTGAGCAAGAATTACACCATAGATGAAGATCACTGACCAAGAGAAAAGAGTAATTGTCCTTTGCTGGAGCCCTGTGGGATAGTTCTCATGATAGGGCAGCTTGCAGCAGGTAGTCTTTCAGAAGACTAACTGAATTTGTTCACAAGCACATTACCCTGCACTCTAGTTCAGTGCAGCACCATCTAGACTTAGAGCTCACACATTTCTGAGGACAGCTGGTCATTTTGTAGTAGGAGGCATTTTGATGTACATACTCAATTTCTCTTAATGCAGCTAAGGATTTTATTTGGCTTTATTTACTGCAGTTCTGAAGAATGGCTTCCATTTTAATTATTTCTTATAGTGAAGCCCCAGTCCTATTTGGTAGAGTAGTCATTTCTCTAATATTTAAATAGTAATTTGATATATCATTTTATTACACAGCAACACAATGTTACCCATTCCAACAGTAAATCTCATTTGCCATATATTTCAAATTCCCCAAATTTGTTTAAGTTGTTATGAAGTTCATTTGTACCTCAGGTGAACTTAGCACTTTCCTAACCATTAGTATCCATAGAACATTTAGAAACCCAGATACTCGCCCTATACCTCCAGGCCAGCCATGAATATGTTAAAAAAAGTGAGTCCCAGCATTAAGCCTTGCCATATCACAGTCATTACTTGGCAATATTTCTAAAGATTTCTTTATATTGCCATTTTATTAATTAATTAAGTATTTAATTAATTAATTTAAAGATGTTACCAGTAGGAGATATTGAACTGCATGCAGCATGTTTGCAGATGTGCCCTGGAGGAAAGGACAAAGGAACAAATACTATAATACTATATAGTTAGTGCAAACATTAGACAAACAGCACAAGTAAAACACAAACTATATACAAAGTGAATTGGTGCAACATGAATACACAGCAACAAAAATCAGCAGTAGTTGTAAAAAATATGTTTCCATTTTCTGTTTCTCATGCCATGGGAGTGGTGACAATTGTATTATTTGCACAAGAAATTCATAATTTTAGAAGTGGAAAAGGAGTGCAAAGTAATCAGCCTTATATGTAGGGGTGCTGCAGAGAGGCAAATGGTTAGGTGCAGGAACAGATGTACCCAATGTGATCCCTGAGGGAGGATTTTAGGGCAATATAAGAAGAGGAGTGGTGGATGTGTGTATGTGTGTGTGTGTGTGTGGGGGAGCTGACCATATCCATGTGAGTCTATATAAAAAGGCAGCCTGCCCCAGATAAATTTTAGTGTGAGGTAGGGAGAAGTGGGAGAGGGTCAGTTTCTAAGGGAACTGGAGAATTAGACTAGATGATTAGAGATAAGTAAATGTTATTTTACTGTCTTTCTAAGCAATCTGTATCACTGACATTGTGTGCAACTGGTGTTAAGACAGGTTGTGTCAAAGGTATGGACTTAAAGAATATCTAACAGCCTTAGCTAGAGAAAAGAGATGCTTAGAAGGTCATGTGGGGTGGGGGATTCAGAGTCTCGAGGTGGCAGATAGGCTACATACTAAAATGAATGACTTCTTACTGGGAAGATATTTAGAGGGGAAAAGAGAAACATTTTTTAAGTGCTGGCTTGCCACAACACACTATACCACACCGCACCACACCAAAGTTAGGGGAATGCAACAAAAATTGTAATAAGCTGAAACCAAGTGATTAAGTACAAAAGTGAAGCGGTATGCTACAGTAATACACAAGAGTAATGTGCTACCTAGAGAAGAGGCTTTATAGAAAGGGATTATAGGAAAATAAACAATGAGAACCAGTATATCAAATCAATTAAATACAAGCCAGGATACAATATGGTTTTAATCATATACAGTATAAAAGGGACAGCAGTGACTAATATTTACAATAATAAATAACACACAAAAAGGGACAGTAGGCAAAATGGTAGTCACAGGGTTAAGGAGCAGAGAGGTGCTATGGCTAAGGGTGGGGGCAAGTAATACAGAGAAGAAGATGTGGGGCATGACATGGGGAGGGTGACAGGAGGTCGTGAGGACAGTTGCCAAGTAAGGGTGAACTGAAACTAAAATGGCTGTCAATTGCACAGATGAAAATGGGTATTTTCAGGAAGCAGATGGACCCCTAAGTTTTCATTGCCTTGGCACCTTCAGCACACTGACATCATGATGCAGCATTGTTACAGCACTCACATGGTACAACAAAACTGAGCTTTGCAAGACGCATGTTCTGCACTAGCCAGTGAGCCGATACTGAGATCATTATCAGCTTGCACAGCAGATGTCTCAGTGGCTTTTCCAGCACAAACTTGGAAGAGGAGGAACTACCGTATTTGAAAGATTTCTACTGTTATTCTGAAAACAGTTTTTCCAAACAAAAAAAAATGATATAATTAGTAAATATTATATATGCACTAATGTGTGCCTGTGTGGATTTGAGGAGAATGATTTCATGCAGTCTAGTTTGCTGGTGCAGCTGCTGTAAAAAGAGACAGACAAGGAGCCTGTTACAGAAGGTTAGAGCAGCAGCCATGGGACTTGGAAGCAGCCCAGAGGCAGGGTGGGCAGAGTGATCTCTGCAGCTGTGATTTTGAAGTTAAAGTTTATGTTTGCTTATATACGCAGCACAGTGAACATCTTGTGAGAATGGCATTTCAGAGGTGTGTCACTGACAAGTCCAATGCAGCTCAGGCTGCAATGGGCTCATCAGTGACAGCCCACTGATCAGCAAAGCTGATCATGGTGCTGTTCTTGGCTTACTGGGCAGAAATGTCTGATAATTGAAAGGATAAGGCTGCACCAATAGTGTGGCTCCATCCTTGCATGTACAAAATGCCACCCAGCAGCCAGTTGAGTGGTGGCATGATGAGCCTGCTCCTTGTCCTCCCCCTCCTACCCCAGCTCCTCCACATTTCACCAAGTCATGTGGGCACCAAAGGTACATGTGCATAATACTAGCCCATGCAAGTTATATTGTATACCATGGCCTGTAATACCCATCAAGCTCTCTGTGTATGTGCACCCACCCTCTGCCACCGATTGCATTTGAGAATTGTTTGATTGAGTCTTGGCAGTGCAGTTGATGTCTATGCTAGAAACACCCAAGTGGCTTCTGTCCCAATTGATTTTATTCCCAAACACAACAGCAGCCAAAGTAAGTGGTGACAACAATCCACATCATGTGACTGCTGAGAGATGAGCCTAGGTAGGTAGGTCTCCCTTCTCTTTCTTTCCTCCATAATATCCGGACTCCCTGCCATCAACAGCAGCAGCCTGTCTGCCTCATCCTGTGTTGGACTTCAGTCTGTCTTGGTTCTCCTTGTTGTCTCACGGTGCTCTCCCTGAGCCTGGCCCGACTCTAAAGGTTCCTCTGAGTGACTGGGGCAGCTGCTGGAGGACTGTGTGTTTTTGTCTTGGTTTTGTACCTCAATCAATGGTCTGGTATGAGTGTGAAATAAAAGAAAAAGTTTTAGTTGGACGGATGGTGGGTGACAGTCCAGGAGCCAGGACCAGTGCAGATTCAGTAGTCAGGAATAAGTGGTGACAATGATACACACTGTGCAACTGCTGAATGCTGAGGCTAGATAGGTTGGTCTCCATTCTTTTCTCTCCCTCATATCCAGACTCTTTGCCACCAACAACAGCAGCCTGCCTGCCTCATTCTGTGTTGTGCTTTAGTCTGTCTAAATTCTCCTTGTTGACTCCAGCCCCCCACCCTGACCCGACCCAACAAGGTTACTTCTGAGTGACAGAGAGCAGCTTCTGGAGGACTGTGTTTTGTCTGGGCTTTTGTACCACATCTGATGGTCTGGTACTGGTGGGAAGTAAAAGAAAAGTATTAGTTGTACCGGTGACCAGTGCAGACTCATAGTCAGGAATCTCATATGGGTACCAAAAGGTAGGTGTGTATAATAATAGCCCACACAAGTTATATTGTATACTGTGGTCTGTAATCCCTATCCAGCTCTATGTGTATCTGTGATCCCTCCCCGCTACCACTGATTACACTTGTGAATTGTTTGATAGAGTGAGTTCCTGGCAGTGCAGTTGATTTCTGTGCTAGAAACACCTGAGTGGCTGTTGTCCTGCTTTATTTTTGTTCCTCCAAGTGAATTCCTGCCACCAACAACAGCAGCCTGCCTGCCTCATCATATGTCAATCTTCAGTCTCTCTCAGTTTACATTGTTGTCTCTGGTGCTCCTTCTAAGCTCTGGCCTGACCCCACAAGGTTCTCTTTGAGTGACTAAGAGCAGGTGCTTGGAGCATATCCAACCATTGATGCCCCCATAGCTGCCCCTGTACCCACAAATAAAAATCATTATTGAAAAGAAAATAGTTATAAATCAGAATATTGTCTAGTACATCTGCAATGGATTCAACCAGAAAAGGCAGTACCAACTTGATAATCATAGTGCAAACTGCCAAAAAATAATGATTTTTTGAATCAAGTGTACAATGTGGTACCATCCACAATAACACAGAAAATTATCTTGCTAGATTAAATCATCAAATTCCCCAGTATGTCCATCCTATCTTTGATGTGCAAGGGCAAAGTGGGGACTATCTGTTTTAAGTAGAAGTCTGTAAATTAGGGCTGGCAGTGTAGCCTAGAGGTTAGAGGAATGATGTGAACAAGCTTGATAGATCCAGCAGACCAGACCTGAGTTTGATTCTCACAACCTCCACTTGCATACTGTGTGACTCTAAGCAAGTCACTTAAGCACCCAGTGCTCCCAGGTCGCCCCTGAAAACAGGCACTTATGCCTAGTGAGCCTTACTCGTTACCAAAGACTAAAAAAAAAAAAAGCAATAAATTTAGCTAGTCCCTCAATAAGAGAACCATTGTCAGATGTGATTGGATGCCCTGGGGATCAATACTGTCCGTATGGAATTTCAGAAGCAGGTAAAATCAGGACAACAGGGTTGTTGTTGTGAAGAAATTGAAAGTCCAATTTAGTAATGAAGTGTTCTGTAACTGAATGCTCTAAAAGTTTTTCAGCCTCTTCTTGAAAGGTACAGTTGGGTTTCTCTGAGTCTGTGATAACTAGTACCGTCCATCAATATGCAATTTGCTTCTTTTTAAATATGTATGCTCCTTCCACAAGATGATATTACCACCTTTATTACTTGGTTTAACCACTACACCTTTCAGATTTTTAGTTCCTACACAGCTTGCAATTTATCCTCAACAAATTATTGAATGTTTGAGAATTGTAATGGTTTGATGTTATTTTGCTTATATTACAGTGTACCATTTGTTGATAAAGTTGGATGGCTGAACTCAGTTGGCATAGTGGATTGAGAGTGGACTTTAGGTGGAATGACAGTTTCTGTACCTTTGCACTTGTAGTGTTGTTTGCTTGATCATGAGTTTAGTCAGTTCTGTATCAAAGACTTGATCCAGAAGGTTTAACTGTGGCAGTGACTGTGCAGTAACATTTGAAGTAAATTGTTGAGTGGTAGCAGAAAGTAAATCTTTGTATCTTGCTCATGAAAATTACCACTTGAGATAAATATCAATTTAATTGTTTTGAAAAGATATGTAACAATTTATACCTATAGCTTATGTTGCAAAAGGAGGAGGCGGTGGGCCCTTTGTGAAACAGCAGACCTATTTGGCAGGGCACTGGATCTGTAGCTTGACTTGTTCAGGGCCTGTAGGCCCTACAAAGCAGCAGACTCAGAAGGCAGTGTGCTAGATGTGAAGCTAGCTTTCCTCAACACCCTATGTGTCCTATGTGAAGTAGCGGACCTGTTGCACATGGCACTGGACCTGTAGATTGCTTCACACATGGTCCTGTGGGCCTAATGTGAAGCAACAAACCTGTAAGAAATCACACCAGATCTGTAACATGCTTTGTATAGGACATGTCAACCTGTCGTGCAGATTTAAAAGATGCCACTTAGTTGTTAGTGAGGAGGACCATGGTAACTGGTTCATTCCTTTAAGCTGGGCTAATAAATACTAAAACATTAAAAAGTTATAGGTGACAGAAATGAAAACAATAACAAAAAAAAGCCCAGTGCATGTGCAATCTTTTTGGGGACTGTTTCTTTTAGGTGTTTTTTCCTGAACCCCTCATAACGTATACATTTTTTAACATTTGATTACAAAACGTGAGGTCAGGATGATTACAACCTCTTTCCCTTGACCATGCAATTTTGGAATTGAGTCTGCCTTCAAAATACATTTTTACAGACAGCAAATGCAACCTTTTTATTGGCTAAAAAGCACTAGGTCCCTATGCATGCACAGTGGGTTATTTGGATTTGGTTTGTTCATCCTGTATTTCACTTAAGAGCAATGCACCACATCAGAAGACAGCATCTGGATGAGGTGGAGGGAGGGCTGTGCTGGTTACCCACTGTGGAATCATAAAAAGTATGTAATAGGGTAGGAGGAGGGAGGAAGGAAGGTCCAGGTGGCAGAATGTGGGTGAGGATAGGGGTAATTGAAATGAATGGGCTAATTTAAGAAAAATGGTGGGGGAGTTACTGTACTGTGGGTGAAGGAAGGAATTGAAGTTTAAATTCTGTCACCTGCATTGGACTCCCAGTGTTGAAGAGGGTAAGATTTGACACTGGGACTTGGCACCCTGTCAGGGTCAAAGCTGGGGTGTTTGTGAACCTCTGGGTTGGGCACCCAGTAGCCACCAGCAATTAATTTTAATAAAAGAAAATCCAACACCATGATAGAGTATCCCGTGTTGAAGAAGAAAGGAGGGGATCTGAACCTGGATTCAGCACCCACTGTCAGAAAATGCACGGGGGTGGCATCAAGTAACCAGGAGCTCTGGAAAAACACTTGCTTTTTTCCATGCATAATTCACTTTCTGTTTAGTCAATCGCAAATGAAAACAGGGCTCTTGTTCATCACATATGTTTTCATAATTTTATATTTGCTTGTGCACATGCAGAAAGTGAATATATTGTGGCTACTTCAGGAGAAGAGGGTCTGCAGAGGTGTTTCAGTGTAGCATCCAATGAAGAAGAATCAGCATTCACATAGTGTTTTTCATACATATTGTATCCCAAAGCACTTAACAAGCAATTCTAGACAGGTAGTGAAGTGACTAAATGTGTGGTGGCAGCCATTTCACACATCAACACCCACACCCAGCCTTGTACAATTGCATTAACCAGTTTTATGGGAGGGGAATACTAGCCAGAACACTGGGGAAATTCCCAACTCTTTGAGGGGGCACTGTTGGTTCCCGTATCCCATTAGCATTTCTGAGGTCAGTGGAGGTGGTGATGGGGTGGAGGTGGAGAAGACTGCTTCCCTCCCACCCGTCAAGTACAGAAGCTACTGTGAAAGTCTTTACAATGAATGAAAATGAAAATGAAGATGCAGCAACTGTCTCGCCGCTGGTCTGGTGGAACAGCTTTTGAAGTTTCCAGAGCCTGGTCAGATGATATCATCATTTGAAACACCTTTCAACAGGTGCTGACACTGATGCAGCATATCAGCAGAGGACAGCCTACTTGTTACATTTATTGCAACTTGAAGAACAAAAATATCTCCAATCCAGATGTCGGATCGGGAAATGCTTAGTTCTATTTGGGACACCAAGGGCTGTATTCAGGAGGAACTGCTATAACTTCTGCAGAGCTGCAAGTGGAAATGCTCAGCAGGAAGGTAACCCTGAAGTTCTCTTTTCATATTATCAGCAGACTGAATTACTAACTGAAAAGAGGTTGCTACTGAGGTAACCTAATCCAACACATACTATGAAGGAAAGAGGGAACATGGGGAGAGGAACAGATAGGGTTTCTGATAACCCTGAAAAGATATAGAGATAACCAAGTTGGAAATACAGGTGTTGCAGAAAGACCTATTATAAATGTCTCTGCGAGTAGCAAAATGTTGATACTATTTTGCCTGCATCGGTACAAGACAATCTTGTTGTTCCAGCCACACCTCCTGATTACGATGAAACTATTTCAGTTACAGGTCTTACAATTGCTGGCATCCTGAAGCAAGTGGGATGGGTATGTCCTGACAAATCCCAACCCTGGACTTCTTCCAGGCCTCAATCTCCTACTCCCATGGAAGATATTGGTCACATCTCTGATTCATTAGAGGAGCCCTTGACCTTACGCTTACTCAAACCCATTGCTTAAATTACCTATGCCAACTTTGCAGCAAAATTCTGGCAGTAGAACTGGGAATAGTAGTATATCTTCTCTAGTGCTTATTCTACCAGTACTATACAATAACCTCCTTCCTCAATACCGCACACCTGTATATTAGAATCCCTCCCCTGGGTCGCACTAGCTGAGAACAACCTCTACTGCAATGGACTAAAATAGGTACATGAACATATGCTGGTCTGTTCCACACACCTCCTGAACCTGCAAACATGTAGAAATGTGCATTAAATATAGGGAGGATTAGATGAATATCCAAACCACTTGTATGTTGGTAAAACTGATTAAGGAGAATTTGATCTTCCAGGCTGTTGAAATTTATGCCCTTATACATACCTCTGAAAACTGTTATTTTGACTTTAGTTTCAAACGGCTGGTGGACTGGAAACTTTTTGGCAAAGATACAATTCAATGAAAAATACGTCACTTTGGTCTCCCTTTATTGTTATTCCTCTTACAAAGCCAGCATTTCGGACTATTACTGTATTGTTTAAAAATGAAGGAGTTGCCAACTCAGATATTCTGTATTGGCTTAATATCAACTGCACAGTACTGAGCCCCCAGACCCCATAATGAACTCAGAACAACTATGGACAGGGGATGGAAAATCTGAGTACATTTGAATCAGATAAACGGTATCATTCAACATCTACCCAGCTGTTTTACTTGGGACAGGACCATATACAGCGGAGCTCACTTATAAGAACATCGGTTAGTGAAACATCCCGTTATAAGAACATTACTCTGATGTCCCATTTTCCTCATGTATTCCTATGCAGTGAGAGCCCGCTATAGTAACATTCAGCCCGGTTAAAAGAAAATATATCTTCAGCATCTTTGCTTGATCTGATAGCTGTCAGTGACTAAAACAAACTGTGTCACTGACTTAGCTCACTCCTCTCAGCTCAGGCGATTAAAGCGTTAATACGCTGCCTGGTATGCGGCTAGGTGTTAATGGAAATGATTAGCTGCAGCACTCTGAGCATTCCTGCATGGATTCGCTTGATAAATGTGCCGCCTTTCTATTGTTTCCTGATCCTTTCATCTTGTGGCAGTAACGGTGAAAAGACATGGCTAAACAGGCTAACACCCTCAGAAAGGAAAGCAGAGAACTGTGCTTACCTTATCGTAGAAGCTATCTATAATTGAATGCCTTAGCAGCCCTTCATCAAAACGGAATGACATAGTGAAGGAGTTCAGTGTGAATGTTTGCACAGTTTCAAAAATCTTCAGCAATAAGGGCCAACTGATTGCTGACTTTGAGCGAGGTTGAACAAGGACAGTAAACGAAGAAGAACTGGCAAGGATGAGCTTGTTGAAAATGCTTTGCTTCGTGGTTCAGCGCCTCTTGCATAGTGGATGCACCTATCAGTGGCCCTATTCTGCTATGTAAGGCACAACAACTAGCCGACGGAATGCACTTTGAGGCAATTTACTGTTTTTATAATTTAAATCCTTTCTAGTAAAGTTTTATATCAGTATTCCAGTACTGTATTGCGTGTTTATTTATAGCAGTAACACTCCACCTTGTGGCAGGAATAGAAAATTGCATGGATTTTCTCGCTATAACGGTAGCCATCTATAAGAACAGCCCGCTTATAAGAACAATTTTCTTTGGCAAATAGGGTGTTCTTATAAGCAGGCTCCACTGTATTTATTTTCTATGTAGGTAAACCAAAGTCCTGCTTTCGTGTGGTGCCTATACACACCTTAACAGTGCCTCTGACCAGATGTTGTGTTCTCTCTGGGGTGGCATTGGTCATCTAAGCATTAATTGTTCTATTCCGTGAACTCTAATCTGTGTGATGAGAAAAACATACATATAAAGACTGTCCCAGGGCTCGTCATAATAACCCTAATACAGCACAGGAAGATCAAGAAGAAGTGGTTACTAGAGCCCAGCAAGAAGCTCCTCTGAGAAGTTTTAGAAGCAGCGGAACAGAATATCTGCTGGAAAATGCTCAGCCTCCTGATCCCTCCACTTCTTTGGATTCCACTGGACAAAGCACCTCTACAGAATGACCTATTACAGACATGCCTCAGCAAAAGACCCTGATAATAACCTGGTGCCTTCTATTTCGTGGTCCAGTCATACAGAGCCCCTCATTCACATAGCTCAAAAAGTGATTTATCCAATCCAAACGGTAGCCATCCCACATAAAAATATGATACCACTTGCTAATTCTTTGGGAAGTTTTGAAGGGAATGATAAAACTGGTTTTGTCCTTAGTCTAGATCAGACTAAGGCATTTGATTTAGTGGCACATGATTACTTATTTAAAGTTCTGTCCTTTTATGGTATTTCTCAGATTTATTCAGTGAATAAAAATCCTGTACAAACATACAAACACTAGTCTATTAGTAAATGGTATTAGAGGACAACATATTACATTACATAGAGGAGTCCATCAGGGCTGCCCACTGAATCCTATTCTATATGTTTTTGTCATTGTCCCCTTACTTAGAAAATTAAATGAAGTCCAGGATATTGCTCATATAGTGAACTCTATAGGTATGCAGTTTTCATTAGCACTAGCATATGCAGATGATATGTGTTTACTTGTCGCTGACCATAATTCTGGAACTCAAGCCTCAGCCCTTGTAGATAAATTCTCAGCTATTTCAGGTTCTAAGCTGAACAAAATCATGAGTTCAGGTATATCTATATCTGCTTCTACTGAAAATGTAATAACCAATATTTTGGGCGATAAATTAATAATGATCCAGTAAGGATTTGGGGACTTTTATTTGGTCAAGGGATACAGCATATATTAACTGGTTCAAAACATTGTCATAGCAGAAGAGAAAATTACTAGGTGGAAGTCTTACCCTATGATGAAATTAAACAGGATATTTATGTTGAAAACATTCATTATACCTATTTTTTAATGGTTAGTTCTATGTACCTCTACCAGTTAGGTGGGAAGCAGCTATTTAAACCCAGTAAAAGATCTATTACCTATTGGCCAGTTAACAAGTGTGGATTAAATATGATCAATCCGGTAGTGTTATTTTTACAATATTTATTTATATAAATATATTACTGATTATTCAAGGTAGTTCAAAAGTATGGGTTACCTTTTTCAAAAGCAAACTGAATATTTTTTTACTAAATGGACAGCCCAAAATGGGGTGTTTTTCATGATATTCCACAAGGAACTCCTGGGTACATACGCATAGATTTAAAATATTAAATCCTGGAAATCTCATCCCGAGATGAAATATTACACTTAGGAAAGAAATGTACAACATTATATTAAATAATCACTTTCCTACTAGTCCAGTATTTACATGTCCAGAATACATAGAAGAGAATTCTACCCTATTACAAGTAACGACCTAGAATCCCCTAAAAGTGTGGGACACTCTTTGGTTAGGTGCCATAACAAATTAAATGTATGAGGAAACCATCATCACAAAACTATTCAAGAAAGAATACGTTTGAGGGATCAGTGTGGGCAACAAATGGAAACTATACAGCATTTATTCTTTGAATGTTCGATATAGAATCATTCTGGAGGACTCTGGCACATGTTTGGGAATTTTCTATTTTTCTTTTATGACATATGATATATTAATATATGGTACATATCCAAAAATTGGATAGGTGTGTGCTATGGTACTTTAAGAGTAGTCTGTGCCATTATAAAATGGGTGATATGGCATATCTGATGTCAGTTTGTACTACAGCAAAAAATTTGTCCCGGACTTATTGAAAGAATCTCAAATGAAATTTATTCTATTTACATTAAAGAAAAGGTAGTCTACCTAAGCTAGTTCTGGATTGTTGGTGGAGAATGTGCCTAGACAGGTACTAGAGAAGTATAAGATAAGTTTAATCCTTCTTTTCTTTACAGTTTTGTAAGATTATTGTTTAGGTGCTTATTTCTTTAGTTTATTAAGTTGTTTTGTGTAATAGTGTGTTGCTTAAATTATCCAGTTTTCCTTTTGCTGTGATAGTTTCTGAATAAAAATTCCCTACTCTTTGGGTAGGGGTCTGCTGTATCACTGTTCTCAATGGTGGATCTGCTGCCAGTGGGGAAGGAGTCTGAACTGGACAGGGAAACTCTGGCCCCTGTTCCCCTTTGTTCAGCTGTTTGGGCTAAAGATATGGATCTGTTTCACCATGAGCCTGGAGACTCGAACACTGAACACCCAAGAAAGGATGTTGTCTGCCCTACACCTGCCACAGCTCAGTTTTTGGAGGAGGAACAGTGTCTTCAGGACACTTTCAAATCTAAAAAGTCGTTCCTATGCTGACTCTTGGCAGAGGAGGAATCATCCTACTTCCAGGACAAGGAAAGGCTTTTGCTGAATGGGACAGATCCACTGGATTGTTGGACAGGCTATTATCTCTGCCTGTTCCTCTACTTGGTACTCTCTTTGACTCTCAGTGGAGCTCTTCCATGTCAGGTGGACCTCCATGTCTGTGAATTTCCATTTCCTGACTCAGCTACCCCAATGCCACATCTGCAGCCTTGTGGGTGTCCACACTTGTCTCTGTAATCCAGACTTTGTGCCTGATGGACATCCCTGCTTACCTTCTGGACCACACTGTGTCACATGACTCTGTACAGCACCCACAGTCTACAGGTGCTCTTCTTGGACAAATTCCTGTGGCTTCTTCAGGGAGCTGCCTTGCCAGCCAAATTGTTGAATGCTTGACCTACAGACTGGTGAGGGACCACAGACAAGCACATACCTGGGAGGCATACCCTACAGCAGGCTGGTCCCCTGTGCCTGCGCTGCATGGTGCAGGCTAGTCTCAGGATGACACTGGACTCTGGCATTCACACTGGCTGATGGAGACCACAGCTCCCTTTATCCCTGAACCTCCATTGCTGTGTGCCTGACAATGGATGAGGTTGCTTCAACAGTTTCATACACTGCTGATCTGGTGCCTCCTACTGCTTCTTCACCTGCTGGGGTCTCATTACAGGCCACTGCTTTGCCATCTGGACTATCTCCCAATACATCACTGCCTGAGTTGATTCATGGGCTGCTGGTTCTATTTCCTGATCCTTCAGCTCGGGACCTTGCCCCATGCAGGCTTCGGGGTGGATGGATCCCATGGTGGCCTTCGCCTCTTGGACCCGGGTCCCAGACTGCACAAACATCTGATGCTGTGGTTCAGACACATTCATCTCAACTCTCCTGGGCTGACAAGGTTGAGCCCTCTGATCTGGCCCCACCCTTCAGCCCAGGCACCTCTCAATGGCCACTAATTCTGCGACCCAATGCTGGGCATGATTTCAATAGAGGGATACATTCCTGGTGCACAGGCACCAGCACAATGGCAGAATGTGGTCCGACTTTTGTATAAAGGCAGCCTGGAAAAGCTCCCTGATAGTTGCTATGTGGGATGTTTTCTACTGAAAGAATCTCTTTGGTGACACCAAATTAACTGTCACGCACTCCTGCACTCCCCAACCTTAGCTTCCATTCCTGGTCTTCTAGAACAGATTCTGGGTGATGTATGAGACTTTGAAGGATACACCTTGTGGTTGCCTTTCCAGGTCATGCCACTGACTAAGCTTGTGGTTTGCACTTAACAGTACTCCTTAAAAATGAGGGGTTAAGGTCCAGGACATATGCTTCTGGTTGACTCAGTGTTGTAAAGTCCTTGGCATCCCAAACCCATTTTGGATTCAGAGGGGTTTGGATGGGACATTGAGATTCAAGATCAAGTTTCATCATATGTCATCTGGCTTACAGCATATTCCCAGTGTGTTTTTCTGGGTCGAGATCACACCCAGTGTTTCTATCAGTCCAGTCGAAGATCTGTTTTGTTGTGGGGCTGACTCTTACTTCAGCAATGTACCGACACCCAGAGGTGTAATCTCTGTTCAACTTTTGGTCACATCAGTGCACACTGTTCCAATGTGTTGTGCTGTAACCTGTACAAAGCAGTCAGACATTTCTACAGCACCTGTAAATGGGGGTGCACAACCGAGAAGAAGACTACATGCAGGAAACTTTATTGGATAATGCAGAGGCAATACCATTGCACCAATGAAAGGCTTTGGTGGTATGATAACCAATCAGAAAGATCCAGCTGACCCTCCCTATCCTGCCCTGCACCTACTCCCGAGGTCTTACCTTTGACACCTGAGACCCCACTGCACTGCCTCCTGAGGTGGAGGATGACACTATGGATACTTCATTTCATACTCAGATGGTGGGCCCTGTCTTAGTCCCATTGCTTGCATCCTCCATGCCTTCCTGGATTTGATGGGGTTGAGCTGGGAGTGTTTCTCCACTCTGGAAGCTGGGTAAGAAGGTGTCCATGTTTTCTACAGATGGCCCACCCTCTTGGAGAACAAGTTTGATGCCCTGGCATCCTTGCCATGAAAAGTGAAGCTGGGTCAGAGTCGAATATTTCTTCCTGCCTGTCAGTGTTTTTTCTTGTTTCCACTGACACTGAGGAAAAATCTGCTCTCATGGCCCATATCTCTATGACAAAGAAACTTGAAGAAACTTTGTATGACTACTAGAAGTGGCCATGCTAAATCCTGACCAGGGGCTGGTATTCGCTCTGAATCCACTTCCTTTTTCATTCATAATGGATCACCCTTATTTTTGTCAACTGTTAATTTGAACAGTCTCAAGAATAGTGCCCGCACACGCTGCTTTCTCTGCTCTTGAAGGACATGGCTCTGGATGTTATTTTCCTGCAGGAGACCGGTTTATCTAGTACTCATGAGATATCTTCAGCGAGTACGCACTGGTGCTGGGGCCATCCTAACTGGTCCACTGGGGAGGAAAATGTGATGTGGTGGGATTTTGTTTCAAGGTTACACCAGTAAGTTGCAACATTTAGTTGATATCGACCCTGGTAGGGCCTTACTTTTGGATATTTTATACCATGGGCCCCTGTCCGCTTGAGTAATGTTTAAGCTCCTCAGACAAAGAAGGCTCAGGTGGACCTTTTAGGTCCATTCAGCCTTATTTACACACCTCCCACCCAGTCATTTTTGGGGGTGATTTTAAATTGTAGCCTGGACTTGGGACGGGCTTCAGCCAATACATATTGTGATTCCTCTGCCTTGGCAAAGCTCATTACGGATGCTTCCTTACTTGATGCCTACCAGACACAGGATAGGAGGTGGTATGACATATCACAGGTCCCACTTGGCCAGGATAGATTACCTCTTTGTCTCCCTCAGTTGCGCACACATCATTTGACCCTTACTCTGATCAAAACCTCAGATCATATGCTCCTGAGGGGTGTTGTTGGTGCACCTCCCATTCCCAGATGGGAAAAGGCATATGGAGGTTGAATAACTCTTTGTAGGCAGATGTTCATGTAAAGGACAGGTTCTTAACCTCCTATGTGCTCGCCAATCCCTGACCCGTATGAAGGATGACATTTGGGATTGGTGGGACTCTACAAAACATAATCTCCAACTACAACTGAAGGGCCTCTCTGTCTGCAAATGGAAACGTGAGTACACAGAGTAGCTCATGTTCTGCACACAGCTAATGAGGGCTATCTCCCTTCTTACCAGGGTCAGGGTGATTACAGTATGGCAATCATGAAATTGAGAGTCTGGATGCCTTGGCTCCAATATGATCATAGCTAATCCCTCCTTATGGAGCACCAGGCTGGGACTCATGGGACTCGTTGCATGGGTGATCTGTTTGAGAGCTGCAGAGCCAGAGTGCGCCACAGACATATGTCTACCCTCATCTCCCTAGACAGTGTGACCACATCTGACACTCATGTATCATGGCACAGGTTCAGACCTACCTGTGTGACATGTTTGGTACTCCTGATTCATCAGGGCCCTGCTTTTCTTTCCTCTTGCTTCTCCCACAAGTACTGGATCATGCCATAACCAGTTTAACCAGGCCTATAAATCCTTTAGAAGTCGACCATGCAATCACTAAATTGCATCCTAATACTGCATCTGGACTGTGGCCTTTACGCCAGTTGCTCGTAATGCTGTTGGGAACCACAGGTTGACATACTGATGGTAGTTTTGAATGATGTCTTAATGGCTGGTCGCCTTCACTGCTTTGACAGAAGTCATGCAAATCTTTCTTTATAAGAAGGGCTTGGAGTCTGATTTGGAGAAATGGAGATCTTTTGTCTCCTTAACATGGACTTGAACATTCTCATGTTAATACTGACTCAGCGACTGTCTCTCCTCTCTTCCTATGTGATTTCCCAGTGCAAACTTGTGCAATTCCCAGTAGACATTGCTGATAATCTCATACTCCTGTGTGAGGTATTTGGGATGGGAAAATGGGGACCATGTCTGGATACATACTGTTATTAGACCAAGAAAAGGCTTTAAACAGGGTTTCCCATTCTTATTTGTTTGCTGCCCTCTCCAGGTATGGAGTTCCCAGTCAACTTTGTCTTTGGCTCCAATCCATTTATACTGCAGCATCTGTGCTGCCCTCATCAATGGTCATGTGAGCACCATGTCAAGCTTCGCTGGGTGTGACAGGCTGCCCCCAAGCCCACTCTTATATACCTTCTGCATCGACCCAATACTCATAAGATTCAGGTCAATGACCAAGTCTTGTGTATTTCCAGTGGAACTGGGGTTCCAGGAGTGAAGGTAGCTGCCTATCAGGATGATGGCACCCTATTGGACCAGGTTAAACATTTGGGATGTGTGGCCCTGGATCTTTCTCATAACTTTTCCCTATCAGGTTAAGCTCTCAACCTTGGCAAATGTCATGGTCTGACAGTGGGTTCTCCAGAGTCGTTGGTTCCTTCTATTGGAGGAATCCTGGTGAACTTACCCACCCTGAATCTTGGGGATCATTTTTGAGGTGGGGATTTGGCTCATGTGAATTGGGAAGAAAAGTTATTATGTGTAATGGCAAAACACAGCTTTAGAAGCAGTGGCATCAGACTAAGAAGAAAAATGTGTGGTATTGAAGACTTTGTTTTACCTCTTATTACCCACCTCAGCATAGCTATATCCCCTTCCTAAGGCATTGGAAACTCATTTTATAGTCTTTTTTTTCAATTGATTTAGGTAGTCAGTTAAATCCAATTAAAGAAACATCCTTTATCTCCCAATTGCCCAGGGTGATCTTAGGATGATAAACCCATTGATGTTCACTTTCTTGGACAGTGGGCCCTCTTCTCATACGGTGTAAAACCCTGGACTTCTTGGGTAGACCATTAATTGCCCACTCTTATTCTGAGTTGGGGCGCCTGCCTCCCCTAGGTCCCTGGAACAGCACACCATCCTCTATGTTCTGTACCACTGTTGACAAAGTCAAGAGATGGTCTCTTGATCTTACTCAACTGGGTACTGTCTCTTCATGGCAGATGTATGTCTCTATCATGTCCACACACTTTCTGGATGTACCTCTTTACCCAGGCATTCCAGCCATGGATCATGTTGCTATTCATGTGGTCCTTTTGGACACCTGCACTCCGTTTAAAAGGTAGGATGAGCTGTGGCTCAGTGCCACTGCAGACTGAGCATTAAGACTAATGCCAAGCACAAGAGTGTTGACAAGCGCTTTTTGTCCTCGGCCGGTTGTGTCCTTGAGCTGGAGTCCATGTAACACTTTTCCTGGCCTGCCTCACACAGCAGCATTCTGGTCACACGTGGCTACTGCTTGCCTTTTTATTTCAGTAATGAACTATCCTTCCTACCGCTCTGCTCAGGTTGATGGAAACTGAGTTGTATGTCTTTGTATTTGAGTGATAGGGGCCACCCGTCCTGGCGACCATCCAATCCCATTGGTGGCATGTCTGCCTGCATGTAGGCTTCTGTTACACCACCTTTGTCATACCGCAGAGATGTCACTGCTTCCTAGATTTCTTCTTGTTCTTTGTTTCTTTACTGTTTGCTGGGGCCTTCTGTATTTTTTCAGTGTGTTTCTTCAGGCCTTCCTATGTATCAGTGTTCTCTAATTACCCAGCTTAGGCGATACTTTTTATATGACTACCTGTGTTGACCTTTTTCCCCTTTTAATATCCTGTGTAGGACATGACATGTTGTGCTGCACTACCTGACTCTGTTTTTTTTTTTTTGAATTTGTTGGTTACTTTTTGCCAGAAATTCAGAGATTTTTTTTTTTTTCCTCGTTTTATTCCACATTATGTTTCATGATTGTATATTTTTCTTTTATAGTGGTATTTATATAGTTTTCATTTCCAGTCTATGAAACTGGTACTTATTTTCCTGAGGGTATTGTATGGTGTGCCAAGTTTTATATTATTGTTTTCCCTTTGTCTGCTTTTCCTTAATAAAACTTCCCTACTCTTTGCAAAAGTGCCTTTGGTTCTTTTATTTCCACCTGGAAACCCACCAGCATAGCACCAGGATGGGTAGAAGGGATCTCAATTTAATGTTTCATCTGATGGACAACACACTGACAGTACAGCACTCTCCTAATACTGAACAAGGGTGCCAGCATATTAGGTATGAGCCCAGTCCCAGTGTGAGACTAGAACCCACAACCTTCTGGGCCCAAAGGCAGATGTCCTACCAACTGAGCTACATTGACACCGATGCAGCTCAGGCTTCAGTATGCTCACTAGTGACAGCCCAGTGAGCAGTAGGCTGATGGTGACATTGTTCAGCCTGGCTGATGGGCCAAAACATTGCATATTTGAGAGGATGCAGCTGCACTATCAGAGTGTGGCTGCATGCTTTCATGTACAAGATGCCGCCCAGCAGCTAGTTTAGCAGCATCACGATTAGCCTGTTGGTCATCCTTCCCCAACCACTTCCCCAGTACCCATCTATAAAAGCAACCCCATGGTCTGCTGTTTAGCCCACCCACCTCTAATCAGTTACCTGGTACTCTGCTTCCTGAAATGAATTCCATGCACAGCAGTTCAGCCTTCCCAGCTCCTGATTAGTTCACTGGTGCCTCGTTCCCTGAAAAGAATCCCAGCCTCTGTGGTTTAGTCCGCCCAACACTTGATCAGTTCCCTGGTGCTCCGTTCCCTGAAAAGTATCCCTCCTGTTGCCATTTAGCTCGCCCACCTCCTGATCGACTCCCTGGTGCTCCCACCCCTGCCATTTAGTCTACCTCCTTCTAATCAGTTCTCTGGTAATTTGTTCTCCACCTGAAAAGAAGAAAGTTGTTCAGCAATGACTTCTGCCCCCACACTCCCTTAATCTCAAGAAATGACAAGTTACAAAGGAACATTGACATTCTTCAATGTTTACTCATACCTTTGCTATTTTTACCAGATTTTGACGACCCCACATTTTCAACAAAACCGTGTTTGTAGCCCACCTCATGAACAAGACCTGTGTAATTTTCAAATCCTGCCCAAAACATATTTTCACACTTGTTCTGTAAAATGACATTTCAGACAGGATTTCATAAATGAGACCTGTCGTGTCTGTAAGCAGGCAATCAATGGGATGTCCATCCTGGGTCCCACAGTGGATCTCTTATGCAGAAGGCTTGGGTCCAGGTGCATGAATACCATCCCAGAGCACCTGGACCCGCGGACAGACCCTGTCACCCAGTAGTCTCCTGGTCATGCCCATGGTACAGAGCACCCTCCACTGCACAGATGGCCCACTGCTGTTGGATCCCCACCCCAGTCCGGATGGCTGCCCACCCCACCCCACAGTATACAGCAGTGCCCCTCCCCGCCACAGCATCCCAGTATGTGGCCCAGTCCCAGCACTGCAACACTAGACCACCCCCATGCCCCCGATCCTTGTTCCTGACAATGCATTGGTGGACACTGCCCCCCACACACACACACACGCACTACCACCCTGACATGCCCAGCTCTTTGTAGTCCTGTTGATCCTGCACCCTCCAGGCCCAATACCCCAACCCAAGCATTGTGTTCAGTGAGCCCCCACCTCAGGCAGTGCCTCCACTGTACCTGCATAGTTGGTGTTGCAGCCCGGACAGCCAGTGGCACAGCCCTCCTCACATCTCCTTGCCCACTGGCTGTCCAAGTGCTGCTGGGAGCACGGTGCTATTCATAGGCAGCACGCTCCTGGCAGCATTTACATTGCCAGCAGCTGATGAGATGTGAGGCAGGCTGTGCTGTTTGCTGTCCTGAGCCATGGCACCATCATACAGGTATGGGATTGTGATGGGGCGCTGCTGGTGCTATAGGTGAGTGGGCACTGGGGTAGGGCTGCACTGTGGTGAGGTGGGGGGCTGTTGGCCAGTCAGGGATGGGGCTGCATTGTGTGGAGGGTGCTAGCATGCTGTTGAGGATGGGGCTGCATTGTGTCATGGCAGGGGTCACGTGGGATAACGCCATGGTGGCCATGTGCAGAGGGCAGCACATGTAAGGCACTTCACGCAGGGTTTCCCTGGCATAATGTGCACCCCTCCTACACTCCCCGTATGCAGCAAGACTTGCCAATGTAGTACAATTTATGCCATGCGGCATAACTCTTTTTTTGTGGGGGCTCCACCCACACCCCTGTTGTAGGGGCTGCACCCCTGGACCCCCTGTAAAGATTATTAACTCTAGAGAGGGTTCAACTCGGGAGTGCACAAAGACCAAAAAAATTCTGGGACCGTGAATCAAACCTGGTCCCAGATGCAGTGCCTGGGTTCTTGCTGCTGTGACTCTGTCCAGTGATCCATGGCAGCTGCTCAGTGGAGCCCACTCCCAGCAGAGGTCTTATCCTCTGCCTGGGAGTATGTGAATGGTGAAATACCACATACACCAGTATATGCGGTATTGTACCATTCCCTGTCCTAGACAGTGCTATTACAGGTTAGCTATAATGTCATACTTTATTAAGTGTATGACATTATGGCGACCCAGGGCAATAGGTGGGTGCTTGCAAGCTGCGTGTGTGTGTGTGTGTGTGTGTGTGTGTGTGTGTGTGTGTTGGGGGTGTTCATATCTGGGTGGGCTGCACCGTGCGAGGTGGGGGGCTGTTGGCCAGTCGGGATGGGGCTGCATTGTGTTTAGGGTGCTAGCATGCTGTTGAGGATGGGGCTGAATTGTGTCAGGGCAGGGGTCATATAGGATAATGGCACCATGGTGGCCTATGTGCAAGGAGCAGCAAATGTAGGGCACTTACGCAGGGTTCCCTTGGCATAACGTGCACCCCTCCTACACCCCGTGTGCAGCACTACTCATCTTGGTGCATGGCACATAGTGCTGGCATGTCCTTGCCTGCTCCTTTGACGCATTGCTGTCCATCAGCTATAGGATTGGGTGCATAGGGTCAGCATGTCCAGGTTCATGCATCCCACGCGGGGCGAATGGGAGTGGTAGGCTGTCGTCACAGATCTGTGACATGTAGCTACTCCACACAGTTGTGCATAGGGCCCCATGTATGTTTACAGCATTCATGCCACATTACCTACTGTATACAGTCAGCAGACAGATCTGGCTAGACCTCCAATTGGGAGTTAGGTGTGTCGTGTCAGCTCGACTCAAATTATGTCTCTCATCCAAGTGATTGTGTGAAGCACAACATGTGTGCCATGTGTACAGTACCTTATTTAGTCTATACTTGTACCTTATTTAGTTTATTCTTTAGTCATCTGAGAAATGCATTTTATTTCAGTAGTCCAGTCAATAGTACTGCTCTTTCAAATCAGTCCAATAACTCTATATAGCCTGCTGTGTGTCTCATCAAGCAGTCTGTATAGTAGGCAGGGAGTGGCATCAGGCCCACCCACGTGGCGTGCACACATTGTGTGCCTCAGTACAAAATGCATTGCATCTCACATCAATGCAATTGTGTGTTACTCAAGGTGTGTACAGTGTGAACACATTTATGTTCTACTCCTGCCATGTAATGAAGATATTTTATTTTAGTAGTTCATTTAGAAGTAATACTCTGTCCAGTCAGTCCATTCACCCATAAGCCAATTGAACGTGTCTCTGACAGTCTGCATAGTATCCAGGTAGCACCTACCACCTCATCCAGTAATGGGGGGGATAAACAGTGTGTGTTGATTCCACTTGCTCTACATCTTGTATCTATGTGACTGGCATGACACCATGTGCACTCTGTGCATATGTATTATTTAACTGATACTTCAGACATCTTGGGAAGGTATTTTAGTTTGGTAGTCTAGTCACTTCTCCACCCAGTCAGCCCACCCACTCCTTATGCCATGCAGTTTCAAATAGAAATACAATCAAATTCTGGCAAGACTGGACAATCATACAGCCTTCACTGGCTAAAGTTACTTTCCTTTTCTGGTATGCCTCAGACATCTTTCCTTTCTGAAAGAATTTTCAGTACAAGTGGGGGTACTGCCTTATCATATTGCACAAGTCCTAGACACAGAGAATGCTAAATCATTAGTACTATTATTATTATAGTTATTTCTGAAACTCAGCCTACCTTGGATCAACTTTAACTTTAGATTTGATTATTTACTACAAATGACATCTACCACTCCCAAATACCCTGATCACAGCTTCATAAGCCTCCTGCAACTCCCAGTGCACCACTTACTAGTAGTGCTTCACAGTAGCAAACCATTCCCAGCAGCAGAAGAAACTCAAGGACTCAGCTGGTACACACCATCACAAGCCATCATGCTACTATTATGTCTCCAACCATCATCACTACTGCAGGGTTCTCATATAACCATCTCCATCACAAGCAGTAATAGCGCATCAATCTTTCTAGACCATCACTTTCTGTTTATCATGGGATGTCACAATGACCTTACCACTTCACAACTTCAAGTCATGTGATGAGATCTCTACTGTAGCTTCTCCTCTTCCTGCTCTACCATCATCTGTTTTGATATAAAAAATAAAATATTATATATGTAAAATTAAAACGTGCCTTTAAATAATGCAATGATCTTATTAAGTAAACAGGTGCTTTTAAGAAAATAAGAAAACTGCACTCTGGAGTTTAAAGTTGCCAAACCAGTGGTAGGGGTGCACTGCCAATTTCTGGGCTGTTTGCGCTTCAGTATTAAATTATACTTTTGGCAACTTTTAAATCTAGAGTGCAGTTTTCTTTTCTTACTAGTATCGGTTTTGAAATGACACACCTTTGCTGCTTGAGCTGCCTTTCTTCTCTGCCTTAAACAAGTGCTTTATAAAGCTGTAAATGGTAATGTACAAGCCCTAAATTTCATTTATGTTGATACTGTTTGGGGGCTTATATAGTTTCAGTCTTAAACTGAAAATATTTGGTTGATGAATTCTCACATCTAGATTTGTAGGTGGGGGAACCTGTCATCTCTAGGTGGTGGAAATCTCCTATATTATTCAGTAGAGAAAGACAACAGAGGTGCAAGAACTCTGATCAAGTTCTATAAGAGATGGGGAACTGAGTTTTTGTACATTCCTGCTTAGTGTTACCACTGTGTCATTTGCAAATCAATGGAGCCAGTAGGCACAGACTTAGTGGTATGAAGCAGTGGCCACAAAGACCTTACCACTTTGCAGCTCTGTCACAAGATGTGGTGTCTGCTCTACCCATGCTTATAAAATGGGCAAAAATAAAATTTGAATGTTGATAGGCTGGAACCCCTTTTCCAGCCATGTCCTTATCAGGACATAATGTTATAATGTGCACTACTTGTGCCAAGGAAGATGCAGTACAGGAAATGTATCTGTGCCACTGCTCTACCACTGCAGCTTCTCAGCTAGCAACTGAGGGTACCAAACAGCTTGCCTGGGAGAACGATGGCACCATGGAGAAACCAAAAACAATTCCACTCTTTTCTCTAATGTCCCCTTCCTGCACAAGCTCTAAACTTAAAGTGTTTTCCACAAGGTACTTTCTTTCACTCACTGGCCATCTCCCACTCACAGATGTACTTCTTGTTCCCACTAAAAGGTCTGCCAGTACACACTAAGCACTTCTGCCATCTCCAGATTCTATGCCCTTCCCTTCATCGAACCGCAACAGCCAAGAAGTGGCCATGTAAAATAGAAGGAACCACATTACTAACACCACGGACTTAAACCATTTTTCCCTCACTGATTCTCTGCTTTCACAACTGGACACAGGAAACAACTGGCTACAGTGGCTACTGATGAACACACTCACTCCCAGTCAACCAGCCCTTCAATGTAAATGAAACTAATAAAGTAACTGTAAACCAATAAAACTTTACAAAAAAACCCTAAAAGTGCACTAAAAATAATTTCTTTACTGACGGGGGCAAATATTGTACACTACCAATATGGGACATGCTCATTCCCATTCACTGTAACAAACTAATTTGGCAAAGTAAGAAATATTAAACAAAAAGAAAAACAAAACAAATACATGATTTTTCTATATGTAGTTTTGTGGAATTTTCCCACTGACCTCAACAGAAATCTGGTGCGTATGCGTGGAGGCGCACACCATGCTGGGTACCATCTCGGCCCCTTCTGCCACACCCCTGGCAATCACCGCCACCCTCCCACCTACACTTCCCATCATACCTCAATTTGATGGTAGTGGAACTATGGGGAGTGGACAACCACCCCTGGGAGGAGAGAGCTGCCATCAGCTGCTCAATCCTCTCTCCCCATGCCGCACCCCAATGACCAGAGGTCATTCCCGACTCTGGGTCACCGACAAGAGGTAAGACATCCAGCGCCTCAGCTGTCAGCACCACTGGGCCACAAAGACATGATTTTGAGTGTCTGCATGAGTGTAGGGGGGCATAGGAACACAGGCTGAGGTACCAACATGTTAAAACAGCTCCATTACAACACAATGACAAGGACTATTTTTTCTACTGATATGTTGATATTTATTATTTTTTATATACAGTTTTTTGTTTTTTATTAACTTCTTTACTGGGAGGTGCTCATTTTATACACAATAAGACATTCTGAGGTGTGGGGTTATAGCTTGATAGGAGCACTTCCCAGTTGCTAAGTGCACTCGCCCAAGTGCCTCATGTCTTATAACGCACCTGGGGTGTGCTCTTTTCAGGCTATAATCCACACATTGTCATGTCTTATTGCTTGCTTATTTCTCCACCACCATGGCTATCTTAATTTTTTGATATAAAACTAATAAAATATTGCATTTGTAAAATAAAATATAACAATAAAACATGCATTCATCGTAAGCAACAATTTTACAGTAAATATCTTTGAAATGCCTGTCTATTGAGCAGCACAGTGATGTGGTATATACATCAAGGTTGTGATGTAGCCTACTGCTATACAGGACAGCCTGCCCATCTGTGCCATGTGCAGTGTCTGGGTGTGAGGGAGTCTTAGAAGAATGAAGGATAAAAGGAAGCATTCAGAAACAGAGAATTAAGAAATTGCAAAATAAAGCATATCTGCAATCCCCTTAAGAAATGACAGCATAAAACCTCTGTGCAATCCCCAGATAAACTGAAAAACTTGTATTGTGTTACACAAGCCAAATCTCTCTTCAGAGAATCACAGGTAATGCACTAATATAAAATATGAGGTTTCCAAGGTCTCCACTGGAAGATATCCTGTGCAGACAGACCTACATGCTTGTCAAATCTCTGTACAAAGAATCCCAAGTAATGTACTAACATAAAATATGAGGTTTCCAAGGTCTTTTCTGGAAAATATCTTGTGCAGACAGACCACATGCTTGTGTTCTGAAATGCACATGTGGTTACTATGAAAGGTATCACATCACTTACATTGTCTATCTCTGTGCAAGGATCAGTGTGACAGCAGACACTCCAATGTACAATGTTTAGTGAGAATAATTCACAACAACGCACAGAGGGTCCATTCCTGAGGTTGCTATCCATGTAACCATAGATTTGTGCTTACTTTATCCAGCATATTACAAGCATTTTTGTGTTGCTATGGCAATCAAAACTAATGTAAGACTAGCATATCATACAAAACAAATGTTTGAAGAGCTAGTGGATTAGTACTGTTTTTAGCTGATGTTGAACAGTAATGGGTTGGGGGGTCTTCTGTGATTTTATGATGCAGGCAAAGCTGCCCACTTTCAATTTAGCAATAAACAGTTTAAAGCAGTATGGAATGAACAAGGTACATTTTATGCTGCTTTAGATGTTTTGCTATAGTTAAAATATGGGGTAACAGAGCCCCTGTTATATCAGCCACTATGCCAGTCACTTGCAATGCTTTCTTTGGAACATCATCATCGAGGCATTGCAAGAGACATCACCTCCATTATAAGACTTCCATTACTGATAGGGGGATGAGTTTTCAACACACAGCATTGTGAGTACAGTATGTGACCAACATAAATGTTGCAAATGAAACAAGAAGGCTAATGCTTATCGTTTAACAGTTGCCATCAACTGAAAAAAGGTGCTACAATATTTCATGAGACCTGTAATACAGATTTTTGTTAAGACTTTTGTTCTGATTTGAAGTATTGCTGTATACGGTATGAACATTTTATATGTCAGCTTATACACACTAACCTATTGGACTGGTGCAAACTGAGTGCTGAATATGTCTGGAACAACTTTAGATTACAGGCATATATACAGTAGATGACTGCTACATTGCAAGGGTTAAAGGATGACATTCCCAAAGAATATTGTTTAATAGCTGGTACACAAGCCCTACCATGCTACAGTCTGGCAGCACCATGTTATTTTTGCTGTCTGGACATTTTATGTGACTAAATTTTTTAAAGTCTAAAAGTATAGCTAAAGAATGCTGTGTCATGCTTACCTAGCTGAAACTATGGGAAAATTATTTCATGATAGGCTTATCCTTAACCTTTGTAACCTTTGAAAAGAGTTGTGTACTAGCTAAATCTGATACCCTTTTTGCTTGCTAGATAGGCAGTATACTTTCTGCATTTGAGAAATAGAGAATGAGTTAGCTTTGTATTGAACCCTACTGTATCAGATCCCATCTTCATATGCCCAGGTTGTTGTCAGCATATTGCTTCTGACAAAATTTTGCATTCCATATACATTTTGTCACTTTTTGGAGCATTGAATGTCTGTTTTACCTCTTAAAGAGCACTCTGCACTTCAGCATTTACTTTCATAAAATTATATTTCAGCTAGTACAGTTTACTAGAGAATACATACTTTCATTTTCACTTTTTTTAATTAAGTATACTTTATTGAATTTCCAATAATACATAGATACATAGATACATAGACAGTATCGGCAGATAAGGGCCTATGGCCCACCTAGTCTGCCCATTTGAGCTTGTAAGTTCAGTTTGTTTTCCTAGGTCTATTTCCCTTACCCTGACCTCTAGAATTCCTTTATGTCTATCCCATGCATTCTTAAATCCCGTGATTGTTTCAGCCCCCACCACTTCCTCTGGCAGGGTGTTCCACTTGTCCACCACCGTTCTGTGAAGAAATTCTTTCTCATGTTTCCTCTGAATCGTCCTCCTCCAACTTCATCCCATGCCCTCTAGTCCTGAAACATCTTTTTGCTTAAAATAGTGTTTTTCTGCACCCTGTTCCTCCCTGTAAGATACTTAATGTCTCTATCATATCCCTCTCCCTCCTCTCCTCCAGGGAGTACATGTTCAGTTCCTTCAACCTGTCTTCATAGGACTTGTGATGCAACCCATGCACCATCTTTGTTGCCCTCCTCTGAACCTTCTCTACCCTGTCTATGTCCTTACATAGGTATGGTCTCCAGAACTGTACACTGTACTCCAGGTGGGGCCTCACTAGTGTCTTGTATAGCGGAATTATGACCTCCTTTTCCTGCGGTGATGCCCTGCCTATACATCCCAGCATCCTATTGCTTACCTGATGCCTTGTCACACTGTTTCCCTACCTTGCGGTCATCGAGATGACAACCCCAAGATCCCTTTCCTGCTTGGTGCATGCTATATCCTCACCCCCAACTGATATATTGTGCCAGGGTTTTTGTGCCCTATATGCATTATCTTGCACTCTTTGCATTGAATTTCAACTGCCAAACCCTTGACCATTCTTCAAGTTTCTGCAGGTCCTTCTCATTCTGTCTACACCCTCTGGTGTGTCTACTCTGTTACAGAGCTTTGTGTCATCAGCTAACAGTGAAATTCTGCCTTCTAGATCCTGTGCAATGTCACTGATGAAGATGTTGAATAGGAATAATCATCAACAACAATAGCAAAAAACAGAAAACACATTGCAAAACATTAATAAGCAATTCACCAATCCCTTTCAAGGTTAATAGCTCATCTTAGCAATCTATCTAAAAGTCTGAATAAAAATATGTGCCTATCCCTGCTAACCTTACAGTGCTTTTTTATGATGTCATGGTTCTCACCATGACAACAGACTATAATGTTACAAATAACAATTATATGGTTAGTAGGAGGAGTCAGATATTTTTGAATATAACTGAAAACAATAAAGTTAAAACATTATTCATTTAAATCAAGTGTTTTAAGCATTTTGTTATAATGAGAGTTGTTCTTTAAGTACACTGAATGTAGCATATGTCACTGCTGTTCTAAAATGATTTCTTGGCCAGTTAACTTCTACTGTGCCATGGCTACTATATCAGTCTACAATTCCAGTTCATTCTAATTCTGTCATCAACCAATGGGTTAATAGAAAAATATATATAAATCCTGAACAAGGTGGAATCAAAGAACAGCTAGCTCACATAAAATCTTGTTTCAGAAAGCTGCAATTTTAAGGTTACAGTCCGGCTGGTGGCATTTTGTGGAGGCATGAAGACTTTTATCATGGATTCATTTTTATGTTGCTTGCACGCATGTGCAAGAAACATAGTGCCATCATCGGAGATTTTGGAGGTGTGTCACCTCCTCCTCCAATTCAGTCAGTGTGCTGGCAGGAGGGTTCTCTAGAAGCCAATGCATTTTGAGCTGCTCCATGCTCCAAAATGCAGTGGCATACAGTTGAAAGGGGGAGCTACGCTTGAGTGAGCTTCAGTTCCTACGCACGTCAGAAGTTCAAGAATTTTCTCAATATTTGTACCCAGTGACTTCCAAATACCTAAACAGCACATAGAAGCAAGCAACATTCAGCATTGACAAATGCTTGTTTAATATGCAGACTCTAAGCACCTTTTACATTGAGTTTGAGTCTTACCAGTCAGTCTCTCAAGTGTTTGCTTTGAACAAGGCAGATTACTTTCTAGTTTCAAGTCCATAACACAATTGGAAGAGTGGCGAGAAAACTGACTGGATAATATCTCTGTATAAAGAAGAAAGGAAAAGAAGGAAGAAATGAGATTTTATGGTGCCTTCCATACAGTTTCTCTCCCAAAGTAATTTGCAATCCACTTGAGGGAGTGGAGGGAATGTTGCTGCTGTTTTAGTGCACAATGAGATTCAAAGCACACCGAGGCAGCTTAGAAACAATGGTTAAGTATAGGGAGGTTAAATAAGTTGTTCATGGTCACACTGTGAATTAGAGGCACTGGAGGTATTCAAACTTGAGTCTTTAGGTTCACAGCTCTGCACTCTAACCACTAGGTTAAATCTGTATTTATTTATTTGAAAATTGGTTACAGGGAAAGGCGCACTGAGCTGGAAACTCATTTCCAGGCACAAACCGGGGAAGGAAATACATATTACAGTGCAGGCTGTAGAGATTGCAAAATATGCATAATACAAGCAGTAGTGATTACAAAGCAGTAATCAAGAAATACTAGCAGCTGAGATTACAAAGAAGGAGTGGAATATGCAGATCAGTAATGGTAACATAGAGCAGCAAATGACATCAGTAATGGGGCAACCACTCAGCATACCAAATAAAATACAGCAAGGATATTGGTGAATGAGGACAGCAAGTTAGAGTCAGGTGCCAGCTAAGTGCGGGATAGGTGCAAGCAGGAAGAATTGATCATTGAGGGGCTACTGTAAGAGGGAAGGAGAAAATTCCAGATAGAGGGCAGTTGGGTAGAGTAGGTCTGACCTATGAATGTGAAGCAACAACAAATAATGAACAAATGAGAGATAAAAGAGTGAAGAAAATAAGTGGAGGCACCACTGGAGGGACAAGGATACAGAGGTAGGAGAGGAAGGATGAAAACAGAACTTGGAGAGAAAGGAAGCATTATGATATAGATATTGGGAAGACACAATGATTACAGAGGGAAGACAGTACAGGAACAATGATGAGTAAGAGGAGGGGAACCAGTGGCAGAATGGCAGAAGGAGTGAAAGACAGGACCTAGTCCGGCTAAAGCAGATTTGAGAGCTCCCCATACACCACAGCCACATAGTGAAATGTCTGGGTCATTTTGAGAATGATCTCATAACAGACCTGAGGAGACAGACAAGATTTATTCCTGTAGAAGGCAACAAGTTTGAGGTATAATTTTTGATGATGGCATCAGTGTGGCCCAAGAAGTTGAGATAACTATCTAGCCACACACAAAGGTATTTGAAACAGGGACTGCCATTTGGTGTATGCCATTGAGGGTTCTGAATTCAGGAGTCAGATGACACTAACTAAGCTGTTGGTGGGTACCGACTAGCATGGTGATCCTTTTTGGCATTAGGGAGCTGGTTGGCACAGAGACAGAACCAGTACTGAACATCATCAAAGTGACACTGTTGTGACTGTTCCAGCAAAAGGATGAAGGTTTCAGTGACAAATAGGACTATGTCATTAGCATACATATGTATATCAGCTGAGACACAGGATAAGGGGAGGTCATTAAAGAAAACTGAGAAGAGAATTGGACCAAGGATGGAGCTTGGGGTTCACTTGAGTTGATGGGGAGGAGAGATAAGAAGGAGTTCCACACCTGGACTGACTGGCTTTGACCAGAAAGGTAGGAGCACAACCACTTGAGAGCATAGCCTACAAAGGAAAAGCAGTCAACATTTCAGTAATGTAGTAGAATAGAACAAGAAATGCAAATGTGTGATTGGCTGACGATGAGTAAATAAGAAAACATATTTGTACATAAAATAATTTATTTATATTTATTTATTAAAGTTTGGTAACTGGTAGGCCACTGAGCCTGAAGGTCCCTTTTTCAGGGGTGACCTGGGACAACAATACAAATTATAACACAGAAACAAGACAAGATTAGGTTCCAGAAATCAAGTGTACAAAGGTTAGAATGCAGTTTACAGTCTTGGTTATTATCACAGTTTTATTTAATATTTTATAAAATCATTAGAATGATATTGATAATAAAGCCTTTATTATCTTCCAACACTTTCACAGGCTTTTCTTGTGAAAGCTAGAAAGATTAGGTATTGTGGTGGGGGGACTGAAATGTTTGTAACACAATTAAGGTCATAATATGAATGAAAATTAAGTTAAAACTACACAGTACTAATTAAAGGTGTAGTAATACCAAAATTCAGAAATGTTAAAAATATATTTTATTAAATATTATTTTGAAACTATCTTGTTATTGTATATATCAATACAAAAAATATTATCATTATAGTCAATCAATACAAAAATAGTATTGACACTATATAGTTGCTGTTTTTGGTGGTGCCACAACTAAAACATGTATATCAGTAATACACTGAAAAGCAGGTTCCAATAGTATCAATATATACAGAAGAGTATCAACAAATAAAATCAGTATCATCAGAGCTAAGTCCTAATGGCTGGACTTCCAGGCTTTCATTTTAAAACTATTAAATTCCTTGCCATAGCAGTTCCAATGTTAGACCTTTCAAGAGATAGTTTGTTTCAAATGTGATAAAGAATTCTATTAAGTGAAAGCTTGGAGTAAGCTAAGTAGACTTGATGATAGAAATTACTATGGTGACCATATTTCAAAATAAAAAAAACATAAAATGGTTCACTGGCTTTTTAAAGACCTATTACTTTTAACAATATATTATATCAACATGTATTGACATATAGTGACACAGGACAACTGTACTGTGAAATCTGTGCTTGTAATTGGACTCCAAGCTTTCATTTTACAAAAAATATATAGCTTCTATGATTGACGTTTCAATTGTTACAGCTTTCAAAATATAATTTCAAGTATTAAAAATATCATAAAGATTATTTTTGGAAATGATCAGAAGATACTCATAGTTGTTCTGTCTAAGAAAAATGTATTCTTTCTCCTTTTTCTGATGGTGTTTCCTAGGTATTTTATCACTTATATAAGTCAAGCTGAATAATAAATAAGCATATGGTGGTTGACTTTGCTAACGCCTATTGCCCAGCCTTTCCTCCAGTCTATTTTTGCAACACTCTCTGAGTTTTTCTGACCCTAAGTGGTGTGTCCTAATAGTGAAGTTAAGCAGTGAGTCAGGTTATTAGACTATCCTCTAGAGATATATGAGCATGATGGCTTCCGAGCTGAGACTGTCATTACTGGTCAGCATTTATGAGAAATTCCATAAGCTGCTTTTCCGCAACTGGGCAGATTTATGAACAACATTTACTCATCATAAAAGATTACTAAAAGAAAATTACTGATGAAATGTAAGCATGCTTTATGCACCCAGCTTGTCCTAAAATAACCTATATACTCAGACTGTTCATTTATCGCTAATTATTTTTAATATAGAGAAAAATCAGCAAGAAGTAAATGGATAATACAATATCAACCTGTCTTTCTCTGGTGTTTCATGCAAATAATTATCACAGGCATCATTATCAAAAGCTGTTAGTTTTGTTTAAAAGCGGTTTCAAACCTGTAAGGTATTAAGATAAACACGCATATTGTAGCACTGTAAATTAACTTGACAGACCACCTGTCTTAAAGATTGTCTCTCAAAATGCTATACAGTGATGGACTAGATACATGAAGTGCAGTGACTGCATACAGTAGCTTTCTTATTTCTTTGTTAAAATACAGCACAGTCTGCAGTAGCATGGAGAAATTAGACCTCCACCCTGTCATGTGAAGAAACATTCCTTTAGTGAGCATGCTGTAATTTATGCATCCAACATTCTGCTATTGCGCCATAAGCAGGCATGCTTTTTTAGTTTCTTTCATTATCCCCCACCATTTTATCCCTGTTTCCTCTCTCTATCCGCCCCACTTATGAGCATGGCCTTCCCATTACACTGGCCTTCCTCTGTATGGGAGGATGAGTAAGCATCTGCTGTCACAGAGGATGCACTTAGCAGCGCTCCTTAGTTCATCACCACAGTGGGACAGATGTGAATGCTGGTTGTCTCTACCTTCCTTCTGCAAGAACCAAGAGTACAGTACAGTACCTCACTTGCATGATGCACTTGGCTCCCAGCCAGCACTTTGATTCTGGGGCTTGAGCATACACTGTATCATGTCACCTGGTCAGTGCATTATGTGTTGTTGAAACTTCAAACACATGTCATAAGATAACCCATTTATGTGACAAAATTGACATTTTTTTCAAAGAATCCAGATTGAAGACTTAAAAAACTTTCCACTATAAGCTATAGTACATGTAATACTAATAGTACATTGAAGCAATTGATTAAACAGCTGAATGAAGCAATGACATGAAGTCAAAAATCTCTTTAAATAACACTGGCTATTAATAAAGAAATTGTTGCTATGGATACCAGTATAGAGCCCGCCATGTTTTATATTTTTTACCCAGAAAATGTAATTTAATATATCTCTTATCAAGCCTGCCATGCAGGCCATTCACTGAGTGTTTCTTTCCCCAGAAAGCAATTGACATTGTTGCTTTATTGGCATCTGGCTCATTGTGTCACCTTCTGAAGTCTTGTGTTGCAGCCTCTTGGCTGTAACAAAGTTTAAATGGTATATCTACCAAAAAAAAAAAGATGATTACATTTTTGTTGTGACTATCTTGGTAAAATAAATTGTAAAAACTAATGTCATAGATTAAAATATTATCCAAAATAAATGTAGACCAGGCATACTGTATGTTTATTTCACTATATATTTATGTTTATTTTTCCTTTAATTATTGAATTGCATATCTTAAAATTTAGTAAAGTATATTAGATTGCAACAAATAAATACATAAATAAGTGTTTATTAGCATGGAACAGGATAAGGCATGACATTCTAAATGTGATACATATACACAAAGGATGAGACGTTAAACCGAGGTCCCATCTGCCTGGATTGGTGGTAGTTCAGGTGGATGTTAAAGATCCCATGGCACTTATCGAAAAGAGCATGGGAATTTCCTCGGTGTCCTGGCCAAATTTCCCTCATTCACTAACAATACTACCAACAGCTTAATCTGGTTCAAGGTCAGTTGGCATTCATCTATATCCCCTTCCCTGGGTTGTGCCTGAAAATAGGCAGGATTTGTCTAGTGCACTTACCCGTAAACAAAAACTAAATAAATAAATAGTTGGAGTCCATTTTTCTGGTATCTTATCTTCCAGCCATTGTTCAGCTAATTGCCATGAACAGACAGCTGGAAGGGGCATGGCTAGATCTAGTCTCACTATTAACAAAGTCTTAATCCCGCAGAAGAAATAAAAAGACTCTTTGCTCACACAGATAACATGGTCAAGGCATATGCCATTTATGTATTTTTACATGAAGGTAACATCTGTTGAATTTTTTTTTCTCTTAGCTGGATATGGAAGCCTGTATCAGTTTTATTTTTAAAATAACACCTCTCCCCAAAAAAGATATTAACTATTGAAGAGACCTTTACATACAAATGTTGTGAGTGGAAACCTTTAAATGGCTTTGAAGATCTACACTGCAAGGGGTGGTCTTCATGAACTACTGTACATGATGGATCTACCTGCTGGTTCTGGTGATAACTGTTCAAAAGTATTTTCCAAAACCACTAGAATATTTGCCAGCTCAGAAATCTCAGTTTCTATGAACAGGGCATGGGGTGTAATCATGGGGCTGCTTATGATCATAAGTTTGTCTTATAAGCAGGAGCAGAGCCAACATTTTTAAAAGGGGTAGTAATGTTGTCAAAGAGATAGCAGTTTCCTCAGAAAATAAATAGTGCACCATTTTAAAACTCAAATTAGGCTAAAACAGACAGTTGATTGGCATAAGGGGTAATTGGTGATACTGCTATACTTAGCTGTTGTGCTAGCAGATATAAGGTTTTTCTGCTTTAACCTGTGGGACATACAAAGGTTGAATGACTCCAACTGCTTAGGCTATAACTGCAAATTGTTTCGCTTTTGATTTACTTGCTAAACAGGGATTTTAAATAGGCAGTATTCCTGTTGAGCAAGATGGTTACATAAACTGAAAATAGAATATGCACATAGTAATCTACTATCCTCTTCAATTATGCAGTCCACAAATTTAGTTTCCTTTATGACACACTGTTTATACAGGGTAGTACTATACTTTACATTAAGGATAGTAGGAAACAATTTTAAAGAGCAACTCTGCACTAACACATGCATTTTCCTAAACATTATGTTTCCGTTATTATGGCTCGAAGAGAATGCATTTTTTTATTTGAAGCTTTCAAGGCATTAACCTGTGATTGCCAGCCTAATAATAAGGCTCCATGAAAAGCATCTGACCTGTCCCCTGCTGCCCTCATAGTGCCTTTGTTTATGGTATCATGGTGCCTACCATGACAATAGATAGATGTTATCACAAACAACAGTTGTGAGGTATGTGGGGACAAAGTCTTTTAAAGGAGCAGTGAAATGTATTTTGCAACAATTGAAAATATGTAGTAGATCAATAACATGACAAAGTACAAAAGCAGGAAACAGTAGAATTATGCATAACTGTTGTAAATATCATAGTTTGAAGCCTTTGGTTTCAGTAAAATTTGCACTGTAAATGTTTTATGTACCCTCTTATACCATATTTGCGCATTTATTAATGCTCACTGTTCTGAGATGCTTTTTCCTCTTTATCAAGTTAAGAAAATGAGTTGATTACTATTCAATGCTGCTGACAGTGCCCTAGTTTAATCCCCTGTAACTTTCTATATCAGCAGTTTTACTTGGTGATGGAAATGTCCCTGTTAATGCTTAAATGACATTTTTAGCAGAGTTTTTACTGAAATGGGCATGTGGGAAGTGAAAACTGAATTAAAACCACAGTGCACAGATTGCAATGTTGAAGGCTGTATCAAATGAGGTATGCCAATAATGAACTTTAGTTAAAAATGCCTTTGTTCCTTGCTATTGAAATAATGTAATATGTGCCACCTGTACAATGCAAGCCTGCTTTATTAAATGAGAGAACATTGGGAAGGCCATCAGGTTAAAACATACTTTTCTAGTCAAGTGTCTGGAACTTCATGAAGGGCATGGGGTGCTCTAGTCCCTATTTTAACGTTGTTCTCTATTTTATTGTATTTATGTTTACCTTGTCCTGAGTGTAGTAGAACAGACTTGTTGTAAGTTGAAAGAATTTATACATCAACAAATGACCCATCATCTCTATTCTTATAGTGCCGTGGAAAGCTTAAACTCCTCTTGGACAAACACCTGAAACAGGCTTAGGGGCATCTGTTTCACTTCTTATACAAGAGAGACATGTATGATCCAAATGATAATTCTACTAAAGCAGAATTTCAATATCCACATGAGTTATTTCCTGTATCTGATGTCTTATGGGACTTACCCAGCACTGACTTAAAGACCCACTGAAGATACATACGTCTTTTCTCCTCAGTAAGTGCAATTACTGTATATCTCACTGTACTGAGCACTAAATATAGAAATAAATGGAACAAATATGTATCAGGATACTATCACACAGTATACAACTAAATACTAATTATTAGACACAGAGGGCAGAGAAAGGTTTGGTTCCTTCACAGCTACTTATGAATTATTGATTTTGTTTGTGCTGTACTCATATATACTTAAATCATAAAGCTTCATTAAACATACATTGAAAGGCTGTATTAGTCTGCCTCCATGAAAAAAAATGTATTGCTGAATAAATAAAAAAATTCTTAAAAGTACTGGTCTGATAAATGGACAGTCCTGTCCTGGGTTTCAACACAAATTGCCCTGTAGAATTGAAAATGAATTCCACAATGATATTGGTAGGATAGTATTAAAGCAATGTGCTGCAAGATGAGAGAAATACAATGAAGAAAATAAGTGCAGTGTTTTATTTGCATTAAGCTTCATTATAAGTAGTTTAATTTCTGTCAACAATCCAGCAGTGGTGTCTTTTATAGATTACATGCTACCGTAAATGAAAGGCTCTGCATTACTATGACAAATGCATCTGTCAACAAGGAAGAATGTAATTTGCCCCTGCTCTCAAGAACTACTCACCCTGTGACTCAATGAATGCTGGTATATGGATGTAATTTTCCTTGGATAGTGTAAGGAGAATAAACATCATGCAGGGGCCCTCAAAGAACAGTCCCAAGCTTCCGTAGAATTTGTAGATAACTGCAAATCAATACTACAGGCATAACATGTTGATTTTTTACAAGAAAATGTCCTATGAGCAGATGCCAGCCCATTGGCAAACAGTGATGTTACCACACATGACACTGGTGACCTGCATTTGGGAATAGAAACATAGAATATGTCTGCAGAGAAGGACCATCAGGCCCATATAGTTTGCCCAGTCTGACTATCTAACAGCTAGGTCTTTATTGCTAGCTGTACTGACTATTATTCCCTCCCAGCTTCAGGAGACCCCTGCATCTATACCATGCTACCTTGAATCCCACCACCATCCTTGCCCCACCACCTCCATAGGGAGTTTGTTCCAGTTGTCTACCACTCTCTCTATGAAGAACTGTCTACTGTTCTCTGACCCTCCCTCCTACTATCTGTATATCATTTCCTCTTGTTTTGATTGCCTCTTTAGCTGGAAAATGTCACCCACCGGCACACTGTTTATACCTCTGATGTACTTGAAGGTCTCAGTCATGTCTCCCTTTCCTTCTTTGTTTCAGTGAGTACATACTCAGGTCTCTCAGCCTTTTCTCATATGACAAATGACTGAGGCCCTCACCATCTTTGTTGCCTTCCTCTGGACCCAGTCCACCTATCACATCATTTTAAGATATAGTCTCCAGAACTGGACCCCATACTCAATCTGTGGCTTTACCTAGCTGCCTATACAAGGGCATTATGATCTACCACTTCCTGCTAGTGATCCCCCTACTGATACATCCCAGCATCCCACTGGTCCTTGCCACTGCCTTCTCACATTGCTTTGCCACCTTCAGGTCCCATGAAATGATTTTACCAAGGTCCCTTTCCAGCTTGTTACTTCTAGGACTTGCCCCCCATCTGGTATTCCACTCCTGTTTTTCTTGCCTAAGTGCATGATTTTGCACTTTTTGTATTGAAGGACAACTGCCACTCCCTGGACCACTCCTCCAGTTTTTCCAGATCCCTGGGCATTCTTTCCACCCTTCTGGTGTATCAACTCTATTGCAGATCTTCATGTTGTCCACAAATAGACATACCTTCCCCTCCAGTCCTTCTGCAATATCCCCTATAAAGATGTTAAACAGGAGTGGCCTAACACCGACCCTGAGGCACCACACTGGTAACCTTGCCTCCTTTGATGGTACCCTGTTTATGATTGCCCTTTGCCTCTTACCTCCTAGCTTAGCCAGTTTTGTACCCCACCTTGTTATTACCAATCCCAACCCTAGGCATCTCATTTGTGCAAGAGTCTTCTGTGCGCCAGAATCAAATGCCTTCCTAAATTAAAGGTACACAATCTTTACAGACCCCTCTTGATCCACCACCCTGGTGACCCAGTCAAAGAACTCTATCAAGTTCATTTGACATGACCTGCCCTCTGTGAACCTATGATGTGGCTGATCCTGTAGGCCACTGGATTCGAGATAATAGGTGATTCTTTTAACAGTTTCTCATGAGCTTGCCTACCACGATGTCAAGCTCACTGGTCATGTAATTGCCTACCTCCCCTTATCCCCAACTTTGTGTAGGGAACCACATCGCCTCTTTTCCAGTCATCGGGACCACCCCTGTTTCCAATGATTTATTGAAGAGGCTAGTCAGTGGCTCCACCAGTACTTTACTAAGCTCCCTCAGTACCCTGGGATACACCCTATCCAGACCCATGGCCTTGTCCACCTTCACCCACTAGCTCCCTGCAGGATGTCCTCATTCCAGAACAGACTGGAGTCCACCCACCTGCCACCACCTCTTTTTCCTGATTTGCCTACCCTCACTGTCCTCCTCTACCATGAACACTGAGCAGAAATAGCTGTTTAGTATATCCTGCCTTATCACGGTCATCTTCCACCAACCCCATCTTTGTCTTTTAGCCTGACTTTCCCTCCCCTTTGATGTTCTCCTCTCACTAACATACCAGAAAAGGTTTGATCCCTTTCTTGATTGAGTTAGCTATTTTCTCTTCTGTCCTTGCCTTCACTCTTTGACCACCAAACCTGCCTCCTTCTGCTTTTCCTGGTATGTGGCCCTATCCTCGTCCCTCTGCATCTTCTTATACCTCTTAAATCCATCTCTTCTCTACTATTACCATAGTGGCTCCTTTTTTTTTCTTTTTTATTGATCCCCTGCTGAGGGTTGGTGGCCTTTAGTATGGCCCTTTTGTTTTAGCCCACATTTCCTCCACATCGAGTTCCCCCTCCTCCTAATGCTTTTTGAAGGCAGTCTCCCATTTTCTGAAGTCCTCATACATGGAGTCAAGCACTTTCACCCTTGGTCTGATGACCCCCAGCTGTAGTTTTCACCATGAAACAAATGGTTCTGTGGTCCTCAGGTACCCAAGGGTTCTCCCCTTACAGATACCTCACCCACCCATTCCTCATTTGTAAGGATCAGGTCTAGAATTGCTCCCTCCTGGTCAGTTCCCTACCAGCTGCCTCATAAGTGTTCCCTGTAGGGAGTCAACAATTTCCCTACTGCTGGTATATTATAGATGGGGTGTCCCACCCACATCCAGCATGTTGAAATCCACCATCAGCGGCACTTCCCTCTGTTTGCCATCATCTGAATTTTTTCCAGAATTGCTCCATCAACATCTCCCGCCTGTGCTGGTGGCCTATATACTATGCCAGTGCATATGACTTCCCTTCTTTTCTGTTTCAAATGATACCCATATAGCCTCAGTCCCCCATCTGCCCTGCAATTCCATGGCCTTTATGTGTTCCTTCACATATAGTGCCATTCCCCTGCCCTCCCTGTCCTTTCTGAAGAGTACATACCATGATTCTGCCATGTCCCATTCCTGGCCATCGTGACCCCACATCTCTGTAATTCCCACAGTGTCCAGGTCTGCCTCAGCCATGACTGCTACCAAATTCAGGATTTTGTTTCCCTAGGCTCCTGGCATTGGTGCACATTGTTCTCCATTCACCAGACCTAGTTGTCTGCCCCTGGTTCTTGTTCCCACCCTCTTCCATGCCCTTGGATGTTTTCTCACCTCTACAGCTGACTATTCAGTACCTGCTATTCCCACCTTATTCCTTGATTGTTCATCCCATGGTGCCTCAAACCAGTGTCATCCCCTGGTGCTGCAATGATGACACCCTCCCCTGGTGTCCATCTGCTGCCCCTAGTCATGTTATGCTGTCTATGTGAAATTTTTGCAGTTGCACACTAACCCCTTCCCTAGATAAGTGAAGGCCATCCCCTTAAATAACCTCCTTTCCCAAAAATTCACCCCAATCACGGCAAAAGTGGTACCCCTAGATTGGCACCACACCTTCATTCAAATGTTTAATTCTGTGATCTCGGCCATATATCTCTACCTCCCTCCCTCCCACACAGGCAGTACTTGAGAAGTCCAAAGATGCTACCCTACCTTCTAAACTATCTGACAGTTGCACCAGGCTGTTTTTCCTCCTCCACTGGCTGCCTTGCAATGTCATTTTGTGCCTAGGTACATCAGGACCCCCAGTCTTTCATCTCTTTTATCTATCAGTTTACTAATCCTGTAGGGACAAAAGCCTTGATGGAAAAAATATTTTATTGTTATTTTCAAAAATGAATTATCATTATTATTTTATCTTATTTAATATGGTATTAAGATGGGGTGTTTACTTTTATTTCTGGTCAAGTTTAACATTGATTGAGTCTTAAAAACAGTAAAATGGAAATAATGCCATTTAAAATGGAGTCAACTTCAAAGTTCAGGAAAAATGGTTTCAAATAGACTATTTTAAATTTTGAGGGCTCTGTGCTCTAGCTGTAGAACAGAGATGATAAGATGGGGTCTAACTTACATGTTCCACATTCCCAGGAAGACACTTTTGTTAGGATTTATAGGTGTTTGTGTGGAAAAGCCTTAGCTAAAGCTATGTATCCATGGTTACTATCAAGATAAGAGATCATGTGATTGGTACACTGAGTAGTCTTAAGAGATGAGAAAAAATGAGTAAAAGTTTCATTACTTTACATTGAAATAAGTTGTTTTATTCATAGTTTAAAGATGCAATGTACTGCTGCTATAAAATTGGATGTTATAGGACATTAGTATGATACATAAGCTTACCAAGTTTTATAGTTGCAGAATGAAGCATTCAAAAGTTATGAATATAATTTATTTAATATCATTTTCTTATTAGAAAACTAGACAAATCTAGTATCTTGTGATAGCTCACATCTTAGGAAGTCTAACAAGATGAATATTAAATCTGTAGTTTGTTGCTATTGAGAGAAATACCATCTAAAAGTTTATAGTGAATTAGCTGTTCTGACAGTACTGATGTCTTTAAGACAAAAACAAAACAATATTGTGTGTCTTACAAAAACTATTGTTTTAAGGACTTTAGGAATGGGTTTTTCTTACAAATCTTATATCATTCTGTAGTTTAGACTATTAAGAGAAAATTATTGTTTTGTTTTGAGAAGTTTTATTGAAATTATGAAGTTATAACCTTAATAGTGTAGTTTAAAAAGTATCCATACTACAGCTATCAGACCTTTTCAAGAATGTTTGGCTTAAAGTAAAACACTTAATTATGCAAGTTTAATGTTCAGATTCATTAAATTAGACTTTCATTTCAAAAATAAATTTGACTCCAAAATAGGTTTGAGGAGAAGGGGCTGTCTTAAAGAGGCATGTCTATGTGTCAACATTTACCTTCTAAGATGCCCAACCTATTTGGTGACTCAAACCAATCCAAATCTGGTGATGACATCACCAGAGCAGTTTATAATAGTAAACACTGCTGGCCACTACCCAGATCTTGAGCTAACCATCGATGTAGGAAGACCTATGTTCAGTTAACTAAGAATTTTATGGTTTTATAATGATGCTAGGCCAAAGAACTTTGGGCCATGCCTGTTTGAAATGCAGGGTTAGCCAAGAAGAGCCAGAGCTCAGTACTGCTGAAGATATCCAGGTGCAAGAAACAGATGCAAGAACATTTTTATTGTGAAAGAAGCAAGATTTGTGTTATTTGTTAAGCATTTTGATAAGTAATGTTGCCTGCTGAAAACCAGGCAGATTTACTTTTAAGACTCACACAAGCTACACAGCGTGCTTGAGCAAAAGAGATCTCTTGTCCCAAGGTTTTAAAAAGCAGATGCACAACATGAAAGGGTCAATAAGCTTCAATTATTAAAACAGCTTGCTATTTACAAGAATCCAGTATTGCTATGGACTGTGAAACTGAAGCTGTGTTCAACAACTCTAAGAACTGACTTTTGGTAAAGTGATGTTCAGTAAAGGTTTAACTTGCAGAGTGAACCCATGCTAAAAGAAGTTCCAGGGTCAAAGTTAGCTGACAAAGTAACATTGTCATCAAAAGCCAGACTCAGCCAGAGTTCTAAGTGAAGAAAAGAAGACCCACTTCTACAACCAGAAATATAAGTATTCCTTTGTAATTACTTTCAGTAATTTTAATTAATAGTCTTGGTAATTTGAATTGGCTTATCTGGGAAAGTAAGAGGAATCTTCTTTAACTACAGAATCTGGATATCCAGCTTAAAAGCTTTACATTTAAAAATAATTTTGCATGATTTGAAAAGTTAAACTAAGTTTTACAAAAGTAGTACAAATCACTGATGTAATGAGTTATGGCCAGTTCTCATAGAAAATACATTTTACATGCAATGACGTTTTTAAACAAGTTTTATACAGAAATAATCTCAGATACTGATCTGATAAGTATATGTTCTTATGCATGAAAGTTATGTTAAATAATAAGTATGATAAAGTAGTATAACTGTTACCATTTAGTATGCTGAGTATTGCTTATTCCTTTACATTGTTTGTCAGCTAGAATTTGTTTTATTTGTTGCTGGATTTTCTGAAACAATTTTGTTGATGTTTGCAAAATTAGGCTTGATATTTATGCTAATGAGGAATATTAAGAACCATTGTATAGGTGTAAATAAAAAATATATTTTTTGTATAACTGTACGTGGGTATGCAGTGTCATTACCATTATACTTGAATCTGGAGAGCATAGGATAATATCACATGTGAATATTTATTATTTTTGGTAATTTATGAAATAATTTTGGGTAAGGCCAAAGGTAAATCCAAGTGCATTATTATAAAAGAGATATTATAAGCCTATGTTCTGACAATCCTTTCTCTATCCTTATTTGCTGTTGCCCCAGGTAAACAAATGACCAACACCTCTACTCCACTGCCATGGTCCAGTTTTGATTCCACTCCCTAACCATTTAGTCTCCTATCACTAGTACTTTTCTACCTCCTATGGCCATTTGCCTTCTCCTTTGGCTTTTGGTGGTCCCTTAATACCCTGTTTTTGTCAGGTACCCCATTTAAAGTTGGACAGGCGTCCCTAGCCTGGAACACATAACAGTTCTGCACCCTGATACTGACCTTTGGTATCATGCTACACTTAGTCACTTTTTACCCAATGCCCTTCCTCCCCACCACCCTCCACTCCTGGCTCTGCGGGATGGATGAGTGAGGGAGAACCCTGGCCAATATGTGCTGAAGTCTTGTGATTTCCTTCCTGGCCTCCTTCACTTGCCCCCATAGTTCATCCAACTTATAACATATTGGGCAACATCTTATCCTCCAGAGTGTTGCCCTGGATAGGATAAGCCCCATATCTATTGTACTGCACAAATCCCATTCCTTAGTGCTCAGGTTCCCTTATCTTATCTAATTGACTGAAGACACGGAAGGACTATAGCTATGTCCCTATTCCCTGCTCAATCCCTCTTTCAGCCTTGTATGTATAGTGCTCCTAAAATACCCAAATCCATACTCACAATAGTTTTAGTGAAAGCCTTGCTAGGCACTGTACTCTGTATAGAAACCACCTGTACAGTACTCCTTTGTACCCCACTGTAAGTATTGCCAACACAAGACTGATTTCACATTGCTCAATCCCTGTTACATACGCTTTCTGAAGATTTTTTACCTCGGATGTACCCTGCAGCTATTTTAGAATCAGTTTGTACCCCCATGCAGTGTCACTCCAACCCTTCCCTTTTATGTGGCTGCCTTGTGAGCAAGAGATGTACATAAGGCAGGTTCTGGTGCCCCAATACAATTCTTCTGTTCATTTGCTGTACCCCACACATCAATACCTATACAGTTTTAAGCTTTTAACTGTATGTCCCGGTGTTTCTCTGCCCATCTTCCCTTCTTTCCAGATAAAGGCTAACTTGCCTCTTCTTGTAGCTCCTCTTTGAATTTGCCATTCCTGTTTGAGCCAGAACTCTTTGTTGAGGACTCCTCCTCCTTCCATGGGCATTTAATAGAGGTTGGGGCTGGGGTGAGTGGGTGATGGAAATACATTCTGTGGCACTCTGTGTGGTGAGGAGAGGAATTGTCCTCCACCCAATACACTGTGCATTGAGAGGTGAGTTTTCCTTTTGCCATCTTTTGTTTCTCCCCGATGCTTCTGACAGTAGGTGGCCACTTTTCCTTTAGCTAGGTGACAATCAAGACCGGGGTCCTGTTGTAGGGAGAGCAGCCTGAGCTTGGTATAGCTGCTTCCCAATCCCTGAAGAGTCCAAGAAATATCCCACTTGGCTTCTGGTGAAACCCTGTTTGTGCTGGTCATCAAGCACAGGTCATTAAGGGCCAGCAGGAGGAAGAGGATCCAGCATCCCAGGGACACTGTCTTCCTCCCATGAGGGATGGCCACCATCTCCACTGCCCTACTGACACCAAGATGACCACAAGTGGCAATGCTGTCAGAGTGATGTAGGGGAGTGGGGATGCAGGCTGGTGCTTACTAAGCATGGTCATGTGCATGTACATGCATTCAGAAGGATGGAACCAGAAAAGCAGAAGAAGCCCCTAGCAGGGCAGGATCAGTACTGGCTCTCCATAGGCCCTGCACCATCGATGTGGCTCTCTCTCTGATCTGGGACCTGGTCTAAGCAGCATGAGACCTAGCCTGCTACACACTGCCAAAGAGTCGTCCAAGTGGAGGATGGGTTGGAAGATAAACCCATGAGAAGCTGTGTGATGGGACTGGAGAAGCTGGGATGAAGGAAGGTCTGCCAGGTGAAGAGGGGAAAACTTCACTCTTCACTATAGGACAGCCCAAGTGCCATCAGATTAGGCACTTTGAAAAAAAACCTTCACAAAGCTTGCCAGTGCCCTTGGCCAGCAAAGATTTACTTTAATTTGTTTGCAGAGCCCACTGAAAAATCTAAAAGAGTTAAAAACTTTTCCCCACCCTCTGTAACACCCATCTCCTCCCTCCCATTAAAAAAATAAAATGTATTTATTTATTTATTTAGCTTTGTTGACCGGGTAAGTGCACTAGACAAATCCTGCCTATTTTCAGGCACAACCCGGGAGGGGGATACAGATGAATGCCAACTGACCTTGAACCAGATTAAGCTGTTGGTGGTATTTTTAGTGAATGAGGAAATTTGGCAGGACACTGGGGAAATTCCCTACTCTTCGATAAGTGCCATGGGATATTTAACATCCACCTGAACTACCACCAATCCAGGCAGATGGGACCTCGGTTTAACGTCTCATCTGAAAGACGGTTAACCCCTCCCACATCTCCAAAAACATAACTTTCTATGACCCGCTTTCTACCAGCTCCCTTCCCCACACTGTCATTATAATATTTAAATGACCCTTCCCTTCAGGCAACTTTCACATGTTTAAATGCAATATACATTTTAGGATGTGGATTGCATTGTAAAACCAAAGTCTCAAGAAGATGAAGGCCCTTATCTTGGGGTATACCATATCAAGGACCCCACCCATGACCCCATCATTGGTCAAAGATAAATTCCCAAAATGGATTATTATGGTTCTGCTGAATGCCACTGCTTTGGGAGTGGTTCACAGGGCAACTTATGAAGTCTGCTTCAGGTCCTACTTAATGTATGTGAGGATCCAGCTGCTTGCAGGACACTTGCAAAGTCTGATATAGGTCTGAGTGTGACAACACAGCTATAGCTGATTTGCATATGGTCTGCGAGGGTCATACACAAAATGAGTCCCTATGGCTATCTAGTTCAAAAGGGAAGACAATTTATCACAAAAAACACATTTATGCATAAGGTAGGGTTTATGATTAAAGTGACAAAAGTAAGAAAAATGCGACATTTGGATTTTTGAACCCTAACTCTGCCCAACCCATCCACCACTCCCATGAATCCCTTAAAATGAACAATAATGTACAATCCAGGTTTCAAGCATATGTTTTATCATCATAAATAAATATAACATGAGGAATACAGTTGCACCCATTATGAATACTGCATTTGTGTGTTGGGAGACATAGGGCCACAGGATATGGATCTGGGGCAATGTTTTGACTCTTTTCTAGATATATACTTTCCTCTTTATCTACCTGCCTCCTCATAGATAAGAATTCTGTCCTCCAAAATTCCTCTCTATTTATTTTTCCTACTAATTTTAAGTCAAGTCCTGAGAAAACCATAAAAAAATCTCAGGGTTTATGACCCTGTGCTATTCTTTGAGACCCACATTAAACATACCAGCAAAACATAATTTGTCATAATATAAGGAATAATATATGGTGACCATTCCATCAAGGCTGTGTTTCCATTGAAGGGTTGAGACAACAGCATATGGACCTCAAGAGTGAAGCTTGAGAGGCCCATACTGTTACCTCAACCCAAGATGGAAAACACAAGCTATGCTGTATGGTCACCATATTTTACTTTTATAGTATATGATTCTGTACAGGTAAGTCGAGAGGGGTGAGAGAGAGCAAGAGAGAGAGAAGAGACAGAGAGAGAGAGAGAGCGTGAGAGCCCAGGAGCGGCTGTGCTGAGTAAAGGCTACCAGTAGATATTGTAATTTACTGCATATATTGGTGTAATGATAACCATGACTGGGAGATAGCCATACCTGGCTACAACATATTCAGAAGAGACAGGGCAGGCAGGAAGGGAGGGAGAAGGAGTGGCACTTTATGTGAAAAATTCCATAAAGGCCACAGAGATCCAGGAGGAACAAAATGGGGAGAGATACTGTGGGTTAAGCTGAAAGGAAAATGGGTTAGCATCCCACAGGAGTGGTCTACAGAACACCAGCCCAGGAGGAAGAAACAGATAGAGAGTTGATGCTAGCCATCCATAGGATGGCAGACAAGGGTGAGGTGGTGCTGGTTGGAGACTTCAATATTCCAGACGTGAACTGGAGCCTCCCAGCAGCAGCATCAACCAGGAGTAGATTTATCCTGGACTCCTTCAAGTGCCTTCCTCAAGCAACTGGTCATGGAACCAACTCGGCAGAAGGCAATACTGGACTCGTGCTCCCAAACAGTGACAGTGTGATGGGGGTAACAGTGGGGGAGCATCTGGGGAACAGTGACCAACAGTCAATGTGGTTTGAAATCATAGAAGGAGCAGAACCAAACCACACAAAACACATATCCTGGATTTTAGGGGCAGACCTTGGGGAAGTGGGGAGATGCTTGAAAGAGGCATTAATGGAATGGGAGGGAATCAGGGGTTGTGGAACAGTGGGCAATATTTGAAACAGGGATTACAAGAGCAACAGAATTATGCATTAAGCAGGTTAGCAAGAGGAAAAGGAAGAGGAGGCCATTATGGTTTTTCCAAGGAGGTAGAGAGTGCAAGCCAAAAAGATCACTTTCAGGCAATACAAAAAGACGAGGCAGAAGGGGTAGGGAGAAGTACCAGGAGAAGCAAAGGAGGCAGGAAGGTCAGTAAGGAAGCCAAGGCTCAGACAGAAGTTAGCATCACAAAATCAGTGTGTAGAGGGGACAAAACATTTTACAGGAACATAAGAGAAAAAAGAAGGGCAAAGGGAGGGATAGTGAAATTGAAGGGAGGATGACAACAGTAAAGCTGACATACTGAACAGATATTTCTGCTCAGTCTTTACTGAGGAAGAGGAGGGTAATGGGCCTGAAGGGAGTACAAGGGGTGGAACAGCACAGAAATGGAAACAAGTCCCTTTACATGGGAAAGGGTCCTAATGGAACGGAAAGGAATAAGAGTCGATAAAGCAATGGACCCAGATGGGTGCACCCAGGGTCCTAAAGGAACTAAGAGAGGTGGTGGCTGAACCTCTGGCAAGCCTGTTTAGCTGATCACTGGAAACAGGAAAGGTACACAAAGACTGGAGGATAGCAGATGTAGTCCCCTTACACAAAAGTGGGAGCAAAGAGGAAGCAGGGAACTACAGACCAGTCAGTCTGACCTTGGTAGTGGGAAGATCATGGAAGCACTAATGAAGGAGAGACTGGTGGAACATCTGATTGCCAACAGACTACAGGACCCAAGGCAGTATGGTTTCACCAGGGAGAAGTCATGCCAGACCAACCTCACTGAATTTTGGCTGGGTGACAAGGGAGGTGGATCAGGGAGGGCAGTGGGTGGCCTATCTGGACTTCAGCAAGGCTTTTGACATTGTGCCACATAGAAGGCTATTAAACAAACTGGGGAATATGGAGTGAGCAGGACAGTAGTACAGTGGGTAGGTAACTGGATGGGTGGCAGGACACAGGGGTGGTAAATGGCCTCACTCCACAGGGGAAGAGTGACCAGTGGAGTACCACAGGGATAATTGCTGGAACCAGTTCTATTCAATGTCTTCATCAGTAACATTGCATAGGACCTAGAAGGCAAAATTTCCTGTTTGCTGATGACTCAAAGCTCTGTAGCAGAGTGGACACACCAGAGGGTGTAGACAGAATGAGGAGGGACCTGCAGAAACTTGAATAATGGTCAAGGGTTTGGCAGTTGAAATTCAATGCAAAGAAGTGCAAGATAATGTATATGGGGCACAAAACCCTGGAACAACATATCAGTTGGGAGGTGAGGATATAGCATGCACCAAGCAGGAAAGGGACCTTGGGGTTATCATCTACTCACCATTGCACACTCTACAAATCCTTAGGGTGGCTTAACCCCAGGGATGTTTTGATCAAGCCATGGGCTGCCTAATTGATAACACTCTCAGAAATCTTCACCAGTCTCCTTTCACCTACTACTATTAAACAAGGTTGTGTCTAGAACCCTAGGTCCTCCTCCACTCTTTCTCTGGTAGTCCCACGCACCCATTCTGCCATGGGCAGTAAAGCCTTTCTGTGTCAGCCTCCTCCCACAAACAATCTGCTCCTCCCTCACACATGTCCCTCAAAACAATCCCACGAGCCTGACTCCTGACTTGAATTCTCCTGCAACTGTTCCCAGACCATGTCTTGGCCCCTGATCCACCCTAGCCACCTCATTGCACCACCTTTCTGCACTGCTCTAGCTCAGACTTCTTACTGCCAGCATTCACCCTGCCTGCTAGTACCATTTTTGTGCTTATCTACTTTTGCTTATTGTCCCTGCTATCTTATTTCCTCAGGGCTAATTCAGGGCTGCCCTGACAAAAATAAACTGCTGTATTATAGTCGAATGTTTTTAGCACCTCTATCTAAATGTATGACAGCTCAACTATTGTAAATAAGCTTTTGTTCTGTGTAATTGTACATAATTTTTTGATCTGTAGACCAAGACCTTCATATTGTTACCCAGTCTCTACTTCTCTGTGTCCAAATTGTTTCACTGTCCCTACATGCACTTGTATTACTGCTGGATATGCACTTTTGTACTACTACTAATGTCCACCTTGCTGCCTCTCTTTGGGGTCCGGATCATGGCTGAAATTGGTCCTTATGGATCAATCAACCTACCCAGTTATCAAAAGACATAAATAAAATCTCTGTTGACCTCAAGGTAGGGAAACAGTGCGACAAACAGCAGGTAAAGCAAATGGGATGATGGGATGCATAGGCGGGGCATCTGCAGGAAAAGTGAGGTCATAATTCCACTATACAAGACACTAGTGAGGCCACACCTGAAGTACAGGGAGAAGAACTGTACAGTTCTGGAGACCTTACCTACATAAGGACATAGACAGGGTAGAGAAGGTTCAGAGGAGGGCAACAATACGGTACAGGATTGCATCACAAGTCCTATGAGGACAGGCTGAAGGACTTGAGTAGTACTCCTGGAAGAGATGAGGGAGAGAAGGGATATGATAGAGACATACAAGAACCTTACAGGGAGGAACATGGTGCAGGAATACAATATTTTCAGTAAAAAGATGTTCCCAGGACTAGAGGGCATGGGATGAAGTTGGAGGGAGGGCGAGTCAGAGGAAACATGAGGAAGAATTTCTTCACAGAAAGGGTGGTGGACAAGTGGAACACCTTGCCAGAGGAAGTGGTGGGGCTGAAACAATCACAGGATTTAAGAATGTATGGGATAGACATAAGGGAATTCTGGCGGTAAGGGCAACAGACTTCTAGAAAACATAAAGTGAACTTACAGTACAAGTCACATTAAACTGTTCCTACAATTAGTTGTTTTAACATTTCTGACTGAGTTGCAAAGTGTTGCTGGATTCAGTACAAAGCCTTGCACAAACTGTTTTCTTTAGAGTTAGAACTTAGTTATGCATTGCATTTTGATTGGACTGCTGATGCAATCCAAATAAGTTGCAAAAACATTTTACAAACATTACTCTTGAGCTTGTTATTCATTGAAAAAAATGCAACATGAGCTGCCAATGCATTGCCAACTGTAAAAACATTGCTAAACCAACTCAGTAGTGGAACAGTTTAATGTGACTTGTACTGTATAAGCTCAAATAGGAGATCATGTAACATAGGCCCTTATCTGCCGACAGTGTCTATGTATCTATATTAAAAAGAGGATAAAATCTGAGCAGTACCAGTTTCTCATTTTCTTGTAAGCAGTTCAACAGTTGTGCTGGTATACAGAGAAAGAGAGACTGTCTGAGGACGAGGAGGAGCAGCTGTGGCTGTTAAATGTTACCATGCTCAGGGAATCCCAGATTGAGACATGCTGAGGGTAAGCATCGTAAACTGCTAGTGCGGTCACAAAGGCAGACAACAGCCTGCAAAAGTCTCAGTGACTGAAAGTGAAAGTGGGTGTCAGGGAGAGTCAGCGCAAGCAGGACACAGATGCACTTGATGGTAGAATGTGGACAACAACTTTTAGAATCTGCAACTTTTGAGAGCCACTGAATTCCATACACAATAAGACCTATCCAGGTACCATATTACAGTTTACATATTAGGTTCTACCTTGCTCCCTCCTCAGTACAAACACTCACACATGCATTGGTAACATCTAGTGTTGACTAATGCAACTCCTTTCTTATTGGCCTATGCTTCTTCCTTTTAAATAAGCTTCAAAGTGCCCAAAATGCAGCAGCTCATCTTCTGGCAAGGAATACGGGCAGAATCACATCAGACACATCTTTCATTACAAAGTTGCTCTCCTGACTTTCAAAGCCCTACATGGTCAAGCTGCAAACTATCTTGCTGACCAGATCCCTATATACCTAAATGTCCACTTCACTCTGCTGAAGTAACATCCTCTCCATTCTTTGTGAATCTATTTATGTTTGGTGGTTATTGTTTTCCTACACTACACTGACCATGTAGAATGGACCTCCCTAAAGTTCAATCAGCTGACACTCTTTACAATATCATGTCTAAAAGCCTCTCTTTACTCCATGTCTTATAACTGTTTGCATTTATCTTCTATCACATCCTCTATTACCTATTGAACTATAAATTATAACTACTTTATGTACCACACGATTCATCTGATAACTTATCACTGTGTCTTTTATTTGTTCTTCTTCTCACTTTGCCATTTGTAATTCATTTTGTGATATACGGTATACTAACATATGAAAATTGCTAGCAGATAAAGGCCTAATGGTCTATCAAGTCTGCTTGACTGTACAGCTAGCATCCCTTATTTTGCAGCTGCCTCCCTCCCATGCCCCCTTCCGTGACCCTCCCTCTTGCCCTGTCCCAGCACCTTTTGAAGCAGCCACTGTTCTACTGGATACCACCTCCACCAGTAATGCATTCCACCCTGCCACCACCCTCTCTGTAATAAAGTGTCTCCACATCTCCCTCCTGAACCTTAATCCCTCTAGTCTCATATCATGGCCCTGGGAGTCCTTCCCTCTCTTACATTAAAAGTCCCTCCATACCCCTCTTGTTTATTCTTTTCATGTACTTGAAGGTTTCAGCATATCCCCCTGTCCCTCATCTCCTCTAGTAAATACATGTTCAACTCCTTTGCTTCTTCTGCGTATGTTAAGTCCCCAGCCCATGGATCATCTTTGTGACCCTGTGCTACATCCTCCAGTAACTTAATGTCACTCTTCAGCTACGGGCACCAGTATTGCATGAAGTACTCCAGATAACGGTCTACCCAGTGACCTATACAATGGAAGAATCACCTCCCTTCTCAAGGATATACCCCTTGCAATGCATCCCAGCATTCTATTGGTTTTTCAGCAGCCTTTCTACATTGTGCTGAGTTGTTCATTGATCCCATAATGATCACCCCCAAATTCCTCTCCTCCTCTGTCACGGCTGGCTGCATACCCTCAGCTGGTAGCTCCTCCTTGGGTTTCTTGCCCAAAATGCAGTACATTGCACTTTTGGCATTGAACCCCAGTTGACAGGCATCCGATCAGGCTTTCAGCTTTCCCAGATCATCCTACAACCCCTGTCATCCTGCTAGATTGTCCACCACTGCTCCCAACTTGGTGTGATCAGCAAACAGACTGATCTTACTCTTGTTGTTTACTGATATGTCTGCAATGAATATCCCAAACAACACTTGTCCTGGCACAAACCCTGTGGGACACCACTCTTCACCACCCTTGGGGATGAGAGCTCCCACCCACCACCACCCTTTGCTGCCTTCCCTGAGCCAGTTCACCCACCACTTCACCATGTATGTGTATGAAAGACACTATACAAAAGGACATTTAAATTGATAGTGCCTAATGATAGTCTCTGTGCTGGTTTACAACAGTGGGGAATCCTGGTGCTGGCCAGTTGATGGCAAAGGGTGAGATGCCAGTCAAACATACTGTATGTATTTTAGGAGTAGTCATATTTAATTGAAGATCTACAGTGGATATCACTGGCTGATCAAGATTTGCCTATATCAACTACTGCTTATACACAGAAGTGTAAGGATACAGCCCCTCCTTACCTGTAATAGCACACAGTGAACTGCACACTTTGTCCCTCAAAGGAGCTACTTTCATGCAGTAATTTAGACAAAACAAGAAAAGAATAATGGAAGCTTTAAGCGTAGCTGTTGGTGCAAATCTGCAAATTTATTTCAGTGCAGGAGACTCATCCAGGACACCAAATGGAACACCCCTACATTGCTGGTTAGGGCTTCATCAGGGAACAGTGCTCTGTGCTACAGCTGAGTTTAAATAATACTCTTGTTATACATTCATGATCTAGTAATGACATCATCCACTCAACCTGTACAAAGTGGAAAGAGTGGTAACAACATTTACTGCATATGTAACAATCAGTGAAAGTGACTTTCACTTAAATTCAGACAGACTTATCAAGGTGATGTCATGAACATGTCTATACAGAACCTCCCTGTCACATGTACCTGGCCGCTGACTAAATCAGAAACAGTTACACTAACTCCAATCAATGATTTAAAAGGGAATTATAGTTCTTGCACATTACTATTAATGAAAAATTGTGCTCTAGAACATGTAAAGGATTTCAGCTCCTCCACAGCCACTGGGTCTGCAACCAATAGAAGAAACAATTACTTATCCTTTAATTTTGTACTGGACTCACCAGGGCCACTTGTGCAAATATTTGACTACTATAGTCTAATGAAGTTAATGCTACTTCCAACTACATATAGATATTGGCTAGATTAAAAAAACACTCTTACAAGATTCATTTTAGTAAGGAACATTGTTTAACCAGGAGTAGCACACTAAGCCAAAACTTGTTTCCAGATGTGACCTGGAAGCACAAGGAAGTTAAGTGACTTGCTTAGGATCACACAGTATGCACCTAGGTGGCTGTGGGATTCAAACCCAGGTCTCCAGATCCGAGTTCAGAGCCTTAATCCACTGCGCTATACTGCCTCCTTAGTAAGTTCATATATGATGAAAAATTTGATGCCCAAATTTCAGACAATTCCAACTCTGTTTTCTATTTTAAGCGTGCATTTACTATATTTTTCTGTTTTGTTGTTTATGGGTGAAACCCTCCTCAAGATGGTTCTTATGTCCTCACTGAACATAGAAATGGCGGTAGTCCATGTATCGGGCAAAGGAAATGTAAGCCAAATTAACATTCCAATAGCTTTCAAAAAGTCCTCTCAACTGCTTTAGTACTCCCTCAACTAATTTAGTAAAATGTATTCAGTATCTAACATCATAACACGAATACCTCATATCCTATGTACAATCATTCTGTCATCATCACAGTCATTCCAATTCTACCATCATCCTTAGCCCTCTCAATCACCCCTCCATGTTGCCTAAGCATTCCTACATAATATGCTCAGTGGTCTATTGAATTCAAGGCCTTGGCCTGTGGTTTGATTGAATTGTAGGCCATGCATGCCACACCCACATCAAGTGATGCTAAACTGTCCATATCCCAGCCACTGCAGAATGATCATTTTCTTTGCTCCACCATCCTCCCTCCTCCTCTTCTGGTAGCGTCTCTTACTCCTTATGGGATTCCTGGTATTTCTTTCCTAGGCACATTTGGTCTAAGTGAACCTCATCCATCCAAATGGGACCTCGCAGCCTGTTGTGTCTACCTGCTCCTGTCCCACATCCTGCATCTCAGTATTTCTGGAGAATGTTATGAGACAACTCATCAAGTCCCTCCTCCCTTCCTCCCTCCCTTCCTCCCTCCTCCTCCCTCCCTTCCTTCCTTCCTTCCTTCCTTCCTTCCTTCCTTCCTTCCTTCCTCCCTCCTCCCTGACACTAATTTTCTCTGCAGTTATTTGACAAGTTCAGATTTCATGGCTCCCATCAACTCATATTTACCATCTACTATCTACATCTTTACTATCTACTATATACACAAGGCTCTGTGCTTGGTCCTCTTATTCTCAATCTTCCTAAATGACCTGCCCTCTGTCTGTCCCTCCCTCCTCAATCCACATGTATGCAGATGATACTGTTTTGTTTGCATCTGAGTTAAGTCCTGCTAAGTTACAACCAGTCTGTAGCATGATTTCAATGAAGTTCAGCTCTAGTTTGCTAAACATCATCTCTTCCTCAACACCAAGAAGACTGTCTCCATGACCTTCGGTACTAAGCAGAGACTCTTAGGCTTCCCAACCTTCCCTCCTTCCACACCCTGGATGGAACGATTCTAGAGAGACCTCCTCCTTCAGATACCATGGGGTCTGGCTGGACCAACACCTCAACTTTTCTGGGTATATTGATGCCATCCTGAAAAACTGCACCTAAGCTTGGAGCCCTATTTAGGAACCATAGCTGCATCCCTCTTACAGCTGGGTGTGAAATTGTCCAAAAGATGATTCTCCCCATTATTGACTACTCTGATGTAGTTCATGGTGCTGCTCCCAAAACACCCCTGACCAGATTGGACACACTATTTCACTCTTTCTGTCGCTTGCCCTTGATGCCCCCTCCTCGCACACCCTGACTGCGATCTCTACCAGGCACTATCCCTCCCCTCCCTTCTCTCTCAAACAGACACCTATCCCATTGGGCTAAACTCACTTCTAAACACTGGTTAGGGTCTCTCCCCAACTACCTCTCCCCCTCCTTTATCACACCACCTTCTCCCACTCATTCTCTTAGATCAAATGATGCACGCACCTTGTTAATCCCTAGATGCTCCACCCGAATTGGCCAATCTGGTTTTATTACCACCTTTCCAAAATCTGGAACTCCCTTCACCCTCAAATCCACTACTCCTTCTCCTCCTCCCACTCCCTATGTTCTGTTCTACACAATTATCTCTCTTCAAACTGCACCTGCCATGAACCTCCCTAACTGCACACTCACCTAATGCATAGCCTTCTATCCTTCCTGAATCTTCCCCTGCCTATTAATCATTCCTCCACTCTCTTGTAGCTTCCATCTTCCCCACCCCTCCCTTGCATTCCTCCTCCAAAACCACCCTCTCGCCCCTTGCCTGCATACTAGTCACTCACCCCTTGTCTGAACTTACCCACCTATTGACCCATCCTACTTGCTGTTATATCCACCTTTCTCCACCCCATCCCTAGCAGTTACCCCTAGGCCCCCTGCAGGGTTCATCTACATCATGAGGGGATCCTGTGGGCTGTGCTCCAGACTTCCTCCTCCCCTGTCATCTCCTTGCAGTCTTTCCTACCCTCTTTCTTCCCTCCTCCACTTGCCATGGTTCCCAAACATCCTGTAAAGGTCCCAGTAGCTGCCCTCTACCCCATCTCATCCACATCCTCTCTATCTTCACCCTCTCTGGCACTTTATGAATCCTCCTACTGATGCACTTACAAATATACTTCCTTGACTCCCTGGTACCCACCAGTATTTTCCCAATTTTTCTCCCTTAGTTACCCAATCTTCCAGCCTTTGTTTTGTACTAGGTCCCTCCCTGTGTCACTCTCATGTTCTCAGTCCTTGTTTCCTATTCCCAAGTGTTGCTGCCAAATGTTTTGTTCAATGTAGGTATCTTTTTGCAAATGATGACTTAAATGTATTATTGTTTGTTGCTCCATAGTACAGCTCTCCTCAGAGCTCATCAGGAGACAAGCAACTTGTTGTGCTTTCCTAGTGAAACTTTTCAATAAATAAATTTTATTTATTTATTTATTTATTTAAGAGATTTGCCAGATAAGCATACTGAAGCGGATCCACTCATTTCCAGATGTGACCTGGGAGTTACATACATGCAATACAAATGGAGCACAGACCATGGTGCATACATCAGGTACAGAATGAGTACATAAAGGGTGAAACATCAGGTGCAGAAAATGTTACAGGCTGGACTATGCATTTGGTATTTAATTATGAGTTTAGTGGAGAGTGCATGAGTTGCTGTAACATAGTTGGGGTCTATAACTGTAATGCATAAACAGACAGTGACACATTGGTGAAGGAAACAATTATAGTCAGTTGTTGGACAATTGTACAGTTTATGGCACGTTACGATGCCTCTTGCTACCAGAACTAATAAACTATGGACATAAAATGTCTTTACACAGTGATTCCCCACAACAATGGCATGACAGCTCTGCAGCCCTTTCTGAACAAGCGGGAGTCTAACAGTTACCCACACACATTAATCCAACTGTCTGAACTTGTTCTTTAACCTAATGCTTTTCCTTTCAATAACAGCTTTTTTTTTCAGCAGGTCTGTGGAGTTGCCATGGGTACCAGGATTGGTCCCAGCTTTGCCAGTCTGTTTCTTGGTTGGGTTGAGGAATAATTCTTCTTTTCTTCCCAGGTGCTGTGTCTGACCTTACAAGCACTACATAGAAGATTGTGTGGGGCAACCTTCTGCTCATGGTCACCTTCCAAATTTTCTGGGGCAGGTTTGCCACATACCATCCTTCACTTCAGTACACTGTTCAAGTATTCTCCTTCACACTGTCTTTTCTTGATATCAAAGTGTCAGTACAGAACATTGGTCTAAAGGCATCAGTTTATTACAAACCCATTGACTTACAGAGCTTTCTATTCCACACCTTCATCCTTTCTAAACATGTTAAGAATGGTTTGCAGCTTTTCAACTTTGTATAATATTGGATTTTGAGTGGGATTTGGAAGGGATTTTGTGGTTTTCTCCTGATTTGCAACTTAATGTTTGAGCTCACATTGTTTAGTGAGTGCAGGAATTCCTTCCATTTTGTAAGTTCCTTTGTGATTTTCTCCCTCCATAAGTGCTGTGTTTGTCTGACCTGCAGTATACTGTGGATTTGGTTTGTACACAAGCTGTTTATATTGTAATTGTCAGGGTGTAACCTTTTCCTTGTACAAGATTATAGGAACGTGCTAAATATGTTTATCAACTCTTTTGATCAGGGAGCTTTATTGTCTGATGTGTTTTACCCTGTATGAGCATTTTGAATGTTAATTGTCTGATTATGCAGAAATTAATAAACATAACATTTAATAGAATGGTTTGCTACATTCTCAGTTTCTTAGACTTTGCAGGCTGTTCAGCAAAGATGAAGGATTTTGTTTAGCAGGCTCAAATAATGTCCCAATTTATTAAGAGAAGTTACGTAGCATAGTGGACATAGCACTCTCCCCAGTCAGCAATATACCCTATAACCTTGAATCTCACAGGAGGTGCTTTTGTGCAGCAATATTTGCAGTATGTATTCCACTGGTATTTCACTTCCATGCCAATAGTCCTTCTCTTTAGAGGACCATCATTATGTGAACTTTCCTATTCTGAAAACTAACTCTAATAAGGAAGCTTCACCCATTGCCTTCAATTGCAGACCTAGCCTCCATTATCTCTTGTTACACAGCAGCCTCCATACTCTGAACCATTCTCTCCTGCCAGGTACCAAGGCTTGTAACAGAACTCAATGTTACACTTGAAAATTCATTTCTAGTGTCACTGTCATGCTAGGGAGTTGAGTGAATGAATGTCCTTCATGCCTTTGTGTTTGTTTAATCTCCTGTTTGAAGGAAAACCCAAAGTGATTCTGCATCACTGAAAGCTGTTATTGTCACTGTAGTTTATTTCTTTATTTTTAATGTAAGTTAATTGTAGGGTAGTAATAGGGTAAGCATTGTGTTAGCTAGTGGAAGCTGACATGAGTAAATTGTTAGACCATATAGTTTTATTATTTAGATAGCAGTGCACATAATAAAGTAGCAGAGTTTCATGTTAATCTTCATTTCCGTTGGCTCCTCCAGTAGCTACTGGGTCAGAGGAGCACTATACTAGGAAGTGAGGAACAGAAGTGGTGACTGGGCTGATTACCCCAGGCCTCCAGTGCTGTGCAAAAAGCATGTTTGTGCTGAACTTGTGTTAAACTGTGCCACATTCATCTGTGGTCAGACTGAATTGGTTGTTTCATCACCCTCCTTATTCTGTGGCTTGTGATCACAGCTTTGGAAATTCAAGGAAGCAAGCCATTGAGTGAAGAACTGGAACAGCTGTTTTTTCTGGAAGGTGGGAGTGTGTGAAAAGTGATTGCTGGAAGGGAGCTGGGAATGCAGCATTGCTTGGAGGATTGGTTGATCCACAATGATCTGGCAGAGACTTGGCAGGAAAGTGCCACAGAGTGAAGTCTGAGATGTAGGAGAAGACAAGCCCTGGGGTCAGTGGTAGAGAGATCCCTGGGCTAAGTCCATTTTTATGTTTGTTTGTGCGCATGGGCAAGAAACATAGTGCCACCATATGACTTTTGGAGGAGTGTGCTGCCTGCTCTTCCAATGCCTGATTCATTTTGCAGGCACTACCACACTGTACCAATGAATGGCTAAGATGTCTATGGCAGCAGTTCAGATGCAGTGGCATGCAGTTGAAAGAAAACTACCGTTGCAATCAATGGCGTGATAACATATGCAATTACATATTGACATCAATTGGCGCAGCCACCTCTCATTCCCCATGGAAGCTGAAGGGGTGTCCACTCCCCTGTTGGCATGCCCACTCCCCAGTTCATTTGCCGATTGGGTAGCCCAATCACTGTCGGCATAATGTCCCCACAGTTGTTTTAAATTAATATGGCAGTGGCTATTGCCATCCACCTCTCATAATCCCCATGAAAGCCAATGAAGGTACACAATCCCCTGTTGGCATGCCCTCCCAAGTTAATTTACTGATGGGGAGCCCAATCCTCATCAGCATAATGCCCCCTATTTGTTGTGTGCCAGGGGCCCAATCCCCTCGGCTCATGTGCCCCCAAACACTTTGTGCCAAGGGTGCCCAATCCCCATCGATACAGGCCCCCAACAAACACCCAGGTAGCACGCTGGGATCCCACCCCAGTGTACCAAACCACCTGTGAAAAAGCAAACCTTCTCATTTTTGTTTTTTTCCTGCAAAAAGAAAGAAAATCACTCATTGAGTCTGGTGCCCCTCCCCAACCCCACCCAACCTCTACACACCCCAACTCCCCACTCCCACCATCACCCCATACTTACCTCCGGAGCCTGGCAAAATGATCTTTGGTGGACCAGGAACACATCTGCACTCATTAAAGCCAACCCCAAACTGAAGAAGTGCTGGTAAGCTGTATAATGGCATAAATGTTTTTTTTTCAACTTATATGGATATCTCAGCCATTTTCGTGAATTGTGGCACCACATTTTCAACATGGGGTTCTTGGAACCCTATCTCATGAATTCAGTGACTGTCATCTGGTTATTCGGTCCAGAAAGGTGATTTCACGGTCACTGCGTGGAATCACCTTTTGGACTGATTAATGAAACAACAGTGTCACTGTTCATGAGGTAGGCTCCCAAAAGCCTATGTTGCAAATTTGGTGAAAGAATTCAAAAATGACTGTGTTAAGCAAGTGCATTGTGCAGTTTCCACACACACTCGTAACTTCGGAATTTGTAATATTTTCACTCCATATTTTCAACATTGCCATTTTCACACTTCCTTATGAACAGTATAATGGTCATTTTTCATCCTGGCCAAAATGCGTTTCGCGCCGGTGCAGAATAGCATGGTTGCTGTTGAAATCAGTGTTCGGGACAGATTAAGAAAATCACAGTAATACTGTTCATGAGCAGAGGTCATAAAATGCCTATGTTGAAAATTTGGTGACAAAAGTCCATAAAATGACTATGTTATGAGTGTATATTGTGCAGTTTCCACACGCTTGTAACTATGAGAATTTGCAATATTTTCAACATTGCCAATTTTGCACACCCTTTAATGAACATTACAGCTATCATTTTCAAATCCTGACCAAAATGAGTTTTCGCACATCTGCGACAAGAGCAGTTGCTGGGGAAATCAATGTTCAGGACAGATTAAGAAAATCATAATGACAATGTTCATGTTAGGAGGTCACTAAATGCCTATGTTGAAAATCTGGTGACATAATTCCACTAAATGACTGTGTTATCAGCGTGTTGCGAGTTTCCATGTACACTCATAACTTCAAACATTTTTAATATTTTCACTCCAGATTTTCAACATTGTCATCTCTTCACACCTTCCTATGAATGGTACAGCTGTCATTTTCACATCCTGCCGATTTATTGTTTTAGCACATCTGGCACAGAATGATACAGTCGCTGTGGGAAATCAATGTTCAGGAAAGGTTAATAAAATCACAGTGCCACTGCTCATGAGTAGAGGTCCCAAATGCTTTCATGAGGTGGGTGTCACAAAAGGCCATACTGAAAATTTGTAGTGCAAATTCCAACAAATGCCAGGCATTAGGGTTTCTAACCATAACGTCCCACCCTGTACAGACTGACAGGCATTAGGGTGTGCCTTTGGATTGCTGGCTATAATGCTTATGCCATTCCACCCCAACCCCCACCCTGAAGCCAGTGATAGGCATCAAGGTGTGCCTTGGACTCTTCAGCCCCACAGTTCACCCCATTCTCCTATACTGCACCCATTTCAGCATATGTCCTATGAAATGGGGTGACTGTAAAGCCTAACACCTCATGGCACACCTTAACACTTGTCAGTGTCTGCAGGATAGGGTGAGATGAAATGCCATGAGTACCATGGGCAATGACCCAAAGGCATACCCCAATGCCTGTTCATCTCTGCAGAGTGGAGTTGGGGTGGAGTGATTTCAGTACTTCACTGCCATTCCTATTCTGCATCTGTTTAACTCCTGCATGTCCAATGCTAATATCAGCAAGCAAACATTCGGCATTGACAAATGCTTGTTATTTAGCCTACTGCAACTATTCCTGCCTATCTGGATTTGCTTGGCTCTTCCAGTAGTGGCAGTACCAGAGAGGGCTGTGACATTTTGCATTTTGGGACATAAACTCAGGTGAAAATAGAGTTTAGGGTTGTACTAGTTTGGTTACAACCCTATATCATTATTATGTTTGCTTGTACACAGGTGCAAGAAACATAGTGCCACTACTCGAGGTTTTCATAGGTGTGGCACCCCGCTCCAGTGCCCTCAAAGTTTTGCAGGCACAGCTGCACCACATTAATGAATGTCCCAGCTGTCTATGACAGCAGTTCAGATTGCAGTGGCCTTCAGTTGAAAGCAAACAACCGCTACAATCATCGGTGGTAAAGTGTAGACAATTTGCATACTGCCCTGCCATCAGCAGTATCCAAATTGCCTCCACGCCACCACCGCTTGATTGTAGTAGTGTTGTACATGCGCCTCCTTTGTTGTGTGCTGAGGGGTGCCCAATCCCCTCAGCTCATGCACACTCCCCAAGCACACTGTATGTCCAACGGAGTGCCCAATCTCCATTGGATCCAGTGCCCCGCCCCCAAAACAAACTTCCAGGTGCCACACGGGTATCGCACCCCAGTGTGGCAGAAGTCCATCATCATGTGCCCCCACACTGTTGCCAGCAGGGTGCCCAATTCCCTGTTGGCTCCACTGCCTCCCAAAATTTCCAGGTGCCATGCTGGCCCACCCAGCATGGCAAAAGTCCCTCATCATCCATGTAAAATAAAAGAAACAAAAACCTGTAACAAAAAGAAAACGGTCCGTCGACTCTCTTGCCCCTCCCACAACCAGCGCCCACCCTCTACATACCCCACCTCCCCATACACACCTTCACCCTATACTGACCTTCAGAGGCTGGCACGATGATCTTACATGAGTGGGAACATGTCTTCACTCTTCAAAGCCAACCATGAACTGAAGAAATGCGTAAGCTGTATAATGGCATAAATAGTTTTTTCAACTTTGGTGCATATCTCGGTCATTTTTCAAATATCTGACCAAATCTTCAAAATGGGTTCTTGGGACCCCATCTCATGATTTCAGTCACAGTGATTTGGTTATTTAGTCCCAAAAAGTGATTTTGTGTTCACTCGTGCAATCTCCTTTTGGGACTGATCAACAAAACAACAGTGTTACTGTTCATGAGGTGGGCTCTCAAAAAGCCTATGTTGCAAATTTGGTGAAAAAATTCCCCAAAATGACTGTGCTATGAGCATGGGTGCGCAGTTTCCACACACGCCACAAATTCATGAATCTGTAATATTTTCACTCCAGATTTTCAACATTGGCATTTTCACACCTTCTTAAGAATAGTACAGCTGTCATTTTCACATCCTGGCCAAAATGTGTTTTCACACTTCAGCGTAGAATCACGCATTCACTGTGGGAAATCAGTGTTCAGGACAGATTAAGAAAATCATGGTGGCACTGTTCATGAGCAGAAGTGCTAAAATACCTATGTTGAAAATTTGGTCACAGAAGTCCATAAAATGACTGTGTTACAAGCGTGCATGCGTAGTTTCTACGACCTCAGTAACTTCACAAATTTGTAATATTTTCACTTCAGATTTTCAACATTGGCATTTTTCCACACATTCTTATGAACAGTATAGCTGTCATTTTCACACCCTGGCCTAAATGTGTTTTTGTACTTCCAGCGAGAATAGCACAGTTGCTGTGGGAAATCAGTGTTCAGGACAGATTTAGAAAATCACAGTAATGCTGTTCATGAGTGGAGGTCCCAAAATGCCTATATTGAAAATTTGGTGAACAAAATCCCCACATAATTGCATTTTGGGTGTGTGTTGTGCAGTTTCTATGCATGCTCGTGACTTCACCAGTTTTGTATATTTCGCCCAGATTTTCAACGTTATCATTTTTTTCACCACCTCATGAACAGTACAGCTGTCATTTTTCACATTGTGTTGGAAATGTGTTTTCACACCTGTGGCATTAGTGGTGCAGTCAGTGTGCAAAATTGCCTTTCAGCTAACAAACTGATAGTGTCACTGTTCATGCAGTGGGTCACAAAAGTCCATGTTGAAAACTTAGAGTAAAAATACCAAGACATGCCCAAAGCCTTAGGGTTTCTGACCATAACGCCCTACCCTGTAGGGTCTGACAGGCATCCACCCTACCCTGTAGGACTGACAGGTGTCAGGGGTATAACTTGGGATTGTTGACAGTAATGCTCAAGCCATTCCACCCCACCCCACCCCTGTAGCCAGTGACAGGCATCGAGGTGCACCTTGGATTCTTTGGCCCCAGAGTTCACACCATTCTCCTATTTTGCACCCATTTCAGTGTATTTCCTTATGGAATGAGGTGACTGTAAAGCCCAAGCACCCCAAGGCACACCTCAATACTTGTCAGTGTCTGCAGGGTAGAGTGAGGTGAAATGTCATGACTGTTATGGGTGACGACCCAAAGGCACACCCCAATGCCTGTCCTTCTCTGCAGGGTGGGGGTGGAGTTGGTGTCAGTTCAATACATCACTGCCATTCTATACTGCATCTGCCTAACTCCCGTGCCTCCTGGTAATGCCTAGCAAGCAAACATTCAGCATTGACAAATACTTGTTTCCTGTTATCTTTGGAGTGTGTTTGCCTGTTGAGAGCTGGCTGTCAGCTTTTGGTTTGTTGGGTCACTATTTATCTGTGTCAATTATCTGACATCTGTTTTATTTATTTATTTAAAAGTTTTACCAGGAAGGCATGCTGAGCAGACTACTGCTCGATTCCAGATTTGTCCTGGGGTAAGGAGTGGGAGAATACATATAGAATACAGTGTACATAAACAAGCAGGCAAAACATACAAGAGTTCAATATAAGTAAGTAGTTGTGCAAGGCAGAGACAATATAAGATCAAAATAAGCATCACATAATTCCAGTCACATAAAGGAGAAGCTAGGACTTTGGACTAAATATACATTACCTACTACAGAACCATTCTGCTATTTTGCACTGACCTTATTATTGAATGTTATTTATATACTATATTTTATTGCTGCAGTGATTGAGGGATGGATGGTTAGTTGTAGGTGTGTGGTGGTATTTGTGTAGATACTGTTTATGCATAGGTATGCATGCATTTGGAAGGTGATCTAAATTAGTCAATTGAGTGATTGATGTATGTTAGTGGGGTGGTTGGTAGTGAGTTATAGTTGGTGGGTTGTGTGGCGGTCAGTGGAATGGGGTGTGGGATGTTTATTTATTGGACATTGCAGATTTATGTTCACTGGAATGTGTCAATGGCAGCAGACCCTGAGGTTTAGCTACTCCCCACCCTTCCCAATGATCTGCATCCTTTCTGTAAACCCCCCAAAGATGTTGCCCGTCATCTGTGCAGGGTGTTAGAGATGGAGAGGAGGCATTCAGATGGAATGGTGGGTTTGAGGATAGCTGAAGGGAAGTTTGTTATTAGGACAGGGAGGACCTTGAGACACTGTGGGATGAAATGATATTTAGAGAGAAGACAGACGTGTCTAAGTCCCATACCGAGAGATCCCACCAGACTGAATGGGCAGGTAGCTGAGAGGCCTGCCACCTCCCTCATCCTTTTTGGGCAGTGCTATGCAATGCCAGATTGATGAGGATAATAATAATAACCTTTATTTATATGGTGCAGTTCAGAGTATCAAAGCACTTTACAACAATTAAACTAATAAATATTAAAACTATAAATAAATTAAAATTAAGTGACAATGTAAATCAGATCATAATCAGGTGGTTGAGAATGTTAGGTTAAATAAAAGTTCTTTAGAGCCATTTTAAAGCTCTCCACATTCAGGCACTCATGAACCCAATGAGGTAGAGAATTCCGCAAGGTGGGGCCCACAAACACAAATGCTTGTGCCCTAATGTCTGCAACTGAACCTTGGGAATCTTCTAGCAATTCCTCCTGGTGGAGCACAGCAGTCAGAGGGGCAGTAGGGCAAAGAAGCACTTGCAGATAACCCGGTCTCTGTCCATGGCTTTTGTAGGTCAGCAAACTGACCTAGAAGGTAATCCACCATTGAACTGGCAGCCAGTGTAGCTCTGCAGCACAGGTGTAATGTGGCTAGATCAAGGAAGCCCAATTAGCATCTTGCTGCAGCATTCTGCCCCAACTGCAGGCAGCTGATATCAACCCCGGTAGCCCAAGGTACAGGGCACTGCAGTAGTCCAGATGGGGAGATCAGGAAGGCATGGACCAGTGTCGGAAGATTATTGAGGGAACTAGGTGTTTTATCTGAGTGATATTCCTTAGATGGTAAAATGAGGACTTGACGATGGATGACACCTGAGATTTCAGAGTCAGGCCCTCCTCAAGAATAATGCCCAGACTCTGCAACTCTTCAGAGGTCCTCAGCTGGCAGCCCCTGAGTGTAAGTCCGGATGCCTGCCTTGGTGAAGACCCTTCACTTGATAACCTGGGTACACAACCAAAACCTCAGTCTTGTCAGGATTTGGCTTTAGCCAGTTGGCACGTATCCAGTCCTGTATCTCGATAGGCAGTTGTTTAATACTGAGACCACTACACCCTGTTCAGGTGCAGAGGTCATGTACAGCTGAGTGTCATCCGGATAACAGTAAAACTCAGACCGACTACTTGTAATGTCCCCAGCGGTAACATGTACACCGCAAACAACATGGGTGACAGCACAGAGCCTCTGGGACCCCTACATGGCAGGGACAATACGTCAGAAGAATAAATCCCAGACACTACCATCTGAAACCTGCCAATGAGGAAAGAGTGGAACCATCATAGGACTGTACCTGACAGTCCACAGATCAATCACAGGCATTTTAGCAACACACCATGGCCCATTCGTCAAATGCTGTGGAGAGATCAAGGAGCACTAGAATGGTACAGCTCCTCCAATCTCTCGATAACAGGAGGCCACTGATCTCCTGAACAAGGGCAGCCTCAGTACTGTGCCTCTTTCTAAATTCGACTGGAAAGGATCAGAGATGTCATGGATGGCAAGATGATCCTCCAGCTGCAGTGCGACCACCTTCTCAATAACCTAACCCACAAAGGAAGGTTAGAGACAGGCCTGTAGTTGGTGAGACAGTCTTGGTCAAGAGTAGATTTCTGTCACTATCGCCTCCTTCAGGGAGTCCAGAAACTCAATGGTCTCTAACAAACACCAGACAGCCTCCAGCCAGGACCTGGCCGATGACCTCAACACCCCACAAGGAGGCAGGTTGGGCCTGGGTCCAAACCACAGTAGGCAGGCCTCATACTCTGGATGATCGTCATAACATCTGAGATTGCCAGTTGGTCAAAAGCCAACCAACAGGGTGATGACCCCACAACCTCCTCATGATCATCACAAGACCCAATGGAGTGGGCTGAATTGTATAAGTCTGCTAGTATAGCAGATTTTGTTTTGGATTCCTCAATCAATTTGACTTGCATCACTGAAACCTGGTTTTGTGTTGATGCTGGCCATGTATTATAGTCAGCTGTTTCAGTTGGATTCTCCATGGTTCACTGCCTGAGGAAAGATCAAATGGGTGGGGTGGCCATTTGTTTTAGATGTGAACTGAATGTGGAGGTGCACACAGTAGGAAATACCTCATTGTTTGAGTGTGTGGCTGTGCATGGGGGTCCAGGTGCAGATTTCAGGATCCCCTGTGCACTGACATCTAGGGTGTGAGATGATCTTCCTATAGGAGATCACAGATTTGTCACTGACAGGGTGTTGGAGTTATCGGGTGGCTTATTCTGAGCAGTTTCAGTGCCTGGGTCAATGACTAATTTTGCATTTTGGACAAAATTCCCTGGCCTCACATAAGTGGTTATGTCTGTAGCCCATCAACATGTTCATGCCTTGGACTTGGTATTTTCCTGGGACTCAAGGCAGAGGGTCTTCAGGTTGATCCAGTTAGTTGGTGAATCTTTGTACCATCAGGTTCTTTTCATGTTCTCTTTAGTAGTCCACCCCTTTGCAGATAGTCCACTACCAACAGTTAAGAGGGCTACAGCCAGAAGGATTTCTGATGGTGCTGGGCATCTTGATGTGGTAGTGGCATGTGTCACAAGATTGGAAGAGGCTGTAGTAACCTGTAACAGGGCTGCTACAGGGGCCTTTGATTGCATGGTGCCTGCCTTGTACATCCTCTGTTTCATGCCATGGTTCACCATGGTACAGCAGTGAGCTAAGGAAGATAAAGACAAGGGGCAGTGACTACAGCATTGTTAGAGGAGATCCAGAGCTCATGAGTACAGACTGAGCTTGAGGGCTCACTCTGGTGAATACCAAAGGGTAATTATCCATAAGAAGGCAGGTTTTCTGTCTAGGAGCCTTGTGGCTAGGAAGAATTGACTAGCTCAGTTCTTTTGAACTGTGGAAAGGTTACTTCCACTCTACCTGTCTGGAGCCTTTAAGAGTTTTCTCACCCACTAAATGTGAAGAGTTTGCTTAATTCTTCTCAGATAAGGTGTACCTGCTATGTCTCTTTCTCCCCATCAACTTTTTGGTTTTACTTCTGTTCTTAACTTTTGTATTATCACTTTTTCTAGACCCACCCACCTTTTTCCTTCTTCACATATATATCTTATTTAACCTTATCTATACAATAACTTCTCTCTATTTTTTCCATTATAGATAATTCCTGAAGAAGACCTATTGTCAACATATTTATTCTAACTCTCTTTTCTGTTTTAAGCATGCATTTAACATACTTTTTGGTTTCGTTGTCTGGATCAAGCCCTCTTCAAGATGGTTCTTATATCTTCACGGCAAATGGAAATGATGGTAGCCCATGTAGCAGGGACGAGGAATGTATGCTAAATTTACATTGCTCAAGCTTTCAAAAAGTCTGCTCAACTACTTCAGTTCCTCCCCCAACTACTTTAGTTAAAACATACTCAGTACCTAATATCATAGCTCTCAGCACCTCATAGCCTATCTGCCAGTCATTACAGCATCATCACAAGCATTCCAATCCTGCCATCACCCTCTGCCCTACCAATCACCCCCTTCATGTTGACTAAGTATTCCTACATTAGGTGTCTGATGGTCAACTGAACTGATGTGAAAAAATGATGGTTTCTTTGTTCTGCTACATAGGAAGCTGCCCAAAATAAATCGACAGCATATATCTTAGCAGTATAGACACAACAGAACAGTTAGTGACCTTCAAACTTAGAACTGATAAATATTTTGAAAAACATTGGTGGACAGGTGTTAGCAGGTGGAGGGAAGAACTGAATAGACTGGTGCTTTTCTGTCCCTCCAAAAATATGTACTGTATGTATACTTATATGTTATCATACTGCTGACAAAATAAATTAACAGTTTAAACCACTGTAGACTGTTTTCTGAAATAATGGGCACTGCCAGACTTCAGTAGGCTGTCAGGGATGCTGTCACTGACAGTGCTTTATTTAATACATGCACCTATGAAATATTTCTAAAATCTGCCCTCCCAAGCACAACAGACTCTAGAATTTGACTGTATAAACAGCTATATGAATTAGACAATAAATACTATTGTTTGTAAGCCAAAAAGGCTGAAGCGTTTCTTCTAAAAAGATTCTGGACTCAGGCAGGACTGAGCTATATTGAGGTAGGTCTGACTCCTTTGTAAGAGACCTTCTGACTGCACAGGCCATCTCTGATCATATGGGATATGTGATAAGTAAGAAACAACCAGGAATGATGGGCAAAACAGTGTTTGACACTCAAGACCAAAACATCTGTTCAAATTGCATGATTTTGTAAAGGAAAAATGAAACATTTAGAAATGATGCCACTTACAAAATGCCATCCATACAGGGGTGTTGCTAGCTATTTACAAATTGTACACTGACTGGCCAATCTGTTGCCCCTCAAACAAATTTTAGCAATGCCCATGGGGATTCTTAGTTGGTACTGTGTAGCAGTGCTGAAATCTGTTTGTGATCTCACTCTCAAACAGATGCCTTGAACCAGCAGCTATACAGATCCAGTAATAGCAGTTAATTTTAAACTGCAATCATGACTGTTGTCTTATCAACAGAGGAGATTACCTGGCTTGCTGCTTTTATTATACAATGGACATTAGCAGTTAGAGTGCTGCAATGCCTTCAATATAAAACTGCTGGAACTGTAAACCTTTCAATCAAAAGCGTGTCTATTTACACTATAAATGACCATATGTTTTTTAAAGCATTTGCTCAAGAATTACCGATGGCAGTCAGGGGCAACATGGATAATTACTACTAAATTAGGATGCAATATTCCCTCAGATATATACTGTAGGTTTAAAGATATGTCCAGCGGCAGATCCAGGAATTTATAGAAAGGGGTGCACTTGGCCTGAAAAACTTAATCTCTGTAAGGAGGTTGGGATCCATGCTCCCAGGAAATTTTAAAATTGTAACGTGTGAAATGGTACATTTTGGTGCAGTTTAGGCCCAGGTTCAGGAGCAAAGTTTGATCACCCTCAGTCTTCCAGGTGCCTTTCAATCACAGCTGAGCCCTTCTTGGAAAGGCTTAAATGGATCACTTCTGTTAATTTAAAGCAGCATTGCAGGTTAGCATTAACATTTTGATAATTTTGGAGTTGTGCTGGGATCCTGTACCTAAGATACATTATTTTTTGTTTTGGAGCAGGAGGCTCTGCCTTCTGTACAGGTGTCACGTATCAGCCTCAGGGCATCTGCCCATATTTAATTGTAGACTGGCCCTTATCTTTGTCTTGAATCATTTCATTTTCTTCATTTTGGGTAGGCTTTAGAATTTGTTTTACATTTAAATAATAAAAGGAGTGCTCCATTTAATGTGGCTGAGACCAGGCGTTCATCAGTGTTCTCTGCTGTCATTAACATTACTTATAGTGTGGCTAAAATGAATGATTATTTCAAAGGTAATAACCATTCTCTCTCGCCTACTGTTTCTTTTCTTCCTACTCCTAATCGGTTTTGTTTGCACTGTGACTACTAACCCTCATGTACCTCCTTTCCTGTTACACTCTCCTATTCTGGTCTACTTCTACTTGAGCCTAATCACCTCCACCCCTTTCTCTTCCTCCCTTTCCACCAGAACCCTGTGCCATGCTCCTCTGGCTATCTGTCTTCCTTATATTCATTCCTTTCTCTCCTCTCTCTTATGAATGTATTTATTTATTTATTGAAATGTTTTACCAGGAAGTACATACTGAGCTGACAACAGCTCATTTCCAGATGAGTCCTGTGGGAGGGGAGGATAATAGCTAACTATAAATAACAAGGTAAATGTTGAAATATAATAATACAAGCAGAATAATAAATATTGATGATAAGACAGCAAAAGTCGGCAGCTAGTAAATAAAACACTCAAAAATAATACAGATAGAAAACAAGAAATGGAAATAGTAAGAGGAGGACAGAGTAGAGAATAAAGAAAAAGAGCAAAGGGTCAAAAACAGTTGCTGGTAGGATGACAAAAGTCAGAAAGAAGAGATTTTAGAGAGGAAGAAGAGGAGGCAGAGTGAATAGAGAGGGAAAGGAGGACCAACCTTTGGGAAAGTGGTAAAAAATGCAGATCGGCCAGCAATAGATTTTCTAGGAGGGATGATAAGAGAATGGGAAGTATTGATACAAAGAGTATAGGAGGAAATAGGAAGAGAAGAAAGAAGGACATTGAGATAGGAGGAAGGTGCCAAACCAGAATTTGGACAAAAAGACATACAGTGAGAATGGTGCATAGCATCAAGAGAAGGGAAATAAAGAGCTGAGTAGAGAGAGAGCAGTGGTGAGTATGAGAGGAGCAATCCAAAGCAAAGTGGCAGAAAGAATGAAAGAGAGGTCCAGTCTGGCAAGGGAGGTCTTAGGGGCACTACAGTAGACTAAGTCACCATAGTCAAAGATTGGAAGGATCATTTTAGTACAATTTCTCTTGGACAGGGAGCAGTATATACGCTTTGTTCCTGTACAAAGTGCCAAGCTTAGGGTGAAGTTTATGATGAATTGCATCAATGTGAAGAGAAATCAAGATGCTGGTCAAGGCAGATCCCAAGGTAAGTTTAACACCATCAAGGCTATTAAATAGGGAGGAGAAGAAAGGTTTTCTCACATTCCCGCTCCCATTGCCTTCTGCCCCATCACTCTCTCTCTCCCCTCCTCTCCCTTCTCATCCCTTCCACCTATATTTCCACTTCCCTTCCCCTGCCTCCTACATCTCTACACCCCATCCACTATATCCACCGTGATCTTCTTCATATCCTCCTTAAACATCTAATGTCTCCACCGCTTCTCTCACTCCCCTACTCTTCACTCCTCCACCCTTTCTCCCCAGTCATTATAAAAGGTAGAAAACTCTCTCCTTTCTCTTCCTCTTTCTTATCCTCCTCCTTCTGGCTGCTGACATGGAACCCTAACCAAGGCCCTTCCTCCTTCCCCTTCTATTCTCAAAGGCATTAGCTTCTTCCAGTTCACTGCAGAAGCCTCTTCCCTAAGCTTGACTCCCTCAAAATATGGGCCTCCTGTACTCTGCTGATATCCCGTGTACTTCCAAAACCTGGCTGTCCTCTAGATTCATGCAGTCAAAGGTTTAGCTGGCACCTTCCAGCAGTCACAGTCTCAGTTAACAAAATTAACACAGCTCCTTGTGTGGCTTCTGTAGTACACAGTTTAGTAAAGAATGAACCAACCTTGTCATAGTTCCAAAAAGTGCTTGACTTTATTCAAGTGCAAGGAGCATAGCATAAAATAAAACAAGCGCTCCTTCCTTCAGACTTTTCCCACTCCTCTTGAAATGTTGCACCACACATCACCTGAGCTGTGTTAATTTTGTTAACTGAGACTGCAACTGTTGGCAGATGCTGGCTAAACCTTTTGACTCCATGACTGTACTCCCAGCTCAGCACTGCATTCCCAGGTGTGTCCCTCAAATCACTGATACTCTGCTCCAGAGTCGCAGACTCACACTAAGCCCTCCCAGACTTCCACCTCTTTCACCTCCAGCTCTTTCATCAGGACAGAGGCAAGTGTGGTGGAGGAGTTGCCATATATGTCCGACAAACCTCTCCTGCTCCATCTCATTCAAGAACGTCCTCCCACCTCCCACAAGCTTCTGCTGATTAAGCTTTCCTCCCTTCCACCCTCTAACTCTGTCAGTGTCCTGTACACCTCCCTAAGATCTCTACCCTCTCTACACAACTCCCTCTCCTCAATTTTCTCCCTTTCTTCCTCTAGCAAACTCATCCTCCTCAGAGATATCAGTGTCAACTGGCTCTTCCCTGCCTCTAAGCTCATCCTCCACACTATTGAGTCCCTGAATCTCACTCAGTTAATCATCAAACCCACCAGATTCAACCCTGACTCCTACAACCACTCCCTCCTGGACTGGGTGCAGTCTTCTCACCCCCATCATATCATGACTGCAGTATGCTCTTAAATGCATTCAGTGATCACTGCTTAGCTACTGTGTTAGGAAAGCATGTCCCCTCAATCCACCTCCCAAAATATCTGGCACAAGTCTTACTGGTCATGTGACACTAATGCCATCTTAAGGGACCTTCCCTCCTCAGACTGGTCCCCTGTATATACTGCCCTCTCACTTTTTACTGCCATCTTAACCAACACCTGGAACACACATGCCTCCTTCAAAAGACCAGAGTTAAATGCTTCCACCACCCTTGGCTCACATCTGACATTACTGAGATGTGCAAGTCTCAGGACCTTGCATGGGTTCATTTCAAGACCTCCCACCCATGTGCCACAAACATTACATGTTCCTTAGCAACTAAGACAATTTGGTGAGCTAAAGCCCACTACTTCAAGACCAACCTTCAGGGCAACCTAAATTCCCTTCAAATTATGGAAAGTGATCCATCCCTTATGTGATCCATCAGGCAGCCTGCCCCCAAACAGATGTCTTACTGGTCTCCCTTTTAACAAATTCTTCATCACCTTTTCACTACCATGTCAATCCTTAAATGATCCCTCCCTCCCTCCTTCCTCTCTGTCTTATCAGAAGGCTTTTGATTCCCTCCATGAAGTTTTCCTTGCTCTCATGTCCCTTAACTATTCAAATTACAGCCCTGATGACCTGGACCATAAACGTCTTCATACATCCGCTCCTACTGTCATTCACCCACTCACTCACCTTCCGAACCTATCCTTCTCCCTCTGTGCAGTCCTGCATGTGTGGAAAGTTGCCAGAGTACTCCCTCATCACAAGGGGTGATCCCTCCTCCCCAGAAAGCTATAGGCCCAAACTATCTCCTCTCCCTCTTCAAATGTGCTGGCAAGCATGCACAGTCCACAGCCACAGAAATTTAAAATGGTAACCAAAAGTACATTTATGGTATGCAAATGCAGCCTGTACTGCACAGACTGCAAGTCCTTGAGGGGGAGTGGTTCAGCCAGCACAGATAAATACAAGGTTAATGCTGCTGGAATCTTATTTTTATATCTGGGGCTTGTTTTAAACATCTATCTGTGATGTTTTCAGAAGGTTGTAGGAAGCTGGAACTGACACCAGGTATGCCAGCCTCTGCAGTGCAGCTTAACTAATTCATTTGCACTGCAGCAGCAGAGCTACTGCCAGCCACAGACATGCAGAAGGTTTACATTTTTCTGGCAGCTTCTGAGCCATGCAACTGTTGCCTCAGCTTCAATAAACTGTATGCCTGGCATATCTGGCATATCAGTTCCTACAACCTAGCATCCCAAAAATGTGCTTAAAACAACATTGTGCTAAAAGACATCAGCTGACATGAAACTACAGATCTTTGGTGTTAAAGTTATCCATGTGAAAAACACATGTGATTCTGCATTTATTCTATAAAATGCACTATTTGCAAAATTATTCATTTTTACAAAATGCTATTTATGAAATTGCACTTTTTCACCAATGTAAAATTATGCAGGTTAAAACCACAATATAAATTCAAAACTGTACAAAATCAAGTGAAAATGTTGCTCATTTCAAGGTACGTAGTACATGATTCAATGTATTAAATTCACGAGCACTAGTCTCACCTTGATTTCATGGAAAATGCCTGAGAGCATCATCAAAGAAAAATGAGTACTACCTTACCAAATTTAGACCCCAGACAACATGGATTTACAAAAGGCAGATACTGCACAAACAAGTTGTTGTGCTTTTATGAGAAAATTTGCCATGTATTGGATAAAAGTTGCCTTGTGACATCCTCTATTTAGACTTTAGTAAACCTTTCAATTTAATACCCTACTGGGTAATCATAAAAATGGAAGGGTTAAAATTAATGCTAGGTTAATAAACTGGATGTCCAACTGGCTCACTAAGAGGTCACAAAGGCTTATAAAAATGGCCATCAATCAAGTAGTGGTGCAGTCACTAGAAGGCTTCTACAAGACTCATTCCTGGGCCATTTAATCTTCAAAATTTTCATTTCAGTGTTTATCTAAACATTTGAGTTGCTGGACATCCAAATATGCAGCTGATTCAAAAATAGAGAGACCATGTTTAACAGAAGAACAACAGTTTAACCAGCAGTCAAACCTAGATCACATCTCGAACTGGGCAGCAGAATGGAAGATAAATTTTAACCTGTAAACGTGTAGTCATGCACTTTAGCATAAATAACATATAGAAGATAGGTATGATTGCTCACACACAACAAGGATATTTTTCACTGGAGGTTTCTGTGGTAACTAAAGACCTCAAGAGCACAGCTTGAGAAGTCTAGTTACCACGGAAACATCAAGAGTTTAAAAATATTCTTGAAGTATATGAGCAATCCTACGCTGTCTATTATGGTGTATGGTCACTCAAAAGGCAATGGGTGTCCTTACTTTTTGTTTTTTATGCTGCTCACCTCCCTGGACAGCTATCACCATCACAGCCACTTCCTGAGGATCGTAGATCACCAGTATGTGCATGCATGACCAGTGTTCTAAATTGTTATACTGCACTAGCTATGTAGCTAGTCCAGCATAACAAACTAGCTGACATAGCTAGTGCAGCATAACAACGCTTTTGCAGGGATGGATTTCTATCCCTATAACATATGGCCATCCACTATATAGAGATTAAAGTATGGGTCTGGGTGTGTAACAAGAATTTACACATGCCTGAGGGGTTCATGCTACATAAACCCCAAGAGCGAAGCTCGAGGGGTTTATCACGTCAGCATCTAACCTCGAGGTTACTTTATTATAATAATTGATGGGATTTCCTTTTCCCAGCAAGTATATAAAATAAGAAAAGTGGTGTGCTTTGGTGTGAGTGCATGCTCTATTGGTCGATCGGTTGGTTGATGCATGCTTTTGTGAATTTTTAAATTATATTTAAGTTGGAGCCAACATTTTGAGGGTATCTCCTAATTTCTATTACTGTCTTCCTGCCAGCACTTACCACAGAGTTGTTGCGGTGGTCCAGAGAGGAAAAGATGACACAGACAGTAGTTAGGAGAAACAGCTTCAGAGGCTCGGGCACCTGCGCAGTCTTGAGGATACTGGGCACGTGTTCGCCCATTATAAATGCTCCTCTAAACGGTGAATTACACCATGGTTTCCCTATGAGAAAAAGGTTGTCCCGTTAGTATAAAACAATTATACACTATATGGGGAAAATACTGTTATAAACAACTGCTGAATGAGATTTAAGAGTCATTATTATTAAAGGACCTTAAAAGTGAAAAACAGTCAAATGACGCTATTGCATGTGCCAATAAAATCATGTGGACAATCAGAAGAAACATTCAATCCAGAGATAGAAAAGTCATAACTCCCTTGCACAGATCATACATTCATCTTCATCAGGAATACACATCTGTGTTCTGTTGTCCGCTCATAAAAGGGGACATAAAACAGGTTGCAAAGGTGCATAGGAAGAGATCTATGCCTGATGTTTGATATCATTAATGAGCCACACTTACAATGCTAAATCAACTGTGAATTAAAACAAATCCACACAAGTATAAGAGGGCACCCACTACACGTTGTTGGGTGAAATGTAATTAAATTAAAAGAAAGTATTTTGCCACCATAAGGATTATTAAGTGCTGGAACAATTTACCACTATCACTACACTTCATTATCAATAAATCTAAAACTGAGTTTAAAACAAACTTGATACCTATATTTTGGATGGAGGGTATTTAAGGTATTGCAGTTAAAAGGAGTAACAATGGGCTACCACCGTCATGCTCCTACAACTTCCTTTCTGTGATCCTTAGTAATTACGAGTGCACAAATCCTTGTGTGGTACAGGCTAACGAGGCTTTGCCAGGACAAGAATCACCCATTTGAACAGGCTGTAGTGTTCATGATGATTCAAAAATCTTCATCAGGAAATGACTGAAATAGCCTCAGTTTAACAGCCTGTCTGAAAGCTTAGACATCAACCTTTGTCCTGGGGTGGGGATCTGAATTCATGACTTTCTAGCCCAGAGGTGAGTGAGCTACCAACTGAGCTAAAGTACACTGACATCTGTATCCAAAAGGGACTGAAAGACTGTAGACTAGATAAATACTTTTTCCAAATAAAACAAGAGTTGACTATCAATACTAATAGCTGGCATGTGGTGCAGTTATGGGTGAGTGTATGCACTGGTGGCCTGGTTGTGTGGCACCCTCCCTCCTTTTGCTGACCACCACCAGACATTACCTGATGTCCAGTGGAATCTCCTCCTTGTGCCATACCATGCTAAACAGTCTCTTAATTTAGTATAACTTCTCTTTCTCTCTCTGTCCCATGCCAAGGTCTCCCCTAGATATCCATTGGTACCTAGTTGTGGTGTGAGTGGCATTGGTGGCACTGGAGATGGGCTCCTGGTGCCACATTTAGGGTCAGAATGTTTGAAGGGATTTTGGCAGCACCAGGGGTAGGCTGTTGGTGCTGGGGTGGCAGACATCAGCAACATCAGGGCTGGTCTCTCAGTGCTGCATTTAAAGTGATTCATTGCTGCCTATATAAGTCCCTATATCAGTGGAAGGACAAAAGTGTCTGAGCTCTTGGAACTTGTGATAATAATTTGGGAATCAGAAATATGCGGGTACCACATCAATCAATCAATACTTTATTTTTAAAAAGGCTTTTCTTCAACCAAAGTGCCTGTACAATTTAAATAAAACAATAAATAAGAAAAATTAAATTTATTATAAATCATTAAACGCTATATTAAAAGGTAAGTCTTCAGGGCTCCTTTAAAACTTAGGACAGTCGGGCAATTTAGCACCTGGCAGGTAGAGAATTCCACAGGGTCAGGGGCCATAAAACTGAATGATCTAGCCCTGAAGTTTTCAAACGAACCCTGGAATCTCCAGCAATCCTCATCAGTGGATCGGAGGGGGCAGGAGGGACAGTAGGGGCAAAGGAGCTCTTTCAGGTAAGTAGGTCCCTGATCGTGTAGGGCTTTATAGGTCAGCAAACCGACCTTGAAGGTGATTCGCAAAACACTGGCAGCCAGTGCAGTCCGGAGCACAGGGCATTATATGACTGGATCTAGAAGATCCAGTCAATAACCTAACCACCGCATTCTGCACAAGCTGCAGGCGGTTCAACCCCGATAGCCCTAGGTACAGGGAGTTGCAATAGTCAAGGCGGAGGTAACGAAAGCGTGGATCAACGTTGGAAGATCCTCTGGAGGAACCAAGTGCTTCACCCTGGCAAAATTCCTCAGATGGAAAAAGGAAGTTTTGACCACTGCTGATACCTGAGATTTAAGGGTCAAGTGGTGCGTCAATTATTACGCCGAGATTCCGCACCTGATTTGAGGTTGTCAGCTGAACGCCCCAAGCCATAAGCCTGAGGCGATCCATCCGGCAAACCCACCTCACAGTGACCTCGATCCACGACTAACACCTCAGTTTTTCCGGTTTAACCTCAGCCAACTCCCATTCATCCAGTCCTGGATTTCGCAAGGCAGTTATTAAATACTGAAAAGGCAGCATCCTGATCGGGCACAAAAGACAATATACAGCTGGGTGTCATCTGCATAGCAATGAAAGTCCAAACCGTATCATCTAATAATCGCTCCCAATGGCAGCATATATACCGCAAACAACATAGGTGCTAAAATAGAACCTTACGGTACCCCGAGGATAGGGAGACTGATGTCAAGAAAAATTCCCGACACCACCCTCTGAGTCCTACCTCGAGGTAAGATTGAAACCACCTGAGGACCACACCAGATAATCTGCAGATGGATCGCAGATGCTCCAGCAGCACACCATGGTCAACAGTGTCAAATGCTGCGAGAGATCAAGAAGTACCAAGATAGAACAGGTCCCACGATCTCTCGCTATTAGGAGGTCATTTAGTACCCGAACAAGTGCTGTCTCGGTACTATGCCTTTTCCTAAATCCTGACTGGAGAGAATCATAAATATTGTTGTTGGTCAGATGATCATCCAACTGTACTATGACCACCTTCTCAATAACTTTACCAAAGGGTAAGTTAGAGACTGGTCTGTAATTTGCTAGACAAGCTGGGTCTAAGGAGGATTTCTTTAAAGAGGCTAACTATAGCCTCTTTAAGGGGATCAGGAAAGATCCCTCTAAAGACTTCCAGACTATCGGCCAGGACTAGGTCGATTTCTCTCCACAATCCACTAAGAGATGGGGCCAGGGTCCAAATCACAGTTGGTTGGTTGCAGCGTCGATGACCATCACAATATTATCAATTGTGGGAGGCTGAAGTCAGACCATACAAACTGAGTGTTCGACATCTCCAGCCCACCATCACCACTCCCATTGGAAAGGGAAGGACGGACATCTGACCTGATTTTGGCAACCTTATCTGCAAAGAAGAGAGCAAACTCCTCACACGTTCTAGAGAAAAGGCTCTTCTGGGCTGAAGACAGGCTGGATTGCACAGTCTGTCCACAGTCCAAAAGAGCTGAGCTGGTCTATTCAGCAGCCGCAATCTCTGGACAGAATTCTGCCTTCTTACGAGAGATTGCAGATTGATAGGCCATATAATGGGCCATCAAACTAAGTTTGTCATCATCCAGACCGGACTTCCTCCAACACCTCTCCAGCCTTCATCCCACCCTCCTCAACTCCCTCATGGTCTCATCAAACCATGGAGACCTGGGGCTGAAGAGTGAGGGACGAACACGAACAGGTGTGCATAGAATCCAGGGCCCCTGTCACCACCTTATTATAGGCGATACCAGGTCACCTGGATCCGAGCAATCCATCGGTAGGCCCGATAGGTCCAGCACTGCCATCAGGTAATCCGGGACACACCCTTAAAGGGCGGTACCGTACCATCTCTGAAGGGCTGACCTACTAGGGGTGGCCTCAAACTGAACCCTAATGGAGTGATGGTCAGACCATCCAAGTGGTTCCACCACCAAATCAGATATCCCCATCCCCAGAAGGAATACCAGGTCCAATGAGTGTCCCCAATATGTCCCCATCACCTATTGATGCACACCAGTATTCAATCATTTTCTGGCAGCTGCTCTTGTGCGTCCATAAGTTTCACTCTAGGAACCTCATCTGGTACAATTGTATTCAAGCTGGAGACCAGCCATAAAACTGATAAAATGCCATTTTAAATGTGGTGCAACCACAAAACTATATCCAAATGCAGGAGTGTTTAACAAATCCAAATCCACCCTTGCATGTTTTCATCTCTTACAACAACTTGTTTTTTGGTTTAGTTACTATTATCTTTGCTCATAAGGAGACAAACCATTGCAATATATCCTGAATATGATAACTGAAATGTCAGTAAACATTAAACTGAACACTAGTGTGAAGCTCAAAGGAAACATTCCTGTTGGCAAAAGGCTTCCTCCAGAAATCTTTACAATAGCATATGGTCCCTGTCATGTAATACATCCTGGTGGGTAGTCGAGTAGAAGGCATGTCACTAAATATCAAAACAATTTTATGAAAGTCTGCAGGGTGCTTGCTCTCATTGCTTTAGAATATAGTCATTTAAAATATACACCACATACTGGATTATTACACAGGTCATCTGTATTAACATTATGCCATGGACCTTGAACATCATCTGTTATATATAACCATGCATCCAGAGGATCCTGTTTATAATTCCAAATCAAGCTCCTTTTATGACTGATCAACCCATATAAACAAAACATACACATGTGCCTTGCCAGTGTTTATAAAAAAACATTCACCATTAACTGGGAATTATTTGTCAGATAGAATTGACATGTTTGGTTGTCTGGTCACAGCTGCTCTATATCAAAATGACATGTAATACTATATAGACCAAACTGATATGTTCTGCACATTGACTTGGTGGGTGTGCAGTTGTACTCCACCCACTGTCTCCACTGAATTGAGCCCAGCAATGAAAATTAGTTACTTAACAAAATCCTGTATTTTGGCCTGCTGGATTGATTAAGCAATAGAACAGAAATAGAAGGACTCTACCATCCGACAATTGAACTGCATGTAGTTATATGTCTTGAGGCACAGGCCCATAGCTAACTCAGCAAATGTGGAGGTGGTGGGCAATGTGGTCTGTGGGGTGGGGGCACTATGCCATAATGCATACTCCCACCCTCCTTAATCAGAGGGACTTATACATGCAAATGGGACTGTATCTTCTAAAGCATAGCGTAGTAGGAAACTTTAGCACCCAATCCCAGGGCCTGAGCACTTAACAAAGAATAAACAAGACATCTAACATAATAGAACAATCAATATAAACAATCACAATTAAAATATCAAATACCTAATTATAAATTGTCAGACACATAAATACATGTACATATTAGTCAGTAGGTGAAAATCCGACAGGACCAATACATTTCAGAAATCATAAAGTGCCATATGCCTCTTAAAAGAGAAAGGATTTCAGGCCTCTCTTAAAAGCATCCAACAAAGGGGATCTCAATGTGCTCTGAAAGCCTCTTCCAAAGGGCCAGACTGGCAGAAGAAAAGGCCCTATTGCTGGACGATTTCAGCCTTACCTTTGGAACAGCTAACAGGTCCACTATAGAGCAGCAGAAGGAGCAAGATGTCTGCTAAGGAACTGGTAGGTGCACAGGCAGCCAGGTCCCAGATTGTACAGGGGTTAGTAGGTCAGTATACTGATCTTGAAGGTGATACACCACGCACCATCAGCCATTGTGGTTCCCGAAGATCAAGATTATATGACATGATTTTGTAAAGCCTGTCAACACGGGCTGCTGTGTTCTGCACTAACTGCAGGTGCCAAAGAACACCTAAATTCACCCCAAGATATAGAGCACTGCAGTAATCAAGTCTTGAGGTAATAAATGGATGTACCAGTGGGGAAGATCTTCAAGACGAATCAAGGTTGAGTCAAATAAAAGGAGAGGCTGCACAAGAACTGGTGATACAGGGACAGGAAGTCTGAAACATTCATCAGCATGAAATCCTGCACTCACCACCCAAAGTAGTAGGCGCTCAAGCAGTCTTCTCAAAGGTGCTTCATTTTATTAGCAATGTGCAAAATGCAGTGCAAAGTTCCAGACATGTTTCGGAAGAATCACTTCCTTTCTTAATGGATCTAAATGACACAAGAATAGCGCCACTTATATAACTATGCATCTATGACACATCAGAAAGCGCTTGGATCATATAAACATGTGACCAAAAGCCAAACGTGCCATGGTGATAAAAGTGCATATATCTAATCTAATTACTAACTACCTAAGTATAAAACCAATTAAAATTAAGCTAAAAATACCTAATATAGGTACAGTTATAATAGTTAGTATAAATATTAAGTCCATGTATCTTCCTCTGTAGCCAGCATTATTGATCTAAAAATGAACAAATATACATAAGAACATTGGTATATATGAATACAAGACAACATTGAAAAGCTGAAGTTATATTTAGTAGCATGAGATCATTGAGCAAAAATATACCCAAGTTTATATAGCATGTTAAAGTGCAAGATTGTGTACTAAAGTGACTAACAACATTACTAGAGTTACTTCTTCTTCAGTTATGGTTTGATACTGAATCTCTCATTTAAGCTAGGGCTTTTGTAGGCTCCTAGAGTGTAGATCCAGAAGCCTTTCCCGTTATGATGACATTATCATCATCATGATCTCCCCTCTTGGGTTCCTATACACTTTCTCAAGCCCTTGGAATGTG